>CM054381.1:23504873-24250645 GCA_028858755.1 Ara ararauna
TTCCTTTGAATTTGATATTTTAGATAGCTTAGTGTTGTTTTTCTAATGCTCTAAAGTATAACATTCTGTGAACAGGACAAACTTGAAAATAATGATTATTATCATAGGGTTTCTTAGTATCAAAAGCAACATCTACTGAATCCTTATCAGATCTATATCTGACCAGAATAAAGTCCAAACAGGATGGCTGGGAGCTCAGCAAGAGCTCTACTGTGGGCCAGGGCTAATACATAATGCAAAGTCCTGGCATTTTCCAACACATCACGTCTTTCCATGAAATACTTCTAGAATAGCTAAAAGTATGAAAAGCTTTCTCTTTTTTTTCTTACCTGTTGCCTTTAGTATGAATTTCTTTTCCTGTTTCTGCTGCCCACCACCATTCATGAAGAATGGAAATCTGCCAGCTCCCATAGAACAATACAGAACGTTTTTTAAGAAATGCTATCATTTGATCTTCTATAAGCGGATTCAACAATAAAACACTATTCTTATCTACTATATTCTGTAGGCTTTAAACATAATCATATTAAAAATAATCTTGGTGAGAACAAAGCTTGGAGTTTTATGGATAGCTTTACAAACCTACATTATTTCTGCTTAAACAGTAATTAAGAATGGTTTGAATGAAACCTAAGGTCTTTCAAAAAGCATTATGCAAAACTGATTAATCTTAAAAGATTCCTCTGATGAAATGGTAATGTTGCTAAGATTTCAGTATTGCTTTATATTTCATATGTGATAAGAAAAGAAAATGATCTAGTTGTCCCTGACATGCACCCTTTAACGGTAACTCTTTTGAATTTATACAATACCCACCATTACGATGAGAACCACAAAGCCAGCATTGGCCTGATTGAGATATGAATTTCTTGCTATTAAAACAAAAATCAAACCAAACTGGATTGCTATGAAGATGCCATAATTGTATAGTTTTATTTTGCTTTAGGGTTGGAGATATTTATCTTTGTATTGGAGATCTACTCTGTAAAGCATGTAGGCATGTTAAGGCTTTTTAAAGTCAATAGGACTATTTGTGTTAGAAAACATTCTTGGCTTTTTTTTATTACCAATGTATATGTATTCACTTAGGAAGAAATGTTAAAAACTTTCCCTTTTAGGACTTCTGCAAGATTCCTTATTCTTTTCATACCATAGTAATGAAATACTAGAAGCCCTCATATGTCCCAGACATTTGTGCAATATGACACTTTAGAATGAATATTCCCCTTGGCAAAAAAAAATAGGCAATGCCAGATATTGCACTCAGGTACACAATGATCACAGTTAACACAGAAGTTTGTTATTTACTATTGAAATCAATGGAATATGATTTTCTTGTTTTAAAATACAGCTTGTTTCTTTGGTCGAGAAAAGATTCATATAGCTTGAATGTAGATTACAGATTTGATAAATGGTCACTGGGCTTCAGTAAAAAGTAATTCCTTCTATAAATGAGCAACAACTTGTGATAATGTTTGTGTAAAGTGATTGAAGATAGAGCAAAGTACTGAACAAAAGAATGGCATATGTTGAAGTACTGTGAAACCATTTTTCAGTAATAGAATAATAGTATTTGTGTATTTAGGTAAGATGGCAATGAGTGGCATTTGAAATGACGTTCATATTGGCTGTAAAATAAATCAATTTGATATATACTGTAATAAGATTCTTATCTAGATATACAGGTACTCTTTTTCATAGAGAATTCTCAGAAGGTTGACTAATAAATAGAAGACCAAAATGGATATAAACAATGAGGAAAGGTTGAAAGTAGGATGCCATGTAGGCATGAAGTAGGATTGCTCAAAGCCAGGCTGAGTAGTATTTTATATATTAAGGAGACAAAATTCATGAATGCTTAAAAGATTACAATAATCAATATTAAGGAAGAATAGAGATCTAGAGTGATATAATGAATGCAGGTAAAAGAGAAGCTTGACGAGAATTTTAGTATAAAGTGTTATCTGTCATAGTAGAAAACATAATTTAACTAATCTTATGGATTTCTGAGAGAAGCTGCAATACGGTTGGACAGAAAAATAGATACTATTAGAGGAAGGACATGATGTATAGTTACAGAAAGTAAAACATAGGACAAAACATGAATTGGTGTTTGTTATTGTTATTTATTCTTTCATAGTGCAGGAATGATTTCCTGTTACTGTAAAAGATGACACCTCTAAAATTGATATGAGTAAATATATCTTGGGACTTATTGCCACAAGGTATTGCAAACCAAGGGCATTTGAGATAGGTTTAGGTATTTATATGAGTAACAGAGACATTCACAGATGAAAACAATTTCAAAATGAGAAATATATATCAAAGCTCTAGCATGTAAGTAGATAGGGTGTTTGTGCGGTGAGGAGGACCTGTCTTTGCTAGGAGTGCTCTGGCTCTGTGAGCTCCCTCAAGGACAAGAGCCTCATCCCCTGCACAGTCAGACCTTGGTGGGTCCAGTTCACAGAATGGCTCTTGCACCTTCTGGAGTGTTGTTCAATGTTATTATTGCCACATAGGGATATTATGATTCCATGTAAATGTATGCATACTTACAGGTAATAAGAGGAGGTGTGCAATACTTTGTGCATTTTATTTGGTGCTTTCATTTCCAAAATGGTACTGAAAAGCATGTCGGGCATAACATACAGGTGCTAATTTGCTTGCAGTGATGCATCACTAGCAAAGGCATAAGGCTTTACCATATAGCAAAAGGCATTATTTAAAGTCAGTAAATCTACTATTGTTTTTACATTAAATTCTTTTAATTGTAGAACAGGAGAACAATGTAGGAATGCTTATAACATTAAATTGTTTACTGTCCATGATTCGCTATAGAATTCATTGCAACATAAATGCCAAATGTATACCTGATAACCTGCAATTAGTTATTATATACTGACATTCAGAACTGAATTACCATGCACAAATATTAGTTAAATTTGTTTTAAACATCATTGATTAGACTGCAGTATGGAGCCCTATTATTTCTACTTATCAAGCTTACAAAAATTTGATTTTATCTTTTGTTCTGGGGCAGGTGTTATCTTATCATGCAACATGTTCGAAGGCAGAAGTTGATAAATTTAAGGTAAGGATTTAAGTTTTTAGTTATTTCTGAAAATAGTAAAGTAAAATGTATGTAGATTATCTGAGAGAAAATTTTTGTCAAAAGCAGAAAATCATAACTAACTTTAATTTATAAAGGATGTATTATACATTAGGCTGTTAGGCAGGGAAGGTGGAAAAAGTTTTTCAAAGGGTAAAGAGCCGCAGTAATAGGTGCACTGCAGCAAAATACCATTGTTCCAGCTCCAGCTGCTGGAGCTGCACATCAGTGTGGGTTTGGTGGCCTCCTCAGCAGGGACCACTAGAGGGAAGTCACAGTGGGAGGTGAGGAAGAGACTACAGAAAATGAGAGAAACACGCTTATAGTGTGGAAGCTGTCCTGTGTTTACTAAAGAAGCAGAGAATTCACTATCAAGATTGTGCATAGGCTTCAAAGGCTGCATGTAATGGTGAGAATTCCTCTTCTGACTTCTGTAAGCATGGGCAGAACTATAAAGTGATGTGTGCAGAATATAGCATTGCTGGGGACCAATAATGATGTGTTCACACTGAATCCTGCCTTCCCAAGGGGTAGAGAGTAGGAGGAACAGTGATCTTGCCCTTTCACCTCTGCCAGCGCTCCAGCACAGCCTTTGTTTGTCCTTTTCTGCTTGAGGAAAACTTGGTGTCGCTTTACTTGGCTATGAGGAGTCAGCGTTGAGAGCTCCTCATAGCTGTTTGAGAAGCTTTTGTGGTGGCCATCAGGGTTGGTTTCTTTTATGCAAAGTGCCTAGGAGACTGGGAAGGAGATCAGGGCTGTTGTGACCCCACACTGCTGGCATTCCCCGCTGTGGCTCCTTATCACCTATCTGGCTGAAAAATAGCTGTTTGTTTACTTTGACACTTGGCTGGCTGGCTGGCTGCAAGCTGATCTCCACACCATGCAGATGGTTGTGGTCAATGGGAAAGCCTTGGGTGACTTAGCAGAGCTGACCCTGATGAGTTATGTGAGCTGAGGAAGGGCAGCTATTGCTAGTTCGTTATTAGTTGGTAGATTATTGCCCAAACACTGGCTGTGCCTATCACCAGGTAGCGATGCAGAGTTCTAAGGGTGTAATATGCTGTCTCCCTCCTTTGTAGTCATTGGTGCAGTTACCCACCCTTTTGTAAGATGAAGAGTAGATAATTGAATTATTGCTGCAGTCATACATCCTTGAAGATTATTCCAACACTGTAGCCAGCAGAAAATACTTTTGTGAGCTTAATAAGTTATATTTTATGTTGGGCAAAAACCACTGAACACTGTGTGAGAAAGAGGGGAAAGAAAAGCATAAAAGGCCATATATAATTTTTTTTTAAGGTTGGGGTTTTGTTTGGTTTGTTGAGGTTTGTTGTTTTCTGGGTGGGTTTGGTGGTGTGTTGTTGTTGCTTGGTTTGATGTGTTAGTTTGATTGTTTGGGGTTTTTTTTAGTTTACCTTAGAATAAGCACCTGTAATACAGCTCTTATGATTGTCAGGATTCAACCAATATTTTTCTGCACACCAGAGGGCCGTACTTCTTGATTGCTTTCAACCATTGGAAGATAATTCTCCATCATGGTCTGTGGAGTTGAAATAAGAGCCTGCTATGTTACTCTTTGGACCTAGATACTAGTGTGATGAGGAGCTATTCTACTTGTTTTCCCAGGTGTTTTTATTAATAGATTTGTTGGACTCCAAGTAGGGAATGTCTTCTTGTTATTCTGAAGGCATGTAACTCTCCACTTAGTGGTAAATGACAAGGTAAAGGGAAATGAAAAGCATTTATTCTTTAGTAACCCTGATAGATACAATTTTATATAGAAGATATATGAGAAAATGAGGAATAAACCCAATCTATCCTTAAACTAAGCAGAGAGACTTTTTAAAGAAAAAATTTTCCCTTTTTATCCAGTTGACTCTCTTTCACTTCCTGACAAAATGAGTGCCAGGTAGTCTTTGTTAGTGCTTTACACCACTGGTTGTAAACAAAATAAACCCCAACAAAACCAGAGGGAGGATCAGTGTGTCTTGTGGGCCTTTGACAGAGAGCTCATCCCCAGAGAGGGCCATCCATCTGTGGGATGAAATTGCTTCTGTCTCACCCCTCGCAGAGCTCTGGCAGCCAGTCTCCCTGCCAAGGTCTCCTGGGGCATCCTACCCTGAAATCACTGCTCTTTTCTCTGTTTGTTATATTGTTATATTTTGTATAACCCCTTTGTTATATTAGGGTCATCGTCTAGACTTGACTGGCTAATAAACAATTCCTCCCTCTGGGGGTGTTTTGGGCTAAACCTGTCCCCTCTCCTTTTGGTGATTTATTGGCAGATGTCAGAGGAAATGTCTGTTACAATTTACCAGTTGTTCTGGTTCAGTCAGAATAGTAACAGACTCACATGACAGAAACATCTAAATGAGAGTAATGCCAGTAGTTCACTACTGTCTCTTGACTGACACAGGACCTAATAGTAGTTAATGACTTAGGAGTGACAGTACATTTGAGTTGATATCTTTTCAACATACTACTCCAAACATACCATTACTGGACCCCAGCAGCATGGGAATAATCACATATTCTTCCTTTTTTTCCAAGTTGTTTATTTCCTTCTTTGTCATATCATGTCTTTAGAATATTAATATAATTCTTATCCATTCATTTTTATTTGCCTAAGATATAAAGAGTATTCTGATGCAAAGTAAAAAATTGCAAGTGTACTTGAAGTTTATTTTTCCTCTGGCTTTTACCTGTGCATTGTTTTACTGCATTACAGAAAGCATGGCAAGACTAGTTAAAGTTAATTTTTTTACTTGAAATTTTGTCAGTAATTTCCTACTGTTATTGAGTTCACAAATTCACAAATATACCTGGTATCTTTTTAAGTATTAAACATAATCACTGTGAGAAAGTTCTGAAAATAAATTATATTTATGTTCCTATTCATTCTGCTTAAGAATTTCTGAAACAAGATCCCTCACCTTAACAAGAAATCCTTAAGAAATTAATACCTTTCTTCAGATGCTGGGATGGGAAAAAGTGCAGAGCACCAGTGGTTTTGGAGCTCAAAAAAGGGAAATTCACAGTATGGAGCAGTGAAACATGAGTGTATGATAATGAACCATGTCATGCAATTGGCCTATTCCATCTCAGGTTTCTACAACTGTCTAAAACCAAAGCAGCAACATAAATTCAAGTTGAACAGTGATTTTGCACATTTTTTAAGGTATCCCATTTCTAGTGGTACTAGGATATAGCTTTCACTAATAAAAATCTGAAAGCCATGTTTAAAAATACTTGTATGATTGGAAATCTTTCCATTAGTGAATGGATAGGTTTTTTTCCTCAGAAGACAATCCAATTATGTGAATTACTGTAAAAGTTCATGTCGCTACTCCTTTTCATTACTTGCATTAAAGCTTTGGGGATTCATTAGCACTTAGGGTACTGGACACACATTTACCAGGAGGCCAGTGCCAGCAGAAATAACGTGAGACTACGACACAGTGTAGGAAGGCACTGCTCTGCTGACCTGGCTGCAGCCACCCATTTGGTTCACTGCCTGTGCTCGGGGGAAGTGGGAATGGAAAATTCATGCCCTTAACCCCATAAGTTTGTTTTAGTGGTCAGAGAGGGGGCTTAGCCCTTGGGTTAGACCCAAGTGGATCTGCAGAGATCTGGATTCAGAGCCTGAACAAATTGCTTTGTCTCTGTAGCTGATGATCTGGCCCGGGGATGGTAATATGAAGTTTGCCCTTGATTTCATCAGGGTGGTGCTCTCTTCCCTTGGCATTTTGTAAAATTGTAATGATACCTCTGCCACCTTCCACCTATTTAGTCATGGCAGTCAGCATTGCATTTTCTGATAGAGCAACATCTCTGGAAAAGTATAAGTTTAAGATCCAGTCCTCTCTTTATGCCAGTTTAAAATGCAGGTTAAATGAAAACTTGAGTTGTCACACAGTGTAAAATCGGTCCTTTTTCCTGAAAATCGCTAGGTTTTAAAATGGGGAAAACCATAGAAGCTTAGTTGATAGACTCTTAATAACAGGCAATTGAATTGTAATTATTAATCAGAATTAATTGTGGGGTGGCTACCATTATTCCTGCATTTGGGATATGCACTGTACTTCCAGGTTCTAGGAAAGAAGATGTAGGTTTTGTGGATAATTTATAGGATTAAAACAACGGAAACAAAACCATACACTCTCTAGTAAATATTGTACTTTGTTGCTGGATTATTTTACATTTATTTGCTGCTAAATATTTTTCAACTTTTATTTTTTAAAATTTAGATTATGATGGCTTAAAAAAATTTGTATCTGATTTACTGCTAAGTTCCTATAAGCTGCATAATATTTGTTAGGTTTTCTGGTATGTGCTGCATTACTGTGATAGGTGAATTTCTGATACCATTGCTCTAGATACAGGGAGAAAAATTAAACTTTACTTTCCATGCACATTTGCAAGTAAAACAAAAAAAATCCATCTTCAGTGCAAACATTTCGTTCTTACCCGAGAATGTCTCCCTGAAGCCTTGAGCCTGATTTATCACAATGCTTCTCGCTTGCATCTATGTAACTACACTAAATTCAAACTCAGTTTTGGCAAGATAAGCTGAAGTAATGCACCAATGAATCATACATATATCAATATTCAGTTGTGGGGGATTTTTTAAGTTAGAAATAGGTATGATTTTAAAAACTGTGGCAATGCAATTCTCTCTTGTATTTTTGACATAAATGGCAACTCCATTATTTCCATTGTGTACTAGCACAAGTGTTTAGCTATAAGCATTTGATTATTGGAATAGAAAAACATAAGGCTACTGGAGTCTGATTAATCCAAGATTGATGCTATCCTGTAGCATTGTCATCCTGTAGTGCCATGTTTCTTCTCATAGAAATGCAAGCTCTGCAAGCCTAAAAATAGTTGTCTTTTAGACAAATATAGAAAGCCAAGATGCATGAGTAAAGAATGCAGAATTGTGTCCAGGACAGGATATTTATAGCAAGAGTTACAGACTTCTGAGACAGTAAT
Organism: Ara ararauna; assembly: GCA_028858755.1. NCBI lineage: Eukaryota > Metazoa > Chordata > Aves > Psittaciformes > Psittacidae > Ara > Ara ararauna. The sequence continues at coordinate 23,512,975 of CM054381.1, forward strand.
GAGCAAGTCCTGTGACTTGGCAAGCTGTCCCACAAACACATCATCTTTAAATTTAACTAATATAGTTTCCAAAGAGAATATGTAAACACCGACCTATTATGGGTAATATACAAGAAGCTATTTTAAAAAGCTAACGTAATTGTGCAGCTGTGAATGGTATAAGCCAGATCAATATTTAATGACTATGATGCATTATTTATAGCCTTGTGAGAGATTCCCTTTTTTTAGGTCAAACAGCACACGGGAGAGCCACACAACAGAAAATAATGCATCACCTGCTTTACAGAATCTTTGATTCAAAATGTAGTGTGAATAACAATTCCTCTATTTCTCAATTTCATAGCCTGAGGTATGGCTAGTTAAGAGCTACCCTGATATAGGGAGGCTTTTATGCATCTCTTAAAAACTCAGGCATTTATAATAAATAATGGTGGAAAGAGTTGAACCAAAAAAGGAAACAACTTTTAGGACTGCTACTGTATACAGCAGTGTAAACAGCTGAATCCATGAAAGATGGTGGATCTAAGTGAATTTGATACTTGGAGTGAGTTACATGTATGATACAAAATGAATTTGTTATTCATGTTTTCTGCTGTTACAATTTTATGCCCACTTTTAAATGCATAAGGGTGGGCAGCACAATGAAAAATTGAATTTTATATATTAATTTTATCTCCAATCTCTGTAAGGATTGGGAGAGCTTTCCTAAGCTATGTCATTCTTAGTTGTGATGCCCTCTTTCAATTTAGAACTATTTTTGTTACTTTTATATTCTGGTAATCAAATAATTTGTAGTGGTTTATAGTAATTACATTATAGTCTTCCTCAGTAATTAAATTTCAGAAAGGCAAGCTGGTTTGGACCACTTATGGAGTATTTCCATTTAAATAAATGTAGCTAGAAGATGATGTTTTTATGCATTGATGACACTGCTGTTTTGATCTCTCTGGTAACATGGGTTTATCAAGGACCGAAGGCACCTAATCACACTGCAGTCAGCATTGCAAGCCATGGTCCCAGACATGCATACGGTGAAACATGTACAGGTCTTTAGAGATCTACAGTTCTATGTAACTGCATGAAGTTATTCATGTGCTTAAGGATTTTTCAGATTGTCCTCCATGGTGAGTCACAGACTCCTGGACACCTCTTTAGCTGTCGCAGGAGGGTCTGTGATGGCGCTGAGCTTTTCCACAGTGCTATTCCAGTTGCTCAAGTTCCACTGAAAGTAGAAACAATGGGAAAATTTGGAGAAACCTCGAGGGTAAACAGGGCTTAAGTGTTAATATTGAGCTGTGTTCCCCTTAGAGAAATGCACACGCTCACAAGATGCAAACCAGTTTATTTTCTCTGCTTTTCCACGTGAACTGTCCACATAAGACCTAAAGCAGTGTTTCATAATTCATGAAACTGAGGTCTTTATTGTGTTACATTATTTCATACACTCTTACATATGCCTATGTCTTCAGTTGTCATGGAAACAAGAAGTCAGGAGCACACTGCATACTCATTGGAAATTATTAAAAATAATAAATAATGATTAGAAATAAAATACTGTGGGGTTTATGCTAGTTTCTGAAGTGCAAGGCTGTCATCTGTTGACATCAGGCTAGCGCTCTGTAGTTCAAAGATATATAAAACTAAAATATTTTTTGTAATTTCAGTGAAGAAGGAATAGCATGGAGAAGAGTAGGGAAAGATTGTTCACGGTCTTTGCTCATACGATGTTTAAGTTTAAAGGCATCAAATGAAATTAGCAGAGTACATATTTAAATCTGACAAAAGATTTCTCTTCAGTAAACATGTAGTTAATCTATATGGCCTACCACCTTAGATCTTAATGAGTTTAAAATGGTGAATTAACAGAAGGAAAAAGCAAATGAGGACTGTTGTTTGAAGACAGTCATCTCTACCTTAGGAAATCTTTGAAGTGCAGCTCGCTGTACCCAAGAGGAGTGCACCAAGGAGGTATGTTTTCTCAGTTCAAATAGTCTTCCTTGCTCTTGGTCACTCTCAAAACTAAGGTACAGGGCTTAGAAGGACCTTTGGTCTGGCACAATGGAACTATTCTTGCCTTATTAATCAGTGCCTTCCAACAGCACTGCTTGGGAAAAATAGGAAACTACATTCTTTGCATCAATTTTATAAGCCCGAAAAGCAACCATGCCTTTCCTGCTTAGAATGAAGAAAAATGTGACCTGATCATTGCTGTTGTAAATCTCAGAAATTGCAGATAGTAGGGTTTGATGAAAAATCCTGAGTTTGCTGAATTGTTTGCTTTATTATGAGCTGTTTCTTTTCCTTTCTCAACCGCCTGCCCCTAGAAGCATTTCTGGATAGTCCTGCTAAGCTATTTTTCAGCTCCTTGTCTCAGTGCTGGGACCTGTGATTCTCAGGTGCACTTCTAATACAATAGCCCTCCTCATAGAGTTATTATTACTGCCATGAAACCTGTTCCAGTGTGATAGGTTTTATTGAGAATAAGGCATATAAAAGAGCAATATGAAAGTTCATGGAAGAAGTGAGGGGTTTTTGCTTTAATTTCTTCCATGAGGCATTTCGTCATAAATAAAGTGGGATGACTTCAGTGTGTCAGAGGCATGAGAAGCACCTGTTCGCAAATTACTTCTGGAGATGTCATACTAGACTAGTGTCATATTATAGTGCCTACCCTAATTCCAGGGAGAAAAAGCTAATGGGAATTCTGAATTTGCTTTAAAAAAATGTAAATGTTCAGTTTTATTTAAATTTCAGCATTTGAATTTACTGGCTTCATAGTTGATCAAGACGAGATTTAATTGCTGCAAAAGGTCGCTGAAAGAATTCCTCTTGTGCTTCTAAAATTACCACATTCATTATTTCCAGGTGAAAATATGGAGCTCCCAGAGTAAAATGTTCCCTTCCCTCCAGGAAGATGAAATATGAATCTTCCAGGATGTGGTGGAAGGAGAGTTTGCAATGAGCGATTTAATCTGGTGAGGCTCAGGCACTGAGAAGCTCTCTGAAGAGGCCAGCTCTCTTTGTTGGCTACAGTGGGGTAAAGGAAGGCTATAGCAATCATGAGGAGTACATCCACCTCATGTACCCGCTGTAGTCTAACTAGACAAGTTCCTTGCCTTCATCTTGTCATATCATCTGGCCAGGGCAGGGCACTTCTTTGTAATTTGGTTTCCCATCTACAAAGAGGGAATACAAACATTAAAACATCTCTATGAAAGATTCCAACATTTCTGCTTTCTGACTCCAAAAGATTTGTATGATGCAGCTGTGTTGCATTTGCATGATAAGGCTGCATGAAACCAGTTTATTTGTAGGGCAGGAGACAAGTAAATCTTGTTTCAAAAAAATCTTTCTCTTGATGATCTCTATGTAATTTGAGAGAGTTAAGGCAACAGAAAGAAAGGTATGGCCTGGAAGCTAGATAAAGCCCGCAGTTTAATCATATATCCATGCTCAGACATTTTTTTCTGTTTATTGATGGGTTTAGCACAAGTCAATAAATTAACGTTTTAAAGGGGTAGTCTTCATTTAGCAAGGGATAGATTCTGATCTGTGGGTTACGTCAGAGCAAGAGCATAATGTGTATGTCAATAATTCATTTCCTGTGGATTTTTTTTAATATGGAAAAGCAAAATATATTTATTCTTCAGTGTTTATGCTATAACAGAAGGATTTCTGAGTACATTTGCACTCTAAGCTATAAAGAAGGGAGTTTAAGGGTTAGGATTTAAAAAGAAGTAAAAATCAACATTGACATTCTGCCTGCAGAGCAAAGACACACAGTAACTAGAAATGTTAAATAATGAATGACTACTTCTAAGATCAGCTACTTCATAGCTAGACCAGAGCTTAAATCTCCTTGTTGAATACCTTAACAAGTAATAAACTTCAAGCACTGAAAAAAACAGAAAATTAAAATCACATGCATGGTCAAAACTGGTGTTTGTATGACTTTTTAAAAAAAATTATTCTTCTGTGAAGCTGAAATAGAGTAAAATTTCAAGAATTTCTCATATATTTCACTTTTTGTTGCAGCACTAAAACAACAGTCTAAGTAGCTTTAAACATCACTGAGTTATAGCTTTTAATAGTGGCTATTTTTCAATTTCATAGTAATTATGCACACAAATACAGTGGTACTTCAACAACAGAAATTTTCAGCAGAGAAGTAAGAAAACAATTATGGTTATTAATTTACCATACTTTAAAAAGTGTGCTGCTTCTTTGCTCCTCTCAGATACTGTTTTTTGTTATTTACATGGGAAGTTTTGTATTTTTTTCATCTGTTTTTATGTCCAAAACCACAATTAGTTTGGGAGAATGCTTAGAAAAAGAAATTGGAAATAGCAATTGTTGGGGACAGAGCACTGCTCAGAAGTGAAGGTAAAGTGATTTATTATCCAACAGACTGTTGTCTGTCCTCCAATCTGATCAGTCATCGTACTCCACAAGAATCTCTTGTCAGCTGGAAAGCACTGAGGAGTAAATACAGTTCAACGTTACTACACTATTTAGCCAATGACCATGCAAAAAGTGATAAGGCATAGAATACATTTAAAATGTCATGCAAGCCTAGAAATATCTGATGAATGATATAAAAAAGGAATCGACACTTGTCAAATGATAAAGTAGTTTGTTTCAGTCAGTGACAGACTTGGGAATTTATGTTTGGAAAGGTTTCCAAAGAGGAAGAAAAGTCTACCTAGCAAAGACTTGTGTGCTTAAATTGGACTAGAATAACTTAAAAAATTGGGCTACTTCAGTGAATGATGGTCCTCTAGGAGTTCTTCACTGTGGGTTTATCATGGCTCTTTTAAGGAGCAAATTATTACCTGCACAGGTGATGGAAATCCCTGGGACTAGGCCTGTATGTGACAGCTCACTCTTCTGAGACCTGCACGGCTCAGTAAGACCTCTGTACTCTTTGTTTTAACTCATGGAAGAAAGAATTCTTCAAAGAAATAAAAAAGAATGGCATAATATTTCACATTATAAATTATTCTTTGTCTTTGCTTGGATTCCTTTTGTAGCCCCAGCGGGCTGACAGCTGTAACTGGGAATTTTCTTCTTAAAAAATATCAAGGTTTTGGGTTTTTTGTTGATTTTCTTTTTTTTTTTTTAACAATCTTTATTTGGATATAATTTTTCTATCGAATTATGTATAATTGGCGTTAATATAAATTTTAATTTTAAAATTAAACAAGTTCCTTTGTAGTTGTACTGATTTTTTTAAAACAAGGGAAAGAAAATATGATTTTCCCTAGCTTATACTCTACAGAAGGGGAAAAAACCCTTTTGTTTGGTTATTTCTGCCTCTATACAGTGTTCTGGCTGTAAGCAGTTGGTTGTCATAAATGTTTACTGGTATTGATTGAAAATTATTAATAGCAGTGTTTCTATAGGTGGGTTTGCGGGGTGTTTTTTACAAAATATTTTACAAAAGGAAACATAAATGTCCCCGAAAGGAAGAAGGCAGTGTCCTTTACAGGCTTTTGACATTGCCAAGGAGTTTAATATTAGAGCTAGAACCTTTTCATAATTGAAACTCCCAAAATTATAGAATGGGAAAGATGAGAAATGTTTTTCTGATATGAATCTGTTTGGCCACTAGGTGCCACCCTTGCTCCACTTTAAGGCTGATCGCCCAGCAGCATTTCTGATACGCTGTAAAATCCTGAAATAGGTAATACCAGTGCAATTTCACACCATCGTAACGCTTGTGTGCGTACATGTAGTAGAATATGTTAGCAGCGCAGGCATGTGTCCTGCTTGGGTGAGTCACCCAAGAGCCTTGGGAGAAATATCTTCATGGGTTCAGCCATGTTACATCCACAGTCTCAGATCTAGCTAGTTTTGGGGGCTTTTTGCCTTCTTCCATCAGCTGGTAAAAATGGGGCTGTGCTGAGAGACCTGTCCCCACACAGGAGTGTGATGGACCATGTTCCTGTGCACTATTAACTTAGGCTATGGGATTATTTGAAGGAAAGTGTTACAGGGATGCACACTTGTTTTCTAGATCAGTTCACGTATGGGGTGTATGGGCCTGTGTCATCCAACCAAAACTGTATCTAGCATACATAAAAAAATATTTGTGATTACAGTGTTCTACAGGTTATTTATTATGCTGTTTTGTTGTCTGATCGGGGGAGGGATTCATCTATTGTTTCAGCCTCAAAAGTCTCTTTTAGCCTAGGCAAAATCCCAGGCAGAGTAAATGTCATTTCTAGCAGATAAATCCCGTCAGTAGTTCTCCAGTTCTGCATTTTCAGTCTTCCAAATTTAAAGTGTAAGCACTTCAAATGTAAAAGAAATGGACTTTATCAATTCTCTTTCTTGCTGCAACGGTATAGAAAATGCGAGGCTTGTAGTCCAGGCAAAACCAGGAAACTGAATATTTTATGAGTTCGTTTCTGTGAAGTGTGCTTGTGCTTTACAATAAGCTACATCCAGCTCTGAACACTCAGAGAAGCTGAGAACATCAGAGCTCAGTGTTTCCCAGCACCTTTGTGGTCCCCCTGCTCATGGAGCACCCTGTTCAGTGCCCTTAAATGTAACTCAACTGACCTTGCTTTCTGTGCTGCTGTGCAAGTGTGTGTTTTGTCCCAGGCATACCACAGGCCTATAGGCACCCACAAAAAAAAACCCACCCCAAAACAACAAAAGGATGTTTCAATTTATGGCCTTCCTAAACTCTACTGTTAAACTGACTCCAGGTATCTCCTTGTATCCGGCACTTTCTCTGAAGGAGACCTGTTGCTGTGGCTGTTGGCAAGGAAAGGTTATAAGTGGCATAATCAGAGCAATAGCAAAATCATGCCAAGCTGTGGCGAGACCTGGTCTGTGGGTAGTGCCTGCCCCAGCGTCACATGGTAGCAACCCAGGGAAGACACTGGTGAGCTGGCTGCTGTGTGGCACGAGTCCCAACAGTGTCCCATATCCAGCTCCTTGCTTCGTCCATTTCTCACTTGTCTGCACATTGACTGCCTCTCTGAGTCGATGGTGACTGAGATATTTGTGCACCCCACAGCTTTGTGCCAGGCATGGGCAATCCTCAGTGTCCCTAAAATGGAGTCACCAGAGAGACTGCTGAGATTCATACTTCCTCAGCTGATGCTGCAGCCCCTCTGAATCACTGTCTAAGTATAGGATAAGATGTTCTATTCAAAACATTGATTTGGCAGATGCAAGGTATCCAGGAGAAAAGGAAAAGTTATAACTCAAATATCATAAGAGTATTTTCATAGAGACCAGTTAACGTGTATTATAAGCTATTAAGAAGCTTACGAATGACAAGAAAAGTATTTATGGCTGTGTTGCAGCCTTTCACTGTATTGCAGCCTTTCACTTCAAAACAACAATAAATGAAAGCAACTATTGTTTAAAGAAAAATCATAAAGCTAGTAAGATGTAGGTAGTAAGTAAAGAGCTAAATAAATAGAAGATTTAAGTGCCTATCATTTGTTTTTGTTGAAAAAGGTGGATCTGTAAATTTTATCCTTTGTCAGAAAATACAGGTGATTACGCTGTGAGTTGTGCAGCTCTGCGGGTTGGGTGCTCAGGCTTTGTCTGTGTGCTCTGTGGGATAAAAGGCGCCGTGGAGGATGTGCATTCTGCAGTGGGGAGAAGTGCTGGGCTCTGTGTTCACAGTCTGCTCTGCCTTGCATAGGATAACCCTTTTGGCTTCTTAAACTGTAGCAAGATGAGGCTCTGGGTTTTCTTTGAGAATGCACTTTTGGTCAGTCTGATTGCTCCTAGGGAGCGATTTATGAATTCAGAATAGGAAAAGTGGATTTATTTTAAACCTGCAATCAGAACTTAATGAAAACAAAGGAGAAAAAGACAAAACATGTTTTAAGGATAATCACTGCAATGTTCTCTAGCTTTTCTGTAAATGTACGTTGTAAGTTTGAAGGTTTTTTTAATATTATATATTGTCTCCCTGACAGCGCTACGCTATAGCTGTCACTCTCGCAGATCTGAAATAGGACTTTCCCCCCAGTGGAGCAGTAGCCCACTCATATATTTGCATAACTTTCACCACCAGTCACTGTATTGCCAGCCTGATTTGTCGCAGGTGCTCAGAAAGAAAGTTTTGGTGGCCAGCAGGGTCACCATTGCTGTCTGTGCCCTCCTGCAGCACCGCCATGGTGCCCCGTGGCTGCGCATTCCCTGTGGTCCTGGAGAGCTGCGGTGCAGTGAGTCCTGCTGGTGAACACCGGGATAGGAAAAAGTAATGTAATAGCACTGTTATGTGCCACTGTGGCACTGGTGGGGCTTTGAGGGTTTACTGGCTCTTTTATAGCTTTTTGTAGTGTCTGTTCTTGGCAGCATTTTCACTTTTTCCTCTCTTTCATGCTCTTTCACATCATGCGTCCAACTGGACATAACTTAGGCTGTTTACCACCAAAAAAGCCAGTTTCACCCTGTGCCTTCCTGTCCTCTGTGAGAACCCTGACCCTGTTCCTTCCACCCTTAACCAGGTTATTACTCTTCTGAGTCTTCAGGGAAGCAGTTAGTCTTCTTTCCCCTTCCTAGACAGTCTTCTTGAGGAAAATGCTCCCTTGTACCCCTCTTCCCTCATCCTCCCAAATTTATAGGCATGATGGGGTCAGTCTGCATTACCCATTCCGCTGTTCATGGGAGCAACAAATCTGACTTTCTGCCTACCAAAACTAAGTAAGGCTGTTGTGGGAAATGGCAGCCTGCATGCCTGACACTTTTGTATCACAGAGAAATGCTTGCCCTAGGTTTGCTGCTTGTGTTTATTTAAAATTCTGGGACAGAGACTGAATAGACCCTTTTGTATGAGCTTCTCATCTGTACCAATGGTCATAAAAAGTCGACAGTTGCTAGCCTGTAGTATGTGACACACTGGTTATTTCCTAATCACCATAAGCCAAGAGGACGCGAACACTCCCCTGCGCGCCTCGGGAGATCATTGTGTCGAATGTGCATGCCCTGTAAAACTCCAGTCCTAGCCTTCTGTGGTTATGGACTTTGGCCTTAAGAATAATAGATTCTCAGACCATTAATTGCTTTTATTTTATGTCTCTGTTCTTTTAAAATCAAAATTTCTTGTTCCTTTTATGGGCTGCCATATATTTTGCTTCTGTGTACTAGGGAACAACTCTAACATCAAGAATTGGGTTTTAGCAACATAATTAATGTATTTTGCATCCTTTCTACTATAGCTTGCAACTAAATTCTGAATGCAATAACTTTATCTCTGAAATTTATTATTCCTTTTGATGGGTCCTGACTTCAGGAAGCGGCATGTCCACACGGGACTGATTGACTGATCAGAAACATTCAAAGTATTTCCAGCTTTTTAGCTATAGTTCTGGGCTTATCTTTGGAAATAGCATGCGTAATATTGTAATGCCATGTCTTCCCTGAGTCTTTTAAAAATGAAATTATAAGAAAAATCCTTTACTCGGGCATATATAGCTTCATACCGAAAGCAGAAAGTAAATACCTTATTTTTGTCCTAAGCATGATTAAAAAAATTTTCTAAATGCTATATTTGATAATGGTATATAGCTTAATGGCTGCTTTTCTCATTTTAATGGAAGAAGCAGAATAAATAGCTTTCTTAATGCCATGAAGCTTCTCCTTTAATTAAAGCAGATACCGGTATTCACACTAAGCAGTAGCTATGTTTGGTAAATGTTCAAACCAAATATAACGTTTTGAAACAAGACTAAATGCAGCTTTCTTTGTTCTACATTTCATGTCTAAATTACACATTACACTGTTAATTTGCTGGTTGCAGATGAAGCAGTGTGCATCACATGTACGTGCTTCAGCTGCAGATTTTGAAGCTGGATGTAAAAGCAGCATTATTCTCATTTTAGAGATGTAAAGCTTTAACTAAAGAAATTAATGACCTTTTCCAGCAAAGTAGGCTCAGACACTTACTGTGGGACTTTGGGCAGAGTTTAGGCATTAGATTTTACAATTGCAGCTCTCTGCCTATCTGCTGGGTTACTCTGAAGACTTTCAAAATACATAAATCCTGTTCCAGGGACTGTTGATGTTTTTTGCATCTGAACAGTTGGTGGATAAAACATTCACAGACCCTGGCACAGAGAAACAGGGAGTCTGGTAGATCTGACAGTGGCAAAGTGTGTTTACATGGCAGTGTGAGGTCTCCTTATGTCATGTTTTTGTCCAACTGCTTTCAGACGAGTCCTCAGCCCCACTCCTTTCTCATTGCAGTCTCCAGCTGTGGTTGTTAGACTATCCCTTCATACAGTGACCTCATTCAGAGAACTGGAATCGGTGAAAGTTGTTGAAGGACAAATAAAGCTGAGGGTAAAGTTTTGGCCCTGCTTGAGTGAGGGCATTGGACTGGTCTGTTGCAAGAGCTCTGTTCCAACCTAAATGATTCCCTGATTCTTGACTTAATTTCTGAAGGCAGCAGCAATGCTACTGTGATAGTCACATTAAAAAGTCATTAGAATCAAAATCCAGATGAGAATATGTGTGCACACGTTAAGTCTCTACCACACCATTCCCCTTTACTGTAAATATTATAAAATTCCCTTTAAATGGCATGATCCCACAGTTGGTCATTGGAAAAGAGGTGCTAACTCAGCATTGTGAAGGGCAGAGAGATGCCATCCACAGTCTGCAGAGACAGTTGGAGGCCCTTAAGAGCAGGGTTACTCTGATCATTAAAACATCCCTGAGCTGACCCATTTGATTCTTTTCCTTTTAGAGGAAGAAATGTGTCAAACTGGGACATAACCGTCTTTGGTCTTCCATGGCTATGAAGTGCAACATTTGTCCACTACTGCTAATAACTGACTATAAAGATATGTTTTAAAAGATGTCTGTGTTACTGTAGAAGTTGGTTAGAGAAAGCCTCTAAGACTCAATCTGGAGTTTTAGAAAGCAGCATTCTTTATTGCAGTGCTGGGCACACACAAGAATCATTTCTCAAAGGTGAGCGTACCGATACTTGCTGACAGCAGCTATATATTTAGCATGCTCATGCATATTCATAGCTTTTCCATGAACTAATTATAATATTCTGCATCCTAATTACACATGTGCTTTCTCGATGAGTGGGGGTCTTTGGTGATCATCAATAGTCTTCCTCACTGTGTTTACTGAATGACCTGAGTGCTTGAGCACACTTGCAGTTAGCAGTTGGTATGTCCTTGCTTCTGTTCTGTTCCAGTCTTGCTCCACACTGGGCGCCACTCTGCTATCTTGAAGGCTGGCATCCTTGGTCTAATTTACTCTCTGCTTAGTTATCAGTTCCATGATGTTCCTTCCCCCATCAGCTGAACATTCCTTTCAATCTGTGTGTTAGTAAGTTAGAACGTTTTGTTTTCTTCTACTATGTTAAAGGCACACACACTATTGTTAGTTCAAGATTTAAGGCTACAAGTATAAGCAAATATTTTAGGGGCCTTTATTCAGGAAAAGAACTCTTTAGAAGTAAAAATGTTTGCCATCAGAAAATACTGTCTCCAAAGCGGCTTCTAAGAACATTATGTGAGAGATAAAAAAGTCATTGCATTTAAATATTCCCCATTTTGATGCTTTCCATGCAGTTTTAGATGATGAACCTTGAAGGTTTTTCAGTTCCTAATCTTCTAAGAGAGACTGTGAGTGAAGAGATACTTGGAAGGGTGGTCTTATTTTTTTGTGTATGTCATGTTGTCTGAAACTCATTTCACTATAGAGTACAAATGAGGTCAGATCCTGACCTGCTATTGAAATAGCATGTGTACTCCTGATTCAGACAGTGCCCCTGGGAGTTAAGAGGAGTACCATATTGTTTTGCCAGTTTTCTGCTGCATCGGGACATATATTTCATGAGATATCTTTGTTTGTGTTATATATTTGAGTTTCATGTTACTTTTTTTTCCATCAGTCTGGCAGTATTTTCTGATTAGGGAACCTTGCTAACCATCCACGTGTCATTGTCCATAGGGCTGTATAAATGTGCCCTATGTTCAGTAGTGGAAGCTATTGTTACAGAATAGTCCTGATAGTGCATGGGGAAGAAGCTGTGCATACCAAATGGCAAAATGCGCTAATATTTTATTTTTTTAACAAAGCCATACTAATATACTTATCAGTAGGTTTCAAAATGCTTTCCTCACATAATAAGCACTAATGTCTTATCCACACAGGTCTTAAAACTGAAGTACAGACAGTTTAAGCTGACACAGCAAAGTAGGATTTCAGTTTTCTGTGTTAAGCTGGACTGCTTCCATTGTAGTCAATATTTTACCAGGAATGCTTTGTGAAGAGCTCACCAGTTTCCTTACGTCTGATTTTATCGCATTATCAAATATGGATATAGAAAATCATGAAAAATATGCTATTAGAGGAATTAGTGCAAAATCATTTAGTAAGCTTTCCTTTAAGCTTAAGACAATCTGTGGAATGATATTTTTGTCCTGTGTTCTTAGTATCAAATGGGATCAAAAAACATTTTCATATATTGTGTAATGCTGAATTAAGTTATTGCAATCAGACCCTTGAGCTATAGGTATCTTTTGTTTAAGAAAGTCCTTGAGCTGCCTACCAGTGTGTGCCAATTTGTAAGAAATAAGGATGAAATAAGATTATGGGAAGATGAGACAAAATGTAATCACCACCTTGAAATTTCCCTCTCTCCACCACTGACCCAGACTGTCTCATAACTAAACTCCGCTATAGCAGATTATTAAATATCCAAATTGCTATTTCATATTTGATGACATGATACAGTTTTTCCCTACCTAAGGAGTTATTTCTCTCTGACCATTTTTTATGCTGGCAGCATAAGCTGCATAAGAGCAGAAGTCTCCCCTTTTCAATGTGTCGATTGCAATTGCTTCTTTCAGTCTTCACAGTGAGAATGTTGTAAAATGCTCTGTATATATGTGTGTGCATATTATACTCCATTTTTCTGGCATACATTTACCCATCAACATATACTCCCTAGAAGAAAAGATGAGAACGAATGGTTATCCTTTTTGATATCTAGTTGCATGCTAACAATATGAACCATTTTATACAACATATGTGTTATACGTATTTCTGAAAGTGCGAAATTGTTGTGTTCAGCAGCACTAAGGTCTAAGCATCAAGTAGTAGCTTTTATTTCAAGTATTTAGCCTTGTAAAGTTCCCGTAAAACCTTGAATCTCTAGTTTCCTAAAGTTTCCCTAGGCTTTGTTCATCCACAGCAGCCCAAATGGTCATTAATGACATATGGCCCTTTCACGGCGGCAGATGTAAAGTAAGGCTCAACCAGTCACTCATCTCCTAGCTGTTCACATATACCAAGCAGGCTGTGAAGCAATTTACATGATAGGAAAGGGCAGTGAGGAAAGGAGTATTGAATTGAGTATGTAAGTGCTTTCCCTCCCTCCTGTATCCATCCCACCCTATCCCATGCACATCTGAACATGGGGTAGCTACAGACCTTGTTCTTATGCTCTCATTCTCAGGGCATGACATCCTTTATCTCAAGCTGCCTACAAGTGGTGATAGTTTCCCAGTCTGGTAACTCCTGAGTTTGTATTTCATTAGGCAAGACCAGTTTTCTTCCATGCATTAAGCTCAACTGGTGTTTGTGGTTCCTTTCAAGACAAATTTTTGCTTTAGTACCAGGGGGTATGGAGACATGAAAAGAGGAGCTATGTCCGGCTTTAATTTACTATAAAAGCACAGAACAGTCATGTGAAGTTTTTTAAGGATGAAGAGTGTTGAAATTGCTTAGTCCACAGGGAGAAAAGACTTCAGAGTATAATGTTCTTAATTGTTTCTAGAAAGAGGAAATTGAACTTTAAAATGTTCAAAAGGAAGCACATCTTTTAAGTGATTTTAAATCACTGGGGGGCTTTAAAAAGTAATTTCACTGTAACTTGAATTTTAATTGTCTGCTCCTTTCTCTTACTGTCATGGTGTTTTCATCCCGCCTGTTTTCCTGGAAGAGAGTGTTGTTATTACTGTTTATTTTAAGAAATCCCTGGAATTTGTCCTGCAGTGCAACAAAATTTCAGGGATGGATATGTTTTAATATTCTGTACTATGAATATTTTTTATATCTTTGCAATTAAAAAATGAAGTTTTAATGACTCCTCTCCTATAAACCCTGGGCTGCTGCATTTCTAGCATAAGAAGCTGAGGACAGACAATGCCAGGTGCAGCCAGAATATTGCTGCAGCCCCACATCATATAATTTTTTTAACGTTATTCAAATTAGTCTCAACACTCATAATTCTGTTGTTTCCTTTATTGCTGTTGTAAAGCAAATGGTTCTTTTATACAAATGTTATCTTCTGGCTATTAATTCAGCAGTTATTTTGGATGATGGCACCCCTGTTAAATTTAGGAATGTAAAACCTCATAAATATTTAAAAGTTTCAAACTGACATGGGAAGAAATTTTTTTGACTTGCTTTGTTAATATCCTGTTGCTCAGTTCATAATAGATTTGGGATATGTTGTTATTTCTCCACTGTTTGACAAAGGGAAAAACAATTGTCGTTGAGCAACTCCTTCAAGTGTTCTCCCTGAATTGTAACAGACTGGTAAAAGTGTTTGCTTCCAGTAAAAAGCCAGGAAAATATCTGTTTTCTTTTAAGAGGGCAAAAAAATGTGAAAAATTTAATTATTGCCCACTTCAAAGTTAATGAAAACGCAGCACTAAGTTTGTAAAGCTACTTTTGATAGAACAAGTTCTAGTAGGTCTACTTACAACCACGTCCTTCTCTTTCACCATCTTTATTAAAACATCTTTCTAAGGACCAAACAAGATTGGCAAACATGTTTCTTCCCTCAGAGACATTCTATGAAGAGCACATTTACTGTGCAAAGAGTGTATTCATAGACTAAATGTTAGCATGCATCTCGAGTACCCCCAAAGCTCTGATGAATAATTGAATGATAAAAAGTCACAATTTTTGTAAGACCACTGAAGGTCTGGGCAACTTAATCCCTGGGCCAGGATTCCTGTTTCATGCCTAACCATGTTTTCTTTCTTTTTTTTACCTCGGAAGTAAATACACAGCTTCTCAGTCAGATCTGAAAGGGTGTTAAGGTGTAACTCCCGTTAGGGTCATCTAGAAGTATTTCAAATGTTTCAATATATGTTAAAAGAAAAGAAGATGCTGAATTGATTCAGCCTGGATAAGTACGCTTGCAGACAAAGTAAGTATGCAGTTAACAGAGCTTACATCTCTGCCTGCATGCTCCAGAGGTGGTTCAGCTGTGTCCTGGGATGACACTTGACTTAATGATTTGGTGTATTTCCTATGTCCACTAGCCTCACAGGTGTAATACCATGACTTTTTGTGGTATTGGAATGCTCTTACTGGGTGCTGATCGGAAAAGGCTTTTATTCTAGCTAGCAAATACTTTAACACCACCATGTTAATGCTGTTTTATGCCAGGTTTACACCAGTATAGTTAAACCAGCTTAATCTCTGCATGAAGTAATTATTGAGACGGCATTTTCCCTTTGGCCAGAAAAAGCATTTTGCATAGCATTTTACATATCAGTAACTTGGAGTTAGGAAGCAATATTTCAAAACACAGGTTTTCAAAAAGGAAAAACCGGATAAGGTGATCACATAGAAGCTGTAACTGTGAAGGTGAACTTACACTTGCATGAACAAATTGGTATTTTATGCAAGTGAGTGGCTGGATGTGCCACGCCAGCTGAGTCCATGCGATTTTTAACTAGTTCAGCATGGTCCAGCTCACGGCCTGTGGGCTGGCTCCAGCCTCTCTGTGATGTTTCTACCTGACCCACAACCTTCTCACTGCGGGAGACAAGGAACAGATGCTCCTTCAACAAATGCAGCCTCCTCCACCTGCCCTCTCTAGGGAGAAGAGTGGTAACTCTGAAGGGGCGCAAGGAAGGGCAAACAAGCCCATGAGGGTTGTCAGCACCTCCGCCTGGCTTCTGCAGGTGCTGCCGCTGGGCCAGCCACAACACAACTATGTGCACAACTGAATGCATTAGCCAGTCCTGCACACTCAACTGAGGTTTTGTGTACATGAAAAGCTCTTACAAACAGAACAAAAGTCTGCTGTTACATGGACAAAGCAAAATGTAAGGCTTTTGCTGTTTATTGGCTTACTACGTAATCAGCATATTGAAAATAAGTTTAGTTTTACTTTGAAAACTATTTCTGCTAGATTTCTTGTATTACTCTGGTTTTTTGGCTCTACAAATGTGTAGTAAACAGTATAAAGCAAAGGGCACTTTATGCTTATGCATGTAAAGACATTTGGATGAAGAAATTCTGCAGAGCAGTATATTTACTTTGCATTTCTGAATGGTAGCAATTAAAATTCCCAGCTGCTGGCTGTCCAGATGTTTCTTGCATTACGGCATTGTAATTTGCATTGGAATACATTGCATTACTGCAGTAGCTGTAAAGTGGTCAGCTCTCACAGTCTAAACACTATATATGGGCTCAAGTTGGGATGGTGAGCATATTTCCTGCTCACACCAGGTTCTTCTCCTTCCCACTGTTTCTCTGCTCGTTAGCTTGACATGTTCGTATTTCTCCGATGAAGACTTTTATTGCTCAGCATTCAAATCAAGCAGGGGATGTATTGGCAGGTCAGAACTGATGTATGGATGGTTGTAAGAGTGACACAAATAACAACCCCAAGTTTTGAATCAGAAGTTTCCTTTTCCCTTTGGCATTTCCAGGCAGCAAATATCCCTCTGGTGTCAGAGCTTGGCATTGATGACATTCATTTTGATGACTTCTCGCTGGATGTGGATGCCATGATTACTGCAGCCCTGCGGATGTTCATGGAACTTGGAATGGTTCAGAAATTTAAAATTGACTATGAGGTAACCATCTGCGCTGCAGAGAGATCTGCTGCTTTTGTCTTGGCTCTGCTCTGTCCATTTGTACACGTTTTGTAACCCTGATACAATTTGTACTTTTCATTTCAGACGCTGTGTAGGTGGCTTTTGACAGTTAGGAAGAATTATCGAATGGTTTTGTATCACAACTGGAGGCATGCCTTCAATGTCTGCCAGCTAATGTTTGCCATGTTAACTGTGAGTATCCAGCTACAAACGCAATCCCACAGGAGCTTTTACTGCCACATTGCTTTACCTGTCTACATATTTTCCAGCATATGATTTCTTTTCTAGTTATTATGATACTCATTCATTTCCAATAGAAGTGCACACGGAAGCTATTCAACTTAAGGCAGCACATACTTGGCAAAACCTTACAGTGTTTTAGTGACAGTGATATCACAATCACATTAAAGTGACTGAAAACAGATGGCAGTCTTGGAGTGAGCTTGTTATTATAGATCTTAATCTTACAAAAATGTTTTACTTTTGGAAGTCTTTGATTTTACATTTATTTCAGACTTTCAAATTGAGAAGTACAAAACCAAAGAAGATTAGAATCTCAGAAGTATTTACTATGTTTATATTTATTACTTTCCTATCCAGCTTCATCTAAATAATTGTAGAACATATTGCTTCAGAACATTTTAAGATTAACTTCCAGCAGAGCAGTCTAAGTGAATCTTGTATCTCTGTCAGACGCTGTAACATTTCTGGGTTTGATTAACATGTATCTCCATCCGTACCTGTAACTCCTTTCAACACGCAAGTAAATTCTGACGCAAGCACCACCACCCTTACTTGCTCTCTCACCCCTACCCCACGGCACCTTGCTGCAATAAATAACCCATGTTTGGCTAATTAATTCTTGTAAATGTGTTGATATAAACCTCGGTGGTCCTGGATGTTTAATATTCTGGTTAATATGGCAAAAGAGAAGCAACAGGTCTATGTGCACACAACACTTACTGCTGTACTTTACCTTTTGTGTTTGCCTTATCTCCAGTTAAAAACATGAATTCAAGTTTTTCCATTTTTTCTTCATGTTCAGTCTTAATGGCCAGAGTCATCTATTGCAAACCTTAAAGTGATCATGTTAATAGCATTTGTGCAAGTATTTATTTATCTGGAATATCATGTGCTTCTTCCCTAATTTTTATGTTCTTGTTGCTGGCTGGTCTCTGTGACATGGTTAGCATTTGGACCCTGTCTGCAGCAGAGGAAACCCCACAGCCTGTGCCATTCACAGCATGCATCAGCACCGGTGTTACATGGACTTGAGACAGTCCATGGCTTGTTTCCTGCTCACAGAGCATGGGTTCCCAGCTGTCCTCCTCCATTTGGCATATCTCTGT
Source organism: Ara ararauna (assembly GCA_028858755.1). Classification (NCBI taxonomy): domain Eukaryota; kingdom Metazoa; phylum Chordata; class Aves; order Psittaciformes; family Psittacidae; genus Ara; species Ara ararauna. The sequence continues at coordinate 23,531,168 of CM054381.1, forward strand.
GGCAGAACTTTTTGTGTCAGGCATGGAAAAAAGAAAATGAGTATGATGCAAGCAGATGTGGGCTAGTGCTAGGTCCATCCCAGCTATACGCGTTTGTTTCTGTGAGCATTTATGGAGGTGTAACAAAGCTTTACCATACAGCATGAGTCAAAGGAAATCGAGGTGTTCAACAAGAGAGAAAGGTTGAACTTCTTCCGGGTGTGAGGCTGCTCAGCTGACCAGAATTGATGTTGTTTCAGCAGACACTTTCTGATGGTCTCTAATGAAATCTCGTGCTAATGTGCGGCCATCGGCCGTTTTTATAAACTTGACATGCTTTTTTCTTTTCAGTTATAGAGACATGAAAAGCTTTTTACTCGGACGAGTAAGGGTAAAGTCAGGCAGCACCATTTACCTGGGAATTACATTAGTTTCTGCCAAATGCTGCCACGGGGTGAGGAGCCCTCAAGCCTCACCCGTGAGGACCTCTAGGTGGAGCTCCGAGGCCACGTTTTAGGCAGGCTGCTCTGTGGGAAACGCGCTCTCCCGCTAGGCATCTCCATCTCAGATAGCTGCGACTACGCTGGCAGCCAGCAGCAAAAAAGCCCATCCCTGCTGCTCCAGCAGCCACCAGCAAAAGCCTGCGAGGTATCAGCCATAAACTGCTTTCACTGTGGTTCTCAAAGCATAATTTCAGGATTCTTATAGCAGTCGGCACAGGGATGCAACTGTCTGTGGGAGGTGATCTGGCATTTTCAAGCCAAGCTCATTTTATTTCACACACTTCTGGTAATAAACTGAATGAGCAATTCCATGTGCAGGGCTGCATGTGCCCATGGCATTGGACTCACCATGTATCCCACCCAACTCTGCTGTGACTCTGGCTGAGAACAGAGTAAGTTCAGTTTATGGCCTTGCTTGCACTTTTCTCCCTTACAGAGGTAGGAAAACTCATCTTGCCAAAAAAACACACAAAAGAGAGAGTCAAGAGATTAGTAATAGCACAAGGCTTGCTCTTACTGCTGTTGTCTTGGGGGAACCATCCGAGATAGTATGTGCCTTGTTTTTTCACTTGCAAAAAGGGGAAAATTCTTTGACCCTCGGAGACGGGCTCTGATGGTCAATAAGGCAGTGTTCTGTGCAGTTATTGCACCCTATTCCTGATTGGTCTACAATAGTCAGCATATTGCCTGCACCACAAATAGAAGCCAATAGGTCTATTTTAGGGCATTTCCAGGTAGCTTTACCGTAGCACAGTAATGTCTAATCTGTAATGCAGTAGTCTCTAATGGCCCCACCTGCTCCCACTGAATGCAGAAGGAAAACTCAGCTGGGTTGAAAAGCCAAACAGGAGCCAAACAAAGCTTAAACCAGTTGTTTCACACCTGGGTCAGCCTTCTGCATATCTACAGTATGTTCCTGTTTATCAAAGTATGTATTTTCTCTCTCCGGTTAGAGACTGAGCAGTTAGAAGCCCAGTCCTGCAAGCTGTGCTTCTGTATTTCAGACTTGCCCAAATATTCTGAAGACAAGGACTGAAGCAAGACCGCTCCTGCAAGTTAAGGACATCACATGAGATTAAAGAGCAGGATCAACCCCAGGCTTCATTATGAATGCCTTTGCCTAACACAGTTCACATTGACACTTGTTTCAAAAAGTAAAAATGAACAAGTAGGCAATACAAAATTAAAATCCCATCTGGTGTGCTAATAACAAAGCATATAAATGTGGGGCAAGGTATAATGAATGCAATTCATTTCCTCACATGAAAGAATGACCTCTATAACTCACTGGAGACTCTGCCACTCATGAGTTATGGGTCATTCCTTTTCTGGTGAAAATTACTGAATTTTACTGCACGATCACCTATAGCCGTCTATTCTTTCTCCCTGTGTAAATTCAAAACATGAGGAAACATAATCCCGTATTTTCTTACATTATGTTCAAAGCAGACATCCCCTTACCGTAACATTGTTTTAAATTAAATGTTTTTTTATTAAGTGAAATATGCATATTTCTCTCGGAGATTCAATGACAAGAGTTTTGCTTAAATAAAATGTTGCATTTATTTTTGAGATATTGCTACTGTTAATAAATTTCTTAATCAGCTTTCCTGTATTTGCAACACAGGTTGAATGCTTGAGTTTAATCAAAGCTTGTGCTATGCTAAAGAGTATTCGTTACACCATCAATTTTATGGTTTAAGACTTCTATTTTAAGTTGTTTTAACTTTGCTGAGAACATTTTCTCTAGATTGAAACTTGACACATGGCGCACGATGTCAGTTACAGTTAATCCCTTTTTAAAAAATAGACCATGATTATTAATTGTTACACAAGAGCAATGCTTAAAAAGTAAAAAGAGAAAACTCTCCTTTTTAGACAATTTCCTCTGCCTGCGTAGCTGTTACTGAAACTAAAAAAAGCAATGCCCCTAGGAATCCGGAGAATCTCTTAACATGCAAGTTACTCTGTATACCAGTGGATTCTACACGAAAGAAATCATTTTTCCTTATATTTGACCATCTTTTCTGATATGTAAACTTTTGGCACAACTCTGAAGCTTCTGTAGCAAGTCCCACACTTCCTCAATTCCCACTGAAATGCATTCCTGAGCACTCCGGGAAGCTTGGCTCCCTGTACTGCTTAAATATTAACTATGGCCACATTTCAGACTATTAAAACAGAGGCTCTTTGGATTTGAATGTGCATTTATTTAAATAGAATTTGTGGTCTTCAGGGTGAACAGAAGAGTTTTCACATGGTATTGCAGCAATTGATTGGCATTTCTGAGTGGGCTGTAAGTTCTACCAGGTACGGACATCAAGCCCCACTGATCTTCACCATCTTTGTATCTCCCTCTTCTTGCCAGTGAGTGAAATTATACTCCATTGAAAATCAATGGAATTCAAGATTTCTTAAGTACTATTAGTGTTCAGCCTTGGTCTGGTCCAATATAAATCTATTTTATATTTCTTTTATACAATTTCCTTTTATACTAACTAGTTTGTGTGGCTAGTTGAGGAGTGTCATTGGAGAATGGCACTGTGAAAACACAAGTGTTATGATTTTCCAACTCAGCCAGTTATTTTTGCAGGCAATATGTCCTTATGCTTCAGAAGAGTTGAAGAACCAGCTGGTTTGATGGTTAGATGTGCAGCACCAACGAGGTGGTGTCCCACTCAGGCTCCAGCACCTCCTCCAGGCAAGATCTGTTCAGGATGCTTGAGGTTAGCAGTAACAGTAGTGTTTCTTTTCTGACATGGGGCAGTTCAGCCAGGAAAACTGCAGTGGCAAGTATCCACATGCAGAAGTACAGTGGCAAAAAACGTTTGTAGGATGAGCCTCCCCCTTCACAGGGTCATACCTGGTCTGAGCTGCTCATGGGAAATTTCAGTACATCAGTTTTCACAATTCTCTCCCAAATTCAAGTAGGTAGCTGCAGCAGAAATATGCCAGATTTCCTCTTTGAATCGTGCTGCTTCATTTCATATGTCCCAGATAAAAAATCTGTTCATAGTTCGTAACAGTTCCATAGAGCATATTTTAGCTGGCTTCCTTTATAGGTCTTTTGATTTAACATCTTGGCTATCTGTGACACTAGGGACTGACCAAGATGGTCGCCTCATGGTTGAAGAAATCTGTCTAACAACTCCTCCGAACAATAATTTCAAAATGAAATAAATTTTGTTTTTTATTTCTCTGATATGAAATTCCAGTTCCTGTCTTAGTGCTCAGTTATTGGTGTTTGTCTTCAGCTCTTTTTGCCTTTAGTGACTTCTGAGTAGTAGAGAATTGGCACGCTGGAAATGCAACAGAGAGATAATAACAGATCACTCCAAGGACGTTATCTGTTCTGCTAACCGTCTAACATACAGCAGGGAATATAATATGACAATAAAGCATTTATCTTCTCCTTACTGAAACATTCATGGTATCAAAACAAAGTTGACTGTTGCTCGATGGTCTAACATTACTTATCGCTTTCGATACTGATAGTTACAGCTGCTATTTTTTTTTCTGCCCTCAGACCGCAGGATTTCAGGAGATTCTAACTGAAATTGAAATTCTAGCTTTGATTGTGGGATGCTTATGTCACGACCTTGACCACAGGGGAACCAACAATGCCTTCCAAGCCAAGTAAGTTTTCCAGTTCTTATTACTTTAATTTGCTTTTCTTCCACAGAAGAGCAAAAAGTGACCAGGATAAAGAATGAAGCATTAATTTCAGGTTTCCTAGGCCAAGGCCAGCTATTCTTATTCTTGTATGTAGTGCGGGACTAACCATCTTTATCATTCTCTGTTCTTTTGGGTAATCGCTGGTTTGTCCTTTGTATTAGGCTGTTGAACTGACACTGCATATTGAAATGTGGTACCAAAACCTGATGTTCTCTTCAGGCTGGTTGGAATGCTTGATGTTAAGCAAAAGCTGTTCAACTATTAAGAAGAAAATATGTAAAACTGAAATAATGCTTTCACAAAAAAAAACCCTTTCACACCAGTGTAGGCAAGCAGACATAAATTCCTAGGTCTGAGACATATCATCCACAGCAGGTGCCTGGAGCAGTTGTCTCACCACATATCCTTCAGTTGTGCAGCATGCAGTGTCCCTGGCCCATAGAAATGCCTCCTCCCTGGCCTGTCCCACACTCCAGAGCACACAGAGCCTGTTCAGAGACATGCTGCAATGGGGGGCGGGGGGGAGGTTGGGCACCAGAATGTGAAGCTGGATCTCAAAGGCAGATTCTTACCTATGTGAAATCTTACTCTCCAGGCTGTTTTCAATTCTAAAAATGATTTTTATTCTATTCAAAGTGCTTATAACCTGACTCACCTGCCATGACCTGAATATATTTTTGCCATCTAGTCTGCTGCGATCAGATACAGTGAGGTAGAAGTAGGCTGTGGAAGTTTTGAGAGTACTTCTTACTGTGGTGGTAAGGGAACCCCCTTAACTGAGGTCAAATTCTTTCCAAAATCCATATTCCCTGAGAAAAGGGGGGACAACAAAAAATATTCCCTGACAACATCCTGGCCAAGCTGTGAAACAAATCTGTCAGACACAGTGACTCCTCCAAATTCCATGTTGTTTTCTTGGCTTCCCAGGTCCTCTACAGCCAGAATAGAAGACTTACAGGCTCTCATGTCCTGCCGATCCAGTAATGTATTTTCAGCTTTGTGTGTTCTGCATTACTGCTAACCCTCAGTGTGATAGCAGAAGTGGCCAAATGGTGGTCTAAAGATACTTGAAAGGCAGGGTGATGTTGCATTAGCCTGTTTTGTCCTACCTTTTGCAGAAATACTCTGCTGCACTCTGTATATGCACGGGCTGCTGCATTTCTGGGGGCAAGTTGCCTCAGTGAACATTACTCAAACTGATGTTTCTGATATCCACTAAGCTGCGATTTCCTGAGCTATTGGTGTTGCTGTACAGTCTCAATGAAACAATGACACTGTCTGGATCTTCAATCACCATAGCAAGGAAAATCAATTGCAGTGCTCAAAAGACAGAGCTTATGGTGCAAAGGTTACCAAGCACTGCTAGGTGCCTTTTTGCAGCTGAGTCTTGAAGAGAATCAAAAAAGACGAGACAAATAGGAAGGAAGCTCAGCTGATTGATGTTTATGTTCCTAATTCAAAAAACCCAAGACCAAAGATTTACATCCTGTCTGGTTTAGGCTCTGATTAAGTTAACCACTTCTCCACTGTAACATTACACAACAGTCTCTTTTTTGTAGAGGGGTGGCTGAGTTAAAGACAGAGGTTTCAGCACTAGACTGCTACCACTTACACTTCTTGTTTGACAGCAGAGTACAAAGAGGAGGCTACCATTTTACAACTCCATAAAGAAATTGCCGAAGACATTTAACAAAAGACAAACATTACCACACATGCATAAAACATCCCTGAAAACAGAAGCTGTGGTTTTCATAACAGCAGCTATGATTTATTCCTCTAACCTGACATAAATTTAAGCATCACATTTTCTTATTTTATCTTCAGTGTTCAATACTGCTGTTCTGTGTGATGAAAGTTCAAGAGGTATATAATGGAGGCAGTATCGCAGTTGTCTGAAATGGCTCTGTTATATATCTCAACACTATGTTCTGAAGGGATGATGTTTCCTGGACATCCTTCTTTCTAATATAGCTGGTTTTGATAATTAAATATCAATATGGTGCAGTTTTATAGTACATGCTCCTAGGAGCCTCTTTCTGTTTGTCTCTAGTGTAATAATCTCTTATTCTCATTTCTTTGGAAAGAAAACCCATGCTGTTGCTTTAGATCCCAGAGGTGAAGTCATGGTGCACAGTAACTATTCTGACAATCCAACCCCATTCTCTGCACCTCCTAATGATTCATAATTTTATAATTATATTCTATAGATGTTTTTGTTCTTCAAACATAGAAAACCCACCTGCTCTGTGCATTCTGAAGCTAATTTTGGTTTAGACAATAAGCATCATGAGAAAATACATTCCAAAAGATGTTAAACTTTACTTTTGTATTCACTGTTCTCATTTGTGGATTTTTGTTTACCTTTGTATTTTTTTAAGTGCATGATTTTACATGCAGACAGAACCACACTGCATTTCCAGTTGATTTTTACTGCTGTGTTTTGGCTTTTCTTAAGAGTTTGTAATCACCTATTGTAAGCCATTGTGTTTATATCTATTAAGAATTGAAAACAGTAGCAAAACAGCCACTCCTAGCTCAGGGATGTTACTGTTTGTCTTTAACACACAGTGGTGCGCCTGTACTGCTGCATTGCTGAGACACTTTGAAAGTTACATTACAAAATTTCATTCATTAGTTCCAGGAAAATCTTTAGTCAACTGATAATATTTAGCAAAGTCTGTAACATAAAAGCTTTGTCTTTAAAGTAGTATTTTGATCTTGTCAACTGTCTTAAGTGTGGTTGTTGAAATGGAGGAGAGAGCATATAGCTATGTGCTTTTGTTACTAAACTGCCTCTGAAATCTGCTTTGTAAGCAGACAGTATTTGTTGACTCTCCATGTTCTTTTTCAGGAGTGGATCAGCCTTAGCTCAACTCTACGGCACCTCTGCTACCTTGGAACACCACCACTTCAATCATGCTGTCATGATTCTCCAAAGTGAGGTACAAAAGCATTACTATTAATCTCACTGTAAGCTGTTGGGCAGTTTCAGCTGGAGAAAGGAAATACCACACACACTACCTTTTTAATGCCCTCTCCTTGAAGAATTATTTATTGGTTACCACAAAGGTCACAACTAGCACAAAATTAAACAACTACAAATGCTGATCATAGAGCCCAGAGATTATATTTGTCTCAATCAGCTAGGGGCAAGGCGAACATATCCTAATCATATTGTCAGCTTTTCTCAGCCTTCTTACGTATATCCTGCTCAATGGTTTATAGGTACGTGAAACAAGCTCTTACATTTCCACACAGGCCTTGTATTCAGAGTGTCACAGCCATACTTGACTGGACAAATTTAATTTATTTGACAGTCTTTCTGTAATCAGTAATCTCATGATGGTTTTACATAATTTTACTTAATTATTTAGGAAAAAATATCAGTAATATCATGCTGTCTAAAGTACACTAGCTGTTTTGCTGATAGATATAAAGACATAGTTCTTGCCTAGAATAACATCATGGAGCATGCACTACCCCAGAGATGTAGTGAGAAAAGAAGGATGTGTTTTCTGATTTTACACAGATAGCTTGTTACAAAATGCATCCAGTATATGTAAAAACAACGTTATGCATGCAGCACACTTGGAGATCATATGCTGATCTGCAGTAGCTTTTGAAGAGCATCTGGGAATGTCCCATAGTCACAAGTGGAGACAGGGTGATGCCTTTCCCTCTGTGTACAATGCCACAGATATTAGCCATGGGACTGTGGCTTTTTCTAGACATTATATTTTAAAAGTTAGACATAGGAAAGGGGAGGACTGGCATGAGATCTAAACAGCTCAATCTGCTCAGCATAGACTAGCTTCTATAAAAGGTGATCCTAGGAATTAAATGGTTCCTTACACTACCAGGGAAAGGCATAAGAAAAAGCAGCATTTGAAAGTTAAAACAGACTGGTTTAGAATAGGGGAAAAAGAAGGTTTGTTTTGTTTTTCTAAACCAATGAGACTGCCCAGTCCCTGGAACAAGCTTTCCTGGGAAACAGTGATTTCTCTGGTTCCTGAAATCTGCATTGTAACTGAATATCTCTCTGAAGACAGGCTCAAGTCTCTAGACAGATGCAAGTCAAATACAAGTCCTCCCCTTTGACCATTCAGTCCTCACCAGGTCCTCATTTCTAGACCAGAAAATAAAACCTACGTGATGTTTAATCCAATAGATTCTATTTGCTAATGGAACTCTGCACTTCTTAATTTGGATCCTACAATCTACTTAAAGACACACCAAGATTCACTTAAAAATTTACCAGCTGAGCAGTCGGTCTCCTCTCTCAAATAAACTGAAATTAATTTATATCCTATTCGCTAATAAATAAGCTTTAGATTCCGAAATCTTTCTCAATATTCAGGTGAAAAGAAATAATAATTTCATTGTCGCAGTGAAGACCATCTTTTATGAATGGCAAAATATTTTTTGAGTCCAAACACTACCTGATCTGTTAAAAAATACCATCTCTAACTCCAGACCTTATCTTGACTATGTCCTCAGACCATCATAGTTACAGCAATCCTGCTGCTGGAAAATTCTTGGGTTTAAGGACATTTTAATCTTCCTAAGTAGGTGGCAGTGCATACTGAATGTGTGCATTACAGCGCTAACTACCACCAAAATAAAACTCTATTTAGCAAGAACCTCATTGTTTCTACAGGTGATTAGGAAAAAAAAGAAAGGGTAGTGCTTTTATTTATGTGAATTTAGTTATCTGTGACTAATGTCACAAAGATCACTTCTTAAGCTTACTTACATTTAGAATTTTCCATGAAATTTATATAAGTTTATTTCCTCTAGGATTTCATAAATTATAGGTTCTCTGTCCCTCTCAGTTTTCAGAAATTCAGTTACAAATGGACCTTCCTGCTCTCAAATACCAATATTAAATAATTTGTTTCATTCTGGCCTCAGAGCACCTTTCAAATTCTTAATCCATGATCCCTTAAAAAGTAGCCTATTTGGCCTACAAAGGGCATTTAAACTGCATAAAGTTGTGGGGTTTTAGCCTGCATAGGGAATGCCTGTATTCACTGTAAGACAACGCAGTAATGGGCAGAGTGAGCAAATCAACTGTTTTGAATGAAAAACTGATTTAATGTCTTTGACTGCTCTCATAGCAGTTTGTGTGCCTGCAAGCAGCAGCACAGATAAATCTATTAGGAGCACAACTCAAAAGCTGCAAGGCACTGCTCTCCAAAATATCTAATAAGAGAAAAGATTGAGATGTGTCCACACTTTTTCCTTGTAAACTGAATCTATGCAGGGTCAGAGCAAAGAGTAAATCTTTCCTCAAGAGGCTATAATTTCAGCAAAGTTTAGAAAAACAGTCCAGGCACTTGATTACAATTGTCAACTCTTCCACCCCAATGTAATCTCAGCAGTATTAACATTATTATTTTGTCATAGCTTTGCCATGAATCAGAAAAGGCCTCTGTTAGAGGGAAACAGTAGACTAAAGAGTTAGAAAGCCTTTTAAAAACCTGTATTGATTGCTAGCACTTTACCTCTTTTATCTCTTTCATTATAGGGTCACAACATCTTTGCTAACTTGTCCTCTAAGGACTACAGTGACCTTATGCAGCTTCTAAAGCAATCAATATTGGCAACAGACCTCACTCTGTATTTTGAGTAAGTATTGGCCTTTCTAGTATTTGACAAATGAAAATTCAAAGAACTTACTCTAATGGCCTATTAAATACCAATAAGGGTATATAATATGAGAAATTAGTGTTTCAATCTGTGGTTGAATAGATTTAGTCTAATACTTAGTCTATCTTGCACACTTGAGATATTTGTATTAGCCTAAGTAAGTTTTGCTTTTATGTGTAACATGACTGTATCAACAAAAAGCAAGCGAAATTCTAGACTTCTACTTTAAGCCAGTTACAGCTCAGTCCTGTAATTCTTCTATCCCTTCTATGATAATTTCTTAAGGTATATATAAAAACAATAACATAGTTTAATTCTTTTCCACCATTTCTGTTTCTAAACGTGTGCTAAGAAATACTGTATTTAGTTACAGACCCAGTTGCAGAGGTAATGAAAGCAACCACATTGCTGCTTTGAAGACAAATTATGTCAATTTGCATTACATGAGAATAGGTCTTAAAAAGCTTAACTCATGAGACTCTTTCATCCAGTTTTCTTCCTTTTCCTTGTTTACAAATCAAATCTGGAAGTAGACTTCAAATTGGTGCTATTTTATGCTTTTCAAATACTGTTAATTATTACCAAGTTCTCCCCAGTAAGTATACGTGTGCCTGTGCATGTAATCAGAAGAATCATGGTATCACCGTCACACTGGACTTTTGACATCCCCCTCTGGCACAGCCAGACTGACTTACAGGGAGAAGTGCTGCTGGATGCACAGTTTCTGCATACTACCTTCCTAGTCTTGACAATAATTAATTGTTAGGATTTTTTTGTTTGATGTCCATTAGTGTCCTCTCCTGTATAGTGCTGGTAGCATTTAGCAATGTTTTTCTTTGGGGGGTATACCTGGATTCGGTCCCTCCATTGTGCTCATGGTTGATACTAAACCAAGTTTCCAGTAAACTTCAAGTAAAGTCTTTACCTTGAGATTGTTCAACTATCTATATCAACATTGTGTCTGTTAATTGTAAAAATACTAAGTGAGATGCTGCAAGGTTTGCTTTGTCTTTTTTTCCTCAGTGTTTGGTTACTGTGCCAAGGGCTGTTTCTAAACATTACTGGCAGTAGACATGCTGATGTTTGTTAGTTCCTGTAGCTGTTGTCAGAAAAGTTGTATTAAGAAAGGCTTTTAGTGAATAGTTTTATTATAAATAACTTCTAAACATTAGTCTATGAAGAAATTTCTGCTTGCTGACAGGAAAATCCTGAGTACAATTAATAACCCCTTTTAAGCATACTCTTTCTGAAGCTCTCTATTACGACTGCTTGTTACCTGGGTAGGTGGTATGACAGGGGAATTTGCTGACAGCTGGATGTGAGATACAGCGACCACAAGGATATCCCAGTACGGGTTTTTTTGTTTCACCACCAGTAACAAGTGCTGCAGAAATGTTTTGTGCTGTCAAGGAAGAGACGAGTGGCAGGGGCTGAGAGGGCAACTGCCCTGGCACAGCCCCGTATGTTCTTCCTGCCCGAGATCCTGCAGCCCCTGGAAGAGCCAGAGAGGGCCCATGGCAGCGTCCAGAGAGGGAACCCAGTCCAGACCCTGCTGTGACGGAACTCTCTTCCCTGCCTGCCTTAGGTTGAAAAACTCCATGGCCAAGTTGTCTTTTTAGTTTTAATGTCCAAAAAGGAACATTAGGTGATTTTCAAGGTTATTTTTCTTGCTTGTGTAATTGATTTTTATGTGTTACATGGATCAGAAAACTTTTAGCAAATGAGGCCACTTTACTCAGGAGTCTGCAAATGAGTTATCTTTTCCTCTAGTGTTATTATGATTCATTAATCTGGTAGTTGTTATGCTACTTTACTTCCAAAAATGCCTGAAAATCACTCCCTGGAAACAATGATTTACAATGCTTAATACCTCCCTATGTGAACAGATGTTTCCGCACAAGTACCTACCTTGATTTGTCAGTTTGCTACATCTTCAATATTCTTATAGAGGAGGAAATTCTCATATCAGTATTCTAAGAATGCCTAAACCTAATGATAGCAGACTCCAGCTTGCTAAACAGGAACAGAACTTCAGGCAGACCAAAGCTTTAGAACCTTCTCAAGACACTACTTTTCTACAAACAAACACAAAGATGATTTTCAGTGAAATACCAGATGGAAAATATACTTGATTTAAATAGATAATTCTAGATAACGATGCTTGCAGACAGTACAGCAAGCAAAAGCATGGAACCAAAATGAAATTTATGGAAATCTCACTCAAATGATGTCTTGAGCCACTGGGCTGTAGAGCAACTGGATTTGCTATGTATAGCAAGACAACTTTCCCTTCCAGGCAAAATCCAGCCAGATTCAAAGTTACTCAAAGACATTACAAAATTGTTATAATTCTGTCTATTTCTGAAATCCTGGCATATTATATTTGCTTAATAATAGCAAACCTCTTCATTTTGGATACCATGCATAAGCAACCAGTAGGAAACATAAAATTGTTTCCTTGTACCATGGCTGCTTTCCTCAGGCTAACTCCTTCCCACACTAGAAATTCTCTGCAGAATTGGACTACTCCTCCTGCATTCATTTAAATGAATTTCAAAGAAAATTCTTATTTTAAAGTTTTTTAGCCTAACATAGGGCCTTGAGAATCACATTTTCAGTTACTGTTTGTGGATCTCTCTATTTCAAATGTGAATGTTTGAGGTTTCTGAGATGTCACCTTCCTGAGCTTTTAGCTTTAAGCATTCTTACCTGGTTTTTGTCCATTAATATATGAATTGCTCAGAACATCTCATACTTCAAAATGAAATCATTACCAAATTTTGCATTGTTAGACTTGGGACTGAAATACAGGATGGAAAAATCCACTGCTTGCTCTCTTAGAGAGTCTTGTTGTTGATGATCTGGTCAGGATTAGGCTGGTTTTAGGTTTATGTGCCAACTACTCTTGGCCATTAACATTGTCACTGTTGCAGCAGTTATTTCCACTGGAGCCATGATGGTATGATTTTGTGTCAGAGAACTGAATTTTGTTTTCTGCATGTGTGGCTTTGCATTGTCCCAGCAAATTTTGTAATGTGAAACTCCTATTTTATTTCATGAGGAATTAGATATCATTATGTAGCTTTATATCTCTCTGCTCTAGCTGCTGTTATGAAATCCATTATAGAAAGGCCCTATAGTAGCAGTGACTGGTGGTGATGCAATGTATGACAGTCAGGAACCAGAATAATGGAACATATCCCACATAAAATACTGTCCATTGAGCAAGGGCAATGTCCCTGGCAGTGTGAATCTCCTCGGGTATAAAACCTGTGCTGGCTGCTGTCAGATTGCTTTCAATAATCATTGTTCAAATATGATGAAGTAAATGTAGAAAATAAATACAAGACTCTGCAAACTCTCTCTTGTTGGGGAATCAAACTACATTTCCAATTAACAGAGACTCCTATGAGATGGGGCACTGTACTGTTACTCAAAACACAGGTATTTGCTTTCCGGCTTTGATGCTAATATGTTGTGTTACTCTGGGCAAGTTGTTCCATATTTTTGTACCTCAAGTTCTGCTATATCTGGGGCAGGATCTGTTTCATATTGTAGTCACGCTGCATGTAGTAAGAGCTGCTCAGAGTCTCAGTGCCATAAAAAGTTACAGGCTATGGTGAGTCAGAATTTTGGTACTTAAAGGCACCAAACAAGCATTAACATGCCCTGGCTCACGTTTTGTTCCCTCTTTGAGGACATAGGGAAGAAATTCCAGAAGACAAAGCACGGAACCAAGCAGGGAGACCTAGTTTTTAGTCAATTAAGAACTACTAACTTGAAACATCTGCAGCTGCTGTGTCTCACTGTTCTGTGTGCTGGAAATAACAGGAATTGTGCATCTCTGAAAAACCCTCCAGGATACAGAAGTAAAAACCATTTTGCAAAGACAAGTAAAGAGAAGTGTGTAAATATTTCAGGGGTGTTTCTATCGTCTGTCTGTCCACTGCTGTAGTTGAACATTTCATGCTTCCACGGAAGACTGAACATTTTGGTACCATTTATTTCCTTATCTTCAGAGACCATAAATACAGTATTGCTTTTACTAGGCAACTCTGACATTGATAACAGACATTTATAGAACATGTTCAGGTATTAGTACGTTTCGCTTAAATGGACTGCCAGTGTAATGACTTTAACAATAATGCATGAGGTGCAATGATTTCATGTCATCCAGAGAACTGTGCTTCCACTGCAGTGTTGCCCTAAAAGTGTCTTGTTTCCTTCTCTGATAACCTGTTTTGTTGCAGGAGACGGACCGAGTTTTTTGAACTTGTCAGTAAAGGTGGTTATGATTGGAATACAAAAAACCACCGAGAAATATTTCGGTGAGCACAACTATTTCTTGCTTTCTGGTTATTTCAAAGTGAAGCCATATTTGTTTAAGGAATTTCATATATCATGAAGACTTGTAGTAACAAGATAAGGTAGCTTGTTTTAACTATATGATTCATGATATGAAATATATGGTATGATTTCTAAATGTTACCAAACAGCAAGGATGTAATCAGTGTGACCTCACCTTCTCCATTCCTGTTTCTGCCTTGACACTCTGTCATGTTTTCTTCCCTTTCTCCCAGCCTCACCAGTTACCGCTCAGCCCTTCTGCTCTTTCTCCAGAAAGCATCAGTATTCTGCCTCAGGACACAAAGACCTTTCTTGTCCCTGTTCCCTCCTCCTCTCAGCTGTTTTCTTTCACTGGCCATGCTTCCCTCTGCTCTTCTAGTCTGTACCTGGGAATTTGCAGATACACGGTACTCTTCTAGCCCTCAAAAATGATCTGAGCATGCATCCTATTGAAAACCTCAGACATTGTGGGTGGTTTGAGTATACCAGGCTTTTGAGACAATAAAATGTGTGCATTTGCATATGCATGCCTGATTATGTCTCATTTTATCTGAAATTTCATTAAAATTCTGTTTCCTTTTGGTCTTTTGACCAAAATAATGGCCATTTTCTATTTTCCATATCATTTCACCCATTCCTAATTTTAGATTCAGGCAATATATTTGATGTTTCGTTTTCAGTGCCCTTGTTCTTCATTTAAACTTTCTTAGACTTTTATCTGCATCATGTACTGTACATAAACGCTTTCTACAGCTGAATGGTTTCTTTCTCCTAATGCATATAAAACATGGCTGTAGCTGGGTATTAAACTACAGTGGAACAGTATAGCTCATAGTAAATCTTAAATTTTTATTGTAGATGAGCAGTAGAAACCGCTTAAACAGTGTCTGGGTTGCCTCCTGTTATTATAGGTTCTCTTGCTACAGCAGTCACTTTTACAAATAGGTATATAAATTAATCCAGTTTGCAGGTGTTATTATATAATAATACCCTTACTTATATCATGTGAAGCACATGCTTTCTAGTATATTACAGGTATTAATGTAAGTAGTGTTAGAAGCATTTCAAAATTAGCAGTTAACTCCCTTGCAATATCATTTCTAGCATGCAATGCACAATACCAAAATTCATCATCTGATGACCTGCAACACATTAGGCTTCCTAGGCACAATTGTGATGTAAAAGCCATGCTGATGGCTGAGATTTCAAATGTGTCATTCTTTTCTGGAGGTAAAGACGGTGCCGACATTTTATATATGTATTATTTATTTATGCACCCAGAGCAGAGTTGTTTAGAAATACAACAAAGGTTGATTCAGCTTGTATTGTTCATTTCTGTTTTTCAGATCAATGCTAATGACAGCCTGTGACCTTGGAGCTGTGACCAAACCGTGGGAGATTTCAAGACAGGCAAGTCATGATTAATAGCAGGGCTGGGAGGAGGCGGGACTGGCAGGACAATATTCCCAGGGCCCTGGCTTACAAGGGACCAAAACTGGAATCAATTTACAGCAGTATTAATGCTATAAAAAAATAGCAGGGGGTTTCTGCAAGAAATGGTTTATTGCATAATATTTCCATGTACACATGCTGGTGAGCAGCATGTAGGTACCTGAAGAGATCTGGCTTTACAGCCTCTTCTCTTATGAACCTTTTAAAGTCATATCAAAAAATGGATGGATTAAACAAAAAAAGCATTAGCCACATGTAGATGCATTTACTTGGTTTTGTCACAAAGTTTTCCTTGGCAGTGGCAAAATCTTCCCTAAATCTAAAATACTAGGAGATGATCTGCAAACACTGATTAACATAAAATATTCGGTACATATGAGAGGAGAAATGTGTTCATTTTCTCAGCATTGATGGGAAAAAAAGAGCAAGTGTAGTATTGAACATTTTTTAGCATCCTCTAATTGGAAACAAACAAAAATTCAGGATTCTGCTGCTGAGTAGGCTCCTTAGAAATGCACGTAATACATATCTGTACATACATAAATATACACATACGTATATAAATGTACATTTATATACAATACTCCTAAATACACATGAAATTTGGATGGTCCAGCATTGGCAAAACAATCACAAATGTGAGAAAGCAAGCCGTCCCACAAGTCTTGTCCTTTATCACATAATTTTCCCTCTTCTAGGCATCTTTCCATACTCAGCATCCATCCTTATTATCTCCTGTATCCACGCTAATAATTCTGTCCTTAATTGAGGCCCAGAAAAAGCTAGTAAAAATCAGGATGTGTAGGGTTTTGGAAGAACATACAGCATTAGGAACAGAACATGATATATACCAGTGCAGCTGAGTGTCGTGAAGCACCTGGAGGGAGTTTGATTGGCTTAACATCAGAGTGATGGTTAAAAAAGATGCGGCAAAAAAAAAGGAGCTAAACCAGATGAATGGTGAGGCAGGAGCAGCCAGATTCCTTGGGGAAGGACAAAGAAGTAACAGGAGCTGAAAGGGACCTACAACTGTTACATGCACATTAACTCAGTAAAAACAAAAAACAAACCACATTTATGTGGCGAGGGCTTCAGCTCAGCTTGCAGCTTTGTCAGATGAGACTTTCTTGCTTTTATAAGCAGACCATGACAATAGTCCTTTTAAGGCTGTTACTCTACTTTAATATGGTCATCTCCCATGGAAATCATAGAAGTTGCTTGTATGCTGTGAAAATGAGTCACAAGATTTTTCCGTATCACCCAACCACAACTGCAGTGTGTGCAATCCCTCCTCAATTTTCCTCTTTAACCCAGTTAGCTTATCCCTTTTCTTTGACAGCCAAAATGTCAGGTAGGGTCAGTTTTCCATGTTGTCAGTCTTTGTGCTCTGGTGCTGAATTAGGGCAGAATTCTCTGACAAGCTGTTGTTTGGGGTTTTTTTGTTTATTCTTACCACTTTTGAAGTCTGCAAATGAAAATATGTTTGCAACCTGGTGCATAACCTGAAACCTGCAACCAAATCAAAGGTTCCATTTGAAACATTACCTGGTTGAGCGGAGAGGCTGATAAGTCCATACAGGGAAAACAGAAATAGTTGGACCTCAAATGTGTCAAAAGGAAAAAAAAACAACAACAAAACAAACCCACCCCCCCAAAAAAAAAAACCCACAACATGAAAAGTGAGGGATAAAGATTAAAATACATGAATCAAAGGAAATAAAGGCTATATGTAAGAAAGGAAAATTCAGGAAGAGATGATAGGGAAAGGCACACAAGGAGTACAGGATCAAAATAGCAGTGACAGGCAGGGGTGAGACTAAATCTTTATCATTTTTATACAATACACTTGGCAAACTGTTAATTGCCTCCAAGTTGTTAAATTATTCCTCTATCTGGAGTATTGATCCAGGATTTTATTAGTGCATTGGGATTACATACATTATAAAGTTCCAAACTATGTGATAGCATAGCTCAAGATTTAAGAGTACTTTACGACATCACTTCACCCACTTCAAATTCATTTCAGTACTCCTTATTTCAACTGTAAAAAGCTTTGGATTTGTGAATGTTAGGAAAATGCAGTTGCTAGAGCAAGAATTTTTGAGATTTTATGAAGTGTAGGTTCTCTGCTTAGTTATATGCTCTTGTGCTTCAGCGTTATAAAATTATTTCCTAGCTTGAATTTGCTTCAAAGCAATCAGGAGGCATGACAGGAGCATTAAGAACCAAATGCCATCTTCAGTAGATTAGTTTCCCTTTTTTGCATCTCAAATGTCACATAAAAATGCCTATATTCAAAGCCCCACACGTGACAAGAACAGTACATAAAGGCTACTTTACCAGGATTACTCACTATTTGACTTCCTAAAATTCCTGATGTTTCCATAACCAATTTTGGTTTCAAATCTTGTGTTCTGCTGAGAAGCACAAGCCTCATCTATGAGTAGAACATCTTCATTCACAAAAGTCAGAAAAATGCATTACAGCTTCCAACCCCCTAGTTCTTGATTTTGATTCAATATGATAACCACAATCTAACTTCATATTTAGATATGCAGAGCCGATAGCGATGGCAGTCATGCAAAAAAAGTAAAGCCTAGTGGGGAAAAAAACCTTTATGATTTCACATTAAATTAAGACAACAGATGTTATTAGTTAATTAACTTTCTTTTATAAGTGGAGTTGTTTATATAGGGCAACAGGCTGTAAATACCCAGAGAGCTCTTGCACATTTTACAAAGCATTTTTACAGACATAATTGTGGATGCCAACAAGGAGCTATAATTTTCTATTCTGTTCTTAATACTTCAGTTGCATATAACTGCATTGAGTGCTACCTCAACATTGTAATGTAATTCCAACAGTCAATTCCTTATCAAAAGGATGTGTGCCTATCAGTGATTACAGCTGTTTATACACCCTGTATGCCCAATCCTGAAAACTGTACAAACACGTGCCTGATACCACTCACATAGGTTAAGCTATTCACTTCTTTACAGTTAAGCACAAGCTGAAGTCACGGTCTGAGCAAGAACTCATTACCCTAAAAATTATGTAGCGAGAACTCTAATCTTTATCTTGATTTATGTTTTAGGCAGCTGAGCTGGTAACCAGCGAGTTCTTTGAACAAGGAGACAGAGAAAGATCTGAACTCAAACTCACCCCTTCAGTAAGTTTTAATAATTTCTGAAATAGTTACTAACTTGAATAGGGTAAGAAAATATTGGGTGCATTCAGAAAAACTAACTGTATTTTCCATGTAAAGAAAAATCTTGGAATAAACACTCTGTCTAATAAGGACATGCCATATATTAGACCCTTGCATAAATAAAAGCTTTCCAGTCAACTCAGTCACTTTGTATTAAGCCCTTTTCTCCATTTTCTGTACCTATTCCCAAGGTTATTCTGTCAGTCAATTTTCTAAGCAATAGGTACAGTTTTTAATACACAGTATTCAAGTAAAAATCACCAGCTACCTATGGAAATCAAAATTGTCAGATTTAGTTTGTGATGCAGCTGTGTTATTTGACATGTCAAATGCAGAAAAGCATTTCTATAGATATTCAACTAAATATAAAACTGTGATTGAAAGGATAAATTGGTATTAAGTGGAATATAGGCAGATGGGTATAAAGTGTCAAGCAACTAGGAAAAAAGTTTCATAAAGGTTTTTAGTGAACAATTTGAAGAAAGAGCCTTATCCAGGTTATCCTTATCCAACACTTCAAATTGTTGCCAATCCATTGTCTGGAAGCAACAGGAGAAGGGTAACAGAGAGTATTCTAAAGAATTTAATTTGCAAGCCATCACAAATGTTTATATTTCCTAAAATAAAAAGACCACTGCAGTGGCTCAGACTTGATCACTTCGGTAATACTCACACATGAGCCTGTGGTGATGTAATGAAGTAAAAAAGTTAAAAGTATGTGGTAAATAATACTCAGGTACAGTAAATGGCTTTTCACTTTTTATACTGTCAGAGGTTGGGACATTACTGAATTTCTTCCCTATAGTAGTTTCGTGTGTACATCTCAGAATGATAGCTATAGTCCAGTAGAAGAGTAATCAGTCAGTCACGGTATTCACAATTCCAAGACCATTCTGGGCCTGAATAACTGCAAGTACCATTCCATATAATAGGGATGGGAGTTCCTTTCCTGCCTTGTATATAAAATTTGCAAGGTGTGTTTCTTATGCTAATGAAGCAAAATAGGAAGTGATTCTGTTTTAACACACCCATTAATGTTACTGTCTTTAAGTACAGATGAATTCCAGTGAAAATGGCCCAGGTCCAGCAATCTGAAGAGTTATTTTAAAGTGTGTTATTATATCTACATTTTGGACATACTGTAGACTTGGTAGAAATGCAGAGAAAGACAAAAGCCCAGAGCTTTCTTCTGGACTTGTGTCTTCTGAAAACCTGCATCTAACAGCCCACACAGCTGGGAAAGAAGAGTGTACTACTATAAATCTTTTTAGTATTGCCTCCATCACAGGAGCCCTCTCACTCTTTTTTTGGACTCTACAGTCTGCACCAAGGTATATAGTAATTTATGGGCCACATGCTTTGAAGCCATGCAGCTTGAAGGAGGATTTCCTCTCTGCTTAGCCCTTCAGAATTTCAAAAAAATCCAGTTAACTCATGTATTAAGTGTTTTATGATGGGAGATAAGGCCAGTAAAATAATTCAAGTTCATCAGTTCTAACAGTTGATAGCCAAGGGTCAAAATCATAGCTCTCATGTAGAGTTTTACCACATTAATAAGAATTTTTAAACAAGATCAAATGCTGATCTATTTCATGACGTATTGCTATGACAAACCACCCAGATAGATATCACTGCTAATCAGACAAGAGTTGGTAATCAGCAAGATAATGCAATATTCTCTTACAACTCAAGGACTTTTTTCTTGCATTGTGCTTGTAATAATCTGAAAATGACAGGATTTTTCAAAATTACGTGAATAAGAAATACAGATTTTTCCATAATCAAACCCAAGATTCTCATTTAAGACCACAGAGTTCCTGAATCTTATCTCCTGGTCTTATTTAGATACACTGAGTGATACCTGTATGTCAGAATGAGCAGGCTACTACTAGAAGAATTCAACCAGACATTTAATGTAATGTAATTTGTGTAGTCTGAAGTTTTGAGAAGGTAGAGAAAGAAAGTAAGTTTCCACAGGAAACATCAACCTTGCGGAGATGGGCCCAGAATAAGAACAGACTTTCCAAAGAAAAAGACAGAAACATTTAAAGCTTGGCATATCCCAGAGCAACTGGGAGGGACGGAACCAGCCCAGATCCACCACTGCTCATTTGGCTAAGCTGGAAAAGCCTATGTGAGAAAAGGGAAATTTCTCCTCAAGAGTATCTACTTTACATTTCTACAGGAGGTTTCTTACCAGCTCAACTCCAACTTGTGGAGCATTTATTTTACACCACAGAATTACAAAATTCAAATACATTCAGCCTACAAATTCCAAAACAGAATTGAAAATAAAGTGTATTTTTCATGCCAGACGAAGCAGTAGGAAGACTATTGCAAAGATGGATTACAGTTTACAAAGTGTTCTGGTTGTGAGAATTGGATCAGAGCTCCAAAGTGCTGGATGATGTGTCTGTAAAATACTCCAGTGTAATAAAGCATGACAGTTTTGTTCCCTTCTCAATTCAGGCCATTTTTGATCGGAACAGGAAAGATGAACTACCCAGGTTGCAGCTCGAGTGGATTGATAGCATCTGCATGCCACTCTATGAGGTAATTTTTACTTACTGTTCTTGTAGAGTTGAGAGAAGATTGTTCCTGCCTCTCTAGGGAAAAAGAGTTAGCTTGCAGCACAGCCTTGAAGGCTATTTGAACTCTGACTTTACCAAAAGTCTGAACTCTAGGCAGAAATCTTCAGATTCCCTGAAGGTGGTAACATCTATAAATGTAATTCCCCACTAAATAAGAAAAGGTGTGGAGTGGGACAGCCTTGTTACGTGCTGCTGTCTGATCTGTCCAAATACGTGTGACCCAAAGGGAAGCACAAGGCTGAGCCTTTGCACCCCCTTTTGGCTCCATTCCATGTTAACAGGGCACTCTAGGCCATGCCTTTAAGGTCAGTGACAAATGATTTGTGGTTTAACCTATGTGCTGTTTAACTTGGAGTTTCCTCTTTCAATCATGCTTCCACACAGACTGTGTGAGTGCTTGATATATGTGCTCAAGTACTACTTTATTAAGGCTGTAGACGACCAGAATAATGCTTCCCTCTTTTTGGATTAAACCAACTTCAGAATCTGACTTATGTAATATAAGCTTCATCATTTTAACTTTTTGTTTCTTACCTGTACAGAAAGGAGAGCTACACAAGCAGGATAAATGCAAATAACACTGTAGAAACATAACCATCAATAACCATGTCAGCCACGCTTCCACTTACTCAATGAAACCACACCAACCACCTTATGCCACTAAACTACCAATTTTACCAATGAGAACATTGGGGTTTTCTCACCAGGTAGTTTTGGGGAGCTGCAACACATTCTCCCCGTTACCACTGCACTCTAAACTACCTCACATCTCCAAGCAATGAATGGGTCAGTGATGATACAAAGTCAAGAGCTGGAAAGCAGGTACCAGCTCCCATGTTAACATTAAACTGCTGAATTTGTGCCTGAATATAGCTTTCCTTCACACAAATAAAAATGGATTGGCAGTTCCTTTTCATTTTGTAGACCAGGTATGTCACCAGTAGCATACAGTGTGCTTCCCTTGCTCTCTATACCTTGTAGCATCTGAGGCTGTCACTGTGACAAAGAAGTGACTGCCCACCAGCAAAGGCAACTTCTGTTGTGTGACATAGACAACATGCACTTGTGTAACCAGTGAGGTGTGCTACTACGTTGCCAGCAGATCCTGTCCCTTTCTCAGGACGGTCTTTGTCACGATGAAATAAACTAAAGCTACAACTTCAAACAATTACAGCAAAGCAAGCACAGAAGAATATAAACCCATATTTTTTTTTAATACCAAGATCATTTTGTACAATGGAGGTGGGGGGATGACAACTGATCTTAGACAACAACTCTTAAAATAAAGTTCCTTACAATATAATAGTTCATGTTACACTAGAATGCATATTGTACCAGAATTCATATTTGTAATAGCATCTGTAATCCAAAAATGTATGTTAAAGCAGGAAGAACTGATAATCAGCCCATCCTCTGCATGAGGAGACTACATCTGAGCATTAAAGCTCTGGTTAGTTAGCTCCATCTTAGCAGGAGATCTCTGGGGAATATATTCACATCTGATTTCCCTGCTTTCTGCTGTCTCTGCGTCATGCTGTGCAGCTATTAGCCTGCTGCTCAACAACTTAAAAAAGAGACACCATCAAACCTGGAAGTCATTGCAGCACCAGCCTTAGGGGTAAACAGAAAACTTGATGTCATAGTACCACACTGCGGGAGATTCTCTTCAATGTGGAGCCAAGTTTTAATTTTCATATCCTGCTTAATCAAACCTCAATACACAAATCACATCAGCAGTGTACTCAGACATTGTAAATCCTCCATTTAGAGCTGGCTGAACACTACAAGTAGGGCCAAGTCCTAGATTTCTTTTTTTCCTTCCACATACAATCTTTAAAATTCTAGCCATTGTAATATGTTGTAAGGACTGCATGTGGGGAGAGAATGAGTTACACCATTACAAATACAACATAAAGAGGAAGAGTGGCAGCTGACAAACTGGTAAAATCTTAGCAGTACTTATATTGCTCACTAGCAAAGTGCTTATAAAAACCGTATGTTTGAAATAAACATTTGACACTCATTTTGATACCAGAATTACAGCATTAAACCATACAGAACAAAATCAAGGCTTTTGCAAGTAGTTTTTTCCATGCCAGTGATTAAAAGTCCTGAATCCATGTGGCCATATCCTAGCACCAGAGCCCCGAAGGGAACGCTGTGGGGAACGTGTGCATACATTCCAAAACAGTTGCTACAGCAGGACCTAATGCTGCGCTCGGTGTTATTTGACACCCGCACAACAGAGATGGTCCCAACAACTCCCGTTATGCTCCCAACTCCCAGATGCTGGCAACTCCCATTAAAGTCAGACAGGAGATCAGCAAAGCACCCTGAAATTTTCTTTGCTCAGTTGTAGGCTATTCTTGGCAGCTGCATATGTCTGAAGTACACAATACAGAAGGAGCTCTGCAGCCCAAACTTCCAGGGGTGATCTGACACCACCCCATTCCCCTAATGCCATTGACAGTACTGTAACAGGCCTGTATCTTCTCCATAGTGCATACTTATGAGCGAGGCTACATACCAGAACAGCCACAAGGAATGTTTTACACTTCAAACTTTGCAGAGCATTTTAGAGTATGTTGGCCTTCTTAGCCTCATTTATTTTCCCTCCGTTCTCAAACTCTTTGGGGAGATTTGGCTCTACCTCTTCCTTATGCATCTGCTCTCTATATTTCCTTAAGATAATTAAGACAGACCATTTTGAGGTGCAGTTCTTCTCCCAGGAAAGGACAATGAAGTCGCCTTTATTGGAGGATGTGTATCACATCCCTCTGCTTACCTGGGTAAAACTGTTTCCTAAGTTTGGACTCTTTTTGTGGGAAGTCTTACAAGCGACCAGCAAAACATCAAGATCTGTGCAACTTCCATTAGCAATCCCACTTGCCCCTTGAAATACCTGTCTGACCCAGAAGGAGGAAGGTCAACGAATACACTAAATGTGCTACACTGGAAGCAAACATGAAGCTTGAAGCTGAATGTAGATATATGATGGGGATATTAAAAAATAAAAATATCAGGAATTATACGCAGCTTAATTTCTCATATCCAACTGCCTAAATCCAAAACATTTTTGTGTTTGCTCTGTTAGCTGACTCTGCTCCTGGCACAAGGTAAGCCATGGCTTGCTCTACTCCCTTGCTCTCTCCCACATCTGCAGCTCAGTGTGGGAACCAAGCCACCTCCAATTTCAAGATACCTTAGTAATCAAATCTGCTTCCCTCACAGTACGGATCAAAGGTTTGAAGCTAAGAGCTTCCCAATTTTTTGTTCATTGCTTTTTATTACTCTTGGGACATTATAATTTTATTGAATTTACTTTTTTGATACTGTAGTGATCACTGCTCAGAGTATTTTTATGTAACAGTGGAGTTTTTACCTTGAGTAGCAGAACAGCCATCCATTTACTCTGAAGCACTGCTTTTAGGGCCTTTAGTTATGCTTTACTGCATCACATTTGCTCTTCATTCAAAAATGCCAGCAAGAAAAGCATTCATCAGTAGAGATGAGAAACAAGCTTATCAGAATTATAATTTCTAAGAAAAAAAATGCATACGTTTTTGCACTGTAGAGCATTTCAAATCTACAAGTACAGCTTCAGGATGAAGTAATCATCCAGGGTTTTTTTTTGTTGAAATATTCTATAAAGGTGAAGCACATACAACTAAAGCAGAAAATCTAAGACATCCCACTGGAAATAAAAGCACTACAGCTACACTGACAGCTGTGTTCACTACAGAGAGAAAGAATCCTGTACCTATCTGGACATATATGTTTGTGTAACAGGAAATAAAATTTTGATCATTAAGATAAATTACCTCTCTGTCCCTCCAGTAAAGAGATGGTAAGAGTTTCAACACTAACAGATTTCTCTCCTGGGCTCTGTGGTTTGGGTGTACCTAAAACAGGATCAGGCATAGATTTTTTTTTCCCCTGAACTCAGATTAGATTTCTCTATGGGGAGCAGACAGAGTGGGAAAGTGAAGATCTTACTCTTTTTAATCATTATTTTTCTCACAAACAACATCAAAGCTTCAGCAATTCACATCAAACAAAAGATGCTAACAGAAGCCCAGCTCTGTTCACAGCATTGTTAGGCAGAGACAGTAACACTATGAATAGCAGGGCCAAAGGCCATGCACTCTGCTTCTGGGCAGATAAATACATAGTCAGGTAGTCAGTGACAATGACAGCAGCTATTTAAATTTAAGGGAGATGTCTTTGCGGAAGATAAAGAAGCTCATGGCTTTTACAACTTATGCGTGCCTGAGATTGCCCTGCTCACCTCTACCTTGGTGCTCCATTTTAGTGCTAATTTTAGTGCTATTCAAGATTTTCTTGGGTATTGAGAGCTTTAAACATATAATAGTATCTACAGAAGTGAATTTCCATTACTCCATCCAGGATTCTAGGGGCAATCTGGGAAAAGCAGAAACAATTATGCTTAGCCTAGCAAGTACTTTAAATGTTGTGAATGGAATATAGAGGAACAGAGTCCTTTATCACAGTTTCCTGTACTCAGAAAGAACGCTAATCAGAGCTTCAAGAGCTCCGACATGCCTGTCTTCCTACAGAAGATAACGTTTGGCCTTGTAATTAAATCTATCATTAGAGTACGATGGTGTAGCTGCAAAAGCATCTATTCTACTTCTAAGCATGTATGCATAGGGTATCATAAACACTAGAGCCTTTTCAAAGTGTAAGAAAAAAAATACACAGAAATCCCCCCAAATCACGGCTACCTCCATGCTTTAACTTCTCCAGTTCGAGTTGACTTTTTCACATGAATTGCAAGTGCATATGCACAGACTGAGATTTTTTTCCCCCCCAAAAAAAAGTGTATACTCTAGTTAGTTACAATATAAGGAGGGAGATTAACCTTTCAATAGTCCTTTGCAGAGGAGGAGCAATCATTAAGAATCATGCTTACACAGCTGCATCCCAATGCAGCCCTTCCTCAGTTACCACTGCTATCCTTTTCCCTCATTCCTTCAATTGCAATTTTACATAAGGAAATATTGTATAAGAAATTCAGTGTTTGGACCACTCCTCTAGAAGTCCTGCTTGTCCAGAATGGACTGTATGAAACTGCCAAGTCCTTACTCAGGCAGGAATCACTGGATGCAGAACACAATCACATTTTCCTTCAGATGTTTCTGCCCTCTCTATACAGTCAGAACTGAAAAACTTGTAAAATAATTTTTTGAGGAAGAGTCTATCTAAATGAACGTTTTGGAAATGGCTTGCTGTACCCACCATTCACTCATACCTGGCACTGCTGGTACAAAAGTCAGAGCTCTGCTGTTCTATCTAAAATTTGCAGCTAGTCAGGGGGCAGGGATAGCACTGGGTGCTGAGCTGTTCACCATAAGCAACACTCAGACATTGCCTGACACATGTTCACAAGTTGTTGAAAACAAGGGAATCAGGACTAAGCTATTAAAAAAAATTACATTCACAGGAAGAAATTTGATCAGCTGTGTGTGATTCTCACCAAAATCAGTTTTTCCTTTACAGCACATTGAGGGAAGAGAAAGATAACTTTCAGTAGATCGGAAAGAATCCATGAAGATGCACGCTTTTGGCAGGGCTCATTTCTGACATTTGATTTGGACACAGAGAGGGAATGCATCTATGCTTCCAGGGACTGCCTGGCTAACAAGGATTAGTATGGCAGATAGGCTCAGGATGCAGCATGTGATACACCACGGACAGAGGCTGCACAGACACTGGCAGATCAAATTAGTCTCACTTTCTGTTGAAATCCAGGGGGTAATATTATCCAAGGAAGAGCAGGTGCAACATATTCTGCTGCGTTTGTAAGAAATTTGCTTCAGAGGAAACTTAATCAGGCCAAATGCCAGAGCTGGGGGGAGTCAGTAGCTGAAGATTACGTTAGGAATAAGGGTTTGTCCCAGAGAAAGGAGCTTTTGGCGCTGCAGAAGGATCTTTCTGTAGCCTTGAAAGAGGAACATAACTAGGTTCAGCACTTTCATTGCCTTGCTGCTTGTCTACTAATGATGAATCTAAATGAGGCCACCTGGAATGAATTCTCTTGAATTTTCAGAAAACTCAGATATTATGACTGTATCACAACTTCCAGTAACAGAATAAACATCAGTAAACTGTTTTTCTTACCTCATGCCCTTAACTTAAGGGCCTGGGGTTTTCTGCTACTTTTGTACTTAGAGAGAGCAAAGGTGAAGAGCTAAAATACAAGAAGGAAAAACCAGGAAAAGAAGAAAAAATGCTTTTATTTGCAATTCCCTTCTAAGTCACTATTTCATAGTGTAATAGGGAAAGGCACAGTTTTGGTGGTTTCAGGGCAAGGATTTTTGTGTCCATGAGGATTGTGAGCATCTTCTTACAATGGGCACAAAGGAGGGATTCATTTGGCTTTTGGAAATTAACAGAATATTATTTTTGCTAGGATTTTTGTGATTTGGCGGGATTATTGATGAAACATTGCATCACTATCAACAAATATAGGAATTTACAAGATTTTCCAAATTGCTTAGAAGAGACAGCAGAAACAAGTACTTTTTCCCTTCAAACCAAGTACTTCAACTTACTTCTCAAAGAGTCATCTGATGCCAAAGGGGTCTCAACTGAAAGGGCAGGTCATCAACAAAGGTATTTATGAGAAAACAGGAAAAAAGAAATTTCCAAAGGCTTTCAGCCTGATCTGTAAGAAAAAGTGAATAATTCATAGTACTACAATTTCTGTTGCTGTCTTACTTAGAATTATCTGCCCAATGTGTTATGAAGGACATGCAGACATGTATGGAAATGTATATAAAGATCTGAGGAAGTAGACTGAAAAGCTGGCAGATAAGGTAGAACAGACAGCCAATAGAGGGAACTTAAATTGTACAGCAAATCTGAAAGAAGATAAATGGATAATTTAACAGCCATTCAGTTTTCAAGAAAGACGAAACACAAACTACATTGCATCAGAAAAGGACTACAATGATGATGGATGAAATACTTCAAGTAAGTGTTTTAACACAACAGAATCACAGTTGCCTGCAGAATTCCCAGCTGAGGGCAAACTCAAAGAACTAAATAAGCATACAAGACTGATACGGTTTGAGGAGTTTTTCAAAATCTATTTAATAGCAAGGCATAAGACATTGATCAGCTGCTTGGTTAAGACATTGAAGAGTTAGAAACATTCTGTCTCTTGCATGCTTTAGACACAGAATCAAAACCATAAACAGCAGAAACAAATAAGTAGTTGTTTATGAAATAATAACTCTTCCTGTTCTGAGCAAACCCTTGGTTTCATGAAATTATTAGAACAGATGAATCATTTACAACTATAGCAACACATCAGCTGAGCTACTTCAGTAGTTACCCAGAGAATAATACTTCTGTATTACTCTTTCCATTTGACAACATTTGGCTACCAGGAACTCTGTACACTTTCCTCCCTGAAGTACCTGGCACATCTTACCAGTGGAGAATCCTACTTTATAATCATTCCTTTATAGTATGCACGTTTACTTAGAAAGGACCACAGCATTATTCTTGCTAGTGTACCATCACCAGAAAGAAGCATAACACCAGTTCACAGAAGAAGAGGAGAACACTTACGCATATCACAACTGTTTCCAGTCACAACCGACTTACTTTCACACTGCTAACAATTTCAATAGAGAAGCTAAAAGAAACTCCAATTTTCTATAAGGGAACTCAGTGGTATATTCATTTCATCTAATTACATATTTAGGCATCAGAAAAAAATCCCTGGCAGAAATGCAAGAGTAATACAGTGATGCATTATGCACTTGATGATATGGACCCCTCCTTAGTACACTCCAGAAGGAATAAACAAAGTCTCCTTCAACTATGAGGAGAGTGCAGTAATTTATATTTTTTCATTAACTCGACCCTTCCAAATACAGTATTTTTTTTCTGGAATATAATGATTAAATATGGCCTTGAATCAGTAGGGCAAATAACGAATGCATATACACCCACAGCCATAGAAATTAATCCTTATATCTTCTCTGTATCAATCTTCTGTATCCTACCTATAGAAGGTAGAATTGCAGCAGTCTTTTTGATTTTTAGTACATGGATGCATACACAGAACTATTCTGGGGCTTTCAAAGCAGCTTCCATCAAGCATTTGTATTATGAAGATCAAATCTGTGGATGACTGCAGTACAGGTTCCTTTCTATTTGAACTAATCTGAAGTTCAAGGACTTTCAGATAGATGGCTCACCTTTGGCCTATGTATTCTCACATGAAAGCCACTTCAGCAAAACTCAGTAGTCCAATTCAGCTTTGCTGTAACTGGTCACGACTCTCTTGACTTCAGCAATGCTTCATATGCTTATACCAGGTCTGAATTTATCCCTGTGGTTTCTCGGTCACTAGTCCTCCCTTCCAACTCAGAAACTGCCTACATAATAAAAGTGATTCATTAGAAACCACTGGGTTCCAAAGTAGAGTGAACATTGAGACCTATAACTTTTTTATATGTGTTCAGTCATAAAAATGAATTTATATGGTCTTATTCCACGAACTCACTTTACAAATATTAGATCCACAACCACACTTCCGTGAGCTGTAATCTTGTCAAAGCTCGTAAGTTAAGCAAGGTCAGAATTGGTCAATATTTGGATGAGAGCCTCTGGGGCAGAGGGAGGGAGATAAGTATATACTCTGGAGGTCCTGCTGCGTTTGTAATCTAGGGCTCCTCTTTGAAAGGATTTTGTATTAGTCCTGGAATATAACAGAATGTCTTGTATTTGCTTTAACAATAGTTTAGGCTCTGGCCATATCTATTCTGTGTCTGGCTGTTTCAGCTAACATCTTTTTCTAGAGATAAAGATTATGTAGCAGATGAAGTCCTCTCCCCCACTACCACCCTTTAACCCAGCAGGTAGCTCTACAAATAAAATGCTTCCACTGTTACCTGTCACCCTCTCCCTGAGGGATTATATTTCTACTTATACTGTTTCTGCATTCTCTCTGCTTTATCTAGCAAAATATACCTAAGAAACACAGCTCTATACCCAAGAACAAGCACTCTCCCCTCATTACCTTCTCTCATAAACAGTTTCCTCTGAGCAGCCCATACTCTCTCTCCTCTTCTCCCATAACTAACTTCCTCTGAGTACCTCATGCTCTCCCCACTTTTGAGCTCTTCCTTCAGGTGCTCTGCCCCTCTCCCAGGTGCATGCAATGTAGTGCTCAAGTACCTTTAACCTTTTATTGGGCTGGAGGAGCTTATAAGTAAAAGAACTTTTTGCTATACCTTGTGAAAGTATGCTGTAGGCAGAGTAATATGTAGTCAGAAAAGACACCTAAATAATTGAAGGTGGAAAGAAAAAGTATTATACAATAACTTTGTGAAAAACAGCTTAGTCACATATCTGAGGTAATACATGGATGCAGAAGGGAACTGCAAACCGACCTGGCTTTTCCTAACACTGGAGTGCACAGATGCCAGCATGACTGCTCTTCCAGCACGCTTTTGTCACTCAATTAGGAACAGCTTTTACAGCAGAGGGGATAAAATGGGAAAGGTCACCAATCTTGTACCTAGCAAGGCAGCTGTGTTACGGTGGAAGGACTGCAAGTGGGCATGGAGGTCGCAGGTCGGGAGACAGGAACTCCTCAGGCAGGGGTTCCCTCACCCCCCTGTACTGCATGGCTGCTGCCTGCCAGCTCACAGCCTGCCTCCTGCACCAAGGGGGGATGAGGAAGGGCACTTCTAGAGCTATGGGTTTATGTGGAGGTATCCCATATCTTCCTATTAAAGCAAGTAATAAATCCGGTATTAAGAAGCTGGATACCAAATTAGACAGATCATTAGCAAAGCTGTTCCTGAGAGGCACACATCAAGCACAGTGGCATAGAGGAGCTCTACATCAACGGCTTCTCAAGCAATAAAATGAGAAGTAAAAAGTGCAGCCAAGAGGTAGAAAACCCTGAGTAGGCTACAGCCAAATAAACTTAAACAGCTTTGGGAATAAATTGGTGGTTTAATCCGGATCAGGAACAGGTGCTATGAATGTAATTCAGTAAATGGTCAAGAGCCTGCCAGAAGGGAGAGAAATGTGTTGCGTTTGAGATAATTTCCCAGAAGCTCCATAAAAGAAAATTGATTACTGGAGTTTAATAATTAAAACAGGGCCAGATATATAGTAGTCAAATGAGATTTTAATTATATCTCAAGCAGAAATAAAATCCAATTTGTGTACTTTGTATCAGAAAAGTCCTACTGAAATGCTTTGGTAGCTGGAAAAATAAAAGCTAATTTCCATAGGAATTATAGTAGTTGGTTTAATTAAAAGATCTGATCAGAATTAAAGAGGCCCAGAGTGAAGGGATACTAAGTACAGAAGCAGTGACTCAAATCAATGTCTGAATAGAGACATTTTATAGACTAAGTGCAAAATCTGCAGTGTCAAGTATCCCTAATATAAATTAATGTGTAACAAAATAAGGTTTCTTTAAATTACCATATATTTTGAAAGTATTTCATAGAATTAATTGCTTGTGCTCTGCTAAAAATGAATATCTAAGACATGGTTTATTCTTTCTTAAATACTCAATTTATTTAATCAAAGTTAATGTTATTAGTTAGCCATTCTTGTTATTTACTGCACCCGGGTTATTAGACTCTGTAATACCCACTTTGCTATGTATCTCTAAGAAATATATGTATCTAGTTTTGGATTTAAAATGTGTTTACAGCTCATAAGATACAGTGATTACTGTAGAACTATGAGGTAGCTTCTTGGATCCATTCCCAATATATTTGGGCTTCTGGTCTCTGCTGTAGTGGATGCAAAGCTATTGATCTGAACAGCACAAGCACTCACAATCCTCCCAGTATTGTACATGAGAGGCCTGTCTCCTACCATAAGAGTGTGACAGATGCCTAAGCCTGGAGGGACAAGCACAGCAGTAGGTCATGCCCAGATCTCTGCATTTGCCCTCTGGCACTAGGATTGAAGACATCGTGGTCTTGTGGTCAATCTTGGCAAAAACACAGTACAGAAAGGACACAGACACAGCACAGCCACACTGAGACAGACAAAGGCCACTGCCCCAATGAGCTGCTTCTCCTCTATGTTCCCTGTAGCAGGTTGCTGTTATAGTATTTATGACAGGAACAGCCTGTACTGCATTTTGTGCTTACAGATGCTGTGGCTGACAGAATGCCCTCTTTGCGCTTGAAGACATTTGAAATACACTGATTTTTAAACACTGATTTAAGTATGGATTTTTAATTTTTATTTATTTCTTTATTTTTTTAATCTTAAGTGTATACTTGGAAAAACACCTCATGAAAACTTTTTCAAGATTTAAGAAATACCAGCAAGCTTAACTGCCATTGGATGGATACTGGCTTTGCACAGAAAGGATCTGGCATGTTGCTTCTGAGAGCCAAGTATCTAATATGTGACCTCTAGACACTGAGTTGGCAGTGGTAATGCCTGTGCTAACGATAATAGCAATGAGGTTTTTCAGGTATTTTTAGGTTTTTTTTAATGTATTACTACCCCCCTGTTTTGGACAACAAATCAGGTTTGAGGAATACACAGTGGTCTGAAATAATGAGCTAAAAATGGGCAGCCCTGAGGCATGGTATTGGGAATGTTACAAATTCGCATCCATTCTATCAGATGAATGACTGTCACCAGCGAGCAATACTATATGTGGCAGACACTGCAGTAAACTCTTCCTCCTACTCCAGGCCCTAGGTTGCAAAATTATCTGCCCACTCTGTGCCATACTCCAAGGAAATAATTTCAAGCAGATCTGCTTCAAGTTCCACACAAATCAGCTTCTTATCCATGATATGATTTTTCAGAAGTGCTGAGCATTCATATTTGCTACTGAAGTCAACTGAAACTGCAAGTTTTCAGCACATCTTAAAATCAGGCCATTAACCCTTAATTATCATATAATAGCTCAATTAAAAACCTAGCAAGACTTACTTCAGCACCTAACCAAGCTCCCATGGCTTGCAGACTAGCTATAAAAAATCCAGTTTTTTAGTGGTGTCTGGGCTCCAGGGACCACTTAAAGTGGTTGTTGTTAACCCTGCTATTTAAAACAAACAATGAAAATGATCAACTGCAAAGGTACCTGCTTCCCCTTTCCTTTCTTTTCCTTATCATTTTCTTCTCTTCTGGAAGAATAACTTTTGCTGTCTTCTCCATCATTACTTTTGGTTTTTATCTTGCACTAATCCTTTATTTCAAATGACAAATACATAGCTTCCAAGCTATCAGAGAAAACATGATACCCAGCCCCCAGCAAAACCCACTTCTTGTTGATCAGAAAAACCACAAAAGAATAATAGTCCTCTGTCCTGAAAGGGCGCATTACATGACTGCTTGGGAGGTAACTGCTTAACCCTTTCTTCACATACAGGTGCTGCTGTCAATGAGGTTCTGTCTCTCTTTAATGTAGGCACAAAACCAAGTGAAACACTTGTGGTTTCCACATAGGAATTTGATACTAAATGAGAAGGTAAAATAAACTTCTAGCAAAGGTATGCAGGAATTACATAGATTGGGGGCTGATTCACAGCCAGCTGAAAACAAATAAAATGTTCTTACTGGCTCCTGTGAGCATTGGACTGGGTATGTAGAAAAGAGGTGATTTCAGTGCAGTCTAAAAAAAAAAAAAAAAACCTTACCTGTCTATTTTTTTATTTATTTTGAGCACATACAAACTGATTTTTTGCCCGCTTTGGAAAGCACAGTACGGCTGTGGTTTACTCATCTACAGCAAATAAGACTAGCAGTAGGGAGAATCTGGAGGTTCTTTCAGCTTTGTCCAACTGGACACTGACCACCGGCTCATAGATGTCAGCGACCAGATAGTCTCAGGCGCTTGGAGGATGCTTCAAAAGGGCTGTCTTTAAGGAGTACAAGAAAGCTAAAGCAGTTGAGCAGCCACTCTGCCACCGCATGTGCTGCTTTTTTTGACATTTTTGGTGGTTTAAAGCCTCAGGTAAAACAAGTGACATAAAGAGATCTCCATGGGAACAATAAGCTCTACCTGCACAGGAGTTTACAGCTGGGGGTATGGAGGGTCGGCGCATGGTGCAGATCAAACTCTTTTTACCCTGTTACTCCCTGGACTGTCCACCAAAGGAGTGCAAATATTATCAATATTTTTTTCTCTTTGATCTTCTTCCAGAGCCTGGTGAAGCTGAATGTGAAACTGAAGCCTATGCTGGACTCCGTGGCGGTTAACAGAGGCAAATGGGAGGAGCTGCACCAAAAAAGACTTCCTTCTCAGGGGGCATCCTCATCCTCCCTTTCCTCTAGCTTTACTGTGTCTCTCAAAGACATAAATTAAACCTGCAAATGTCAGTGTCGCTTTACAGTAAGAGCTGTCTGAAAGGTTTTGGTAAGCTTATGTCCACCATTTTTTTTAAGAGATACTTTCAAAGGCATGCTTAATTGATTGGATATTATCTTGATAGCAGCATAGTTTGCTTTTACTTAGTGGGCTTAGTGGTACTGAAAGGAAGGCCTGCGGTGAGACTGTGCTGGTATCTGGAGCGACATGGAAGACTTAGCATAAGAAGCATTCATTCAGCTCCACTACATTTCAACTGCTGCTGTAAAAATCTGTAAAGCTGACAACAGACTGAAATATAAGAACTTACAGCTTAATAAAATTAATAAGACAGAGCAGAACTGGGATGCAAGCTGGTCAATTCATATGCAAGGAGCTGCAGGAAAACAGAATAGTATGTAATTACATTGTTGTTTTGCATCTCTTCAGTACATGTTATGAATCAATTATGCCTGCTTTTGTGATGTCCCTCTCTCTCTCTTCCCTGCTCTTTCATGCCTGAATGTTCTGAAAAGCCTGCTTTGTATTCTAAAGAAGTATTTTTTTACAACAAAGCTTCTTAGTGATTGATCAGAGCCTTCAGAATTGCCTACCTTTGCTACATTTAAAAAACAAACTTTATTATCTTTAAAAGCACCAACCTGTCCCTGCTTCCCTGAGAAATTCATATTAACAATGCAGTAAATTTCTTAGCAAAGGGAAGTTTTCATAAAGGCAAAATACTGCAGAGATTTCTTTTTTTCTTTTAAAAAATACTCTTTTAACACGTTCATTTAAAAAAGGAAAAGATCAATGGGCTTCAATGAAAATACAGTACAAATAAAAAAGGAAGTCTGTTGCCTTGTCCTTCAAGTTTATATTACATTGAAAAGTAGACCATGGATGAGCCTTTCCAGTATAATTTCCGACTGAAATTTCTTTTTTGAAATGGTGGAGGGGAAGAATATGATCATACTGGTGTGACTGCCTCTTACTCCTCTTTCAGTACAATTTGAGATCTATTACAGCTAGCCCAGCACCAGTCAAGGCTCACATGTAGATGTCTGTGGTAAAGGTGTTCAGAAAAATCTAATCAAACATGACAGGTCACAAAACCAACTGTGTCTAGTTCTGTGTGATGATGCTAGTATTACCTGAAAGTCAGTCTCTTTCCATTAGTGCAAAGATCACTAGTGTAGCAAAACTGTGATCTATGATTTCAGGGTGCTTTCTCTGCTGCATGACCGGAGACAAGAGGAGTCATGTTGCAGTGCTTATGAGTTCCTATTCATAAGGAAAAAAAAGCCTTTGTACTCCATGAAAAATGGGATTCTAAATATAGGGTTGTCTGGCAGCAGAAATTAAAGCTGAATTCAGCTAAGTCTTACACCTGTGCCAAACTCCATTTACTTCAATGGAATTACTTTGAACTGACACCAACTTAATGGAAACCAGGGCCTGGCCCAGCTGACCAGATGCTAAAAAGAGCTTTCCACCTTCCTAAGGAAAGTGAGTTGTTAGCATCTTTGAAAAGCTGACTACATCTGTCTGACAACCAAACAGAAACAGCAAACCTATTGATTACTTGTTAAAAAAATCCCAAACAAACCATAGCAAAACAAGACCGCTCTGTGCTAGGGATCATGTGTGTAGGAGAATAGCTGGAGATTGTAGTAACACTGCAAACCAATCTGTTAGTATGCAATTGGACCACATCACCTTCTCTAGCAGAAAGAAGCAGGGAAGGAGCAGAAATGCAGACTGCACAGCAGAGAATACATGTGCCAAATGGAAATGTTTCTGCTATTATTTTACCACTTCGTTCTTCCCTGAATAAAGACAGACATAAGATAGTAAGCAGCAAGCCATACAAAACTTACCACCTGTACTTCATGGGAGAAACAGATACTAGGAACTGCCCTAATTCTGGCAGGTACACCCACCTTTCCTGAATTTTGATATTGCATATTGCTAAGTATAACATAATTCATAGTGTGTACCCTCCAGCTTCCCCCAAGGTTGAGGCTCCTCTCATTTCCTCTGCCTTTTATTGGCTTCAGTGCACTGTTGCCCATGGCAACACCCACCGGCAGGGATGGGGATGCAGCACGGCCCCAACCTGACATACAGCTGAAGCTTTAACAATGTCAACCATCAATCAAGTGACTGTTTGTAATTGCCTCCATCTATTTCTCCTGTCTTTTGGTATCTTTGCTATTGTGGGTCAAAATTCAGAAACTGCTGACTAATGCTATGGTTCTGTTCCTCCATCACAAGGAAGAAAATGAGAGAGCACGGCTAGATCTTAATCAAATTGTTCTCAGGCAAACCGAAGCAACCCTACTGAAACCAGGGGGCACAGTACTGCACCTCAGAACAGCACTTGGTCTCTGAAAGTGAAAGAGCTCAATCTTAAAAAAACAACTAACAACAACAAAAAAAAACTCTTATACTTTGTTTTGTTCAACACTTAGCTAGGGAATTGGCAACAGACCTGCATTTTTGTGAGACAAAGAGGATTCTTTGTGGAAGCATGCAGTAAAGTAAGGAAACATATTCCAGGTTTCTCATGCTTTAAGATGGTGAAAACCACTTTTTAGCATGTGCTTACAAGCTTGATAGACAGAAATTATACCTGCTTTTCACTATTCCTGATAGGGAAACATTTCCCAGTACTCCAGTCAGTTCTGCCAAACTCCTCCAGGATGCGCACAGGAGATGACTCTCCAGGCTACTGAATAGGCATTACCTATCTTTTACTCATTTCTCTGCCCACTGCACAAGGGGAGATCAAAACCCATTGAGATTGGCTTAGTTCTGTGAGTGCACATTAAGCACAGGTCCACAAGAGGTGAGGACAAATTAGAGGGCATGAGCATAAGAGGACAGAGAACCCACTGTTACCCACAGGACAATGCTAACACTGCTTGGCCTTTCCCTGGAGGTGCCCAGCACATCTGGTCTGCCTCAGCAACAAACAAGTCTTCGCTTTTTTGTCCCAGCAGTTAGTGGAAATTTGGCCTTGAATGAGGGCTCTAGCATTTACAATTCCAGTGCTAAACTGTGGTGAGCATGTGGACTGTCTACAGGGTCATAGGGGCTTGGTTCTCCCCCAAATTTGCTTTGAGCTGGTTCAACAGCAATACCTTTTTCTAGGTGTCGTACTGACTAGTGCTAATGGCAGCCTGAATTCAGTCAGGTTTCTTGTCTCATGAATCGCAGGCCGTGCAGTCTCACAGAGGCCAGCCAGCAGCCCTTACTTTACCAGCAGAACAGGCTAAGGAGAAAACCTGGGTTTTCATCCCCATCCTCAAAGATCGTTCAGGTCACACAGTAATTCCACTCAGGATTCTCACCTGTGAGACCGCTTAACAAAATCAGCCCTTCCTCACCACAAAAAAGAAAAGCTTTTATTTTCCTCTCTAAGTGCCCTAGCATTACACAGGATAATCGGGAAGGAGCCTTATATTGAAATCATACTTGAACCTGGAGGAAATGTCAAACAGCTGCACATTCCCCACCAATCAGTTGGGAGTGACAAGGGTGGGCTTGTCTCCTTCCCTCCTCCATAAGCCCCTTACATGTGCCCAGCAAGGAGACAGGATGCCTGCTGGGTACAGCCCAAGCTCCTGCTTCACTCCTGGGAGATGCACAGAGCTGACAGGCTTTGGTAGAAGAGCTCAGGAGGATATGTACACCCTGATGGAATGAAATGCTTCCCTGCAATGCAACACTGTGACCCCACCAGAAAAACAGAAAAGCTAACACTGTTCAAGGCAAGGAGCCCTGGGGTAGAGGCTCTCCTACTGTGGTTCAGACAGAAGGATTTCCTACCTCCTAAGAACAAGAAGTGAAAGAGGTGTCCTTGGACATGGTTTGAGTAGTAAAATCAGACAATTTCCCTACCTACAGGCAAAACAAAACAGCTTCATAATGCGACTGAGATGGAGACATTTGCTTCTGTCAGGAGGCAGGTTTGCTCCTGCTCCAAAGCAGACTCACACTTACATGGCCAGACAGCAGCAGCTCACAGAAGTTTAAGCTGGATGCCTCAGGTGGCAACTGGAGACTGAATTCCCCATACAGCTCTTTCACAGCCAGTCCCTACTATGCTGAGGAGGTCATTAGTATGGTTTGTGCCCTGCAGAAAATAACCATACAGTAGATGAGTATGTTTCATTTTAGCTCAGGTATTCCTGCAGATGGTGCCCTTGGTACAGCAGGCGCGCTTTTATGGACTGGCAACCTTCCTAACTGCCCCCTCTTATAGTGCACTGCAATCTAGTAACATGCCTGTAGTTATCATCAAAGCCAATACTAGTACTCACAAACTACTTTTGAAAACTGCAACCAGCAGTGCCTAATGCAACTTGTAATATTTAGATGAATTAATCCTGGTGGGAAAATAGGCATGTTTCAGCCTACAGGCCAAATACTTATTTTCCCTTCATAAAATTAAAACAGTTTTAGTTACTGATAGATCATTTATGCATTGAGTGACATTTTAGAACAGGTTTATTGCAAGGTTGCGTAAAACATACTAATAGACGCTTCCAACGCTAAGAGTTCTGGGCAAGAAAACATAGGCGAGAAGATTTTTATTGGCTTTAACAAAGAAACAGGAGATTTTAAGAGTTAAATCATGTGAACGGTTTCTAATATAACAATGAATGTGAGGTATAAATCAGCTGAAATGAGACTTCCATCACTTGAATGTGCCAGGATTGGAATACATAGCATATATTGCTCATTACCTTTTCTTTCTTGGATTACTTTGTATTTAATTACCCATTTACAAGCATGTTGGTCACTTGTAGTTGTGTGGGGAATAAGCTCTGAACCTTTGCCTATGGGAAACAACTAACACACGCACAGAAATACTGTGTGTATGTTCTAATGCAAATGAACCCTACGTACTTCCCAAACATGTAACTTCAGACTTCTGGATCCTTTTTCTTTTTGCATTTTAAGACCATTACCCTCACTGTTTTGCTTTAGTAGATCCAACAATGCCAATTCAGCTTTTTAGAGCATGTTTTTGAAATTAACAACTTGATTTTATTGGTCTCTCTAAAAAAAAGAAAGAATAATAAATCATTTTAATGGTTTGCTGTGATTTTTTTATTATTACTATTTTACTTGAAATAGTGTTGCTGGGATGAATCATATAATTATAGAATGGTTTGGATTGGAAGGAACCTTAAAGATCATCCAGTTCCAACCCCTCTGCCACAGGCAGGGACACCTTGCACTGGAGCAGGTTGCTCAAAGCCCCATCCAACCTAGCTATCTGTAGGCAGGTATACATATATTTATATACGTGTATGCACAGAACCAGATTACTGGCTCACACAAAGAGAAGAACACACGAGACTGAGCAACCCAGATACCATTTTTGAAACAGGACCTTGCAGCCCTTGTTCCTGGGAGCAAACGTTACCTTGCTGGATACTCGGTGTTAGCCTGGAATGACCAGAAAACACACACGGCTGGTGACTCCAACAGCTATTTGCAAGCACAGAAATTGCAGAGATTGTAGAGTCTGTGATACTGGATATACCATTGGTCAGTAGAAACACGGGGGGGGGGGGGGAGGGAGAGAAGGGAAATAACCCCCCAGAGAACAATTACATTGTTGAAAATCATTTCAGAAAAGTTTGAAATTATTTCTTCAACATTTTTACAGCTGCAGGAGAGCTGACAGACTGCGCTAAGGCAGAAACATCCTTCCTTCCATCAGCCCTAACCTTTGGATCTCGCTAGGCTGTAACGGGGATGTTTCCTGTGCGAAAAGCCCAAGACAGCAGTAAAATACCAACTGGCCTGTGTTCCAGGACTGCATTTTTAGCATAGGGCCTGCTTTTACGCTACCACTCGCTGCTGAAGAGAACTTTTACACAACATTTATGAATAAGCTAGAGGAGCTGGTTCTGATTTTATTCCTTCCAGCTGGCAGCGCAGCCAGGAGGAGCGAACTCTGAGACAATCTGGAATCTCCACAGACCAGCCCTTTCGCTGCTCGGCCGGCAGAAGCACGAAGGGCACTCAAACACAGGAGTACAGCTCCTTTCGGGAGCACCACCTCCCGCAGACACCACGGCGGCGGCACGCACCGTCCGTGCCCCCCGCAGCAGACGGCCGGCGGGCGGGCGGTCAGAAGGGAGGGAGGTGGGGAGCGCAGCACAGTGCCCCCGGCCCAGGCGCACTGCTGCCCTCACAGGGACCCGCGGGCCGCCTCGCACGCCGCGGGCACTACAGCTCCCGGCGTGCCCCGCGGAGAGCCGGGGCGCACCACCCGCGGGGGCCCGCGCTCGCACGGAACGCTTTCGGGGGAGCGCTTCCGCTCTGGCGGCAGTGTTACCACGGCAGCGGGGGGCACGGCTGCCGCTGCCGCTCCCGCTCCGGCGGGGCCGTTGCTGTGGCAGCGGCGATGGAGGCCGCGCCGGTGCCGGACGGGCAGTACACGGCCGTCGTCTACGGGCTGATTGTCGGCGGGCGGTGCGCGGAGGCCGTGTCGCTGCTGAGCCGCGAGCTGCAGAGGAGCTGCCGCTCCCGCGGCGGCCTGTCCCTGCTGGGCTACTGCCACTACCAGCTGCAGGACTTCGCGGCGGCGGCCGAGTGTTACGAGCAACTGGTGGCGCTGCACCCCGAGCTGGACGCGTACCGGCTCTACCTGGCGCAGGCCCTTTACAAGGCCGGGTTCTATACCGAGGCTCTGCGGGCAGTCAGCCCGCTGCTGGACCTCCCCGCCTACCAGAGCCGTGTCCTGCGCCTGCAGGCGGCCATCCACTATGCCCAGGGAGACCTCCCGGCTGCCAAAAGCCTGGTGGAGGAGGCGCTCACTGCCGCTGCGGACGGCGGCCCCGGAGCAGCCGAAAACCCCTCGGAGCGGGCTGACGCCGAGATCAACCTGGGCTGCCTGCTCTACCGGCAGGGACGGCACGAAGAGGCCAGCAGCAAGTTCGCTGGTGCCATGCAAGTGTTGGGGTACAGCCCTGAGCTGTCCTACAACATGGCGCTGTGCTGCTATGCAGCCAAGCAGTACGCCCCCGCCCTCAAACACATCTCCGATATCATAGAGCGCGGCATCAACCAGCACCCAGAGCTCAGCGTGGGCATGACCACCGAGGGCATTGATGTCCGCAGTGTAGGCAACACTATGCTCCTGCACCGCACGGCCCTGGTGGAGGCCTTCAACCTCAAGGCGGCCATTGAGTACCAGCTGCACAACCTGAAAGCAGCCCAGGAGGCCCTCACAGATATGCCACCAAGGGCTGAAGAGGAGTTGGATCCAGTCACGCTGCACAACCAAGCATTAATTAACATGGACAGCCAACCCAGTGAAGGGTTTGAGAAGCTGCAGTTTCTTCTGCTGCAGAACCCCTGTCCACCAGAAACTTTTGGAAACTTGCTACTCCTCTACTGCAAGCATCAGTACTATGACCTGGCGGCTGATGTGCTGGCAGAGAATGCCCATCTGACCTACAAGCTGCTCACACCTTACTTGTACAACTTCTTGGATGCCATTATTACTTGTCAAACTTCCCCTGAGGAGGCTTTCTATAAGCTAGATGATTCAGCAGGGATGATGACTGAGCAGCTCAGAAAACTCATGAAGCAGGTACAGGAAGCTAGGCAAAACTGGGATGATGAAGCTGTAAAAAGGGCAGTTAATGAGTATGATGAGACTCTGGATAAATATGTAGCAGTCTTGATGGCCCAGGCAAAGATCTATTGGGACATGAAGAACTATGCAATGGTAGAAAAGATTTTCCGCAAATCAGTGGAGTTCTGTAACGACCACGAGGTGTGGAAGCTCAATGTGGCTCATGTGCTCTTCATGCAAGACAAATATAAAGAGGCTATTAGCTTCTATGAGCCAGTAGTTAAAAAGCACTATGACAATATTCTTGATGTTAGTGCCATTGTGTTAGCTAACCTCTGTGTCTCCTACATCCTCACAAGCCAGAATGAAGATGCGGAGGAACTGATGAAGAAGATTGAGCAGGGAGAAGAGCAGATGTCCTATAATAGTCCTGATAAAAATACCTACCATTTTTGCATTATTAATCTAGTCATCGGGACCCTCTACTGTGTGAAGGGAAACTATGACTTTGGCATAACAAGGGTCATTAAAAGCCTGGAGCCATATAACAAAAAACTGAGCACTGATACATGGTATTACGCCAAACGGTCTTTCCTGTCCTTGCTGGAGAACATGTCCAAGCACATGATCATGCTATGTGACAATGTTATTGAAGAGTGCATTCAGTTTCTGAAGCAATGTGAGCTGTATGGAAGAAACATTCCAGCAGTCATTGAGCAGCCCCTTGAGGAGAAGAGGTTGCATAGTGGAAAAAACACAGTTACCTATGAGGCCAGGCTTTTGAGGGCACTGATGTACAAGATCACCGGGTGGGCTCCCTAAATGGTGTTCCCCTGTAGCTGAAATGAGAACTTTGTGTCTGTTCTTTTCTGATGCTTGTAAGGTGGTGCTCACCCTGGTAGTCCATAGCAGTGTGGGTTTCTCTTGATTGCTTGCCTTTAAGGATTTTATCCTGTATTTTAACAACATCAAGTGGAAAATAGAATATCTGCACAAAATTAACCTGCACCAAATAAGTAGGGTCATCCTCAGTAATCTGGCATGTTAAATACACCTTAAGATGTGTTGACCAAGAACTTCAGTACAGAAATATCATAGTTTTATAAAATATTATATATAAAAAATATATTTTTTATATGTATTTTGACCAAGATTTTTTTCATTGGTTGACAGTTGAAAAGAATTTGTTACCCACCTCTTCTAGCACAGAAATTGAAGAAACAGTTGTTTCAATTCTGTATTTTGTGCCTCTGTGTGAAATGTTTTTCTTCTGCTTTTTCCATGGTATTTTTAATGTGTTACAGACCATGTTTATAGTATATTTAAACGCAAAAAAATGGCTTCATAATAAAAATCAGTCCTACAAAGATTAACATTGCCTTTTGCTGATTTGGTAATAAAGCATGAGTATTCTGGCAGATTGTATACCTAATAAAAGGACCGGGAGTATGTTCCAAATATGTATATTAGGAGGGTACCTCAGTTTAGGCCTGCCCTTGCAGTAAAGTTCATTATGACTGGACCTAACTGGCTTCAGAGGCACAGCTCAGTGCTGACCCTGGGCCTCTG
Source organism: Ara ararauna (assembly GCA_028858755.1). Taxonomy (NCBI): domain Eukaryota; kingdom Metazoa; phylum Chordata; class Aves; order Psittaciformes; family Psittacidae; genus Ara; species Ara ararauna. The sequence continues at coordinate 23,575,071 of CM054381.1, forward strand.
CACCCCAGGTGCCCATGCCTGCACTGTCCCAGTGGCAGCTGTTGTTCTGCAGACCTGTTTGCAGCAAGTGCTTACTTAGTAACACAGTCCCATTTGCAGCCTGGCCTGACCCTTCGATCCAAACACCATTCTTAAAATACAGCAGTTTCTTGTAAGAGACTGTGAACGTGATATTATTTTCCTCAAAAAAACATGTAACTTCCATTTCATGCAAGGTCTATGACTTACACCCTTAGACGGAAGAAATCTTCTTTTCAGTTTCCTCCTTGTGTTGCTGTTCCTACATCTCTTAACACCTATCAGAAACCCTGTTTATTTGCTTAATTTCTTAACTTGGCATCTCCGTCACCTTGGCATCAGTCAGTGTATTTTCTCAACAGTGTCCCTGTAATTTTTCCACCGTAGTACATGTTCCACAGTGAAGTGAGACAAAAACACCTTTCAGCTCTTCTACACAGTGTGGTTCTGTGCCCTGTGGCTGCTCTCCTGTTCGTGTGTTCTGCCTCCTGAAGCAATGTGTGACCTGAACTTTCTTAAATAAGGATCAACGATCCATGGCTTTAACTCGTTTGCTTACCTTTGATACTGTCTACCTGAAGATCTGCAATGGGGGAATTTTGGAATCAGGCTGCATGTCCCTCAAAATCCAGTTTCTGTGCTGTAGTTTACCTGGAAAGAGAGAGGACAGCATTTAAAAGTTGCTCTATGACAAAGCAATCGAAAACTTAATCCTTCTAGAGGATTATATGGGGACTGAACAGGCCTGCAACCATTTCAACGTACAGAAAATCAACTCTATCCCCTGGGAGAGAAACCTCTCAGGGCTGAGCATGTTTTATATAACTAAATGAAGCAGCTGTGGGTTAGATAATGTTACAGTTTACCCTAAACTTTCTATAACAGTAAAGTAAAATCACATTTAACAGTGTCAAGAATGGTAAAATGTTCTAGAGAAGCTAGAGACCGGGCAGGAGATGTAGCAAGGTGTCTAGAGAGGCCTGCAGAGCTCAGTACTAGTTCATAAAGCCCCCGATTATGGTGATATTAAACATTTCCCACAACTGCTTCCCCACGAGGAGGGGACCTGTGACTTTGAGTTCTGTGTCTCTCCATGAAGCACAGCAGCAGGCTGTAAAGCACATTTCTAATTTACAGTGGAATTGCATTCTATATTATGCAGCATAAGCAGCATGACCTTTAAAAAAAATAAGTTTTTAAAGTCATGCCACATAATGGTGCCTGAAGCGCAGTAATGGGCAATGACTTCGGGAACATCAGCCCTGGTTTTAATATTCATGGAGTGTATTCTGTAAAAGTCAGTGGGCAGTGCCTGTCCAAGTGTTGAATGCCCTCTAATGGAGAGCAATGTAGAGATGTTTCCATGGCTCTCTGGTGAAGTTCAGATGCTCTAGCAGCTCCCGTACAACCAGTACATGGCTTTCATTGGCGCACTGCCACCAGGATTAACCACATAAAGTACTTCATCTCTTTCTCACTTTCCATGGCCACACAGGGGTCAACTACGAATAAGTGGAGGTGACGGGGTTGGCTGGCCCTGGCACGCACACCCCAGTCCTGCCTGCCTCCAGGACAGGCACAGGGCCCTCTGCTGCAGGGTGGGAAGGGAAAACAGCCATGCTCCCCGAGGATAAAATGTCCCCATAAAGGACGTGGTGTTGTGCAAGACGTGGCTGTTATAGAAGATACAGCTAGAGGGCAGTCAACATGTCTGGAATTTGCTTCATCCTGTTGGAATAGGTTAGACGTACCAAAAAAGACCCCAGAAAACCCTAGGGAAAACATCAATAGCAGCATTTTCCTTTGCATTCTGCTTTTACCTGCTTTTCCTCCCTGAGTACATTGCACACCCAGACAACCCAAGGTTTCTGAGCAGCTTGGGTAGTGCTGAACACCCTAACTCCAATGTGGAGCGGCCTCTGCTGCTGAAAGGAGAGGGGAAGCAGCAGAGCTGAGACAGAACAGAAGGAGACCTGGGACAGGCGCTTCCTCCTCTGCTGCATCAATGGATGCTTCTGCATGGGGTCTACTCCCATCACAACAGTATTTTCCACCGTGTCCACCACAGTCTCTTCCTCAGTAAAAGCCACCCTACTTCCCGTGGCCACAGCATGCCGGGGCAGACACCTCAGCCCCTGTTTTGTCTCAGAGAGCTGCCTGCCCCTCCTGTGCCCAAAAGAGCTGTGTCCTGGAGTCATGCAGCTATCATCTTTTGCAGTGTCTGTCTCTTCCTCCAGAGGCAAGTGTGCATTTATAGCGTCTCCAACTGCAAAGCACTTCGGTCATGAAAAATATATAAATGTTACAACCAGTTTTATTACCACCTTTATACTGAATTTAATGTTATCAGATGTGACTTACACACAAAATACATTTTTAAAGGACAGCACATACATTTTTATTTAGAGAAAAGGGAGGACACCAAGTAGTGGTTTATGCTCCTTGGAAAATACAATAAAATCCACCTAAATTAACACCCTAAGCCAGCACGCTTCTTTTGTCCACAACCAAAACCCACTGTTTTCATTTAAAAGAATGAAAACAGAAAACACTACCCAGAAAAGTCTGACCATATTCCCAGGGAGCTGTGGAGGGCGAACCACTGCAGATACACAGATTCCTAAGCAAGAGCCTCTGCTTTTTTTGGCATGAGCAAGGAGAAAGCTGGCCTCAGCTCTCTGTTACAGGATCGGTATCCATAAGATGAGCAGCAGGAGATGCCTCCCACACACACATCATCACTGTACTGAGGGCAATCTCCAGGTTTTTATTTGAACTAGCATCCTCTCTTGCACCTTGTCCTTGCAGTGCACCTTGTGAAATGTTCTTGCCCTCAGACCTTACAAGGGCTTGCCTTGTGCTGCAGATGACAAGCTGTATTGTACCGCAGTGGGCAGATCATCTGTTTTTTCCAGTTAACCTTGCAGTAATTACAGCACACTGCACAAGAAAAGGCCTCGAACTACTCTGCCAGCAGCCCACCTGCACTGGTGGGTGAACAGGGGAGGCACAAAGGGCCTGAGATCTGGTTTACTTCATGCCCCACCTTGAACCCCCTTGGGGCTCAAGTCCCTGTAGTTAATCAAATGGCTGCTGCCACCACCAGAAGAGCAGAGGTAATGGGTGCCAGGGGCACTTGTGATCGGCTCCATAGTCAGAGCTAATAGAAAAGATTCGGTAATCAAAGGGTGGCTGACTTCATAGTAAGACAGATATAAAAGATGAGGCAAAAGAGTCTTCCTGTACAGTTCTGGGAGGAACATTGTTAGAGTCTTCCTTGGGGAAGTCAGGGGTGTTTCTACAGGGTAAATAAACCCCATTAGAAGATGGACAAGGAGAGGAATGATATTTCTCTAAAAAAGGTTAAGTTACATACAAGAATAAAAGCTGACTTGGACAGCCTATTCTACAGCAACTTACTTACAACATCCTAGTTTAGATGCCCAAGTTCAAAACTTCCACACATACATATTGGCTTTAGCCTCCACGTTCTTTCACAAGCACAGCAAGGGGCATCTCTAGGCTTTCCCTGCATATAGAATCATAGAATCATAGAATAGTTAGGGTTGGAAAGGACCTTAAGATCATCTAGTTCCAACCCCCCTGCCAGGGGCAGGGACACCTCACACTAAACCATGCCACCCAAGGCTCTGTCCAACCTGGCCTTGAACACCGCCAGTGATGGAGCATTCACAACTTCCCTGGGCAACCCATTCCAGTGCCTCACCACCCTTACAGTAAAGAATTTCCTCATATCCAATCTAAACTTCCCCTGTTTAAGTTTGAACCCGTTACCCCTTGTCCTCTCACTACAGTCCCTCATGGAGAGTCCCTCCCCAGCATCCCTATAGGCCCCCTTCAGATATTGGAAGGATGCTATGAGGTCTCCATGCAGCCTTCTCTTCTCCAGGCTGAACAGCCCCAGCTTTTTCAGCCTATCTTCATATGGGAGGTGCTCCAGACCCCTGATCATCCTTGTGGCCCTCCTCTGGACTTGTTCCAACAGTTCCATGTCCTTTTTATGTTGAGGACATCAGAACTGCATACAGTACTCCAGGTGAGGTCTCACGAGAGCAGAGGGGCAGGATCACCTCCCTCGACCTGCTGGTCATGCTCCTTTTGATGTCCACCACATTTAAATGGCAGCCACAGGTAGAGGAGACTTCAGCAAGGTGCAGCCCATGCCTGCTGAAGCTCTAATGCACTGAGCCAGGGCACACAATGTTCATGTTCGCATGTGCCCATCTTTGTCAGTACCTGCAGGAGATGCCATGTCAGCCCTCATGAACCTCAGGGTGGCCTTTCTGAACAGGCACACATGGCTTTGTCACTCTGTGCTGGTGGGGGGACATGGACAATGAAAGCCAGCAGCAGCAGAAATTAACCTGGCTTGTATAATCCTGGGAAGGATTATACAAGCGTGGATATGGTGAAAATCGATTTAGTGTTAAAATCCTCCCAGCTCCAATCAATTACACTGTAATCAGTAAGATAAGGATATCCAAGTGTGTGCACACAGTATGGGAGATACAGAAACACTGAGGTGTAACTGATACAACACACAGCTGTTCTGCGGTCCTCTGTGCCTCATTTGGACAATGCAACCTACTTACCACTCCCAGAGAAGCCATTCCTAAATAATGCAGAAGAGGCTTTCAGTCCTGACAAACCTTTAGGCTTTACTTTCAGCAAAACAACTCTTTTTTGACTGATGCTTTTCCATAGAGTAGAAGAATGGAGACATTTGGACTCATTTTCCAAAGAACCTTTTGATGAGCATAATTTTCCTGGACCTTGCCTGAATTTAAACTAATGAAGCCCAGTCATACAGCAGACCTTGCCAAATCCAACAATTCAGTTCCGAATGTTTCTATTTTTGGGGTTCTTCCCCTAAATTCAGTATAGTTTATAGCCCAAACTGAAGCCCAAAGAAGCCAATTAAAAAGTACCCATTGACTTCAATGAGCTTCAAATCGGCACCTTAGAAAACACCCATTTTCACAGGCTGTTTCAAGCCATCCAAGAGCAGCTTCTTGAAGGCACTGGAATGCTACAGCCCCAGTCAAATTCAGTGACAAAACCCCTTGTTTCCATCCACTTGAAATGCTGTGTAGAAAACAGCTAACCTCCTGTTTTTCCCATGGTGCAACCCCTGCACATTAAGAAAACACTGCTGTTGCACAATGAGAGGTAGAAGTCAGCAGGAGATCCTGATCCCAAACCTGAACCCAGCTAGGCACGGCCCTCAGCAGCAGCCCACACAGCCTCCTATCCACATAGCACAGGATCACCCCTGCAGTGCAGCCCCAGCCCTGAGAGACTCACATCCCGACAGCCACCCCACTGGGAAACATGAGCACCAGGTTTTCTTCTGGAACATAGGAATCCACTCAGCACCACAAACTTTTAAACTTCCTGGGGATGAATTTACACACTGGCTCTGAGCAATCTGAGCTTTGCCCTCTGCTGCACACAAGCATCTTCTTCTCTGAATTCCAGCCTTTCTTGCCGCTTACCTTCTCCTTCCCCCCAGCTCTGTGTCTAGGACCCTTGCCATCCTGTGTCACAAGCAGGGAACAGGTTGACTAACAGCTTTTTATGAGTCAGTTTTATTTTATCGCCCTCTTTCCCGTGGGAGAGGGCAGAAGGAGTTGGCTAACACTCAGATCCTGTTGGGTTGAACTGTTTTCTAACAGCCGCCTTCCAAATTAAAATGAACACAGCTCAGATTTTTCTTAACTGCATTTCTCTGGTGCCTCACAGAGCTCTTTGTGTCCTCCAGCACTGATTCACGGCCGCTCAAGCAGCCGGCACACAGAAGCACAGGAGCTCTGACATGGCGTATCTGATTTTCTTGCGCTGTCAATAGTATTTATCACTGCAGCTCCCATGCAGAGCAGGAGGGTCTGCTTCCCCATCAGAGCTGAGGGACAGGGGGTTCAGAGCTCACATAAATCCTTCGCTCTTCCCCTGCAGAGCGGGTCAACGCACGTTGCATTTATAAAACGAAAAGGACCACGTCTGCTGATGGCTGTCACCCAACTGCTCCTTCAGCCATCACGATCGCAGAGAGATAGCCACTGCTCTGCCGAACGGCAGCCGGACGGCTGTCCGAGGGTACGAGGCAGGTGAGGAGACAGCTCCATTAGGAATCAGCGCCTGATTTATCAAAGGGGCATTACTCTTCCTCTGGCAGCACATGCCTTTGGGTAACCTTCAGGGAGGGGCCGGGCGGCTGCTGTAGTGCTCCCGCCGTGCTACAGAGGGTGCTGCTACGCCAGGTTTGGCCTGGCGGGGCGTTCCCGGGGAGGCGGGGACGGCCCCGGCAGCGTCCTCGGGACTCGCATCGCCCCGTCGGGCCATAGCGCTGGAAATGAGGCTGGGCGGGTGCCGGCAGCTGACAATCACTGCAGACGCAGAGTGTAACAGAATAGTCCCTATTTTCTCCCTAGCCCACGCTAGAGTTCGCTGCTCCTCCTGGGTGGAGAAGGAAGATAAAAAGGGAAGCAAAAAACGAGTGGTGAAAAGCAGTAGTTCAGGGCAGCTTCTGCCCAGAAGAGATCACTGCTCCCTCAGGTCCAATGTTTGCCTGTCCTTGGCTCCCCAGGAGCTTCTTGCTGCTGTTTTTCCTGTATTTAAGAGGGGCAAGGTCATGCGTGAGCAGGCACAAGGCTTTTATGCCACCCCTCAGCATCACCCCCAGCCATGTGGAGGCAGGGACGAGGAGCAGTTTTGGGTACCAGTGTCTTCACACCAGCAACAGACACAGCAGCCTCCCACACCCCTTGCACACGTCTTGCACCCTTACATGGGTTTTGCCTTGGAGAAGAACCTGCCCTTAATTGCTGACCTAGAGGTATCTGTACAGTCCAGGGGACGACTCTGACTTGACGAGCTCCTTGAAATCTGTGCTACTTTTACCCCAGGGAGCATTTACATGCATGAGCACACCTCCCCAGCCCTCTATATTGAACCCTTACAGTGGGGTCCAAGATAGGAATCACCCTTCCTGCAGAGATAGGGAGCAGCCACAGCTTTTCCCAACATAGCCAGTGGGACCTTCTTTTTTGCCACTCTTAGATGCCTCTTGGCCTTGACCTGCTCCTGCCCAAGAATAAAATCAGAGCTTGGACAGGCATGAAACACCAGTAACAAGAGTTAATGGCAATGAAACAGCCAACAAAATATAAAGCTGTTAGAGCGGGATGGAGTTTTTGGGAAGGGAGGTGTGGGAGCCCAGCCCTCTGCCTTTGTGCTCAGTCCAGGGCAGAAAACACAGAGACGCCTCCCTGGTCTTGTGAAATGCCTGCGAGTGAGCATGTGTAATGTACTGTGAAATTCTTGTGACTTGCTAGGTTATAAAGCTGGTTATAAGAGAATTTAATAAAAAAAGAAACTAGTTTATCTCCTTGTGATAATTTCTGTATGGCTTTAGGGTCTCATTCTCACTTCCTTTCCATGCCTAGAGAGGTGATCCTAATACTCGGTGTAAAATGTACAGATTCCCTAGAGGGAAGTTGAAAGAAAATCTCTGCTTCAAATTCAAACCTGACAGTACATATCACATCAGGGGATCCCTTTTATCAGCAGGATATTCAGAAGGGATGAATGATTTACTCACATAATCTCTTAAACCTTTCACTTGCAGAGCCTGAGATAGAATTTACAGCATTTTTATCATTTGGACCTAAAAAAAAAAAACCAAACGAAAAACCCAGTAAAATTCCTCTATGAAATCTGCAGCCCGATACTCATTGATTTTGTAGCTGATGAAATTTCAAAGGAACATGTTTTTTCCTAGATGGAGTAACAAACAGGCCTCTGCCTCAGCTTCGGTGTTTTCTTATGTCAGAAATCAGATAATTCCTCCCTAAATAGATGTTAAATAGATACTGCCTATCTTTTGCATTTGAAAACAATGAGGATGTGTATTAAACTCCTATCGTTTAACACTGCGCCAATTTATTTCTCGGATTTCCATTTGCCAGATAGATCTATATTTACAGAAGAAGCCTAAACAACTAATGCTTTCATTCTGAGCTTAACCCGAATAATCATCTTTGTCTCCAGGATGGTGAGAAAAACAACATCTGGGACAACATTTCTGCCATGTAGCTACTCCAGAGAAGTAAACCAAAAGTAGACTGTGATGTCTGACTTCCCCTCCTAAAATATTTTTGCCTGTCTGATACGTTCCTCCTTTATTTGATGAAAACATAATCTGTCCAGCTTTGCTTATTGTGCTGTATTGATAGAGTGGTACCACTTTTTTTACTCTTCTAAAGGTATTCTTGCATTAAACTGGGGGAAATGAGCCCAGAATGACAATGCAGAACAGATTCTCATCTCATTTCCTGGCACTGTTTTGTTTGCTGTTTGAAACTAGAACCACTGGGTATTAATCGGGTGAGAACTCGTTCAAAGAAACACGTAATAATACCAATTACTGTTTCTTCGTTTGAACTTAAGGAGGCGTCGGAGGCAGGAGGCAAATGAGCATGAGTAGACTGGTAATCAACACATTAGGAGCATCCAGAAGTACAAATCAGAGCTTCAAAAACTGAGATTTCAATTTAGGTGTTGGTGAATGTCTGGCACCTCTGTGAAATAATCTCCAGTAGGTTGTCCAGTGATGTGATCTGGTTAAGAGTGCCCTGTTGTCACCTCAGGCCACACTTCTATCAAGCCCCATCCAGTGTTCCTGGGGGAAAACAGGGATGAGTTTATGCCTCACCACTACTACTCTGTTTTACAGTGAGAGCACCACACAAGCTGGTGATTTGCTCAGCCAGGATACCACTGACCTCTGCGAGGCAGCAGTGCTCACCAGGCACTAAGTTATGCTCACACTTACCCAGTGCAAACCCCAGTACTTCCATCCAATTCAGCAAAACACAGTCCAGTTTACACCAGTATAATTTTACACCTGCTTTACACAGCAGGGTTTGATCCTGTGGAGCAGGCTCTGTAGGGGCAAATCCTCCATGGGTATAAGTTACTGTGGCTCAGTTTGCATTGCAGTGCCAAATTTACTTCTTTCCATTTAGTCTGTGGCCCAAGGTCAAGTTAAGAAAATATTTCGCTGTCATAATCATTCCCATAAAATCCAGAGCACTTTGTATTTGGCAGCCAATGTCATTTCCCATGCCTTAAGAAGCTGGCATTAATTTCCTGACACCAAACAAAGACAGATTCATTTACACATTTTCCTGACTGCCATTTTCTTTGCCTCCTGCATTTGAATCCCTGCAATCTGATGCGGTCCTGAAGGAGCCTTCCTGGGCACTACTGTAGCACCAACAATAACCATATCTCTATTTAATGAGGGTTAGTGGCAGTTTCTACCTCCAACCTGAGGAGCAAGCCTGGTGACAATGCCTCCTGAGAGCTCCTTGCTCTTGCCTTTTTTCCCCCAGAGCCCTCCTGTCCTCATTAAAGAGCAGAGGTGGGAATCTCACAGGTGGGTCATTTCCAGCCTGCCATCATGTGTCAGTAACTCTGCAGCTGGATAATGCCATGTGGTTGTACAACCCTCGGGACCAGCTTAGTGCTTCTGGTGCAGCCCCTGCAGCAGCTTCCCTCTTCGAGCATCCTGCTGATACAGCAGAGCCCTGTGCAGAGCTCCTCAGGGAGAAACACTGCCCCGTTTCTCCCATCTGAAATGAAACCCAGGCTGCGTGCAGCCAAGCGGGAACATCGGCAACACCAAAGGCATTGATGCATGAAAAAGGCTCTGGATGGGTGAACTGGCCAGGACAGGACACCCACAAGAGGCGCTGGAGGAAGCCTGTACTCCCCAGGGCGGGTGCCACAGAGGAGTCAGGGTGAGGCCTGGGGAGGGCTAAGGAGGAGCCAGGATGTGCTTCTGTGCCTCCAAGGGACCTGGCTTCGGCTCTGCCTGCAAATGTGGTTGTAACAGCCACCTTCTTTCTTCTTCACACAGAAAGAAACATTTCAGTCCGTGACATGTAGCTAATATCCTCAGCTGACGCTGGCTTGCCTCGCTCCCCTGAAGCAATGAATATTTATAGTAGCTAAGAACCAGTGTGCATTTCATATCCTCCTGATTATTTCTCACAGATATTTGTTTGTTTTCTCACAGCACTCAGTAGGCTGAGTGTCTTTTTCATGCAACACGGTCAGTTCTCACCATACATTTTTCCCTATGGGTTTGTTCATCTTTACACGTCGTGAGTTCCCATCATGAACTCTCACTAGTTTAAACTGGGCAGTGGCAGAATTACGTGAAGTGCATTTGTGCCACCCTGATAAAGAAAAAACCCACCAAAAATTACTCTATTCAAGTCAGATAATTCTTCACCTCCATCACAGCCACAGAGCCATGATGGAAACAGCAGTGAGGAGCCTCCCACACGCTGGCCAGTTCTGCAGGATTTCAGTAAAATTTCCCATTTCTCAGGATATTAAGTTTGACTGCAAGGAAATCAGACATCATGTAATCTCAGTCCAGCACTGGCGTGGAGCTCATAAAACATGCCACAGCCTAGAAGCTTGCTCAGAGGCGCACATTTAAGTTTCAAAACAGACAAGTACAGCATGGGTGCGATGGGGACAGAAAGAGCAAGGGAGAAAGATGAAACTATAGCATAAGGAGGCAGAGCCTGATGGAAAAATACAAACTTCCCGAGCAGGGAAGGCCAAATGGAGATCAGGCCACTGATGCACGCCATGCTCCACTCTGCTCCTTTGGCCCCAGACAGGGCTTATCTGTGGCTGGGGACACACACAGGGATGGCCTGAGTTGGGAGACAGCCCCAGTGTGGTGGGCAGCAACTCTTCTGTCACCCCCAGGGATGGGGATGTAGGACCTGAAGTATGCAAGCATTAAGGGCAGGTTCTGAGTACAGAAGCAGCTTACAGTTATCTTTACGCCCCCTATGCCATTACCCTCTCTGGCCCAAGGACAGAGGTGAAGCAACGGCAAATGAAGCAATGGAGCCCTCAAGCTGAGATCTGCGTGGCATGTAAGCACCTGAGCCTTGCCGTTTCAGCAAGACATTTCCAAATATCTTTGGGAATCTCTGACTTAGAATATGGCATGCTGAGACACCACATGAAAGCACACACATGCACTGGGGATATATCACTGCTATTACAAGGTTGCTTGCCCCTGTGGAGAGCAAGGAGCTGGCCAGGCTACAGTTCCAAGGACCAAACAGCAGCATCCCGACCCCTACCAAGGAGGCAGACCCTTACCTCCTGCTCGGGCCTTGGAAATAGACTGCTGAGCTCAGTGGGCTGTTGGCAACACATTTTAAATGGCTGGGTTTATTGTCCATCTTAAACGCTCTCTTCTGCCCCTTGGCTGTTGATTTAAAAACTATTGCTATCATGAAACACAAATTGGGGTTTGTTTATTCCTACACCAGTTTTGCTGTTATATGCAACGCTAGGGCTGATCTCACCAAATCCACCACTGTCAGTTGTGACAGCAAAGCACTGAGGTAAGAACACATGGGACAAAGAAGGGATTTCCATTACAGAGCCGAAGCTTATGGTACACAAAGACACCACTTCATTACGTGCTTAGGAAACATAAGAAGGTCTCATCACACAGCTTGGGTGGACGTTCAGGTCTGAGATGGGGCTGTACATGAAAGCCAACACCTGCTGGGTGCAGGCCAGTGGGATAGAAGGATGAGATGAGAGCAAACCTCACAAGCCAGCAGGACCAAGTCTGGAGCACAGTGCAGCTGCTCCTGGTGGACGCCAGAATGCTGGGACTTCCCTTGACTTTGGCAATGTTTTTACAACTTGCCATGTCAGGGCAGCTTCCCTATATATCTGGTCTCAACAACCCTTTTGCTACTTTTGGAGAGCTTATCTCTCTAATAGGATAGCTTTCATCACAGAGCAGCAACACCCACCTCAGTTTTTATAGGGGTGTTACAGCAGAAGCTGACAGAGGTGTTGGGAAACCCAGTTATTGTAATAGAGTTTTGCAAGTTTCATACCCCAAGGCAGGTTTTATGTACTCTGTGCTCATTTGCAGTAAATAAATTTGTTTCCCCTTGCCTTCCCCTTTTCTGTGTTGTTCCTTTTGAAGCTGCCCCCCTGTATTTAGTCACTGAAAGGAGCTCCTTTCCAGGAGGAAATTCCCAGCTGGACACAGGCAATGATTTGCTGTTTTAGATGGGAAAAATGGGTGCAAGTATATAATTCAGCTCTGAATCATGATGTCCTAAAGATTTAGCTAGGAAATCTATTGACGCATGTGAGCATTGAGGAGTTAAAATCGTGTTGTGGGGGCTGCCTGGTGAATGTGCAGAGCTGCTGCAAGGAGCCAGGGTGAGGGGAATCCCCCTGGTGATTTGTAGGTTTGGAGGAGGAGGACCAGAGCTGCTGAATGCCAGGAATTTGATTTCTGGCTGCGCAGCTGTTTATTCCATCTCTTACTGTTCCCCCTCACAAGGCAAACCCATGCCTTCTGAAGGGGCTACAGCACGCACTGCTTATTTTTACCACATCACAGAAACATCTGACTTGGCTCTCTCGCTGTATTTTTAGTGCTTGCCAATTCCAACACCTCAGATGTAAAACTTTGCGACCATCCTCTGCCTAGCTTTTGCTTTTCAATTAGATTTTCCCCCTAGCAACAGGATGTGCCCCAAAGTGTTTCTGATGAGAGTAACCCTCATCTTAACAAATGAGAAGACCTTGGCTCTGTATGATATATGCTCTGGTTAAAGTAAACAATAACATTCATATTTTCCTGTAGACTGCACCAGAGCACTGGTCAACCATTCAGTAAGTAGCCCATATTTCTTATTGCAATTTATGGCCTTGAGATGGACAGGAGCTAATGTAAATGTCCTAAGCTTTTGTGAGGGATGGTACAGGGCATATGATGGCTTTGTAGTTACCCATGCTGAGCAGATGCACAGTTCACTGATCTGTTAAGCACTTCTGAGATCATGCTGTGTGTAAAAAAATACTATGTACTTGTAAATGTCAAGAGGAGTTACTGGTATTTATATAAAAGAAACTGGTTTACTATTTCCAGTTCTGTAGAGCAAATACACTGTATTCTTTAGGGTTCAGCTCCAGCAGCGCAGTAGTTTCTGTGTGGATCACATTTTTAAGGTCGTAAATTGATTGAGATGAGCCCAGTGACTCAGGGTCTTCTAGAGCCCAAGGAAAGGCAAGTGACATTTAACAGTGGGAAAGAAAGCAAAGCAAAGGAAAGCAAAGGGAAGAAGGTGGTTTGTAAGATGATAATAAGAAGCAAACGTGCATTTAATCAGTTGGATTTCATAAAGGACTTGATCTTGCAAGCTCTCTTTTGCAAAATGTGCCTGGGTGTGAGTTTGTCTGTTAGCCCTGAACGCCGCACAGCCCGCTAACAGGACTTGCCAAACACAGGATCAAGTCAAGCAAGAAAAGGAAGGATCAAGTCTGAGAATAAACATGCGTTCTGGAAATCATGGCTCCCTAATTTAATGCATCAAGTGGAAAGCTTTGCATTTTGATGTATTTGCTTCCTCTTAATTGACCAGATTATTTCCACCTTGCCATTTGGCAGGTAGGTCACTGCTCCTTTTCACAGCATTACTGAACTAATTCCACTTTTCCCCTTGTAACTAAAAGTGCAACTTACAGAGATCACGTTTATAACTTGGCTTGGTGTACAATAAAATTTACTCTTTATTAAATAAGATATAACATCACTTCCCATGCCAAAAGGAATTGGTTTTCTTCCTATTTCTCCACCAGCAAAAGCATTACAAGAAAAAAAAATCCCCTGAACCCTGCACTTTTCAATTGGTAATAAAACTGGGTAAAATAAGATTACCAGTGAACTCCTGAACACCCACAGTCTCCCATGGGCACACGAAGCTCAACTGCAAATGTGAAAGCAATTGAAAGTTTCATATTGTCAGTGTTTTATACTCTAATCAAGGTCTTTCATGATCAGGTCAAAAGGCAAGACTTGGAAGTATCCTGCAACGTTAGCTGAGGAGGAGGCACTGCAACTGGCGCATTAGCTTTAACTGCTTGCTTTAAGAGGGGCTGAAGGAAAATCACAACACGTTTACTGCAACCAGTGCTGCAGTGAGCTGATTTGGGGTGTGCCACACTTTCAAAAGTTCATCTTAATTCTTAACTTGCCTTCTGAAATCACTGTGTTTAATGCAAGCTTTGCCTGCCTTTAAATGCTGTTGCCCAGCGAATTTGAGTAATGGAACCTGATTCGGGTAGAAGCTGGATCTCACTGGTTGTACTGGCCAGAGATACCCAGCTAAGGTGTGAAACTGGAACTGAAGCAGGAGGAAGAGGAAGAAGCAGGGGGCTTTCTACAGGAACAGGGCTGGACAGATACTACAAATGACTGTCTAAGAGCATTGTTTTGTATTTCTAAAGAAAGGACTGCAATCATGCTGAAGGCTCTTTTCTGTTCTGATGTTAGACCCTGATGACTAGTGAAATTAGTTGTCTAGAAATTGCATTTCAGAGTCAAGTCCACAGGTACACATCATATCAACACCTCCTCCCACCAACTTAAAATCATAGAATCATAGAACAGTTAGGGTTGGAAAGGACCTTAAGATCACCTAGTTCCAACTCCTTTGCCATGGGCAGGGACACCTCCCACTAAACCATGCCACCCAAGGCTATGTCCAACCTGGCCTTGAACACCGCCAGTGATGAAGCATTCACAACTTCCCTGGGCAACCCATTCCAGTGCCTCACCACCCTTACAGTAAAGAATTTCTTCCTCATATCCAATCTAAACTTCCCCTGTTTAAGTTTGAACCCGTTCCCCCTTGTCCTCTCGCTACAGTCCCTAATGAAGAGTCCCTCCCCACCATCCCTATAGGCCCCCTTCAGATATTGGAAGGCTGCTATGAGGTCTCCATGCGGCCTTCTCTTACTCTTATGTATGTGCTGGCATTGTCCAATCCACTCAGAGATTGGAGAGAAAGAGAACTCTTTTTAAGATGTATATGATCTAGCTGCCAGGCAGAAAAAAATTAGTATGTTTCGTGAGCTCTGACATCTCATCTACCTGTGAGTTCCTCAGCATGTGAGGTAAGGGAGTCCATGTTTTCCTACTGAATCCCATGCCTTTGTCTAGCAGTGAATGTAGCTACCACAGTGCTTGGGCAGTGGATGCAAAGTGAAGGAGAATTGTAAGGATGGCAGAGAAAAGAGGGAAAAAGAAGGATAGGAGAAAATCAGGGGGTGCTGGAGAGTTAGAAACTAGGGTACTAGTGCTGACCTGGGAAAATAAGTACCCCAGTCATCAGAATTACAACTGCCCGAGTACAAATGTGGCTGACAGCCCTCATCCCTTTCTGCTGCCAGAGCAGAGCTGCCACGTGCAGCTGAAGCCCAGCTGTTACAAAGCAGTGGTTTTCCTTTCTGCAGATTGCAGATTTTTTTCCCTGACAAAGAAATAGGCAAATACTTAAACATGTAAACCAGCCTTAGGAGTCATTCTCTATGCATCTGTGAGACTGAGATGAATTCAACAAGATTGTGAATAAAAATACTGGTATTTCTAATTCCATTTCTCAGTGGAAAGCTTCTAGTAACAGCTAATAACTAAGTCATACCAATCAACTCAGTGACAAAACCTCTAAAGTATGTAATATAACAGTTTCTGATTTTTTTTAATGGAACCTACACGTTGCAATCTCCTACTCTACTGTCATAAAACTTTATAGTCTTCTCTTTGTCTACTGAGATTTCAGGTGTTTAACCACTGACTTCCGCCCAAACATAGTCTGACACAACAATAATGCTATCCATGTGCTGCAATAAATGAGCATTTCAGCTTGTCTGGCAGTGACAGCTTTTACATACAGCAGTCCAACTTCTGTCCTCAGCTGGTGTAACTTCACTGTGATGTTCATGGTTGTCAGTGGGATTACTTCTGATATACTTCAGCGTGACTGAGGAAGGAGTATGGCCTGATTTGTGTATGTTTATGAAGAGAAACCTAGAGGATGGTGTCTGTTCTTGTTTAAAGTGCAGCAGGAATTACAGTGTTGCTGAAGAAAAGCATGCAAGCTGTGACTGCAGCCAGCAGCGATGTTGGCTATGGCCCGCCATCCTCAGGCTGTTCCTAACATGCTGGGAAGTTCGCTACCTTGCCCACTGCCTGTGGGACCAAGGCATGCTACAGTATTTATGTTAAATGACTTTTCAATTCAACTTTGACCCAGAGGCACCTCTGGAGAGACAGTGGTGGTGGAGGAGGAGCGACAGCGTTTGGGAACCTGAAACAATTATAGCTGTTTTGTGCTCTCTGAGCACACCTCTGCCCATGCACTGCCTGTATTATGTTGAAGCCTGGAAAGTTTGGTAATAAAAACACAGCAGTTCAATTAAATAAACTCTCCAGCCATAGGCCTGTAACAATACTAGGGAGTCACCTAAATTCATTACCAGTCCTGGCTGGACATACCTTTGCTGCAATGATAAAGAGTCTTTACGGATAACTATAATTTATTTTCTGTGTTTTATCTTGTAAGAACGGTCAAGAGACCCTTCTAGCAAGCACAGTCCCATTGGCCATGGGAAACCTTCACTTGCTAAAGTTCTCCCCTTACACTCCGCATTTCCTTTGGGTAGTAATAGAGAGCAGCCACAGCGCTCATAGTGCCATTATGTATTATTGCAGCCCCTGCTAGAACAGCCCCAGTCAAAGGCCTAACAGTACTTTCAATAAAATAACTTGTTTAAGGGGTTTGAAACCTGCTTCCAAAAATTTTGTTGAGACTGAAACTTCGTGCTCTGGCACTAGAGAATGGCAAAAAATAAATTCATAACTGAAAACAGAGCTTGAGAGTTTCAAGGTAACAATGCAGAGATAAGGAAAACAGAATCGAGCTGGAGCTAGAGCTGCCTTACAACCCAAGGAATTTGTTCCTTGAAATCTTTGTTTAGATTTTACCAGCATGCTCCATGTTTCCCCAATTTCCTGGAGCTATGCCAATAAAATTAAAGACTAGCTTGTCCTTTTCTCCTGAAAGTCTCTGGGTGTTTTGGGTAGGAGAAGCCAGCGTTTGCCTTCCACCGCGTTACATTCACGTGTTCTACCTCCAAGTATCAGCTCTTACTATTTACTTAACACCAGCAATGTGCAAAATGGAGGCACCCTAGCTTGAAAGGAGCGGCTTAAAACTCTTCCGTACAGACACACATACTCCAAAGTGGCTTTTCACCACCTGATAGACCCCACTTACTTCTTTACCACCAGTGAAGATGAGCCAAAGCCTGCAGCACACCACCACCACAACAGACCTAGGCCACCCCACCCGACTTCTTACTTACCCACCCCTATGACTGAGCTGATCTTGAGCAACTACAAAACCCACCCACAGCTTTTCCCTACAGAATAGTTACCCATTAGTTTCCCACTCCTTGAGTATCACACTCTCACTTGATTCCTCAGTTGGGGTCAGCTGTAGTCACCAAGAAGCCTGGTGACAAAACAGAAATACCTACTCCAAAGCAGTAAGACAGATTCCCCTGTTTGCATCATCAAGTGAGTCTAGTTACATGATTGGAAACAGCCTCTGTTGCACCCAAGGGATACACATGATGGGAGAAAGGACAGTGCACAAGGCATCTGCTGAGAAAACATGTCTTGCTGCCTGTGTCTCTTGCTCTCAACAGCCTATGTACCATGGGCAACCTGGACTCAGAGATGCAGCTGCCCAATGGGCATACAGGCTCAGTACAGCCTTAGTATGGTACATTTGTATGGTATGAACAAACCGTGTAAAATAAGGTTTCAGGAGGTTTTTGGTGCAACCTGCCAGGCACACAGTTACTTTGATTTTGGGGTAGTTTATTTCAGCCTAATGGAAGCATAATCCCGATCCAGAGAAAAAACGAGTTGGGATGTAAGGGTAATACAAAAGGAGGTTTAAAATACACCCTTGGCCTTTCCCTGGAGGGTGATCACTTACAGTCTAGTAGTAAGAGAAATTAGAACCCACTGATGGAAAAGGAAAGTAAAACCAAAAAGTCAGTGCACACCACTGATTTCTGTTGTTTCCAGATCTTCTGATCCCTGTTAGTCTGCCTGCAAATCTATAGAGAGCTCTTACAATTTTATTAGTCAGAGCATCCTCACAACTGTGTCGCTGTGCCCCCATAAAAGCACATTATGGTCTGGGTACAGTGCAAGTAATTAGCAGCCGGACCCCTGCAGACAGGCTTGAAGTTGTCCCTGTCAGCTCAAGAGTTTCTCACAGAATTTCCTACGCCAAGACCTCCCGGTTCTCCTCAAACCAACTGTCAAACTGCAGCTCTTACAGAGGAATAAAGATTTTGGGTAAACAGGTTTCGTTCTGCTCCCAAGTACATAGGATGGTCCAACACCTTTTCACCTATCTTCTAGTACTATGCAGGTACAGGCAGGACCTGAAACCAAACACAGTCCTGTCAGAGGAAACAGGCAAGACACACTGAGCTACTTTAAGTCCTGCACCATGAGTGGCACAGAACTGTCTGCGCCTTCCACAGACACCAGCAGAAAGCCTCTTCCCTCCTTGTTTCCTCCCTCATTTTGTTTTTTTCCGGTTTTCCACCAGGTTCATTAATCCAGGCACTGGGCCAGGCTGGAGCAGAGGAGAGAGGTGACAGAGGTGACCCGGAGGTGATCAGGGAGGACCTGGCCTTTACAGCTGAGGCCACACTGTAACTTGGCATCCTGGGGAGGAGTTCATCACATCAGCAGGCACCATGGAAGTAAAACATTGTGCTTAAGTACAGTAGATATTAAAAAGACTTAAACTCAAAAGTAAGGAAATTAAAATCTTTAGACTCAGCATGGAAGCTATTCAAGAAACTTGAACGCAATCATGAAGAGCACAAAAAAGGAGGTGTGCATGGGGGGGGTTGAGGCAGGAAAGTGTGTGAGAAAGCAATAAAGTGGTTAAATGGCAAGTTATTGTTCAAGCCAAACAGGTGCCTTTCAAAACCATGAAACCCCAGCCCAACTGAAGCAAATAGAAAGGGAATATGAACTAGAACAAATAAAATGCCAGGGCATGAAAGTCAGGAAGGCTGAGAGTGATTAAGAACAGCCAATAATGAAAGACGTAAAAATAAATAACTAGAAATTCTTGTAGCAAATCACCTGGTTTAGTGGGGATTAGGAGGAGACAGCAGAGGACCTGCGTGATTTCTTTGCATCAGGGAGAATTTAAGAGACACCTACTGCAGCTGCAGCCTTACCCATTCCTACGCTGAGAAGCTGTCAAAAGAGTGTTAATGAAACAGCCCAAAACACTAAACCACCTGGGTGCAGGCAGAGAGACACATTGCTTATAAAGCCATACTCCAGCACAAAAGGCTGGGGTTTTCCTCTGTGGTTGTTAGTATTGCCATAGGAAGCATGAGCATGTTTATTGGTGTGAACTGGAAAGGTTTGAGTGATAACACAGGGCAAGATGATTCATATTAGCACTCTCTCAATAGCAATTCTATCCAGGAGACAATAATTGCCATCCAACATTGCTTTGGTGGTCCAGAAGCACACAAATCTCCTTTCAAGAATAAAGCACGGGATCCTTCAATGGGCAATCCATACTAAAAAATTGTCCCAAATGGCAATGTAAGTAGTGTGTCTTAACACCATTCACCTTACTTCTTGCCTGCTTTAGGTAACAAGTACTCAATCTCAATATCCAATCTGGAAATGAAACCTGGTTATGAGACATCTTAAAATCCTCTGCATACATCTGGCAACATTAGTTTATTGGTAAATTCACATGAATGTGAGCTTGGCCACTGCATTGATTATACTGCATAAGGCTGCATAATGCATCTTCTGTACCCCCTAGATGGTCTAGAAATAAAGCTATCACTTATCAACAATATTAAAAAAGCAATATGAATTTGTAGATGAAGAAAATCCTGCCAGACATAGGCAGACAGGCATGCTCTATATCTGTTGTCACCCTGATTTCAAATAAGGTGAAATGAAGAAAAGGTGAAACAGGCACAAAACATTTGGTCTGAAGAAAATAAGGGTTTCTGCATAATAACTTGAAGTCCTCATAGTTGCAGCATTTGGATTAAGCTGTGGTGGCTACAAGGTGGGATTCAATTTGTTCTTTAAATTTCATTTTGCCACACTGTAAATGCAGTCACTGCTACAGGTCTCTGTAAAAATCAAAAGGTGGGGTGGGTAGGCAAACGTGGGTAAAATATTCCTTTGGGATCTACAAATGCAGGGACTGGATCCAAAAAGCACTAAACAAGAAATCCGTCAAAACAGAAGGGGGGGAGGGTGAGGGGGGGAGTAAGAAACAGAAAAAACTGCCTGTTAAAACTACATAAATATTTAAGAGTAGACAGGTTGTACCTTCTATTAGTTTCTCTGAAATGGAAGATCAAAAAATCTCTGTGGATGAAGATCACAGTCAGACCCACACACATTCAACTCTGAAAAGGAGTTGAAGAGGGCTCAGCTGTGGACTAACAGCTTCCTCACTTGCTACATGGTTTAGCGATAAGGTCAAGCAGAAGATGATAAATTAAAATATATATTTTTAAAATAGCTTCATCTATTCAGTTGTTTTGAGGATGGGCCCAGCATAAGAGGGGGCAAGGGAAGGGTGCTTTGAGTCATTGTAACCGTGGCTGAAATCAGAGAGGACAGGAGAGGACTATGAACAATTTTCCCATTTAGATCATTTGTGTGAGAAGAGCTGAAAGGGAAATGCATCCCTCTGGGCTTGGAACTAACCCAAACACTAAAGGATTTTACCTTATGTTGAAGATGATGAGAACATTACCTTCAGCAGGAGGAATTTTTTAGTGATTGAGATCTCCCCATATTCTTTGGACTTGTCTGTTAGCTTAAAGTGACACTTAGAAACTCAAAAGCTCATTTTAAACAGGAAGCATTACCAAGAATAAGCCCACTCAGTTTTTGAGGCATCAATGTTAACAAGAACTTAGTTCTCCTGTTTTCTGTCTGTGATACACATTCATTAGCTTATACAGAATAAATCAAATGTTTGGCATGACTTAAAAGTTGCTTTTACCTTGAAATAAGGGTCGGGCAGAATTTAGTTATATATCTGTCAAAGCATAGCCCTATACAAACACTGTATATCCTATAAAGCCCTTATATATATATGTACACACACACTATATATATAGCCCCATGAGTTATCAACGTGGTTATCTTGCAAGAGGAAAAGGCATCCATCCAGAAGCTTCAGAGAAACAATCCACTGGGAAAACACAAAGTCTAATCACAGAAGCCCATTCTGATGCAGCATACATGCTTTACTTGCAGTGCACACTAAAGAGTGTATAAATCCAGCACTCAGGCTGTAAGTAGCTTTGAATTGATTGCTCTGGATGTTCAAACTATAGAATCACCTACGGGACCAAGGATATCAAAAGTCCTCACCTTTGCTGTCATCCTGTGTGAGATTACAGCTCAGCAGCAAACCCCACACACTCTGCACTCCAAAATCATTCATAAACCGTATAAGAAAAATAGATCTGGCTTGTGCTAATGGCCCATTCTGAAGTTATTTTAGCTTTTCTGTTTCATATGAGACTTCAGAATCAAATTATAAAACCACCAGGTTATTTGATGGGCACCCTCTGAGTTCAGAATAAGTGTGGTTGTTAAACCCGGGTCAGGGCATTTGTACAATACATACACACAAACTAGAAAATTCCTGAGGCGATACATGAGATTTTAGCATGTTGCTACTTCTGAGACACCTACGCATCAAAGACTGAAGTCTCCTCATATTGGCTTTTGAAGGAATGGTGATCAATAGCATGAGAAGATATTAATGGAAGACCCGTCATTCTGGTTTGCATGGTAGTTGGTCAAACCTACCACAAGTGGAGAGAGGGCCAAAAAAGTGACAGAGAATTCATTATTTAATTGATGGGTCACTCTACTTCATAGTACCCTGTTGCTGTAATTGTCACTTCAAGACACACAAACCTGACATTTCTGGTGCATCCAACTCCATGCTGCTGTTCCCAACCTTGGCATTCTCAGCAGAAATTGCTGCTAGTCAAGACAGACATATTACTGAAGTGGAAAATAACTGACTTACATAGAGACTTCATGAAAAATGTTGACTGTGAAGCCTGCTGATCTGTGGAGCAATGCTGTGTTTTCACCAGCTACTCTAATTGTGAAAAGCCTTCTGTATTAGAATCAGCCAAATCACAATAATTGCGTTTCAAATGCACACACTGTGTTTATAACTCTCATGAGACACGCTGCCCACTCCATTAAAAACAACAACCATGGTAGTTACGGATGCTAAAGTATTGGTAATCAAATCTTATGCTTCGTGGTATAAGATGATCACTAGAAGTGTCAGGAAGAAATTATTCCCCAAGGAGGTGGCACAGCAAGACTTGTTTGTTGCCTTTGAATCATCACATGTTGTCACTAACAGCATACTTGTGTGTTAGATCATCAATCCAGCAGTTTGTTATAGCAAATTCTATCATCTAATGCTCAGCAAATCAGTCACTTCAAGACCAGCAAAATATAAATCTCTTTCACCACAAAGTAGCCAGCACTAAATTCTGAGGTGGTGAGGAAAGCAAGCCTGGCTCCTACACAAGTTTTAAAGAAAGGAATTTAGTTCTAGAACTGGCTAAATCAAAACTCCAGATCTAAACATCTCCTCAAGGTTTGGGGCATCGAGATTCAGCTCTGAGATTTGCTACCAATTTGGGGCCAATCTCAGTATAATCTTGATTTTTTTTTGTAATCTTAAAGCTGCCAAAGTTGAGCAGAAAACATGCAAGGACATTCCCTTTGAGCCCTGCTGTTTTGATGATTTCTAGGGAAATTAAATGCAGCAGAAGCACCATTCCTAAACCAGGCTAACACTGCATAATGGCTGGAATTAGGCAGGGAGAGGACTGCTGATCTAGTGGCGTATTTCACACCTCCCATTAGCCATGTCTGCCACTGATGGGCTTTTGGTAACTACAGGAGTTGAGAGAAAATCTGTAGTTGGTGGAATCCTTCCCAATAGATGAAGATAACAATAACAAAGATGCATGCTGTAAATTATGGATGTTAGTTCCTGGTGCCATCTGTGCATTAATTCTACCCTAAGTCTGGTATTTTAAACTCCTCCAAGTTTCTAGGAGAAGAGAATCAGGGCATTTGCTCTTTGGTAGATCTATCCCAGCATCTAGAAATTACCTTACAGAACTGTCAGTTTTCTTGAAATTAAAATAGATTGCTGATTCCTGGAAGTGCCTTCAGGACTAGGGTTTTATTATCACCCTGGCACTTCTTGCTCACGTTGGCTGCTATTCAAAATCACCTTGGCACCAGAGTCCTGGCCTGGCTGCAGCTTCTCATCACCTGGCACCAGCAGCCTGGAAACAGTCCTTTGAGATAAATGACCACTGTGCCAAATAGCAGCATAAAACTGAACAGTAAAATGTTTTTCTTCGAAGAAATAACTCTGATGCTGTGACGCTTTGCTGTCCTCTCCTGCCGGCTTCCCTGAAGCTGTCTGTGCGATGTCCACTCACAGCTGGTGCCCTTGCAGAGCTTAAAGCTCTCTGCCCTCCAGAGGAAGGTGCTCAAGCATGCATGCAGTGGCATGGCCCCATGCAACCATTCCTCTCCCACAGACTCACATGAGGTGGAAAGGATCTGTGGCTTGGTGTTTAAAAGACCCACGCAAAAACTTCCAGCCCAGCACTTTCCTCCTGCTCACTGCCAGCAGGCACCCTACTGCCTGAATATTGTACCCACCTCTCCACCCAGCGCTTGGCTCCCATCAACCCTCATCCTCCTGCACCCAGAGAGAGTCCTCTTAGCACTTCTGCCATATTTAGGGCTGTGGGCAATATGTTGCCTGCCAACATGCACTGAGCTGTCTTGCCCACAGTTCAACATTCTTTGGCACAACGAAGAAAAGAAAAATCACAGGTTTGGTATCACAACAGAACGAGCAGACATGACCCAGGTTATAACCCATGAAAAAGACAAAACGCTCACACAGGTGCACAAGGGTTTGTCTCTGCTGAAGAAGTAATATTCTTAGCCCTTAGCAGCATTTCCCTGACCTAGCTTGCCCGTCCCTGGCAACATTGAAGCTGGAGTTCAGTGTGCAGCCCTGCACACCACTCATGCTGGCGTGTAGTCCTTACAGCTGCTGCTGGCTACCAGGGCTGGTGTCTGGCAATGGTTATCTGCGCTGCAGAGAACTGCAAAGCCTTCCTGTCAGCCCACCCACATTGGCGAGGGCTGGCAATTACATTGTTTATACAAAATAACTTTTGATTAATGGTTAGAGAAATAAAAACTGTAGCATATGTTGCTCTCCGTAAAAAATCATAAGTCTGTCAGGCTTATGGTGCATCTGGCCGGGAAGGGGGGACAGAGATTTATTCCTTCTGTTATACCCTGAACCCCCTGTGTCTAAGTCTGAGCTCCCTCCATCATTTCACCTATTGCACTCTCAGCCAATTTGGAGAAGACATCTAAGGGCGATCTCTGCAGCAAACCCCTTCAAAAAGCATGAAGAAGGTGGGACATGTTCATGCTGACAGACCAAGTGGTAAATCTTTAATAGAGCTGGGCCCTGACCCAGGAGTGGCTGGGACACCCGCTTGCAGCCACCGATGGGGATCCTGGGCAAGGCATTGGTTTCTCTTGCTCTTAGGTGAACTGAGGAAATGGTTTCCTTGCTCAAAGACATTTACAAAAGTCCTGCTTTAAACACAGGACTCTGAGCACCTGGTACATGCAAGAACTGAATGGTAGCGTTGCCATTGCTGCTTCATAGGGCTCTGTCACACATTGTACTTGCAGCCAAAATCACATATCTACACCTGGTGTTCACACACACTGATCTGGCAGTTCTGTCTGGACAAAACAGCCAGCAGCCCTCACCTCACTGTGCCAGAAGGAAAAGCTCTGTGATGCCACACAGGCCCATGACAGCATTGTCCATGCACTCAGTCTTGGTGATCTTCTTCTCGAGTGTCATTTGAGGAAGCCATAACTTAAAAGCCCTGAGAGTACATCCGAACTCACATTTTACAACTGCATCCCATTACTTGTGAGTTGTGAAGAGGAGGGCTGAACGTGTGACAGCACAGCAAACCAAGACTTGCCCTAGGACCTGGTGGAGAGGTGTCGTGGTTTAAGCCCAGATGCAAATCAGCCACATAGTTCATTAGCTCCCTCCTCCCCTTTCCTCACACCACGCCCAGAGGGATGGGCAGTAGAATCGAAAGAATGTAACTCCCACGGGGTGAGATAAGAACAGTCCAGTAACTAAGGTATAACACAAACCACTGCTGCTACCACTAATAATAGTAATGCCAAGTGAAACAACAAGGGAAGAGAATACAACCGCTCACCGCCCGCCGACCGACACCCAGCGCGACTGAGCAGTGAACTAACTCTTCCGGGTCCCTGCCCCAAGTTTTTACATCCTGGGCATGACATGCTGTGGTATGGAATACCTCTTTGGCTAGTTTGGGTCGGGTGTCCTGTCTCTGCTTCCTCCCGGCTTCCCCTCCTCCCTGGCACAGCATGAGACTCAGAAAGTCCTTGGTCAGAGTAAACATTACTGAGCAGCAAGTGAAAACATCGGTGTTATCAGCACTTTTCCCAGGCCAAAAGTCACAACCGCAGCACTGCACCAGCTACTAAGAAGGAGAAAAATGACTGCTACTGCTGAACCCAGGACAAGACGGTGAAGTCCCAGGTCCCAGCCCACTTACATAAACCCACACCAGTGGTTTTGTGTGCTCCCTTCATTCAATGGAAGAAAGAAGAAGCATTCCCAGGGAGGTGCAGCCAGGTTCCACACTAACCGTAACAAACAGATCAGCTCTAGGAAGAAATAGGGCCAGATGATGCATGGGAGACTGACAGACCTGGGGACAGGTGACCATAAGTCTTCTTTTCCCCAGTAAGACAGCTAAGAGAAAAGGGGAGGGCTCAGTGTGGGGAAGAGAACAGGATCCAGGAGAGAAAGCTCAGTGTTTCATTATTATTAACACTTTTATCAGGCATATGATAAAATCATAGAATAGTTAGGGTTGGAAAGGACCTTAAGATCATCTAGTTCCAACCCCCCTGCCAGGGGCAGGGACACCTCCCACTAAACCATGCCACCCAAGGCTACGTCCAACCCAGCCTTGAACACTGCCAGCGATGGAGCATTTTGCAAATAGACTGTAACAACAATTTCTGTGGCACCCTCAAAAGGCTCCTTCTCCCTGAAAAGAGACTTGCATGCACAAAAACTTCTGTTTTCCTCCCCCTCACATAAATCAAAGGAATCTAATAAGATATATTACCTCTGTCTGCAGATTTTCTCTCAGTTACAAATAAGACTTTGGGCCAGATTCTCAGCTGGTATAAATTCTGGGTCACCAACTCAAAGCCTGGTGGAGTTGCACCAATCTGGCCCATTGTCTGTAATTCAGATTAACAGAGGGACGGGACTCTAAACCAGGTACCTGCAAGCCAAACCACAATTTCAAGCACCTCCTTGCCAGTTCCTTGTGCCTGGCACCATAGATCACAGAAAGTTACAATACAGATCAGAACAAAGTGCAAATGTATGCGCAGCCCAAGCATATTCATTTTTGAGCAAATCCTTATAATTAACAAAGTCAAAAGCCAGAGAAGGAGCAAAGAAACAGTAAAACCTACTGTTGTTAACAAATTCAAATATACAACAAAATTAGAACCAAATTAGAGCGCGATTCTGGCTTTTTCCTGGTGAAACACAAGGTTTATCAGCAAACTACAAGCAAGGACTCCACAAAGCCATATTTCTGCACAGCAGAAATCCCACTAAACTGCTCAGCCTGGCAGAATAGAAACAAAAGACAGTGAAACCGATGGGACAGAGGTAAAGCTAAACAGCAAATGAAGATGTACTAAAGCTGTAGCATAGAGAATGAAGTGAGGGCATAGACCAAACCCTAACATGCTCCAAGACACATGAATGCTCTGCCAGGACCCATTAACACCTCATAACTGTAACCCAGCACCCAAAGAAAGAATTATCTTTCATATAAAACAGCATGAACACCAGGCAAAGCTCAACAAACCACCCAAAAGTAAATCAGAGCAGTTAATAGAAATCAGACTCAATTATTTTAAAAACAAAAAATGAAAACAGGTGGGTATGTAACACGAAGCAATGAAGACACCCCAAAACTTTGGAAGGGTCAGTCTGGAAAAACTGATGGACAGTCCTTGTTTCAGAACCAATTATTAGCGTAGCTGCTTGACTTGGACCTGTGCTTTTCTATGGAAAGCGCAATTTCCCATGACAGAGAATCTTGGGGCCTGCATGCCTTGTTGGCAGTGAGACTGCACTATGGGGAGAGACTGGGAGAAGGACCCTAGAAGCAACTATGGTGAAACCGAAGGACTCATCAATAGAGGTGACATCCTCTGTCACCTGGACTAGGGAGAAGGGGGCAACCAAACAGGCTCATTCTTCTTTTCAACTGAAGCTTTTCCTGAGGTGTTTTCTATCATAATCCTTTCTGATGTTTCAGCCTTGTATCTTGTGGTTACACCTCTAATCCACGCCTAGGCCAGCAGTGATTAAGAGATGACCCTGAAGTATTTGCATGGAGATTTTGAATGTCTCAGAGTTTGGGATCTTTGGAGCATGTAATTTGGCTCAATCCACGACAGAGGCAAAGATAACTGTCCAAAGGGAAGCCAGTGAATTTGTGTTTATAGTGAACTGCCCTGTGTGGCTGAATTCACATCAGTTTGTCACAGGCAGTTCATTACTCAAGGATGGGTTTAGGGGCCCACCAAACATTTGAGGAGTTGCTGGCCTTTGGTAAGGCCATTGAAAGTGAACAACAGTGATAAATACTCCTCATTTTATGCCTCCAGAAAGCCCAAAGGTTAAAAAAAAAAAAACTGGGAATGTTGCTCCTTTTTCCCTAAGGAACCTCCAGATCAAGATGGATGCTGCAAAATAACTGATGGAAGAAGCTTGCCAAGCCCCAGCTAGTATTTTTCTAGGGTTCACTGACATAAGTAGTGACCAGGTTGCTATGAGATGTTACGACTGCTGTATAGTATGCAAGCAATGGGAAAGTGAAGACAAGGACTTGGAAGGCATTTAATAAAAAAAAAAAAAAAAAAAAAGTAGCTTGCTAATTGCAATTAAAACTTTTGTATTGATCTTAAACACCTTAAACTCATTTCAGAAAGCTGAAATAATAACATCAGACTGATCTTTGGCTGCTGCATGCTGGCAATAGCAAATGCTTTTTCAGAACAGAGAAGTCCAGGTGAATACTCCACCCTCCCTTTGTTTTTCTGATTTATTTCCTCTTAGCATTCAGACCTGCACCACCTTAAAGTAAGAGTTAACTTTCATTGCAGTTGTAAGGTGATATTTGATCTAGAGTTAAACGAAGATTTTTGCATTGTGGTGACTGCTTTTTGCCAGTGCTAGAGAAGACAGAGACTCCCTTGTCTGGCACCTCATTCCAGCATGGCTGGTAGAAGACAGCAGCAGCTTTATGGGTCAGTGAGTGCTTAGCTCACATGCCAGGAAATGAGGTTGGTTGCTCTCTCAGTGAGTAGACAGCAGCTGCATAGACAGCTTTTACTGTAGCTCCTGATGATAAAAAGGTTGGAGTCTTTCTGGAAGTGGCTCAGGAAGGAAGCAGACCAAAGTGCACACTCACACAGCACTTACAGTAATGGGCATGCCTGGAAAAGGGGCCAGAAGCATCCACTTTAGCCCAGGGTGGCCAATTAGAAAATAAAGATACATGGATGTGAAGGAAGGGAGGGACTAAGAGGCTCATATGCCATCCTGAACATCCATTGTATTGATTTACAGGCCTGACCCAGAGTCCACCAGGCAGGCCTCTGCTCCAGTCACTGCTTACTGCATTGCTCTGGCATATGCTGATGTATCTTACTGTGCTTCTGATTTACATCCTTTGTTTTTTATTTTTAAGGGAAAGAAAGAGGTAAGAAAAGAAATAGAGGTAAGAACATAAGCATTGCCAGTCTTTTCACAAGAGATTTGTATCACCTAACAGAGCTCACATCTTTTATTCTTGCTGAGCTCTGGTCAGCACTCTTCTCCAAAAGCAGTCACTTTACATAGCAGTTCATCTTGATCACATTCATGGCTGCTCAGGTGTTTTAAAATCCAGATTAAAGAAAATAAAAGCCAACTACGGATCTCCCATGGGCAAGAATATGTTAGGCAATTCCTGCACATTGTTTTACAAGATAGTTTGCAGGTCTGAATTAAAATAAGTTATGGGGGAAAAAATTATCCTTCTCAGAAGTGCACTGACTTAGGAAAAACTCCTCCCAAATTATGTGAATATAAATGATATAAATATAAGTCAGATACGGGGTTTTTTCCCAGCTAGAACTGAGATCCAGAGAAGATTTGGAGGGCTGAGACACACTTGCTCACTAATACACTGCTAAAAGAAGCTTAGCTCGCTCAAAGTCAAGTTCAGCTCCAGGTCAGTTATGTTACATGTTTCTCAGTGGTGTATTAACATCACCAGTGTCTTAGTGTGAATCCCAGCCCCTCCCAAGGCACTTGTTTGGGCTGGTTCAAGATGCCCAGACCACCTTCTCTCTCACTTTTGATTTGTACATTTTAGCTATTTGCACTTCATATATTCACTTCTGCAGGAGACCAAGTTCAAGGGAAAAAAGAAAGATTTTTTTAAACAGTCTTTTAAGGCACCATCAGTTTGTCATCCAGAAAAACCAGGGGAAGGCCATTGCTACATGACTGCAGGACTTTGCAAGTCCTCAGCAAGGATGTGGTGGAACGTGATGCATCCTTTCTCAGAGCCACTGAGAATTGCTGCCATATGGGAATTCATTAGTTATTTGGTGTAGCCTATGGGAAAAAGGACAATAGTGCCAGTACATTGTGAGGCAAGACGTATGCTCGTATGGGAGTCAGTACCACAAATGTATTGAATTGGTCATTTTTAGATCTCTTCAGCTTTTAAGTGAACTGCTCCATCCTCAACACAAAACTTCCCCTTCTCAATGCCATTTACCAAATGTTCCAAAAAAGTACCAATCTGGCACCTTTATTTTTCATATGGCATGAAAATCACAGCAGAAGTGCAGCTCTGTGCCAAAAGTAATTGCCATTTAAGAAACACATATACAACCAAAACTAGTTGTTTCTGGCATGCAGCATGGACTTTGTGAATACTGTGCTAGGTAGCAGATTTGCTCATGTCCCCCAATTTTCCTAGGTATTTATACTTAGAGAGCAAACACTTAAAACATTTGAACACTTCAATGTACCTATACTCACCATAGCATTCAGCTCCATTCAGATGGGTTCACATGCTTGCTTTGCAAGTGTCCTGTTTTTCTGGTGAACAAACCTTACCCCAACAGCTACTAGTGTATCAGATGCATCTTTAAAAACATAACTGCACAGATGGAAATAACCTAATTTCAAGCTTAGTGGCATTCCTAAACTCTATATTCTGACCTGAAATCTTACCCAATATACATTTGTACTGTTTTTCTTTAACTACCCCAAAGGGTTTGCCAAATCTATAGCAGAACTTCCTTGTTCTCAGAAGAGAAACAAGTACATGTTGCATGAGACGGTAATGCACTTAAATTAGATTTGGCATACTGAAATTTGGCATAATTGTGTTTCCTTCTTTGTTTTCTCCTATGCAAAGTTGTTGGCATGAGCATTGGCATCTGTCTTCGCTTTTAATCTGTTTAAAACTTTATTAGCACAGTCATATAAGTAAATATTTTTTCATGAGCCTATAAAACATCATTAGGTTATTCTTTCACTGTGTCAAGTTTGGTAAGTGTCTCATGGTGCCTGTACATCTTCATGAGGATTTTATTATTTATTTTGATTTAGACTAAACTTAAAATGAAGACCTGTCCCAAGCCCCAGGCTTCTCTGACAGTCTTTAAAATATACAGTAATAAAATTGAATTAACAGGCTCCCTCAGTGATTTCCAGATGGCAAGATGCTGTTAACAGCAGAGAAACCACAAAAGCTTCAGCCCTCTCTGTTCTGCTCCAGCATTGCAGCAGAGGCTTCCTTTGCGTCTCTCCCATTCCATAGTGGAAGAGCCAGAGGACAACAGCAGTGGGGCAGGCAAGAATGGGTTTCTGTTGTCAAAATAACCTTGGCCATTTCCAAATGTCCAGGGAATGGAACATCAGCTTTGGAGGCTAGTGCTCGACTGTGCAAGTTTTAGAGAAATAACAGCTCCCAGGTAGATAATTTAGCATTTTATCCACATGGAAACATTAACTGTGTCCAGTAAATTAGAGAATGAATTAGCAGCACAGTGGTTGCATTACTGAAGCTAATCTCTACTAATTCTGCATGTAAAGTACTGTGATATGAATTAAGCCCACCACTAAGTATGCAGCTTACCCCAGATTTGAAGAGAGAGGGGTCTATACTGGGAGCATCAAGAAACACAAGCACAGATCTGCAGCAGGTTCATTTTCCTGCTAATTAACCTTGAGTGCACCAGAGTGGACAGTTCTGACTCAGGACACTTGATTATAAATCTCACCTTTTGTCCAGCTGAAGTTACCTAAACCATTTCTCTCCAGCTTTATAAAATGGGTGAAACTGAAAAATTGCTTTCTTTGAATTCATCAAATCTCAGGAGAACCAACAATAGAGGAAAATTTTGTCCTGCATGAAGACATCTGTACAACTTTGCCAGTGTAGACCCAGTTAATACCCTTATCATCCAAAAAGAAAGCCCCCACCAGAAGCAAATAAATTGTTTCTGTTGCTGTAACCTGCATAAGAAACTCAGAAGAATGTAGCATTGTATCCACATTTGGCAAACCTGTCCCGATCCCTTAAAATATATTGTTCTTGCAGTCTTTGCTAGCTAACACTTAATAGAAAGAGGGCAATTTTCACTTGCAAGCAGGTGAAAAATTGATTTTTGTGCTTGAAAGCAACTACAGCACCTATGAAAGAAGTGACTAACCTTGCCAGCCACCTGTGAATAGCACCACTACTGATGCAGAGAAGCATTTTGGATTGATTGCAAGATGTGGGCTTGATCCATTACAATTAGCATGTCTTCAAAGACAACAGTAATTAAAGGGGCTTGGTAACTGCAGACTGAAACTCCAGTTCTGCAAACAAGTGGGGGAGAGAGAAGAAGAATGAGCAAATAATACAAGCAAAGCTACATACTTTTTCTAAAAGACATTTTTATGTTCCAACACAGACGATTCTTCTTCCTTTTCAGTCCATGGCAAACACAGCATCCCTTTTGGGTACAAGATGCACCACTTAGACGCCTACTCCTCCCTGTCCTTTAGCCCTCCTCACAGACTACACTGGCTGTCTTTTACAGTATTAAAAACTACAGGAACTACAGTTTCTTTAATGCAAGGATAATTAATTCAGAAGAATCCAGAGAGGAAACAAGGGTTCTCCCTCCATACTCCAGAAGGTCCTGAAGCAAGTGGGAAGACCCTTTATTTTACCTTCAGTGAAGGCAAGCAATAAACATTTATGATATCAACAGGCAATGTAATTCAGTGTTTCACTCCTGCTACCATTGCTGTTGAAGTACAGATAAATGATGCTCTGGACACTGAGCCTCACTGGTTAAACAATAATAGCTAATTACTAAACAGCCCTGAAGCCCACAGACAACATCCTTGCCCAATGGTCATCCCTTCTCCTTCTCGCACTGGGCTTGGAGGGGGTCAGGTCTCCACCTATCTGCAGGGCTCTGCAGATCAGGCAGCTGCCGCCTCCTCCTCCTCCTCATGAAGGCTGAGGAGCCCTGGGAGCTGCAGGACATCCCATGGTGGGGCAGTGTCCCAGGGCTCCCTCCCATGTGGTGCAATAAGGAGACCTCTGGGCACCCCTATATTGTGCTGGTACCAGATGGCAGTGAACCCAGGAGCTGTAACAGGCTCCCTGAGTTTTCCTTTTTCCACTAAACTCCCCCTTCTTCCTCCATGGCATCGTGAAAGCGAAGGTCATCAAACAGACAAGCCACTGTCACGGCTGGGGAAACGCAGGTATGCGGCGTAAGTAAAAATAACTCGGTTGTACCAATAAAATGGAAAACAGAGAAATGACATAAAAAGAATGTATGTTATTTTAAATTGCAATTTTTTTATATGTTCGGTTTTATTGCCTCGCTCTTTAAAATAAATCCAGGGCCTGATTTACTTTAATAAAAGTTTAATTTCACATCTTGGTTTCAGTTCTGTACTCCTAATTTGTTCTATGGCCAGCCTTCTGACAGGAAAAGAGCTAGAGCAGCTGTGGAGTTTTACAGGCAGGTTACACCCAAGACACTGTAGTACAGTGGTTAAGAGCAAATTCAGTTGTGGCTCTGACCGCATAGGAATGTTTGAGATCTCTTTTTTCCATACATATTATTTTGCAAAGCAGCACAGGTTCAAACAGAGCCATTCTCCACATCCAAAACGTGAGCGCGTATGTTCGCATTTCACAGTCATATGTTCCAAAGTTGACAGAAACACCGTGCAAAAGAGGGATGTTCTAAAGGGCAAACCCAGAGCATGTAATATACAATGACCTGCAGTGGCACCACAGAAGCCTCCTGCTTTCAGAACCTCAGCATACCAAGCACGGTTTGGGTTATACTTCTTCCTACTTCTAAAAATTGCCAAGGGCTTTCAGAGTGCAAACACAAGTAACGATTACTGCCTTTGCTCCACAGCTGAGCAGTTGCTAACCTCCAGCTCATTCAACACACAAAATGGATCCATTAGCAAAGCCAGGTTGGACACACACATACTGGCTGCTTATAAACATGGGCAGAACACGATTTTGTTACCACAGACAACCAATATAACGGCACAGAAATTAAACAGCCTTTTAAAGTCACTTGGGACTTGCACGTCTCACATTGAAACCCTGCCTCAACATGTCCGAAACGCACGCAAAAGCTAAGAGGCACCCATGGGCACACAGATATGCCCTGAGGGAAGCCAGGCTCTGCACAGGAACGCTCAGGTTTTATCCTGAGCTCCCCCAGCACCTCTCCAAGGGCTGACTCTGAGGGGACACCACATGCACCTTCATTTTGGCCCAGCCAGAAGAGTTCGCTGCTCCACCGTCAGCCCCTTTGACCACAGGGACTTCTCAGGACACCCTGTCCACCACATTGCAGATTTCACCCTCCAACTCCATCCTATCAGCAAGCAGCCAGGGAGGCAGTGAAATCACCCATGTACTCACAAACTCATCCTCTTACTTCAGTGGGGAGCATCCTGCCAGCCTCTGCCTGCTCCAGTGGGCTGCGCTGCACTGTGGAGAGCACCTCCTCCAGGGCTACAGCCCCGCATCACCCCACACCCAGGACAGGGACAGCCTCCTCAGGTAAACCTGCTGCATCTGGGGCAAGAAGGGGCCAGGTGAGGGTGATCCCTGCCTCCCGCCCGGTGCACCAATCTGCTCCTCACCTGGCACAGAGCACAGCTGAAGCCCATCATTATCACTGCTGAAGCCCATCATTATCACTGCTGAGGAGGAGAACAGGCTGAGCCCTTTGCAGCGGGGAAAGGGCCCACCATTGTTTTCCAAATGAAGGCGTGTAGGATTTGCTTGGGCAGGGCTGAAAGCCATGTGAAGGATAAAGCTGGCTCTCTCAGGACCAGAATATACATAATCAGAGCAGAAAAGTCTATCTGGAATAAAATGGCAGGCATTTGCAGACACAGAGAGTGCAAACAGCCCTTGTGAGGTAGCTAGGTTCTCTGTGTGCTACAACACCCATGTGGTCCAGCCTGGTGGGGTGAGATCTGCAAACCTCTGCTGTCTTGGCTCCCCAACCAGGTTCCTGGGAAGCCAGGGCACACACAACCATTTTGTTCCTGAAGAGCCAATTCACAAGCAGTGAGCAAATCCCGTTGTTCAGACTCACTGTGTAACATCGCAGTTACAATGCAGGATGCCAGGTGCCAGCAGCAAATACATGGCTCTGCATGCAAAGGCTAATGGATGTGAGCACAATCCTCCTAGACACTAGTCCCTGTGTTTATAAACCTGCTCAGCTCCCTGTCAAGGGAATTTGCCTTTCGCCTCAGTGTAAGCACTTGTATTCTGGCTGCTGAAGGCCTTGCTGATTGCTATAGTGTCTCTGTTATGTGTAACTCATTACAAATGCATCAT
Source organism: Ara ararauna (assembly GCA_028858755.1). NCBI lineage: Eukaryota > Metazoa > Chordata > Aves > Psittaciformes > Psittacidae > Ara > Ara ararauna. Next base: position 23,610,270 of record CM054381.1, read on the forward strand.
TCATCACTAGGTTCCCTGCCCTACCACTCACAGCTGTTTTAAGTTTGCTGTGTGCTGGCTGGTCTGCAGCTGTGGCATATCAGCATGTGGTTTTAAAACAAACTAAAGAAAACTAAAGCAACACTTTTCTACCATTTTTGTCAAAGGATCGTGTAATAATCAGCCTATCCTTTCTGTGACAGGAGAATTTTGGTTTTAATAATGTAAACCCTGCTGTGACAGAGGATGGTGGAAGGACCCAAAGCACTATAGCATGGCTGAGCAGGCCAGCCCACAAATGTTCGGCTGTAAACACCTGAACGCTGACTACTCAAGCCCAGAAATGTAGAGAAGTCTTACATGAGCTACTGAAAAGAACAGGAAATAGTGTTGTGTTTTATTCATGTCCACAGAGCAGCACATAGCTCTACAAATGAAGAGGCAGTGATTTCCTCTCATCGGCCTTAAAAAAAGTACTAAATTGTAACCAAGGCAGCAGATTTCTTACCATCCCAAATTTATTGTTTTTCTATGGCAACCAGCTCCCTTCTGCCTGGCTGTTGCTGCCAGATGTTCATTTCAGTGTAATTTAGCCATACACGCAAGACACTGGCTTGCACTGCCCTTGCTCTGTTTTCCCCCTTAACAATTCTCTTTGCTTCCTGGTCACTATTTCATCAGCCATAACTCATGCAACAGACAGGTGAGGTTGTACAAAGAGGTTTTTATTAAGCATGCTGATGGGCTGTGCTGCCTGCTGAAGCTTTGCAGATGGACAGCCTCCGCGATCCTTCACGCTGCACAGGAGTACAAGCCTCCTCCAAAGCTTTTCTCCACTGCCCCTTGGGCAGCAGTCACTCTTCTCCTCCATCTTACACAGTAAACCCTGCTTCCTCAACCACTCACTGGTTAGCAACCTGGAAGGACTCTGCACGTAAAGATAGAGCAGCTCTTCATCAGGAGAACCATCAGGACTTTGTTAACACACATAACAGACCCAGCTTATTTCCATCATCTTACAATAGCTTTTCTCTTTCTCCTTCCATCTCCCCAAATCCTTTTCACAGCTGCTTCTTGTTCCCTGCAGACTGTTTTTAATGTTTTAAAGGGATCTCACCTCTTGAGGAGATGGCTACTATAATCCATCCATTGGAGTCACTTCTGCATGTTTAAACAGAGCTCCAATACTATCTCAAGGAATCCAGAAGCCTCTGCTCTTCACGTTCCTATGCTAGAACACACTAACCTGTAAAGCTGAGCGGAGCTGAAAACTTGGCATAACAGTTACGAGACAGAATCTTCATTTATCAAGAAAATATTAATTAAAACCAAACAAACAAAACCCAAAAAAATAATCCCAAAGAAAAAAAAAAAAGAAAAAAAATCGAAAAAACACCCCAAAACCAAACAAAAAAACCCCAACAAACAAACAAAACATGACTGGAAGAACAGCATTGCCCTGTACCTTCAGGAGCAGAAGTACTAAAAAGGACAGTTTGCCTTGTGGCTGACCCCACTCAGCAAGAGAGAAGAGATTCAGAGCAGTCCTGCAGGGAAGGACTTGAGGGTGTTGGTCGATTTAAAGATGAACACGAGCCGGCAGTGTGAGTTTGCAGCCCAGAAAGCCAACCGTATCCTGAGCTGCATCAAAAGGAGCGTGACCAGTTGAGGGAGGTGATCCTGCCCCTCTACTCTGCTCCTGTGAGACCTCACTTGAAGTATTGTGTACAGTTCTGGTGTCCTCAACATAAAAAGGACACGGAACTGTTGGAACAAGTCCAGAGGAAGGCCACGAGGATGATCAGGGCACTGGAGCACCTCCCATATGAAGATAGGCTGAGAAAGTTGGGGCTGTTCAGCCTGAAGAAGAGAAGGCTGTGTGGAGACCTTATAGCAGCCTTCCAGTATCTGAAGGGGGCCTATAGGGATGCTGGGGAGGGACTCTTCATTAGGGATTGTAGTGAGAGGACAAGGGGTAATGGGTTCAAACTTAAACAGGGGAAGTTTAGACTGGATATGAGGAAGAAGTTCTTTACTGTAAGGGTGGTGAGGCACTGGAATGGGTTGCCCAGGGAAGTTGTGAATGCTCCATCGCTGGCGGTGTTCAAGGCCAGGTTGGACAGAGCCTTGGGTGGCATGATTTATTGTGAGGTGTCCCTGCCCATGGCAAAGGGGTTGGAACTAGATGATCTTAAGGTCCCTTCCAACCCTAACTATTCTATGATTCTATCGAAGAACTTTAAGGGTCCAAGCACTGCAAGGCAGAGCTCGCTGACCGTCTGCAGTGGATGTACACACCAACTAACATTTGGGATTTCACCATGCGGATTCTCTGGTATTAAAAGTTTGAGCTGACATTTCAGCTTTTATCTTCCTTGCCAGCCCAAATTAGGGTTGCTGTTTTCCACAGAAAACTTCAAGAATTTAATATGCTAAGACTTGTATCTTATTCGAGTTTCTCTGAAGCTGTCCATGAAGCTCAAAAGCTCCACGGGGGAGAAAAAGGGAGAGGAATGAGGACCAAACTACACAGCAGAGAAATTTCATTTGCTTTGTTTTCCTAGTATATTAGGCTAAAACAAGAATTCTGTCCTAAGCAAGTCAAGAAACAAACTTCAGATATACCCAGGACTATGCTCTAAGCCCATAGTCTGGTCAGTATCACACCAATGTCTTGTCAACAAGTGTCATTCTAAACCTGAGATTTTCATGCAACATTCTGCTCATCCACATCTTCCTTACATTTGCTTTCTAACATTAGCCAGATTTACTTTCCTTAATGACCAGCTTTTACGGCCTCATCTCTACTTGTATTTACCCAGCTGCTATGTATTTGCTAGGTGAGCATATGTGTCACTTCATGTTTCAGAAGGGCTTTTAACCCTTGCCTCTGGGCAGCCAGGATTTCCTGCTCTGCAGCAGCAGGAACTAAGTGAGACAGAAAACACTGCTGGCTGCTGCCAGGGGCTGGGAGGGAGAAAGGTCAACGGCTGTGTTTGTACCTTCTCATTACTCCCACATCCTCAGGCTTGCATCTAGTCAAGATTGTGTTTATCAATGCCACTATCAATAAACTATTTATGATTAACTGAACTTAGCAGATTGTCCTTTATGCTCTCAGTATTTGCTGAACTTCATTTAATATGTAACATCAATGCCATCCATTGTCTTCAAATGGCTTTGAATATTACGTTACTGAGCTAGCACTGATGGATGCAATAGCAACACCAGTAATCCAGCCTCAGTGTCATGGGCATAGAGCCAAACTCTTCCAGCAGCCTGAAATTGGAGCAGCTTTATCAAAACCCTGTCTTGAGACCATCCCCTTTAGATTTTGCTTCATAGAAGCATCTCAGGAGGTCAGCTGCACTAGGACGGGTCAGATGATACTGAACTGCAAAGTTGTGATGATCACTTGACATTCTTCATCATTAGAAAATAGTTTAATTTTAAAATGTGATTTTCAAACAAAACCATTTTTCACTTATTTCCTAATTTAATCGGAAGCTCTAAAAGCATCAGCTTAAATTTTGCATTACAGTCACATCAGGTTTTTTCCATCATCTTTTTGTATACACACAACTTTACTGCAGAGATCAGTATGCTTTATCCTTTAAGAAGGTTGCTATGATACTTTATAGTCTACAATAAATGCATTAATTTAAAAGCTTCTATGTCCCCATATGTGGGGGGACACACACTACTACATGCTACCATGAAGGTAGAAATAGGCTGAATACTACCCAAACAGGAATGTCATACTGGAATTGCTGAACAGTCAGTTGAAACAAATTTAGCTTTATTCTGAATTAAAATGAAACATTCATAAAGTTCCCATAAAAAGTTCGATGCTGTATTTTTCCAAAGTGCAAAACCAAATTCATAAACGAGACATTTCACAGCATTTCAGTAGAGGTACATGTTATTGCAGCTTGTATTGGTGACTATTGCAAGTAACAATACAATTTTAAATATTATAACCCACACTTCTGAAACTGAATTAATTTCAAAAGGACAGCACTAGTATTTTTTGAAGACATTATGGCAAACATTTTTGAAAGGTATCTCTGACCACCTCTGCTCCTGAGCACCACAACAGACCTTGAGGCTGAACCCAAACAAAGCAACTACCTGCCAATTCTGGTCTCCATAAAGAGGCTAGGGAAAGACATCAATTTACATTACAGGTAACGTGGAATTCAGAATCAGTGTTGGGACTACAAAACCATAAACAGTGAGCCGTAGTATTTACACAGCTGTGAGTTCAGGTCCAAGTCTTTATAAAACTTAGTTCTTTTAAACAAAGAGAACATTGATGTCATCCTGAGACGAGTATATCATCATCTAGAGATCTCCCTCAAATTGAGACTATTTAGATTCAAGTAAAAAAGCTGCATTTTTATGCTGCTAGTAAAAGGGAAACACAAATAAAATGCTTGATGTCAGGTAGTTTTTGCCTTCCTGTGAACAAACACATGGAAGAAATTTGATCATATTGAGAAATTGTTATAGTTGTACAAATTGAACTATGTCATTAGTTCTCCTGTCACCTGCATGCTATGACTTTTGTGGGTTTTTAACAACCTGCACTGAAGAAACTGCATTAACATAAGACAATTCAATAGCTCTTCCAAGCAAGACACAATTTCAGCCATTTTAGCTTAAAAAGCATAAAGGCTTTGTAGCAATGAAGCAGATAACTGAAAAATACCTCTTCTGCTCACACACAATGCATTCATGCACACTGAACTTTTAAGTAGATTCCAGGACCTGTAACAAGGAGGTTTGAAATGAGATACACAGCAGGAGACTGCATACCTCTTTGCAACAGCATAATACAATGGGTCTTTGAAATATGGGAAGGCTAAGTCAGACAAGGCATGCTCCTGTATTATACCGGGAGAACTTTCTAGAGAAGTTGAATGTGGCCCCTTTGCTGCCCAAACAGGGAATACTGAGGAAGTGAAACTTCTGAACTGAGTAGATTGGTGTTCAGTTGGTCATTTGCCTTTCCTTCACTGAAATTCTCTTATTTGCTCATTTTGCTTTACATGGGACACAAAAGCAAAGCTTCTATTAGCATACATTTACAAATTCAATTGCATTTCTCTCTGCAAGTGTCAAAACCTTCTTAATAGTCTTCCTTAGGTAAGAGCTCACCATCAAGTTAAAGTGACCCAAATACGACAAGTTAGTAGAATATATTTGTTTAGTTTCAGCACAAAACCACATAATTGTTTAGGCCCATCTTTTTTTTTATTAATAATATAAGGTTCTATATTCTCTTAACATTACAACTGAGGTTTTACAGTTAATCTCACACTAAAATGACAGTTTGGTTTTATTTGCAGAAAGTTAAGTTACCTTGGTAAACAAACATTTCCAGGATTGAGAAGCAAATTGTGTTTTCTGGATTTCAGTGCTAATGTATCCCTGCCTTTGAAATTTGTTTCGGTTATTTAACATTGCTATGGAAGATCTATTTGGCCCAGCCTCTGTTCACAGCTGTAAGGCAAAGATGACATCTCTAACTCAGCAATATACTGTAAGTTAAGCAAGAAGAGCCATATTTTTTTTTGACTGTAAGATTCAGACCCTGGACCAATTTCTAACAGATTTTCTTCTTCCTCCTCAAAACTTTTATAAAGGTCTCTCTAACATAAATACATTGCACAGTGAAGCCATATTCATTCTGCACCTTTCTCTCTTCAAAGAGAGCAGAATTGGAATTCATGAGTAAATGGAAATCATGACGATTAATTAAAACTGCTTGCAACTTACATACAGCCAAAACAATCGAGTAAATGAAAAAGTAACGTATTATGCCAAGATATGCTTCTGATCTGCATGGATCAAACTCCACCTCTGAACAGGCTTCAGCTAAGGGAAGTGAAATCTTTAGAAAGAAACAGAATACACAAGGAAGAGTAGTGGAAGACTGGTAATGATGCATGTGTATCCCGGTCTCCTAAACTTGACACCTTTCTCTATTTTGATTAGGAACTTAAATGTGGAGTTAAAGACAAGCCAGCAATACACACGTTATAACAAGCTCTCACCAGTTTGTAAGATAGAAAAATATTTAGCAAGACAGCAATGGAGTGGCCTTCAGGAAAAAAAAAAAAAGAAAAAAAAAAAGCCATTACAGTTGTAGTTAATCTTTTCCTCAGAGCTATCCAGTGACATTGCTTTGGGATCCTTACAGCCTGTTATTTCACCTTCCCATAGGACAATTGACATGCAGTAAAAATCTTTACTGCATTTTAAATCACTTCAGAAGCCAGTAGCTATTTAAAGGTTAGGAATAGAGAGCATAAGTGTTTTTGCACGTGTATCTTTACATACAGAAAAGGGGTAAGGAAACCATAGTTAGAAAATTGAGTCGTGTTGTACTTATGTCAAAATCATAAGAGACTGTATTACTGAGCTGCAACTACTTGGTTTAGTTCTGTTTGTGCTGTCATTCTGCAAAAAAGGCTTCACACACTTTCTGTCAAAATTGATTCTTCATGGTTAGACATATACTTTCACTGAGGCACATAAATACCTTTTATATTTACCAACTCCTAGAAAGGTCTCTGTGTCAGAGCAATACAAGTCATCAGCAAGACACCAGCTGCAGCCATGTAGTCACCATAATGCAGCATGCAAGATAAGGAAGTCCCCTGCATAAACTTTGCTGAGACACCATTGTCTCCATACGCTATGCTGCACATAAGGAACACTTAACCACAGTGCAAAGACTAAGCTTCCTAAACCAGACTACTCCTGTATTGCTCTCATTGCTGCCAAAATAAGAACTCTAGGGACCAGAAGCAAAAATACAAAATAATAGATTTTTATGTTGAAATATTGTGAACCAAACCCCATTTTAAATAAATCCAGCTGCACTGCAAATATAACATTAATATTCTGTTTCATAAAACTTTTCCCTTATGTTCCTTGACAGCATGCATTTTAAAGGGGTTTCGAGTATTCATGTTTTTTGATAATTTAAATTGTAGCACTGAAATTGGTCTTTAAACAAGTTCAAAGTTGTCTGATATGCAGTATTTTTCAAGTATATTATACTCTTTATAGTATATTACCAAAACTGAGAGCTAATTAGACAGTGTTCTAAAATAGTTTAAAAACAAAATGCAACTTCATTTTTTCTCCTCATTAGGGGCACTACCAATACAAAATGTGTCCAAACTGACACTATAGTTGTGAAGCAGTTGCTTACGGAGAGGGTAGTCTTGTACTTTTTCCATCTTATGCAGTCATATACATTAATTATCAAAAAGTTGGATAATTTAAGAAAAGAACCCACCTCATAAATGGATCATGAGTATTGATAAATACTTTTAGTTTTACTGATTAACATTCAAGTTTCAGTGTAAAAATTCTTATTCTCACACAATACTGCTCAAGAAAAAGGTTCATTTTCTTAAAGTTTAATGGACAATTAAAATTGCGGCTACTAGTGAAGTGAATGATTCATAAAGGCCATAGGAAACTGTACAAAACTAAAAAGGGAAATCCCACTTTCAGGATGACAGTATGTTGTCTACTTAGATGTTTTATTAAACTGTTAAGACTGTTCCAAAAGACAGTGCTGGGCAGTTTCATTTGAATAGCCAAAACATTATTTTTAACTGAAAAAAAGATTATTTTGCATCTCTGCAAAATAAACAAACAGAAGCAAAACCCATACACACTAGGACTGAAGTACAGATGAACACAAAGTTTTGTTACAAACCTGTTTTCAACATACAGTGAGAAACGTCCATTGTACAAAACTTAGTGACTGACCTACAATTAATTTAAGATTATCCCAGCAATGCAAATACAACTCAGAACAGCTCAATTGTGTAAGATTTCCCAATAGGACTACAGTGAGAGACTACTGAGTTTTTAGACATAATTTGACTTACACAGTCTTTTTTTGATTGACGCCTACATTTGTACTTAAAGTATTGAGTGGTTACAAGTCTGTTACATACTTAATCCTCCAGTACAGTGAAGTACTCCTTGGTGTGCTCTCATCTGCCTCTAGCAGCTTTCCTTTAGCAAGAGGGTGGGTTGAGCAGCTGCTTCTGTAGAAAATACTGTTGTCAGTCTTTGTTCTCCTTGCAAGCGAGGCTTTCGTAAGAAACATCTGGCAGTATCCAGCATTGAAACTAATGTCAACTGTGTTGCCTAACCAAACTTGGAAAACTAAGTTTGCATTTCCTGCTTGGTAATAAACTCTTAAACAACCCACTGGGCACAAAGTGTAAGAGCATGGTAAGTAAAAATCCATAAACATTAACAGTGATGATTACACTTTATTGGGGGGAAGGGAAGAAGGTAGCAAAAAAATCAAAGTAAGTCACTAGTTTTTAAAGTTTAGTCTATGTTATATTTGATTACTGGGATATCAGTACAATGAAAGTGGAGTATTTTCAACAGTAATTTTGAAGAAGTTTTAGTACATCATGTTGTGCAGGGCATTATAAAAGATTTTTGTTTCCAAAGATGTTATTGGGGTCCACATATTCTTTAACAGATCTCAGCATTCCCAGGCCAACATCAGAGATGCTCTCCTTCATCCAGCGCTTCCGCAATTTGCCTACTGGAAAAACAAAAACAAAGTGTTGCAATATATGACAGGATTGTAGGAGCCAATCAATCTTGTGACCATGAATGAATAAACACTGTGTGATAAATGCTTTTATTCAAAAATGAGAAATGTTTTGCTTTATTTGATTTATTGAGCCCACCAGACTATCAAGCTCATTAAGCTCAGCATACTCCCAGAGGAAGACTGTGTTCCACACTGTCTACTTTCTTTAGAAACTATGAAATTTAGATGAAGTTTAGGCTGAAATCTCTTTCTATGAAAATAGGGAATCGATAATAAGTTTTAAAAAGCCACCAAACTAATTTTAAGTAGCAAACTGTACAGAGGAGTACTAAAAAGAAGAACCCCTTGATTTCTTTAAAGTGAAAACATAACTCAATAATCTAACTTAAACCAGTATTGGTTTAAATAGTAAAAAAAAAAGAAAAAAGCGTTTGCTAAGAAGAAGGCTTAAAACATACTTTTAAAAATCAACAAAATATCTTACTGCATTCAAAAACTTTTACACAGGCTGGAAATTGCTTATATCATTAATTACATAAGAGATTAGTTTTCCGTTTAAAAATGGATATTCACAACATATACCAAATACAAAGGACGGCTGAAACACCAGCCATTTAAGAACTCATTTCACTAAAGTCTCACAATAGTCCGGTTAAATGGCCAAGTGTTCACTTACTAATTAACCAAGTCATCAACTCTGATTTAACAGATCATTCAAAATAAAGGGCATTTTTTTCATTAAGCACACTCTAGCATTTAACTTGTCAGCCCGAAACACAATCCATTTGTCAGTATGAAGTGATATAGTAAAGGTTTAAGAGACAGATGCCTTAAGAGTATCTGAAGCTAAATTCAAGCCATCTTTTGTGCCCTGTTCTCAGGGTAACCATCAAACTGTCATCAGAATAATAAATTATAGGGACACCTCTGGAGAACAGGGTATATTTGTTTATACCTTAAGGAATATGAGCTAGTCACATGCCAACTGAAAAGAAAATAATGTGAGAAAGAATGAAATTTGCAGTTTGCTAGAAAACTACTATTAGCAGCATATGTGTCAAGAGCAAAGATCATAACTGAAGGACAAAATAATTTGTCATGTGGTAGGAACTCTGGTTGCATTTTTCAGCCCAGCTCAAGAAAAGAAACCCCAACAAAAACCAAAAACCCATCTGTAAATACACCATCACTACAATGTGACTGTCTGAGCACGCTGATGTAGTTAAATTTTATCTGGGGAAATTTAATACTACTGCTACAAGAAAAGAATCATGGACATGGCTTGACCACCACCTCAGGTCACTCACACTGGCTCTTACACAAGCAGCAGAATAGTCATTACCATTCTCAACTGTTATCTGTAATATAGTTTCAGTGAATGTTTCCTGTGGTTATGGATGTAATTGTCCTGAAAAGACTGCAAACAACTGCTCCAACAAGATGGAGCACATTAGAAGCACAGCAGGATGCCCAACAGCTAGCATGCCTGCCTCTTTTACACCTCCAGTAATAATGCAATTCCACAAGGAACTGAACTACTGTCTGAGCAGCACCAAACAGTCGTTGCATATTTAATGAAGTCGCTCACCAAGTGCTGGAAAACAGAAGGTGTTTGGAGTGCATCATTAGTTCTGTCAAAGTGATAATTTACACATCTATCTTGTCAAATTTTCTATGGTTTATACTTGCAATAATAAATCTAACATACATTTGATTAGTGAACTGGAAAGAAAAAAAGCTGTACTACAGTTACCAGCAGTCCTTCACAAACATGTTCAATGAAAAGATTTTAACCCCTCAATAGCAGTGGGTTGAGCCTCTGCTCCTACTGTTCACATCAATAAGATATGTGGATTTCTCAGCTACTCAAGTTTTCATATCAGAGTTAAAAAGCACTGAAGCAATCTCACCCTTTCAATTCTACACTAGTCCATCTGATTAAATGGAAAAATAGACCAAGTGAAGGAAAGGCTCTGTGCACCTGAGAGCACCACTTAGAAAAGCAATGTTTATATTTGTTTCACTTTGGGTTAGTGCTGCCCTCTAAGTATTCTCCTCCTTCTCCATAGGATGATACAATTAGCTTCAAGGATGAGATGGGAAAAGGAAGAAGAAAACGCCATAATAGTAAATGATGTTACCATGAATGCAGGAATAACTCTAAGTGGCAAAGTAACTGAACTCCACTCTAAGCCTAGCCTAAGAACAGCTCAAAAGGAAGCATTAGCTTCCCCGATAATAAAAGATCTCAGTTAAACCTGATCTTACCACAGACTAGAGAAAACCACCTTTCCATTTCTAGCCTACAGAAAGTAGACGTTTTAGTTTTAGGCCTAGATGATGCCATTTATCTAGAACTGACATGCGACAATGCACAGAACCAGGTTTTATCCACGCATCTACCACTTACAGACTATCAGCTTTGTATACTTTTCCCAATTAAAAAGTGAGACCAAATTCACCTGATTCTATATGATACATCATAATATTATTAAGGTTCTCAAATCAGCATAGTGTTGTACAATCAATTTGCAGTAGCTTAACAAGTAACTACTTGTCAAGTCAGCACATACCTGCTGGCCACAAAGATGGTAAAATGGGAGTATAGCTCTCCTGGGTCATGAAAGTTACACTTGCTCATCCTTGAAAATGCATTTGGATAGCTGCAAAACTTCTGGATGCCAAGGATGGACCTAGCAAACAGCAGGCAGCAATTGCTTTTCTCACTTCTGGAATATAAAGTACTTGGGCACATGTGAACAGTCCTGTAAGGAAAGTTTCAATGTAACTGATGGAACCCAGGAGAGACTCTACACCCATGCAGAACAGATGTATAGCAGTGTGTGGTTCCAATGGAAACAGGCCATAGTGGCACTGCACATGGCTCTGGACTGCCTCTGCTCCAGCCCTTTCAACTCAGAGACAGTTACTGCAGAACAATAGCTTTGAAAAAGGAGAAGCAAAAAGAGGTCATAAGAAGGATGGGGCTCTTACTGAAGCTGACTGAAAGCATCTCTCTGCTCTTAGAAACTGATGAAGAGGTTATTACACTTCCAGAGAAAGCTGGAATACTGAGAAAGGTCAGTGCACTGATCTAATACTCTGGTAGTGCTGGAATATATTGGACTAGCATACCTGACATCTACTATGCAATTAATTAACAATTACAATCACTGTAACATCTTCCACATTTTCACTTGATATCTAAACAACTAAGATGCTGATGAATCAAAACTGATTGCATTTCTTTGGTGGAAAAGGCACTGAAGATGGCTATTCTATTAAGACTTTCAATTGACTAAGGAGAAAAATACAACTGCCTTATCACATAAGGTACCCTCCATGCCTCACAAATGTCAGTTTAAATCTAATCAGTACAGCAAGCTCTGGTTTTAAAATCAAAGTATCTAGTTTTAAAATCAGTCTCCAAGTAAGAAGATAATGTTCCTGCATCGAGGAGAAAATGTGTTTAACTTTCCCCATAAGGGAATTTTATAATTCCAGATTTTGTAGTTTATGTGGGTTAATTACTTCAGTGTATAGTTAAGCCACAGCCTCTTAATGATGCCAAGGAATTGCAAAGTCAAACATGCAACTGAATGCAGATAAGGGGGGGGGTGTTGGGGTTTTTGTTTGCTTGGTTTGGGGGGTTTTGTTTGGTTTGTGTTTTCTGGGTTTGTGGTTTGTGTTGGTTTGGTTAGGTTTTTTGTTTTATTTTGGGGTTTTTTGGTTTGTTTTGGTTTGGTTTGGGTTTTTTTTCTTCACTTTTTCTCCTTTTTTAGTTTTTCTACATAAACTGCCAGGAAATTGATACTATAACTAAACATGTGGAACCTGGTCTATCTGGTTAACCTTTACTCTAGTCAATTTGTCTAGAAAGTGGAAGAAAATGAGTTCTATTACTTTAAGTGGCTAAATAGGGGTATTTTCCTCAAACCCATAAGCTGGTAATTGCTTCTTTAAGTAACCAGTTTTAGTTAAAACATTCCCTGCAAGGGAAAAAAAAAATCTATCATTAATTTTTTTATACTCCTCCTTAGTTTTACATGGGTGCTTAGTTTGGTAAAACAGAACAGATCATGCCCAAATCCAGCCAGCTCCCTTCTGATGCTGTACTCTTAAGGGGTTATTGTTGTATTTACATGGCAACCGTATCTACTGATACTTCCTCATCAAGTTATGTATACAAAAAAAGCATGTATTTTATGAAACAGGAATTAAGAATACAAGGTGTGACATATCAAATGGGTGGGTTTAGGGCTTGCCCTAATGATTAGAGAATAATTTATCTAAACTTAACCTCGTACAAGAAATTAGCATTCCTAATGCTGCTTTTTAAATGCTGAGTTACTAGAAGCTAACTGTGGCTCTAGCAACCCTTACTTACACGCCTCTCAAATCTGAAGATACTCAATTGCCAGAAAAGCTGAAGGATCAAAGCTGTGGTTCAGAGATATGCACTATCCCTTTTCTAAGTGTAGGACATAGTCAAGGCAAGGTGAAAACTATAATCAAGACTGTAAAAATCTTCTGTAGGAAATGGAGACAAAGGGAATGCTACAACTAGAATATCTGATTTTGAAGTGCCTTTCAAAAACTTCTAAGTCACATGTTATGACATATCATTTAGGAAAAATGGAAAAAGGAGGCAAAAGAAACTACTTCAAAGTCACACATCAAACATTACTTTAAAACCACTAAACATTTCAGCAGTTTGTTCACAACAAATTTAACAACAGACCTACCACTTTTAAACAAGACTGTCAGGATCATAAAAAAATCTGGTATCTCCTCTACATGGATCAATTTCTGACATACCAGAGAATGGCTGAATTCCCTCCGAGTTAAGAAGTGCCTATCTGATCAGCTATGCATTTTGGGGGTATTCTTATAGCAACAAATATGCCCGATTCTTCCTAAATGTAAGTTCTGTTCATTATATAATCCAAAAACATTATCAAGTGTTAAATGTTAACACTAAAGTAGGAAAACCATTCCTGCCACAAGACCTACCAATTAGATTTAAATATTTGAAAGTTGAGAGTAAGGACTTCAAAAAGGACAATTTGATTAAAGTCATTTAAGTTGCAGTATCATAGAAATTCTATATAATATAATCTGCATATTCTACCCCAAAATAACTAACTGTTACACTGAAAGGATAAATTCATGACACAGATGTATCTGTCTTCACTACAGCTTCCTGTGCCCATGAGGTGCTTTCTGTACAAGGCTGATATTGATACACTTCTGCACTTTCTCTGAGGCAATGTTTTTGTTCTTACATATTGCAAGGTGTGATCATTAATGTAATCTATCAACAAAAAATGTTATGCTTCTTACAATTTTTAAGTCTCAAAACTCATCTGGGGGGCTAAGGGAGGACACACATGTAAATCTTCTACAGTATTGCTACCTTTAGTGAGTCTTGCCTAAAAGTTACAATATTTTTCATTAGCCTGGATGAAGGGGAGAAGAGACACTGAGATTAAAACAGAATCCAAAGTAAAGTCTTTCTGAAATGACTCTTCATAAGGTTAAAAGTATCATGATTTCAGTTCTAACTGTAATTGTAGCTATGCGTCTACCTACAGTTAGTACTTCCCAGATGTAATTTAGAGCTTCAACCATCTCAAACTGTCATATATGACCACTTCTTCACTCAAGGAGTGTATGAAGATTGACTTAAGCAGGCTTCGTATTTCCTATAGCCTCGAGTCCCAGACTACATCTGTTTTCTTTGATACACAAAACCAGAGTTAAAATAGCTCCATTTATCACAGTGTGATTGTAGGCAGACAAACTAGCCTGTCTGCTTCCAGATAGTGAAAACAACTGTTATTAATCACAATTACAAGACAAATACTACAAGAAATTGCACCAGTATTTTCTTTTACCCCACACAATAGACTAGTCTTAGCAGTGCCAAGAATGACAAGGCCTGAAGGTCAGTAAATAAAACTGATACTGTTAAGACTAATTCTCAGCAGCACATTTGCTAAGAACTGGAAAAAATGAATCTTTAATATCATACACAATGAACTGCCAGACAAAACCACTCAAAGCTGAAAATATTTATTCGTATAAGAGGCAGTCATGCATACAACAGCAGCAGAAGTCTAACAAAAAACAAGTTTTCCATATCTGTGGAGTCAGAAAGCTCAATTGTGCAAGGGTTTTAGAATGCTATATAACTTTTTTCTTGTTCAACATACACTGTAAGCAAGGTTTCATATGGTGAGGGCAAATACTTCCAAACACATGACAAGCTCCAGCTGCATGCAAGTTAATGGATAAAATGCTAGGCACAGTAAAATACAGCTGCCACAGCAGGGGAGAGCACAACAGTACATCAAGGGGGTAATTCCACATCCCATGTGTGAGAATTGACTGGTCCAATGTACCACCATATTAAAGATTTAATCAGAGGAAAATAAGAGCATATTAAAAAATACTGAAGCTGTTTCCACTCATGTTATCATTATCTACACATCTTTCAATATCCTGACACTGCTAAACCAGAGTCAATTTCAGTTTCTATCACAAAGCTAGATGCCTGAAAACAGCCCTAGCTAAAGGTTTCAAGGAAGTTGCCATTATGTTTTAAGGCACAGCTTCTGCCATTCAGTTTTTACACACACAGAACTTTATTAGAATCACAAAATTTTTATCTAGTTTCATACCATTAGACTACTTCTTTGCTTTTATTTCTCTGACCAGAAAACACCCCAAGAGAGGAGAGATAAGAAATACATTAACTTAACCCGTTATCTGCACAAATCAAATTGACTTCACAAGTCTTGCACACCTCCAAGTATGCAGATACTTGGTCACTATGCAGTATAGGACACATGCAATCAAATTAGGCTATCTGAATATGTGGGAAAAGTATACATAAGGTATACAAAGCATTGCTTACACATGACATAGGTTCTTAATATTAAAGCACAAAATAACTTGCAAAGAGGCTAATAACTCATGACAAGTAATTCCCAAACTCCAAGAAAAGAAATTGAATAATCATAACACACCTGCAATATCAATATTTCCATAACAATTACACAACAAATGGTAAATTGCAACATAACCTGTTTCAAGTCAGTAGCTCTTTTATGCAGATATTTTCACTAAGTGCTCTGGAATTAAGGCTAATGGCTTTTACCTAGCCACAGCAGCCTAAGCAGTCTTAAAACTGTGAAACTCCCAGCTGAGGTCTTCATAACTGAATACACGTATGCACAAGGGTCAGAAGAAGCTGATTAAGACAAACTCGTAACTATGTTTTCAGGTTCTCACAAAGCCTATAGATTTCTTATACAAGATTTGAGGCTGGTGCTCATAAATACACCACATTGTGCGATTTGACATCAAGCAAATAAGGTCTAGGGACATATGTCCCGGAAATCTGGCAAAGGCACAAGAAATTTTCTAGGAAGAATGCCAGGACATGCCCTTCCCCTCCTCTCCCCCAGTAATTTCAGTTAATGCCTGTAACATATTTTTCAAAGCTCAATTACAATCTATTTTATGTAGTCATGAATATTTAGCAGTATTGAAGACACTAATATTAGACTGAGAACATTACCTCCATGGTGATGTGACAGACTACCTCCATTGGCAAGTATTTCTTCTCTAGCAGCCCTCTAAATTGGAAAGAGAAGATACTTATTCAACAGCAAATGCACAAGATTTTTGTTGTTAGTCAAATAGTTGCTATGGTACTAATTTACACAGGTGTATGAGGTTTCACAAGTTATCAAGGGCATGCAACCCAGGTAAGCATTTGAATTCAAGTGTGCAGATAAATTTAAGAGGGGATTTTCCAAATGAACATTATGAAAGCCAACGCATTTCAAATGGCATCTGTTACAACAAATCTAACATAGCAGACTTAGACCAGCGTTTACCTAGGCCTAAACAGAAATAACCACAGCAGTTAATTCTCTAAAATAGCACAAGAAAGACCCTCACATTTATTATTCTCTACACTGTTAATAAAAGATCTTGATATCTTGATAGTTTTACCATGTATTTTAAAGACTAATTGAGTATTAAGTGAAAGAAGTAGCTTTGTAAATAGTGAAACTAAGAAAGTCTTGTTTCCCATGGATTTGGGTTTTATGGTTGATAGTTATTGCCATCCAAGAACAAACTCCAGTTCAAGCTTTCCTATACTTCACTCATAAGCTGATGTCTAACATACTTACCTGGTAGTCTTTTCTCTACTTGGTGCACTATTAGGGTGCACCTCTTTCCCTAGCTGCTAGTGACAAAAGCTTTACAAACAGACTTTGGAGATCCTTCCTGAAAAATTCAGTTAGCTTGGCCAATGGGTTCAGCATATATTATAGGATTTCAGTTTCTCTCCCTCCCCCTTAACTATAGTTCTTATATACATTACCTCAATTTGTTCATAGACATGAATAGGATCGCTAATTCCTCTGTAGTTAAAGGCAAAGTAGAAGTAGACACATGCACCTGCATCGTAAGTCTGTGTCACCCTGTCGAAGAGAACTGCATTACAAACAAAGCTTTATGGTATTAAGCCAGCCACTATGAGACATTACACAATTCAGAAGGTTACTCGGCTTATCTAAAAGGGTAGACTTTTTTTAAATAGTTTTGTATTCTTTTTGATCAGACTTCACAAATGAGTCAATGCCAAGAGCTTCAACTCTCAGTCATAAGTCATTATACTCGAGTCTCATGAATATCAACAAGACTAAGTATCAAGACCGATCAAGTGCTACTAATCTCTTGAATTATCCACTTGTCCATGTAATCCACTTGCAGGTTAAAAGGAAGATCAAGATTACTAGTGTTTGTAATATCATTAATAGAGGCACTTTACCTACTAGCTAGCAAATTTGATGACCTCTGCTTTAGTTCTCTTACTAATCAAAGATTCAAAAAATTATTTAGGTTGTTGCATGGCTTACCTGCAGGTGGAAAGAGGAGCAAACTGAACACCCTTTTCTTTGCATTCTCTTACTATTCTTTCTTTTACATTCCTACAAAGGTCCAAAACCCTACAACAAAACACATATTGAATATAAAAACTTACTATATCTTCTTATACAATTTCCTAAAAACACAACTTCAACAATCTTTTCAGAAAAATATAATCTAATAAAAACAGGTTCTAGCAGGCAATCGTCTTTTTTACCTGGCTTAGATTTTGTTCCAAGAATAGTCCTCATCAAGACTTCACTAGTATTGCTTTTTCTGTACTTCTCCTGCAAGTTTGCTCTGAGGTAGAATAGGTAATGAAAGCTCTTTTTCTCAAGGGATAGGAATCACTAGTTTGCCAGCTTGAAATGTTATAGTTCTCATATGGCAATGAGCTATTAAACCTAGTCACAAGCCATACCTGTTTTCCTTTAATTATTTCTAACATGGTAACGTGTGCTTGCAGCCCAGAAAGCCAACCATATCCGGGGCTGCATTAAAAGCAGCATAACCAGCAGGTGGAGGGAGGAGATTCAGCCCTTCACTCTGCATTCTTGAGACCCCACCTGGAATACTGCTTCCAGCTCTGGTGCCCACAACATAAGAAGGATGTGGAGCTGTTAGAGTGAGTTCAGAGGAGGCCACGAAGATGATCAGAGGGCTGGAGCACCTCTCCTATGAAGACAGGCTGAGAGAGTTGGGGTTGTTCAGCCTTCATAAGAGAAGGCTCAGGGAGACTTTACAACAGTCTTCCAATGCCTAAAGGGGGCCTCTACAAGAAATCTGGACAGGGACTTCTTACAAAGGCACATAGCGATAGGGCAAGAGATAACTTTAAACTGCGAAGAGTTTAGAGATTTAGATTAGATATTGGGAAGAATTTATTTCTTGTGAGGGTGGTGAGACACTGGCACAGGCTGCTCAGAGAAGCTGTGGCTGCCCCATCCCTCGCAGCGTTCCAGGCCAGGTTGGATGAGGCTTTGAGCAACCTGGTCTAGTGGAAGGTGTCCCCGTCCATAGCAGTGGGATTGGAACTAGATGATCTAAAGGTTCCTTTTAAGCCAATCAATTAGGTAAAAGACCTTAATCTCAGACAAAAAGTTACATTTTCAGTTTTCACTTCCCTGCATTACTGGGGAAAGAAAAAACTTAAATATATTTAAATAATTTTTTTTAACCTTCACTATGAACTTGTCTGTTTCAAATACACTGCTGATCCCACATATGTGGCTGCTCATCACACAATACAGTTATTTTGACTGTTGTCCAGCTTCCTAAACTGGCCAATTTCAAATCCCGAATTTGTTACAGTAAGCTAGCCTAAGCTGAAATAGCACAGAATGCTTGCATATATTGGATTTACACAATCCTGACATATAATTTATTAGCAACTTTAGCAAGAACACACAGGTGCAAGACTTGAGGCACATCAGGGTGCCTCCAACACACATAAAGCCTAAATTAAAGTTTCCCCATGAGCAAGCATGAGTTAGGAATAATTTGAATGAAATCAAGTACAAGTTCTAAGCAATTCTAAAGAATAATCATAGTTTACCTATCCCAAGGAACAGATGTCTCAAATGATTCTCCTATTACATAGTAATCCAGGCCCAGGTCCTAATAAATAGAAAAAGGAAATTATCAGTAACATTCAGCATCAACATATGGGAATCTCGTTTATGCTACGCAGCTAACAGTTGAGGAACTTTAGTTAGTTCTTATGAGAAAAACAGAAAGTCTATTTAGCAAAAATACCCATCTGTCCCAGTGACATTAGTTTGTAGTTATGGAAGTAGGGTAGCTCTTCAAAGAAAGAGATGACAAACATTTTGATGTCATGGCTACAGTGAGACAACTTGTCAGACTGTCAGTATGTCTACATTAATCAAAAATTTGTATAAATGCAGCATCAAGCCAAGAAGTCCATTGTCCTAACCAATATGATACCTAATAGAAATACTTATTTGGAATGCAATCCCTATCTAGGTAGAATAAAGGCAAACCATTTTGCACATTTTATATATCGTCTGATGAAATAAAGGGAAAATCAGTGATTTTTCCCTGACTACAAAATCCACATAAAATCTGTAACTCAGGATGTGCATGCTATTCTCAAAAAAGAGCTCTCAAACAGCAGGACCGAAATTCATAAGAACAGCTGCAGCAGTTCAGACTAAAGGTCAGTTTCTCCTGGAATTCTGATTCAAACAACAGCCAAGAACAGATATCCAAAGACAAGTAAGAGCTGAGTGAGTATTTCAAGTACTCTCCCAGCCTTCGACTACATTCAACCCGTAGATTTGTAAGTCTGATCTGTTTATTTAGCAACTGCTAAATAAACCAATGGAAGCTTCAATCTAATTTTCTCTACCCTTATTAGAAACTATTTTTATTAGCGAGCACATAAATTTATGTTTTTATGGTGCTTTAAGATGAAGTTCCATGAGCAAACGCTAGTCAGAAATGGAAGAGATACAACCTCAGGGAGAACTGAGACATTGTCCAAGGCAACCTGCATTTAGATTTCAGAGAAAGCACCTTCAAAAGGAAAACTGTTTTGTTGTATTAACCAACAAAAGTTTCAGCAGGCGGACAAAATGTGACCTACCCGAAGGTAAGCGATGACAAATGTCAGCATATATCCTCTCTGTCCATTATCTTCTCCTGCTGCCAAGCCACTGCAATCAACAAGAATTTAATTAATTTGCCAGCAAAGCAGTCACTTATTTCCAAAAGTAATTAGAAAATAATACTTTGATATCAAACATATGTGTAAGTTTAGATGTGTCTAAACTGCATTACAATAGTTGCAAGTAGTAGGGTCATCTTCAGTAGACATGAGAAGTTACTTCAGACCAGACCTTTAACTCTTTGCATCTCTTTTTCTACCATAATCTGAAGAGATAACAATAACAAAAAATTTAATGTGATCTTAAAGTAAGTCTTCAAACATCAAAAGAGAGAGGGGAAATGAACTAGACATGGTATATCGTTTCATATTCATCTACAGGAATACGCATAAAAACACTTCTAAGTATGTTGGATCTGTTCATTTGTACGCTTACAGGTCATGAGAGCAAGACTACTGACTTAAGATCCCAAAAGTGTAAGTGATGTGAATAGAAGCACTAAAAAAAAGGAAGTTAAGATATTAAACACTTAATGGTTAACTAAGCCTTAATTGAGCAGCACAGAGCACCGTCTTCTAACAGACTTCATACAGACAAGTTTCATCCCCCCTTATCAACACACCACCTTGAAATACCAAAATAAAAAGGATTCACAGTTGAAGCCTTTTCTTGCATACAACATTATAATAAAGTGCTCTTTAAGATAACAGCAACATTATTCTTATCACTGAATGTTAGCCAGCTGCTCATATGAAATCCCACTTTTAGAAGGTATTTTAAGTGGCAGAATAAAAGCACAATGAAAACAAATTTCAGAAAGGATAGTCTTGAAATGCATAAAACAATACTTACGTATATTTGAATAGTTAATAATACTAGCAATAACTTTCTTAAAAAGAAAAAAGTATACTCTTCACAAATCCCACTTAACAATTTTCATCAGTCATGCTTAATCAAAAAGCAGAAGGACAGAAGCTACCTGATCATTATTCAGTCTGTTCCAATTAACGTTTTCTGTTCCTTTGTAACAACAGAAAACAGACTGTGGGACAGAAATTCACTGCATTCCTTTAACTAAATGCAAAATCCTCTTGAACGAGCTTCTTGTAGTCATATGTTCACATCAATTCTGTGAAGATTTAATATTACCCATATGACTTTTGTCTTCCCCTTCTACAGTTAAAATACAGTTTAGTACTGCAAAGCATTTCCATTCCTATAAGCTATTACAATGGCTAGTTTCCATTTTAATAACATTAATTCTATGTTTAGTCAAATACTTACTTTTTTGCAATACATGGCTGAAGTTTTCCAGTAAAGTTACCCATTAAGGGTTAGCACAAGCCATACATATTGAACATTCAGTAGCTAGTTGATTATTGCAACTTCAAACAAATAAATTGAGAAGGCATCTACACAGTAATCACTAAAAATATGGCAATCCTGTTTTTTTTTTTTCCTGAACAGTTAACTTTCAGTTTCATATGAAAAGGTTTTTTGACAAGCATACCCAAACTTGGTGGCAATATCATAGACTTGCTTTTCATGCTGAAGAACTTTCTCTCTGTCACCTTCAAAGAGCAAGGTAGCTACACACAGTATGTTGGGATCAAATCCTTTAAACTGCAAAGACAGAAAGCTTCACGTTATATGGTGGAATACAAGTAACAAGTTCTTACTTTTCAAATACATAGCATGTGCTCTGGTTAATAAGTGGTGTTGCAAGTAAGAAGAAAGATTAGGAAAAAACCCATCTTTCAAAAATTCACTCCCAAAACAATCTTAAGTTTGTACTTGACAGGACCAACATTCAGAAGTCCACTGAAGTAACAGTTATCATCTCTGTCACCTTTTTTCTCCTGTTAAAATGCCAGATAGACATAAAAACTGCCTACATATGCTGAAGAACAAACAGGTCTTAACTGCTTTGAGCAATTGGGAGACACTTGTATTCTACCAACTATTCCTGTGTTAAAGCAGGAAGATGACTGTGATGACCATAAATGTCACTGTTCTCAAAATAGTTGTATCAGAGAATCCCTATGCTGGGAAAAGCACTATGGAAGGAAAATAACCTCTGGACTGTGTGAGGGAACATATCCCAGTGAAAATGGGGAGAAAACTATTAAAGGTTTAATAGTAATGCAATGAGGCTGTATGTATGGCTTTGTTTCAGGAGTAACAATCAAGAGTCATCTCTCCGCAGCTGGTCCAAAAAGCACCCTACTTATTTTCTACATACTTTTTTCTCCCTGTTATTAATTAGCTCCAGTGAACTACCACTAATAAGCAGGTTTCAGATAGAATGAAGAGGAATATAAAGTTGCAATAAAGTTTAATACTCTTTACCCTTTTTAAGTATCCTAAATAATAAATTTTTTACAACTATTCTTAATATGCATATTGATCAACAATTATTTTTTTAAAGCATTTTCCCTTCCCAGTGGCATTCATCTTTTCCAGTCTACTATGCTTGTAGTAACTTGTTACTTAAGCACCAAAGTTGTATTAAGTGACAAATTATTAAGAGAATCAAATTCATCCTTTATGTACAACAGCTATGCAGAGAAAAATCCCAGGTAGTTGCTATTCCTTTTATTAGTCCCTTAATGGAATAGATTTACTGTACTGGAAGTTAACTGAAGGTACCAGAAGGGTTCAAAAAACCAGCATGGAGGCAAAATATCAGGGTGGCTCAGTCCTCCAGCCAAATCTGCGTATTAAGACCCAGTAACAGACATCCAAGTTTCTGAAAAGGAGTATTTCTGGGAAGTATACTGTATCCTACCACCCCAAAAATAAACCAGAACAGCATCATGAAAACCACTGTGAAACAGAATATACCTCAGAAGGTAAAGGATCTTTTTCATTAGTCCTACAAAACAGCATAGCTAAGAATTAGAAAACTATTGTTACTACAGTGATAAACTACAAGGACAGGAATAAAGGATGCTATTTACAGTCCCTTGTTCTAGAACCACTTGTATTTCATCTAGTATGAATCTTTTCAGTCTATTCTGCCATCTTTTGGCTGTGCTGCTCAGGTAACACATTATGGCCGTCTTTAAGAGGCACTGGAGGAACTAGCTACAGTGTGAACTAGTAGACAATGCCTAGAACATTCATCTATCACTGAACAGTCCCCAGCTACATGGAAGAGTAAACCAGAAAGACTTCATCCCTATTAAGTGGCATCTGTTGAACAACTACTCTTTTCAATAAAAGAATGAAGTGTTAAACTGATGTTTACTCCCCTCCCCAGGGAACAATTCACAGATGAAGTGTAAAATGGATTTGAGCATCTTGGTCCCAGAAACACTTGCAATATCAGCCTCAGGGGACTGAGCCCTGATGTAAGAGCACCAGACTGGTCACCAATCTAAACTGTCTGGATCAGTATAACATAGCATTGCTCTTATTTCTCCATGTTTTTTCTCCTGAAGAGTTCGAAGAACTTGAATTGGCATACAACATCCCTTGCTGACACAATATCTCAAGTGGAAGTGGTGATGCTTGTTGCCAGATACAGAAGCAGGAGGTATGTCCAATGAGGATTGTTTCAAACCAACAGCTGTCTTGTTACCAAAATCTTTACTACAGCAGATCTGGGAAGGCAGGCAACAGTTTTGGGCTATCTCTAGAATTAATAGGTATTCCCTAACAAAATAAGTCCCAAGACACACGGTATTTTCAATTTCAGTAGCTCAAGAAAAAGCAACATAATCAGTATTAGCCATGGTCTCTCAAATAAGCCCACTCCTTGAAGACGCTCAATATTGTAAGATCAGAATGGAATGTTTACGTCTTCCTAACAGTTTTCTAAAAAAGCAGGATAAGGCTGTTTCCTACATTTGAATACCCAGGAACTCCCTAGTTAGCTAATTTGGAGGAAAAAAACCCCACAGTAACAAGACAAATTATTTAATACAAAAACCTAGGTGAAATAATTTTAGCACCAGATAATTCTGGATTAAAAAGAGTATTCATTAGGAGATATTCCAGAAAGATGGTAAGAACACTTTATACAGGCAATTCAAGACAAGTATTTTGATGTTCTCCTATCTATTTCATTGTAATAACAAGGTGTATTATGCCCTGACAAAATCTGGGAAGAGGAAAAGATAGTGAAGTGTTAGCCCTGCTCCATCAGTATTAACCAATTATCAGTGGTTTTCAAGCTAGATAAACTGGTTTCAGTCTTGCTCCATCAACGGCTCATTATTAGACAAGGCACACTAATCTCATCTACAGGTATGACCAGTGAGAACAGCTCTCATGGAACAACTCCTCAAACATATAATCTCATTTTTGATTAAATCACCTTGAGAATCTCGAGTTATCTGATACTACAATGTGGGATCTGTTACACTCAAACTCAGCTACATCAGAGACATATTCTACCAAGAAGTTCTTTGATTGTATGAATAGCATGCAAAGTTCCAAACAGTATCAAACTCCCAAAGTTACCTTTGTGATGTAGAATTTTTTCAGTCCATCCAAAAATGATGTAAAAATGGAAGCAACTTGTGGTTTAAGAGCATGACCTTTGGTAAAAAGTGGAAAAAGGTGTGTTAAGGCAAACACTGCTCTTAAAATTCCTACTTCAATGTGCAAATAAAACACACCTTAGTAGTCAAAAGTTGCAAGAATCGCTTGGAGAACTTTAATTATCATAATTAAAGAGACTTCTCTCTACTCATTTAGAAGATGATTTAGGAAAATGTTTTTATTATTTTTTCTTTAAAAGGCATACATAAAACTGTGCACAAATATTCCATTTAGCACTTCAATTAAGGCTGTCCTGGTTTAGATCTTTACAAATATATGGCACATGGAAAACTTTAAAAGAGCACCTCATTAGTTTTTTACACTACAAAACTAAGCAAAATCAGTGACCTTTTTTAAAGTTATGCCAAAATCACTGAAACCAATAGCCAAAAATGGTGCAAGTTGGGAGTTGAGTGATTTTTTCCTTAACGGTTATGTCACTTGTGCAAAATTTTCTATATAAAGCTAGTAATTGCTTCCTTAATCACATACACAGAACTAAAATTACCAGGATATATAAATGGTGTCTTGGAGTCTGTTAAATTAACATCTCTGCCTCAGGACTGGGTTTAATTGAGATGAAAGTCTTTTACTGTTTGCTCCATTGTTTTCAGTCACAAGCAACTTCTGAACTCCCATTACTGCTTCACTATAGCAGTCTTGCATCTGGTCTACATGCTGTGAGCCCAATTCATAAAAAAAGTTATGCACCATTTACATGATACTTCCTTCTAAAGTACTTCACAAAGTATTTCCTCCTGAATAAAGCAGGAACTTCAGCAATTGATTACTCTCCTTCCCTCTTTGGCATTCTCCCTGCAGATAAAACAAACCCCCAGGAGTACACCTCCAAGCACACTTAGGTAAGCACACCAAAAAAGCACCAGATAACAACAGGACATGAATTTATTAAACCACAATCTGTAAAAACTATTGGATTTAAGCTTCCCTAATAATGAGTACAAGAAAATTCTATATTGACACACCAGAAATTATACTTTGCAGGTGAACGTATAAGCTGCAACCTCAAATCAAAGGAGATTTATTTATTTGGTGTTGGGTTTAAGGCCTGTAATTAGTCAAGCTTCTTCCCAATTAAAAAGAAAGTAAAATGTATCTGTCTTCCACTGAACATATCTGAGAGAACAAGTGTAACAAAAAAGAGACCAAAGCAAGCAGCAAGGCTTGCTGAAAGTCAAGATTCATCACTGAGGTTTCTACGCAAAGGAAGTTTCAGAAATTCTGACTTACTCAAGTGGTAGTAAAATAGGAAGTTTTTAAGGTCAGTCACACTTCACATTCTCATTTTCTAAGTACAATCGAAATAGCATGGTCTCTGCAAGACCTTCAAGTTCTGTTAACTGTTAGCTTTTAGGTAGTGGAACTTCAGGTTCTCCTCAAGAGTGCCTTGACCCAGAACACATCTGTGTTCTTCCTACAGTTTGAAGTGACAGCTTTCCTTAAGAATTGCTCAAAAACGATTGCTCTGCATGTCTGATGCTGTCCTATTTAGGTATTTTAACTAGTTGAAATTTCACAAAATCTTTGTGGTTAGTAATCTTCTAGTAGCTTTACTGACTTTCTACACTTAAAGCCTTCAGCTTAGTTCTATTTGCATATACTTATGGCATTTACTAGGTCTGAGATTCTCTTAAAAATAGAGAACTCAGTTTGGACAAGTCTATCATCACCTCTCTCCCACCAAAACAATCATTGTCACATCAGATTATTTTCTGGTAATTATTATCAGAATTATAATTCTACTTCTGCTACTTCTAAGGAGTCTGTTTACCATTTGTGATGTTTCTGTGAAATATAAAGGAATCGATCAACTTACCTTCAAAATAAGGTGCCCGCATTCTGATTATTTTTTCATCATATCCAACTACTCATTAGTGCACTTAGAAAGAAAGCGTTTCATATATTGCACACTATAATGCAAAACTATAATCTCTGCTCCTTTATGGTAAATAGAGAAAGCACCTCCACAATTTCAAATTCTGCAGTAGACTATATGCCAAGAATGAAAAGTAGCAAAAAGAAATTCTCATATATTTATACTCAGAGCATGGCTCTTTACTGACTGCTGTAGTTGATACTGTTTTCCCAGGGACAAAAAAAGGCTTCTATTCCTGAAAGTACACACTGTGGCACTATCTGGCATTAGAACTCTGGGTTCATTGTCCTAGGTTTTGAGTAACAGAATTACCACCTAAAACAGACTTAAATGACTAAAAAGCAAAACCCTTGGAAAGAGATATTTGTCTGAGAAAATCTACATACTTACCAAACTGAAACTGTGCATTGTCAACAAGGCGAATTGATGCAGGAGCACATCTCTTGGGGGCCAAGTTAGGGGAACAAGAGGGAGGAAGAATAAAAAAGGATTATGTACATAGTATTGCTGAAATTCACTACAATTCAGTTTTTATTTAAAAATACCATATAAGAAAGCACTTTAATACCAGAGACCTGTGGCCATCATCATAATTGAAAAGCAGTAACTATAAGCTTGTTTTCACTTGAATAGCAACATTTATTATGTCTAGATATAACGCATTGAGAATTTTAAGTTTAGCATCAAGCCAACAAAGGTGTAGTCCAAAGACATTTGGCCTTCAAGTATTGAGTGGTTTTCTAAACTGCCATATGCACTAAAGATGCCATACTTGATTAGAATACCAAGCTTATGTTGGTATATAATCATATACATACATTACAAATTCACTGAAAAAGTCTAATCCTTGTGGGTTAAGCCTGGCAGACAGCCAAGCACTACACAGCTGCTCACTCACTCCCCTAGGCAGACAGGGCAGAAAATCAGAAGGACAAAAGTGGGGAAACTCATGGGTTTAGATGAAGACAGCTTGGTAAGCAAAACGGGAAAAGAAAAAAAAACACTAAGTGATGCAAAAAACCAATCAGTTACCACCAGCTGACCAATATCCAGCTAGTCCTCAAGCAGTGGCAACCCCTGGAAAACTCCACTCTACAGTTTTAATTCTGACCATGATGTTACACAGATTAATCTGATATTACGCCCCACCCCTGGCAGCATTCAAGGCCAGACTGGATGGGGCTTTGAGCAACCTGGTCTAGTGGAGGGTGTCCCTGCCTATGGCAGGGGCGGTTGGAACTAAGTGACCCCTAAGGTCCCTTCCAACCCAAAATGTTCTGTTTCTATGTTACTATGGTATGGAATATCCCTTTGGTCAATTTGGGTCAGCTGTCCCAACTGCATTCCCACCCAGCCTCTTGTCTGCTTCCAACCTACTTGCTGGTGGGGAAGAAAATAAAAAATAGAGAAAGTCTTTACAGTGTGTACATGCTGTTCAGTTGAAACACTGGTGTGTTAGCACTGTTTTGGTCATAAGCACAAAATGCACTGCCACTTGGGCTGCTACGAAAAAAATTAACTCCATCGCAGTCAGACTCAGTACATTAATGCTCTGCCATCAGACTTCAATTAAAATCCATATCTGGGTCCAATCTAGATTCTGCACTGTACAGAAATCTGAAAAACAGATTGCCCTCAAGTAGGCAAGCTTCTCATCATGCATATGCCCACATCATGTATCTGTGATAGCTATGTCCAGTCATACTGACATGTATGTCCAGAGGAACATGACAAAACCTGAATTTTAGGCTAGTCTCATCTAATCACATAATTATGGAAGTATGTCTCTATCACTGACATGCTCACCCTCTATAATATCAGTACTCTATACCTTATCACACAATAGGAAAAAACAACATGAAGAACTAAGATAGCTCACCAGGCAGGCTGACAGAAGGTGTCTAGATGACTGGTTTTAAATGAGAACCAAACCACCCATACCCTGCAGGTTGGTAATTCTTACATTAAAAGTAGACCAATACAGACAAGAAACAGCTTTTTAGATAATCATTGTAATTACTACCAAGATTGATGCAAAAGGCAACAGAAGAGGAATAAGTACTTCAGGCTAAAGTACGCAGTGAAACAGCAGCAGTAGCAACAGAAGCTTAAAAATGGAGCAACACTACGTGGCTAATAGTGCCTCTTCTTTTCCTTTTCTACCTAAGCCCATAGCTAGGAAAAGGATACTAGTTACTTAATTGACTTAAAATGTTGTTCAGCCACATGATTAAGCATTCCTAAACAGTCTGCTTAGATACCTGTAACAGGAAGAACAAGCACTGGCAGTAGAAGCATGAAAGAAGAACTGGCAAGTGCTGCTGACTAGCATATACATGTCATTCATATACCAGTTTGACCATCTGGCTTGGAACATTAAGTCATTAATTTAGACCAATCACTGGAAATAATGTAAAGCTGTGTTTAGTTTGGCATTATTTAAAACATTTCTGAAATTACTTCCCCAACTCAGGGTATATTCCACCATTCATAGAAATTATTTGATATGTTCTGCACAGAGCAGTTAGTCAAAGACAGATAAGAAAGAGGCTAGCCGGTGTAAGATTTGCTTCGAAGCATAGCCATGAGGAAAAGAATTATGCAATTTGGATATTCATGTCTGGGTTTTGCTACCTGAAAACCATCTGATCACACTATGCAGAAGGAGCTATTCAAATACTACACTGCAAGCACAATTCTACCTCAAAATATCCAGCTCACCTGAAAATGTCACTGTGCTTCAGGAAGTGTTTTCTAAACAGAGGTCATATCCTTCAATTGCATAACTTTTGTTCCTTTGTCACTTCAGAACCATAAATTCAACTGCCTTTTACTTGCATGCTGCAACTTAATTCCTTTAAATACTGCTTCCTTTTACATAGTCCTGAATTAATCTGAGGATAAAGCTCTCCGTTAAAAGGAGATGCAAAGACAAATTTTCTGTGCCAAGATATGGAAATAACTCTCATTGAAAAAAAGATATCAAAAGGCACATCCGTGGTTTGGCTCAGTATATCAAGGAAATTCAGAACACGCTCAAGCCTCAACTGCATAATTTCCAAAAGCCTCACGGACCATATACCCTTTATGGGGTTCATATCTCAAATCCTTGGTTATCAGTTGCCAGAAATACTACAGCATCAGCACATCACTAGGGCTAGAATCTGTGCCCTTGACTGAAGTCAACATCCAGCTTTTCTTTACCTGCTTTGCCACTTCCCTTAAGCAGGCCACCCCTTGTTCAAAGTTAGGGAAGACCACAGAGCCATACTTCTGGTATTCAGGGACAGGGCGAATCTTTATCGTAACTTCAGTAACCACTCCAAGAGTCCCTTCAGGAAGAAAGAAGAACTGAGTAAAGTACTGCAAGATGTACTTCTTGCAAGTTACCCAACTTAAATGTTTACAAGGATGTCCTAAGTTACCAGGAACCAGAAATCCCAAGAGTTCAGTAGTAGGTAATTTATTCCTGACTATTTACATGGTAAACTCTCACAAGACATCCTCTTAATCATGATGTTTGTTACTAGACCTATAGGCTAACTTCACAGATCTGTTTTAAGCACTGTTCAGAGTTGCTTCATAGTCTTAAGGTCTCAATTTATTACCCTAACAGGAGAAACTCATGCCTGCATAATGCTACCCATAGACACAGCAGAAGCCATGGCATAAAGACGGTCAAATCATGAAGCCATTACAGAAGCCAAATAAAGATGTGGTTACATTAAATTACTATGTGTATACCTTCAGATCCCATAATGAAGTGATGGATATCAGGTCCTGTTGACATGCGAGGTACTTGGCAGTTTTTTTCTACTATTCCCCTAGGAGTTACCATTTTTATGTGAATCACCTGTTCAAACAATATGCAATAACAATCAATATTAGCAGTAAACACAATGGTTTGTTGTACAGTATTTTTTTTCTACAAAACATCATACAGTACAGGTTTGTAGACTTCGAACATCCTGTAGGCAGCCCAAAGAACTTTTGGGATAATGCGAGGACTACTGTAATTACAATAACACAACACTGTTTGCCCACACAACAAATTGTTTCCAGTTCTATAACAAATCAAATCAGCTGTTGGCTACGTGCAGACAATAAAAGTTAAAACTGTTTTGTTTCTCAGTGTGGGTAGTACTTTATGAATAGTAGGATTTTATTCCAGAATATACATAGTACTTCAGAGGGAGAAAAGTGAGGGTTTAAGTTTTGCTTAACTTTTGTTTTAGAATTGCTGCTTGATAAAGCTAATCTAATTTAATTATTGTTTCCTACAGAAATATTTCTATTAGTAGGAAAGAAAAAAAACAAGCTTAATGAAATAGATTATCAACATTAAATCTGCAATAAGGCATACATATGTAAGGCTAGAAAGTTGCATGTTTTGAAACATTTTTCAAATGTTATTACACCCAGCTTTATCCATGCACATGCAATACAGAGCCTAGATATATTTTTTTTAATCCTTTATTCTATTTTATATGAAGAAAGTGGGGGTTTTAGTTTTTATTTTAAGTGAAGCCAAAATGACTGAATTTCAACTAATGGCTTGAAAACTTTCAAGCATAGGTAGCCAAGTAATTTTCATGCTGCTCCGAGTTGCTCAAGAATTTAATTATATGCATTTTACGAACTGCTGATTCGGCAATAAAGTACATTTTAGGCAGCTTATGCAACACACCATTTCTAGATATAAACTTTCCTCAGAAAGTAAACACTTCCCTGAAACTTTCTCACTGTGCCATCTTGAAACTCATGAACTGTTCTGAATCAATTTTCAATCCTATTTCCTCCTAATGAAAATTTCAGGAGCACAAAGTTATGTTTCCATCATAGAAAAGCCTTCTGCTTCACATCTATCAGTACAAGCAAAACTACACCATTCGGTAACACTTCAAGCAGTAGGGGAAAGATGACAGAGACTTTGTAAGTGCTAGTAGTTTTAGTTTAGCCAGGCCTACTGAATAAAATCTGCATAGCTCCTGCCAAGCTCAGTTACTGATAGTAAACTGTCATGCCTGTGCCTGGAACAAATGTGTCTGTGCTATGAGCTAATGAAAAAGCCTGAGATTACGGGGATACATTACCTAAAGTGTGCTGCAAGGAAGAAGGAAAAAAAAACTCCATGTGTGCAAGGGCACAAGTATGAACTACAAGAGAAAGCTGGAAGTCTGAAGCAAAAAGGCAAAGTCTGAAAAGCAATGATTTTAAGTTCAGTATGTTCAATATATTTGTTATAACAGAGAAGGTTGAATTTTAAATCAAAATATAAGCTTTAAAAAATAATTTACTGGGGTTAAAGATGAACTATTTTAATGCTTAAAATAGGTTCAGGAGTAGAATGCTGCCATTGCTTCCTTCCTCAGTGTTCCTACAGACCATGTGATGACATTAGGTTTCACTACTGTGCTTCCACATCGTCAATTAGTTCAGCCTACTGATTTGAAAAACTACTAGCCTAGTGGAGGTAGGAAAAGAGAAAGAGCTAGCTTGACATCAGAGTTAGATGATCCAACTAGACTACTTCAGGAATACACAATGTGTAGGAGAGAACATAGGTCTTTTGCAATTACCTTGAATGTTTGACAAGTTTATTACATTGAATTAATAGAGAGCACAAAATAGTGGAAGAAGGCACCAGAGTCAGGAGAGGGTAACAATTCCTTAAGCTAGCCAGTGAGTACCAAAATGAAATTGACTTTTAGTACTAATAATCCTTATCACTCATGTGATACCAAAGGCAAGAAAACAACCATTTCAGTTAAGATCTGATGCCAAAACTATCGCTTAAGAGAACCATAGTTTATTACCCCTTTTTCCTCTCATTGTGAGTCATTATAAGGGTTAAACTTCCAAACAGAATAATTAGAAAAAAGTATCAGAATTATTTACCATATCTTCAATGTTTCCATAGATGGTTTTTTTCATGCCTGATGCTCGTGTTGCTACCCATCCTCCTAGTGAGCTGAACTCCATGGAGTCTGGTTCATGGCCTGTACAGAAGCCACTTTCAGCAAGCTAAAGAAAAGAAAAAAAGTATTCTACAGATGGAGTACTAGCATTTGCTTGGTACTCCAAATCTCGATATAGGATTTGAGGTTGGTTTTGGGGTGGGTGTGTTTGTGGGGTTTTGGGCTCTTTTTTTTTAAAGCATCCTGACCACACCCCCATATATCCTAACACAAGTTCGTCTTTGAGATGCAAATGAAATGCAAATTGATTCTGTTTCAACTGTGCATACATTGTGCTATAATATTCCCCCAATGTTTTAACACTAAGACTGCTATCGTTCATAAGAAGGTACAAATTCAATTACGTATGTAAAAAACCCTATGACTAACTGCCAACTTCGCACAAATGCTGCCAATAAATAAGGTACTTAATCTCTTGTTCTTTCTACCCTAATGCGATATGCAGCAGGTCTGCAGAAAATGTGAGCAAATTGCCTGTACTTAATTCTCTCAAGAAGTGATGTGTTTTAATATACAGCCATCTGGTTGAGCTTCCTCTATGCAATGCGGTCAACTATTTGTGATGCAGATCATGCATTCCTGTACACTAAGCAGTCACTTGTTTCTCATTTTTCTGTATTAACTTAGCTTTGCCATCTGTACAGCACCTGAGGTTCATTTGATGCCCTCAGAATTGCAACACCAAAACTGCTAGACAGGAAGAATTAAAGACCCAGTAGTCTCACATTAAGTGATAACTGTGTTAGTGCATTTGAGATGATCAATTTGCACTGACCAACTGATAATAATTGTGTTGGACATAGGTATTTAAATATATCACATAATGTGGATCATTAACTATGTTCTGTCGTACAAAGTGGTTCCAAGTTAAATGATTGAAAGCCACTTCTATGTAATGTCTATGGTGATTCATTTAGTTCATGGTCCTCTCTCATACCAGAGAGATCTTGTGGCTTTATATGCTTACTGGTCATATATTAGGAAAGAGTTTGAACCTGCACCCTCTTCATTCTCCAAGGTGACAAGAAATTTGCTTCAGTTACAACTTGCCAATTTCTACAGGTTGTATAAACACTTCTCTATAGAGCCCACTAATATCTGGAGTTTTCATCCAGCAGAAAAGTATCTTAATCCCACTAGAGTCACTAGCTGAGAGACAAAATGTGACGCGTACATTGCTTTTGAACACCTCATTATAACGTGTACAGCCTAACCTTTGTCAAATACCAGGTTTTCCAAACCCATTACTTGCTCAGAATTTGGCTCTTAATTTTTAGTTACTGTTATAAGGTTCATGATACCTGTAAATGAGATAGCTTAAGTAACTTCAGCACCCAAAGACTGAGGAATACATTAAGAAGCACCAATCTCTTCTCTGCAAGGTAATACCTAGATAATGCTGGCAAAGCCTCTTACAGCAACAGAAGTTAGCCTCCAATCCAAAGCCTACTTAATACTGGCAAGCTGCAAACCAAACAAGCCTTTCAGTTTTCTCTTTGCACAGTTCAAATGTATATCTACCTGTACTTCTGTGGAAGTCTGCATTGGCTTTAACTGTAATATTAAAACATAGCTATGCCCAGATTGTACTACACAAAACAAGCACAATTTGGAGTCCTAGTTTTAATCACATCCGATTTGCCAATAATATCAGAATTCTAGTAGATGTAATAAGCTTTTAAAATGAATATACACCTCAGGTAGATGAGCTGATTTTGTTGTATTCTTCACACATTGAAGGAATTGCACAGAAATCATTACGTACTCAGTCACTCTGTATATTAAACATATAGTTCACAGCTTTTGCATATAATGCTTACCGTACCAGTCTGCATGAAAACAATCAAGAATCAAGCAAGAATTCAATGATTTAGACAAGACATGAGGAACAGCTAAAAAAAAGTAATTCAGAAATGCTAAACGCTTGACAAATTAAAAATACCTGGTTTTCCAGATCTTGACCAACAATGCCGGCTTCCACACAAGCTGTTAAGTTTTTCTCATCTATCCAGAGAATCCGATTCTGTTGAAAAGCCAATCAAAACTAAGAATCAGTGTTAAAGACTTTTGTTTATTTCCTTCCCTTTACTATTAATACAATTTCAGTTATTACAGCAGTGGAAGATGAGCCTCCTCACTCTGTCAAACAGCTACACAACAGCTTACAGTTCATGAAATCACCACATACCTATTAGTCAATTTATGCTAGGAATGTTTACAGAAACAATACAGAAAAGCCATAAAGAATTAAGTCAAAACTATCACAGAAGTTAAGCAACACAGTGATTTTTCAAAGTTAGTGACTGAAGGGGCCTGAATCTGACTATCTGGACATTAAGTATACAACAAGAAAAGTATTCTTATACTTCAAGGGTTAAAAAAATCACATTCAGTTATTCCAGGTCAGCTCTTGGATTTTGATACAGTAAGCTAGAAGCAAGATATACTACAGGATGACAGAGTACGTACATGCTTTAGAAATTTAAGATACTTGGAAGGATTGTATCATTTTGCTTGATGAGACACTCACTGTCCCATCAGTATATTCTACTAAACAGGAAAAGTAATAAATGCTACAAGTTACACAGTGCACTAAGCATGATTGTCAGTGAGGACAATCCACGTGAAGGAGAAACTTGGAAAAAAAATAATAAAAAAACCACATATACAGTTTCAGCTTTGTTTATAGTAAAGACACTACAGAAGCTTCAGCTTCTGCTCCTCATTCTTATTAGGTACACTTCTGGCATACTTTATAATTTGCATATTAGTATTGTTAAGAAGCAGAATAACTCTAACTTCCCTTGCCTTAATTTTTCAACTGACAGAAACGTGGACATCTTCTAGTCCAAATTAAACCATGCTTTAAAGCAACTGTCTCCCCTCACAACTAGAGCTAATTATTCTAAGCCAACTGTTTCGAACTTATTCAAAGCTATATTCAAAATTATTCTGGGCTACTTATTCAAAGCCAGCTATTTCAGCTCCTTTCAGACACTCAGCTTCAGCACAAACTGTTTAAATAACTTAAGATGTTTATATTTTTATGTAATGTAGACCCTACCTACAAGACAAAAATACCCATTAGCTGCCTATTAAAATAGTAAAGCTTAGCCAATCATCTTAACTGCTCTGAGACACCCAGATTTTAACTGACAATGCTTTTTTGCCATTTAATTTCCTTATTTTCCGTCCTCATTAATAATTACAAGAATTGGCTGGCAGAATACAGACATAAGTGGTCCATTTTCTGACCTGCTGTACACTTCAATCTAGCTGACAAAAGCATGTGTTCTGCCACCTTTGTAGAACAAGATCACTTTGTAATCAGATAAACTTGTCATTTCTCAGTGTAACAGAAGCACCACTGAGCAAGCAGAGAAAATGGAGCCAAAACCCAGATCTTACCTTCAAGGCTAAAGGCGTTAACTAGCTCAGCCAGTGCTCAGGGGCAATAGAGCCTTACATCAAAGATACAGAGCTGTTTCTGAAGCATCTTATTACAGTGTAGTCATAAAACTATAATTTTAAAAGTGTAAAGCTCTTTCATAATAGGAAGATGAAAACTAGCACTAAATTTTACAGAACTTCACTTCTGGACAGCCATAAAACTATAAAATTCACATACTCAAGATGCTATCTACAGAAAAATCTAGGTGCTCTTTTTTTTTTAAAGTTGATCCTTCAAATTGATTTACAGATACTGCATCACCTCACCAGTCTCTAAGTATTCTTAAGTCAGCAAAAAAAGTAAAACTTGCAATAACAAATAACTTCCTCCTAACCTTTTATTTAACCTCACATACTAGTTCCAACAGAGAAGAATAGTAGCTTCTGATTTTCTCTTAAAGCTGCTATAAGAAGGCTTAACAGTGTTTTTTTACTTATAAAATACCTACAGGTCATATGAAGTAGTACAGGGCTAACATCAGTAAAAAAATCATTTAAACTGAAGGAGTAGCAATTTAATCATGTATAGTACAGATTAATACTTCCATCCCTACTTTATTCTTACAAAGAACGGTCATTCCCTAGTGATCACCATTCCAAGTAACCATAGGATAATTAAAAAAAAAAAACCACTCCCAAACAAACAGACATATACCATTTGTGATGTATCCAGCGAGACAATTGTTCTTTTTTCTTCTTCAGGACATTCAAGGGCACTAGATACACTTGTCCCTCCTGCAAATATGGGAGTGACACTCTGATCATAAAATTCTTCAATAGCTTTTCTTCACATAACATCCCCCTCTCCCTCCTTTCTGATATTGAATTTAACAAAGTAAGATTACTGAAGTTAAGTGTTTGAGGCTA
Organism: Ara ararauna; assembly: GCA_028858755.1. Classification (NCBI taxonomy): domain Eukaryota; kingdom Metazoa; phylum Chordata; class Aves; order Psittaciformes; family Psittacidae; genus Ara; species Ara ararauna. The sequence goes on from CM054381.1 coordinate 23,647,176, forward strand.
GGGATTAGCCTTTTAGGGTTGCCTCGTCTTCCAAAGGATTTTCACAAAACCAAGGCAGCACTTGAACTGACAATGATTTAACCACACCTGATAACAAGCCATGAAATTCTGTGACCATCTCAGCTGCTTCTGTTAAGCCCAGAATAGATTTTTAGAACAAGGAAGGATGAGAAATAAAGACCATTAAAGAAACAGAGACAGCTATGGCTTATTATAGTCTTTTCAGATCACTAGGGAAGTCACTATACTTCTACCTAAAATGTTTGCTTAAGAGGTCTACCTAATACAGGGATTTGATACTTCTCTGAAAGCAAGAAACAGAAGGGATATAACTCCTAACAACAACAAAAAAAGGATAAAACTAAATGTCCAACTTCACCCCAGGTTTCTGATGTATCTTTATAGGATGTCACAGAACAGCCTCCAAGAAGCCTCTGGCTTCTCAAAGACTACAAAGGATGCTAAAGAGATCCACAGGAAGCTACAAAAGAACAGCCAATGGCAAGTATGGAGACAGCACCAACTAATAAAACACTCTCCAAGAGCAGCAAAGCCCATCACCTTCATTTCCAGTGGCAGGAAAGGTGGCATTTTCCTTCAATACCAACCCCTATAGTAACTCCAGAAGTTGACCATAGTTTAGTATAAGCATACTTGGAAAACAAACTGTATCTCTTTGTCTATCCTGGTCAGCAAAGAAAAGATAGTCAATATTACTACTTTCAGCTATACCAATTTACTAGTACCAAAATGGACTTGTAGCAGTGTTACAGCTCTCCAGATACAGCTAGAAAGGATAAGAGGGTTTTAGGGAAACGACAATACCAAAATAATAGAGCTGGTTTCAGTGACATGCTCGTCTTCTCAAATAGTAAATGCCCTTCCTATAGGGGCTACACTCTTACAGCATAAGCAAGTAACAACCAACACACAGACTTATCCCATAGAATTAAGAGTTCTTGACAAAAAGCTTCTCACAGAATAAGCTCATAAAAGACAACACCCCATGCTCTCTGAGCTTCAAGTCAAAACACAGTAACTCACCACTCTACTTCAGCAGGCTTAGAGGATAAAGCACCCACAAGTTAAGAACCTGGCGTCTTTCATAAATTGTTTAGGCTAAGGAGGACACACATTACACAGGCCTCTACCTGTACTCTATACCTGGAACATTTCCCAAAAAACTCTTGTCACAGGAGTCTCTACTCTAACTTTCAGACTGAGCAATGTCTAAAAGGAAATTAGAATTATGGTTAATGATTTTGCAATATGGTCTCTAACCACAATTCTCCCAGGACCTAGAAGCTTCAACAGTACTACAGAAAAAAAAAACCTTATTTATATGTGGGTTTTGTTAACAGAGCACAAGTAACGCATCCTAAAACATGACACCTCTAACTCTGACATTTTAATCTCTTATTTCCTAGAAGGCTTCCAAGACACAGAGGTAGACTTCAGCTTCATACAGTCACTCTTGCACATTCAATATTCAAGATGTTGACATACCTTTAATGACTTCCACTAAATTGTATATAGCACTTTTAATACTGAAAGATCATTAAAAAAAGACCATACCTAACATACTAGCAAAAGACCCCCAACTACTGAATTATTGTTACAATATATTACCAAGATCGCATATTTAAATTGAATTCAAGTAGAATACATTTTCACTAGTAAACAGATTTGAGATTTCTAACACTTACCGCCAAATGGTATTATGCAGAGATTGTGTTTGCAGGCTAATTCCACAATTTTAACTACATCTTCATGGCAAACTACAAAAGTCCAAACAGTTAAAAAACAGAATTTGTGCTTAGTACTGTTATATATATGCTTAGTACTAAATATTGCAGTCTGAATAAGCAGTAGCTCCATTTCTAACACAAGCAAGGAAGACATTTCAAAGAGTTAGGCACTAAATACAAGCTGGGCTCAGAAGTATCAGCCTAAAGTTTAGACCTGAAACAATTCTACACTTGAAGAACTGAGTACAAACCTAAGTCTCCTGCTCTACTCATGGACTGACACCTACTGCAAAATTCTCAGGGCTATCAAACTGTTAACAATCTAGGTACCTTGGAGAACAAATCAAGCTTAAAGCTTTTATTGAAAATGGGCCGTCCAATTTATTTTAAGAAAAAATGAGTCTCTTCTGAGCCCTGAATAACACATCTTTTTCTTCCTTGCTCACATTCAGTTCTGAAAGTAGAGTTGCTGGTGAAATTTACTTTTTCAGAATGCATTCTGTATCCGGTCAGAGAGGGAAGCAGAAATGCTTGTGCACAGGCAAGAAAAAGATCAAAAAAAAAAGATCAAATCCAGTGCATACATGAGTTCGTGCAAACAGCAGAGAATGAGCAGGACCCAATAAACAGGCGTACGAAGCCTGGCTACTTCGCTCTTGCCATACAGAGCAGCTTTAAACAAAAGTAGTCAATCATCTCATTTCAGTTGCTTTTGGAGCTGCACAAAATAAAGCTGTGGCAAGTGCTTTTCATAATCACCAGTGCTGTCATGTCAATACCTGCCCTCAAGTAATGAGATGCATGTTATAGTGCCTGTTTTTAAGCTTCCCATATGCGATTTTTTCCCCCTAAATAAAGGAAGCAAAATTGAGCTAAGACTAAGCTCTTCTCAGAAATTTTAGGGTTTCTAATGCAGAGCAGCTATCAACGTATTAGAAGAGTTATAAACAGTGAAGAGTTGGATTCATGCTGAACAGAGGTCGACAGGTACTTAGATCAAATGAGGTTTTTGTTAGCTACTGAAAAATCACACATGGAAAGTAGTTCCCAGTGACGAGAAACAACTCAAGTAGAAAATTCACACAAGTGTGCAAACAGTCATATCAGTTTAAGTATCTGTATTATTCTACTAGATAGATGCAGGAATATTTTCTGCTACACATTATCTACAACAAGTATAACAAGTTATAACTCTTTTTAAAGTGGGCCTAGCCTGTACTCAGCTTGCACTGCTCTTTCTTCAAGTCAAAAATCCTTTGTGAAGTGTTCTGATAGGAGTTACAGGTGTTATTGTGCTTCAGTAAAAAAAAGTGTACGTTGTAAAACAAAGCTCTTTAAATACAAACATTTCACTAATCCTCTATCATCATGTACTCCTTTAAAAAAAGTCAACAAGGTTCAGACTGCCATTTAGACAACTGTTCTTGGTGAACATACAGGTTCAAATTACACTGGGGTTTACCCAAGTCATGAATTTAGCTATCAACAGAAACTTCAGCTATATTTAATAAAAAATTTGACTTCCCCACAGAACAATGGGATTTTCACAGGCACAACCTGCAATCCAGATGTTAAACAATCATTATTACCATTCATGATACAATTCCTTCAATTTCTGCAAAGACAAGTGAAGAACTTCCCCATGACAAGAAAGCACAGGAGTTCAGTAAACAACAGCCTTCCAGATCAGAAGGGAGAATATATCAGAGCTTACCAGGCCACACAACTATGTCAGGAACTCGCTTAAACATTCCTTCCCTGAGTATAAATATCTCATGTAGGCAGTGACCTGAAACACAAACAATAAGTCAACACGTTCAAACAGGGAAGCATCAAAAGCAACACAGTTACATAAATTAAGTTCTCTTACCATGAGCTCTGAATACCCTATCTTCTGCATCCTGTGAGTATGAGATTTTAGTGGCTCTAAGATCCTGAAGAAATTCTTCTTTTACAATGGATGGAGGTACATCATTAACGTTTAAGGTTGCCTACAAGAAAAGAAGTTCATTAAAAGAGTTCCTCAAGTCTGAGAACAGGAAAACTGAAAGTTTTTTACTACTGCACCTATTATTGTAAATACACTCTTAAAAATAAAATCAGGAGTTGCAGAAAAATCAGTTAAAACAGTGCAGTGTGCTCAAAGTACTGACATGAAAAACTTGTTGGCAAATTAACCAACATCACTTTCAACTCTAAGAGAAGAACATGTTTACAGTTTTGTTATAAAGCTATCAGAGAAGACTATGGGCTGCTAATGACAAGAGAGAGCTTCCTTACAAACATACCACCAAAAAGCATTTTGTACTAAGTGTTCCACATAGTCAAAGAAACTTGGACCTTTTTTTGAATGAGCCTAACCTATGCTTCTTCACAACTACAAAGAAAACTGAATTCACTTCTCTCACCTTCTGAAGTTTCAGTTTCCTTCTACAAAAAAAGGGTATATTCACCCATTTAAGTTTTTTCTCCTGGAACGGAGTTTTGACTATTTTTGCTCTATATAACCTCCAGAACAGTTGACACTTTTTGCCAAAAAGTGTCTTTTATCTTAAGATAAAAGCTTAGAGAACAGCACCAGTTACCAAGCTAACAGCAAGCAAAATAGAAATTGTCTCCTATCTGCCACCACAGCAGCACTCTATTCTGAATGGCTTAAGTCTCGAAGTCATGAGAGTTGAAGAAGGGAAGATTCAAACTTCAACAAGTAAGTTTTCAGGTAGTTCAGAGACCCACTGTGATGGAACTTGCCTACTAGTGTCCACCATACAAGAAACTACGTAAGATTATGGAGAGATTAGGAGCATTTACAGGGATAATTCAGATGTAGTATCTACACAAGCTACATTTGCGAATGAACACTAACAACATTTAGAGGTTCAAAATGATTGCTAAGCATTTGTTTCAGAGTTTTTATATGGGACACATGACCTAATAAAAATACAGTTTTAACAATAATTTGACTTCTGGAAGAGGATATATGCTGTTCTGGCTTACTTTAAGGATAATATTATACTTGAAAAAAGGTGTCAGACATTTGAGAAAAAGGCTTTTCCCTCCAACTCACTCACTTTGTCACCTACGAACAAGGAAATTGAAATTAAATGTTTAGGTGAGAGGCACAACAATACTGATAGATCATGATTTTAGGGGGCAGTCAGGTCTTGGATTACTGCTCTAAACTATTACTATTCTGCTATCACTGCAGAATCACACAGTGCTGTTTGTTAACCCAAAAAACAGAGCTCTGACAAACTTGAGAAACATAAGAAACAAGCAAATAGGTACCAAATACAGATCTTTAAACTACTTTTAAAAAATCCTTGCTAGCTTTGCTTACATTTTCTATTTTAAACTTTTGTTTCTTCATAGATTTCCACAGACAGAACTATTCCATATTATTTCAAGTTGAACACCAACCACTTAAAGACCTTTGTTCTCCAAGAGGAACATAAACTACTTAAAAGTTGTAACAATGCCTTGCAGATGGTTTTAAGTATCCTGATTTTTATCTCTCTGCAACAAGTAGTTTAATCCATTAGTTTTTGTCTTCAAGATTCAAATAGTCATATTAATCTATAAAAACCTTCCACACAAAGCCAAACTAAAATACACCTTTATTTACTCTTATGGGACTGACATATTTTAAGATTTGTACACTGAAAGGCTAGACAGGAAGTCTGTGTGAACTTGGTCTAAACTGCTGTCCAAGTCTGAAAGACAAAAAACACCATTATTAAGCCTTGATCATCCCAGAAGCAGGTACCTTTATGGCTGTTAATTATAACAGAAAAGATGCATGCAACAGGAACCCTCCAGTCTCACACAACACAGACAGGAAGAGATGAGCTAGAAAGACAAATGGACCAAGAGATCCCTTCCCTACTGCTGTTTCTGTAACCAAGTTTCTTTACGCTCTGATGACAGCAGAAGGTGAAAAACCAATACAGCATGATGAACTAAAGCATAAACCAGGAACTACAACAGACTGAAAATGGGGGACCTGCAGAAATAGCTGGGAATAGCAGTAAGAAGTCCACATATATACTGGTGACTCCAGTGTCCTATTCTGTGTTAAGGTAGCCAGCCTGTTTCAGATCGCACCAAGAACATCAGAACCAGAGCAGCACAATGTTAACAGGAAAGCATTCAACATTGCTGGCAGATATTCTGAAGAGCTGGTTTGCAAGGCATGCTGTGGGATCAAGATACTATTCAAGAATCCTCCCTTATCCTCCACTTCTACTTCATTCTGTATGTCCTTTACATGTAGAAAGAGAACAATAGCTCTCAAGACCTCTGGTCACAGCAAGTTAACGCATCTGCCAGTTAAGACCGAGACCAATCCTGGTTAAGGAAAACACATCAAGATGATTTTTTTCAAATTACACTGGTAGACGAAAAAATGTCTTTATTAACTACAGAAGACTGAAGAAACATTCAGGTTTCTAGGCCCTATAAGACTACCTACTGCAGAGAAAATGCAGTCTTGAACTCACTCAAGAAATGGGTAAAACTGTTACCCAAAGCAGGGCTGCTACAGCCACTGTGCAAGCGTAGCCTGCTTCCAACACTGTTTAAGCATCTATCTAGTCGGGAACCTGCAGCCTCACAGGGATTATTCTTAGGAGGGAATCAGCAAAATATGCAAAAAAAAAAAAAAAAGGGCAAAATATGGGTGCTTCACAAAACTCAGAATGTTCTAAATGTGGAGTTTTTTTCTGAAAATATTCAGTTCAATCTTGAGTATTCTGGCAGGCAGTTTTCTGCACCCAGACATTAAAAAAATATACAGCCAAATAAGAACTTTGATCTCATTACATACACCGAAAACACAGCACAATTTAACTTCACTGTATCTTCTGTGTTACCATGAACACCATTGAAGTTGTATAAACAATTCCCCCTAGGGTAACAGTTTCCACTACCTTGAAGAGCAATCTGCACACAAGGACAAAAAACCTCCGAGCTGGAAACTTTCATTCCAATAAAAGTACCACCAGTTAAAGTGGAACCACAAATTATGCAAAGTCGCTGAAAGTTTCACATAGTAGTTCTACATCAATTCTTCCCTTTTTTTCCCCCAAAAACCCCTGAGGTACCTATACACTATATTTAAATCAATCGTGTGCAACATGACCTTCAGGACAACAGCTGAATTATCTTTAACAGTGTTGTCTTGACTATCACCAAGACAAGTGTTCAAAGGAACTGGTTCGGCTATTTACTTACTCTAGAGGTAGTTTTGTGATCCAGACTGGCTCCAAAGGTTTTTTCCATCCATTCCTTAAAAGTTGGTAATACCATACCACCTAATCTGTACCTGAAAATTCAATATTACACAGGGTCATTTTAGATTAAATGACTGCATGTCAGATACACTTCTTTTGAGTCTATGTATGCACAAAAGTTATTTCCAATTCTTTACCTACAAGCCTGCAAACCTTCGACACATTCAGTTGTCATGTAACTGCACATTTCATTGTATTTAACTGTTCTGTACTCCATACAAAATCAAATCACCATCATCTTAAGTATTACTTTTCTTCATGATCTTCAGGAAACATAGCATATCGCTTTTGAGATAGCCCAAACTTCCTCCCACCCTCTCTTCACTTTTAAGAAAGGTCTCTCCCTTTCAGTAGTGTGGACAGCAGTATCACAGTTTATGGGCCAGTTATAGGTAGAGGATGTGTTTATGGACACAATGCCATGTGAACAGCAGTCTCAGAGACCTTACGTATTGTCAAGGAAAACAGTGTTAAAGGTTCTTCTCTCATCATCAGAATGCAGAAGAAGAAAAGGGCAGGGTTTGATCGCTGTCCAGGACAGATCAGGAGCGCAGTTTGCCACACATTGGTACTAGGACCAATTTTATATAAAGTCTTCACCAGTGATCTGGATTCATCAGTAGAATATTCAACTAGATGAATAATATTAAGCAATTTTGTGGAGACAGATACCACACAGATAGGAACTCCGGACTCTAAAAAACCTGAACAGACAAATGAAGATGGAAAATAAATTGCAAAGCCACCCACCCACCCCCAAAAAAAGGCCTTACTTGCACATTCAGCAGAATGTAGTGGAGCTAGAGAGGGTTCAGAGAACAACTGTAGAGGCCAAGGGACCCCACAAGCAGAGACTAAAGGGCCCAGGATTCCTCAGCATCAACAGAGAGCAGATTATATGAGGACACAACTCAATCAATAAAGCAGCAGATAGGCCAAAGAACTATCACTCACCTAATCTTGCAACACAGTAAAGGATACTTGGTTTAAAACAAGTACTTTACACAACAGCAACATGGAACTTGCTGCTATGGGATGCTGCAGAGGCAGCTAGTTACCAGCACACTTGAAAGCTATTAGACAAATTTATGGACAACAGATCTATAAGTAGACACTAAAAGGATGAAGCATCTTCAACATCTTTGCAGATGCCTATTCTTCTGTTTTCAATTCAAACACTCTACTTTTGCCACTGTGACAAAGTTCTCCACAGAAACTACAATGGTGTGGCCCAACAGGGCATTTCTAATATTATCTATCAGAGAGGCAGAATGCAGATGAGGAGAAAAAACTGCCATTCTCCTCCCATTCTAGAATAGCGACTAGTAGGTACTTATCAGTCAAACAGCATCCTCAATGCTTCCTCCTGAAAAACAAAGCAATCCAAGTCTAGCCCTTTACTGTTTTTATCTTCACACAGCCTGGATTTTCTATGCAGCATAACCTATCCCATATAAACTAAAAATATCAGATGAAAGAATGAGTGACAAAGTGGTAAGAGTCAGAATCCTGGCTAAAGGAGATAGATCACCAAGATCTCCCTAAATATTACGTAGCGAATTGAAGTGCCCAAGACAAGACTTTGCATAAGCTCCCTTCCAACCCAAACCATTCTATGATTCTATGATTTAAGCGCTCAACATGCCAGTTAGGTTTTTGCAGCTTTGACTCAAACTAGCTCAATGCTAGGTCACAAACTCAAAGACCAGGAAGGACTTTTTCTGAAGTACAGTACTTATTTCAAACTTACTTCTTTTCCCTATTCTTTTCATTTACTCTTACAAAACATGTATTTTTTAAACCAGGGAAGACACTGCAAGACTAATTTCCAATGACACAGAAAGAGAAAGTAAGACGTCAAGCATCAGGCCTAAATCCCCCTGAAAGAAAGATCCCCAAGTAGACTTAATTTTAATATCATTTCCTAAAAAAACCCCAAATTTCTCAGAAGAACAAGCTGGCTATATAAAGTGCCAGTAGGTACTAAATCAGAAGTGTTGCCGCTACAGAACATAAAACTGATAAGCAATTTTCATTTTAAAAATCAAAACCTCAGGGGACAAAGTAGCTCTGTGCACAATAGTTAAGAAACTCAAACACAAACTGGAAGTTTAATAAAGCAACTTGATGTTTGAGAGATCCTCAAAACTGCACAGACCTGCTGCATGTCACTAAGGCTTTATACCATGGTGCAGATTCTTAGTCTGATTCCATTCCCCAAGGGAAATTCAATGCACAGAGTATATCAAGTCAGAGGGGACTCCATTAATTTACCTTTATAATACTTTTAATAAAACTTCCAATAAGCCAGCCCATCTATTTCACTACACAGTAGACTACTGTGTATAGAATTCAGTAAACCTGTTAAGTGCAAAGCAAGTAATGACCTATTCTATGAGATAAAGCAAGTTTTTTTGCCTCCTTCGGATCAACTGAACAGTGAAAGTTTTAAATTCGTTTAAAAAAAATACTAAATAAGATAGTTCTTTTATATAAATTTTCAACTTGCCTTTTTCCTGTGAATTCTGCTTGGCCCTTCTTATTGAAGATGAATTTGGAGTCATTATATCCCCATCCATTCCATTTCAGAAGTTCTTGCCTTAAAGGGAGAAATACAAATAAGTGAAACTGTTAGCATACTGTAAGCCCATAATGATTAGCAGCTACATGGCTTTGGAAAAAGTCTTATCAGATAGTAGTTTAAGAAATTAAGTACATATCCAAAAGTTCATAGCTTAATAGAGCTAAAAGTAATTTTGCAGCCACAACCATTACTTCTTCAGATTGCATCCTATGACTTGAAAGACAGGATGCTTTATGAAAACAACCACCAGCTTAAGCCAATGCTTATGGTATAGTGATACTCCCAAATCAAGAAGAGTAATATTTGAAAGATGCCTATGTTTAAATCTACACATAAATATTAAGACACAGGTAATAGCTAAATACTTTCAGAATGAAAAAGGCATTTAGCATTATTATTCTCTGTCAAGAAAATAATTTTAAATCTTAGGGTTTTAATGTTACTAGTGTAATCTCACTGCATTCTTAATAACATTCACTTGATAAGGCACTCTCAGACATTTGGCTTGAAAATACATTATGGAAAGTAAAAAACACAGCCAAAACCAAAACCAACCCAACAAAAACAAACCTTAAGAACTGCAGGAATAACATACCAAATGCAACCAGAATTTACCAGCATAAGAAAGGAAACATTAAAAAACCCAAACCCACAACTGCCAAAATACAACCACAAAACTGAAATGCCTTAAGGATAGCCATACCAAAACAAGAGGCCCTCTTAATTACGATGAAGTCTTGAGAAGTGTATCAATGTAAACCTATTTAAGACTTAGGGATACACAAAGAGTAATTACACATTAATCTAACTTTGCTTTAAAAGTCTGCAAATTATTTACATTAGAAATTAAGTACCAACCTAAACCACAAATATCAGTTATAAAAAGACATACTGAAGAAGTCTGAAAGCAGATGATTTACCTCACTCTGCTATATAGAAAGTAGATCTTACACTTTGACTGTGTAACGTAACCAGGGGTGATCATTTCAGAAAGATCTCGGGATTCAGAGAAAGCACTGCCTCAAGCCAGTTGTAACTCAAGCATTATACACAAGATAACTGGGTGACGATTGATTACCAAAGGTCTTTATTACAAAGATAATATTAACATAGATTGCTGCTGTCAGTGTCATAAACATACTTGGTTTAATCAAAATTCATTTGCTTCAAACTGCCTGCACACAAGGTTTTAACTAATCAAATGGAAAAAAAGCCATAGACATGTATTTCATTACAATGTTTGAATTGGACATTTCAACAAGCCTCTGACAAATCTAGCACTTCAAGCAAGCTTTATCAGTTACTGGGTATTGAAACAGCTCTATACAGCTTTGTGAAACAGCTTTGTGAAACAGTCAGTATATATTGTTCTTTCACACTGAGGAATTGATTCTAAAATTTCAGCCAAAATTAAGCTGTTTGTGCAGACAGATACAGAGCAGTTTGAGCAGTCCAGATACAGAAGCCCTTCTGTTTGGCTGCCTTCTCTCTCCCAATAGACTTGATCTTTACACATGTAGTGTCCACACAGAAAAGGACATAGGTCTACTCATGTTTGATAGCACAGGATTGCACTGTGCTATTGTACTGACATGAGACATTATGAAAAACCGTTCTTAATGGACATTATGCAGGCTTGCCTTTTCTTACATATTCTATATATGTATTTTATATATGTATATTTATCAATATTATATATAAGAAATTCCAGGAAGACGCTGAATTGTTCCCAGCTGAGAACAAGCTGACACAGGATAAGCCAACTCAGAAGCATTTATTTTATTCTTTTAAACTAAATGCTTGCCTCAAATCACCATCACTGCAGTACTCTTCAAAGCAAGATTTCTCCCTCTGCTGACTAAATGTAGTATTTCTACAAACACAATCTCTAGTTTGTTACATCCTGTGAAATCAGGACAGATATATTAAGAAGTGAAATTTGAGGAAGGCTCAAGCAGCCTCCCACCCAGTTTAGACAGGTAAGTCCTCTCACAAGGCAGTGCTGAAATAAGTATGCCAACTATGACGCATGAAACAGGCTAGAAAAACTAACTGCTAAGCTGGAGACAACCAGGCAGACCAAGACAAGGAAGACCAGGCTCCAAAGGACCTTTTGAGGTGAGATAAAACTCATAAACCACAGCTTTGAAAATACCATTAGTCCTGATACTGGTACAGATAGATATTTCCCACAAAATCCAGGGAGATACTATTAACTAAAGCACTGAACAGAGACCCAGATACAGGGTCTTTCTGCTAAGCAGACTGCATTCCCAGTTGTTTGCTTTCCTAAAGGCCTGCTTCCGTAGGTTAGTATTAAACTACTTGGTGCTTCCATCAGGCTTTCAAATACAGAACAGAGGTTAAAGAGTTTTAACTCCAAAAAGTTTATTTTTAATTTGAACTACTCCTGAATAAAATAAGTACACAAAGGTTTACACCGCTGAACAACATAGCTCCTGCTATTGGCATGATGAGAATAATCTAACATAACAATTTGCACACTTGTAGAACAACAGCTGCTTCTAAAACATCTCAGCTATCTTATAATACACAGTCAGGAGACTTCTCCACCACCACATATAATGGGCCGTATCATATATGTTGTGACAGGTTAGAATCATAGAATAGTTAGGGTTGGAAAGGACCGTAAGATCATCTAGTTCCAACCCCCCTGTCAGGGGCAGGGACACGTGGTTTAAGCCCAGCTGGCAAGCCAGAACCATGCCCCTTCCTCCCCCTGCTCCCAGGGGGATAGGGAGGAGAATAGAAAGAATGTAACTCCCATAGGTTGAGATAAGAACAGTCCACTTGAGATAAGAACAAAACCACTGCTGCTATCACCAATAATAATAATGACAAGGGAAACAACAAGGGAAGCTTGTTACAGCTGCTCACCACCCACCGACCAATACCCAGCCAGACCAAGCAGTGATCTAGCCCTTCCAGGTAACTGCCCCCAGTTTATATAGGGGGCATGACGTGCTGTGGTATGGAATACCTCTTTGGCTAGTTTGGGTCAGGCGTCCTGTCTCTGCTTCCTCCCGGCTTCCCCTCCTCCCTGGCAGGGCATGAGACTCAGAAAGTCCTGGGTCAGAGTATAGATTACTGAGCAGCAACTAAAGACATCGGTGTTATCAGCGCTGATCCGAGGCTGAAAGTCAAAAACACAGCACTGCACCAGCTACTAAGGAGAAAAATGACTGCTACTGCTGAACCCAGGACACAGGTAAAGACTGTGGAATAATTAGGAAATGTGGAATAATTAGGAATTAAACTTATATTTGAAATGCAGTATTGTCCACACATGAGGGAAAAACGGACTTTCAGGGCCTCTTGGGGCAAGATGCAGCCACACCTGGTATGCCAGGAATGTGCACTCCGCAGTGGTTCCTGTGGCGACACGGAGGATGGAGACGGCGGAGATCTCGTGGCCACACTCTGTCCTAACATCAGCAAAAGATGGGAACTAGGTGGTACAAGAAACTGATAAGCTGCATACTTGCTACCCTGAGCCAGCAGCCTGTCAGATTTTGACAGAATGCCGTCCTGTGTGAACTTTGCTTCATTATAATGTCATTATAATGCATTTACATGCTAAAATGCACTCCCATCTCCAATGCGACCCACCTCCAAAATGAGATCACCCCTTTTTGAGCATGCACTCTGAATTTTTGGTGTCATGTACCTTTAAAGGTGAAGCAGGAAAGATTTGCACCAATAATAATAAAGGTATGTATGACTAGAGTCACCCATGCTCCACCTTGGAAGTGAAAAATAGTATAAAATGACCCAAGAGAGGGAAGGATACTGGGGAAAATACCATCATGGACAAGTCAAGGAAGATAACGTCAACAGACTCCTGGGACCAGTCGACAGGCTAGACCTTTCTTCCCCCCCATAGGGACGCCTGTGAGTAAGACTTGCACTGCATCCAGCGCTTCCCTGGGAAACCTTAGAATCTCTATAGAGTTAGTTTTCACTGTTACCTTTGTATTTTAGAGCCAGGCTGTGTTAACTTTATCGAGTGCTTGTATCCATGTAACTATTATTCTCACATGCTTTTGCAGACAGTATTTATCACCAGCAATCCATAAGAACCTGCATCGGTTGCCTCAATAAACTGCACTGTATCAGCAGCCGATCATAGTTTTCTCACTGAACACAACCCCATCCCTTGGTGTGGCCATGTGGGCTCATGAGCACGATTGGACTGGTAGTGTGGTTCGCTATCGGTGAATCTGGATATCAGTAAGGTTCGATAGAGCGAACATGGCCGGACTGGTAGTTGTACACTGGAGCCATATCCGGCCCCTCTAATATCTGAGGAGCAAGGGGTTTATTTTCTCCCCTTCAACGCAACAGAAAATTGGCGCAGTCGGCGCAGTCGGCAGGATTGCCATGGATGAACTGCTGCAAAAATATGATTGTGCCCCTTTGCCAAGCTGGGAAGGAGTGGGCCCAAAAGTTTTGGAAGGATGAAGAGAAAATGGTAGAACGCATTGAACAGTGTCGGGCTTTACACAAGCTTAAAGTGAGAAAAGGTAAAAACGTTATGTGTGCAGTATTAGGTGCTTGTTTACCTTGTGCACAAGAGGAAGCTAGAAATGCCTCTGCTCCTAATCTGACTTCTGATGTAGAATATGCTGCTCTGAAGTCAGAAAATGAAGTGCTAAAATTATCATTAGCCTTTCACAAGGAGACAGGAGAAAAATTAAAAGCTCGAAATGATCAACTTGAGAGCGAAAATAAAAACCTGGAAGCTCAGAATGTACCCCTTGTATCACGGGTTGATCAACTCAAGGGTGAAAATAAGGCCTTAGGAACCCAAGTTGATCAACTTATGAATCAAAATTATCAACTTAAATTACTAGTGGAAAAGGTGAAGGGGCTGTTAGATAAAATGCAGCCTTCTGCCACAGCGCAGCAGATTCATAGGTTAATGCATTGCCCAGCTCAGACTGAAGATTTTTGGTTTGACAGCGATACAAGGACCTACCCACCCTTGGATGGCTGCCTTAGATGTTAAGGATATGTTTTTCATTATTCCCCTCCGTGAATAGGACAAAGCGCAGTTTGCATTCACATGGAAAGGAATCCAATATACCTTTAACCAACTTCCACAGGGATATAAACATTCCCCTACCATTGCACACAATGCTTTGGCAAAAATTTTGTCAGAGATTCCTGCCCCACCTGGTAATGCAGTACATCAATACATTGATGATATACTGACTGGGGGAGAAAACCAAGAAAGTGTAAAAGACACAATGGAAATCATTCGAGGGACGTTACTAGAATCAGGCTTGGAAATTCCAGACTCAAAGTGTCAGGGACCTGCACAAGAAGTTAAATTCCTGGACATCTAGTGGATAAAAGGAGCTACTTCTATTCCTCAAGACACCCTGGAAACTCAAGAGTGCGGGCAAAATCCATCTAGTGTAAAAGAGTTACAGCAAATCTTGGGAACAGAAAGTTAAGCATTTAACTTTTATATTCAAAACTACTGAGCAAGTCTGAGGTTTCTGTCTGGAGAGATCTGTCTGGAGACAGTCACTTTACATTCATTCTTTTGTTCCACCATACCACAGTAACTACCAGTTTAAGAGTGGGTGTTTGATTTACTTACAGCAGTCCCTAGCACTTCATGCCTATGTGCTAAGACCAATTTAGCAGAAATACTACATGCAGCTCCCTAAAAAAGAAACCTAATGTCCTACTTTCAAGGACTTAAACCACAACACCTAAAAAGACCAGATTTTAAATGCACGACTGATTAGTCAGCTCTGATTTGTAACTGACAGAGCCTGCAGGAAGACCAAACTGTTTAGATCTTCCCACATACCATCTGAAAGGTATCTCCTTCATGAAGAAGAGCTGGTAAACCTCAACTCAAGAGAACTGCCTTCAGCAAAGAAGAAAACAGGAATACAGAGGAAATCTGCAAGCCTCCTTGACTACTGAGGCAATGGCAATGTCATACTAGTATTATTCCAAGACTGTAACGGAACTTTTCTAAAGTGCTCTGTATTAGTTGATGTACTATTCAGAAGTGCCAGCAGCTTTGCAAGATAGAGGCCAGGGCAGTAAGCTGTTCTTCCCCATGTCTGCCTCACTCCCCTAGCTCTCTTAAGTAATGGAAATACACCGTAACGTACACCTGCTCTGCATTTCCTTGTCTTCCTAGCTTACATTTTGAAATTAAAACTATAATTTGACAGCCTAATCAGAAACAGAAGGTAAACAAGGAAAAAAGTATTTTTCTAATCTTTTCATCTTTTGGTCGATGAGAAACTGAACATGAGCCAAGAGTGTGTGCTCGCAGCCCAGAAAGCCAATCGTATCCTGGGCTGCATCAATAGGAGCATGACCAGCAGGTCAAAGGAGGTGATGCTGCCCCTCTACTCTGCCCTTGTGAGACCTCACTTAGAGTCATGTGCACAATTCTGGTGTCCTCAATATAAAAAGGACATGGAACTGTTGGAACAAGTCCAGAGGAGGGCCACGAGGATGATCAGGGGACTGGAGCACCTCCCGTATGAAGACAGGATGAGAAAGTTGGGGCTGTTCAGCCTGGAGAAGAAAAGGGTGCATGGAGACCTCATAGCAGCCTTCCAATATCTGAAGGGGGCCTATAGGGATGCTGGGGAGGGACTCTACATTAGAGACTGTAGTAATAGGACAAGGGGTGATGGGTTTAAACTTAAACAGCAGAAGTTCAGGCTGGATATAAGGACATCCCTTACTGTGAGGATAGTGAGGCACTGGAACAGGCTGCCCAAGGAAGTGGTAAACACCCCCAATCCCTGGCAGTGTTCAAGGGCAGGCTGAACAGATCCTTGGGTGACATGGTTTAGTGCAAGATGTCCCTGCGCATGGCAGGGGGGTTGGAACTAGATGATCTTAAGGTCCTTTCCAACCCTAACTATTCTATGATTATAATCATAATTGTTGTAATAGCATTCCTCCCTCTTCTTCATTTTCATACTGCCCTTTTGCAGTGTTATTTATACAGTCATCATTCCTTAGAAAATGCTTTTCAGACCCCAGCTTAAGTGCAGCACTCCCACTGCACACTGTAATGCCCTGGTGTAGCAATTAGAGCTGCCTACCAGATTAGTATCATGCATCATGTTTACCTTGGCTCTTTAAAAATGACCCAAGCTGTGACTGAGCAATCAATGTAGCCTTCTACATTTTCCAAGGTTTTCATTCAAAAAAAAAAAAAAAAAATCTCAGTGTTAAACTCATATTCCAGAGGAGTAAAAAGGGCAGAAAGAATTGCTGAGCATCGGCAGACCTAAGCGCACACTGAGAACTCCCTCCACGTACAAGTACTCAACCCTGGCTCTGAGACAAAGTGACTCAAACAACACATTGATCTGCAACTAACATATACCACCAACATACCTACTTAAACTTTTTACAAAATCTGTATCCTCTAATACACCTGAAACAAAATATCCCTTGATAGTAATGGCTCCCATCCTCTTAAAAAATTCAGTAATTGGATTGCTAAATGGTAAAACAACAACTGCAAATACCCTGTATAGTATCTGAGTAACATATGAATATCTCAAAGCATGTTAAAGAGTTTCATGCCCCCGCTTGAAAAAAAGAAAGATGCTCAGTTTGGCTTAGTCAACCAACATGTTCCTGCTACACATTCTATGCGTAGCAAGACATAATTTACACACCCATCTACTTTTCTTCCAGCCTCCTTTCCAAGAATATATACAGTAAAGCCAGACTCATCAACATTTGGTATTATTCTTGCTTTAAACTCTGTATTACTCAACTCTATACAGTACCTGAACTGTCTCGTTTAAAGACAGCACGTTCCCTATTCAGTACATTGGCTTCAATAAATCATCAAGCTTACTGACTGGTTTCATCTTTGACAGAAATATGAAACATTTTATCCAGAAATAGTAGGAAATTACCAGTTCTTTCTTGCCTTCTAACTCAAAAGGCAGAAATTCACTACTGAAAAGCATAAAGTACTATGAAGCAGAGCGTGCTCCACTTTTTTGAATATATAATTTTATATATACACACACACACACAAAATTACATTGCCTGAAGGAAAAAAAAAAGCTGAAAGAAAACAAGTTACCATGGAAACAGTGACACTAGGAAACTAAAACAGTGTGACTAGGTTAAGTGAATTTCATATTTTACTTTCATTACAATGCCCGACACTGCAATACTAATGTGACTCTATGCAATACAAACTTTTACAGCAAAATATTTGTTCAACAAGTCCAGCATTTTTCTGGAAAAGTGACTATGGAATAACCAAGGAGACACTGGGCAGGGCACTGATCAGGTCATGGCACAAGGCACTGCATTAAGCCCCCAAATTAACGTTAACAAACTGGGCAGAAGCTCACAAAGTGACACCATGCCTAGACTGGGGGGGCAGCCCCAAGCCCACCGGCTGAGTAAGTGCTCCCAAGGCATCCAGTCTCTCGGCTGGGCAGGTAGAAGCCTCCAGACTCCTACTATTTCAACAGAATTGTACCTTCCAGCACTCCCCACATCTTATGTTTTAGCGAGAGGCACAGTGACGGGGTGAAAAAGTTCTCGTCATTCCCTAAGCTGAAGAACAAGCACAGGGTCTCCCACAGGTATCCAAGCTCAGCATCCAAAGCTCAACCCAAGAGGAAATTAAACCACGGATATAATTTTCTCATAGTTTCAAATTCACATCACAGGTACATACCAGACATCTGCATACAGAATACTCTTTTTGACTGGCAGTTTAAAGTTTTATGCTACAACAGAAAAGTATCACCAACAGTTACAGAGCCTTTTATTTTCCAGTGTCTAAAGCACACTGATGCTGTACCATCAGAAGTAAAACCAAAGCTTTTTCACTCATTAAGTTATGAGATTACGTTCAATGAAATATCAGAACCAAGTAACAAATGAACTCCAAATGCTGGCATCATGCGATGTAACACAAAAGAATGGAATTGCCTCATTACACAGACATACCATCTAAGCACAAATATCAACAAAACTTCCCCCTCCTCCAAAATAATCTGAAGATCTCACACTTTATACACAAAACGGAGACAAGTAGGCTAATTTACTCAAACAGCAAGTGACAGCTCTACGTATTCTCTTCAGAGAAGCAAGATGAAAGTGCAGTTCAAACCAACTGAATTCCTGTACCTCAGGTGGAACAAAGCCAAGATGCTCACATCAACTTCCTCACAATAACCACTAGCATTTTCAATTTGATCACCAGTTGATGCTTAGCATTGAAACAACAGATACATAAAATACTCAGACACTCCTCCTGTTCCACAATCCAAGAACCAGCACGTTCTTGGAAATTAGTTGAAAGTGGCACTTTCAAGGGCTACCACATGCTAAAGCACCAGCATTTGCCTAATGTAACAATACAAAAGAGTCTTGCAGGTTGTAGAGATCTTGCAAAACACAGTAACTCCTCAAAGCCCACCTCAGCTGGACTTTTGGTTACCAGCTCAAACCACCAGCTTGAAATTCAGAACTTTTTCCATGGGTGATACCAGAAAGTCACTCTCCCTCCCCTCTGGAGCAGAATCTCTTTTTGGGTTAGACAGCTGCACTTCTCAACCAAATGGGCAAGCCACTCCAGAGCCCTTTATAAACCAGCAGTAAATTAGTTATTAGGTGCCTGGAAATAACAAAAGGGAATGTAGCCCAAGGAATCCCTCAAGAACTGCTTTGTGAAAGCAACATTTATCTGAAGAATGACGTGCTGCAGGCACAGAGTATCTGCTGTGTTTGTCATTCTTAGACTTCTTCCATCTTGAGGGATCTTCCCTGCAGCAAACCAAATGTAATCCCTTGCAAGTCTGAAGTCAAATAACATCTGGTTTATAAACTTAGACACATTCATGTTCCCCCCCCCCACTTTCAATTAAACACCTGCAGCTGCACATACACCTGATTCTGTTTGCTGAATATCCGATATGGCAACACAAACCTTGCATTCATATTTACAGTTTAAGTATAAAGAAAGCAGCCAACGCAGACAAGATTTTAAGCATAAGACTTCAAGGGTTTAAGTACTCAAGTGTGGTTTTTTTTTAAACTGTTCTGATAAAACAAATGTTAACTCTCCTTATACATGTTCTTAGCCTCCGCTATTTCATTGCTCTTTATTTCACCACATTGTAATAAACAAAGCCCTGAGGAACAAGGAAATGGCATTTCCCTAGTGTTCTTTCATAGAAAGCACAAGTCAATTAGGGTGAATCAAAAATTCAGGAAAGCCAAGACATTATAACTATGCTGCTCAGTATACACTTACCCAAACGATGCAACAGAATCCTTTACTAGAAGCTATCTCTATTCCACCTACTACTTCACTTGACACCGGTTTCATTTTTATCTTTGAAGAGACCGCTCTGCTACAAAATACACGTACATGGCTACTTCCAGGCAGCAAACAAACAAGCACTTGCAGATTTTCAAACACTTGAGATCAGTCCTTTGAGAAGTAATTTTTGAGTTTGCAAAGCCAGGACATCTGCTTCACTATCTTAAAAACTGAGATAATGAAGGAGCCGACTGTCTGCCATTTATTCTCTCAAGCAAAATAAGCTCAGTTCCTGGACAATACTGTTTGACCTATTGCACAGGGAATTTTTGCCATACTCTGTAGCAAATACATCATAAAACTGTGGAAGAAAACTTTTTGGCCTATACCATCAACCCTGAAGACTCGCACATAACAGGCCAGTTTTGGATATAACAACACTAGAGGCATTATGTTTGTCCACCATATCCAGCCTACAATTGATTTTTAATACTTCACATACTTGTTCTCTACAAAGAGGTATAACAACATTTCAGGAAAGTCTAGTTGGCTGCAACCTGTTACACTACAAGTGCCCTTACTTTACTCCAGCTCAAAGCATCTTTTATGAAGTCCAAGTGCAAGATCATTCCATTCAGTTTATTTAAGCAAGTCAAGTTTAAATAAATAGGTATATACACACATTTATTTTCCTGTACATAACAGTTCTGATCTCAGTAGATAAAGTCAATCTACAATTTTTTTTTCTTCTATTTTTGGTGTAAACTGCTACGTGCCTTGGTATAACTCTTATTGCACTTCACAGATTAAGCATACTTTACACTTCTGTCTTGTATCTGGCTTTTTTCCTGACAAAATTAACAACTATATCCAGTTTGGTTTATTTGGTATCAAAGGGTCTAACAATAGATTATATTACCTTATAGATATAAATCCTTACAGATTTCTTACATTTCAACTGCTTGATATTCAACTACTTCAAGCTAGACAGGAATCGCTGTTATGTATGAAGTCACATTTGCCTTGAGATTATAACACTTCCTTTTATCAGACTAATGATTCCATGAAAATCTCTTACTTTATCTGTTATCTTTATCCCTCAAGCATCACCCTTGACTAACCATTAACTACTTTGATGCAATCACAGAGCTTTCCGTGAACTGCCACACCTTCCTCAATGCAACAGGCTCTTACTCTTCTGAGTTCTTAAGAGACTAGTGGCACCAGCACTTTCCTTCTTTGCAGTAAGTTTCCACCGCCTTCAGCTCAGAAGTCAACTATACCAGGATTCAGTTTAGTGCCAAGTATTGCTTAAACACTGTTGTCTAAACAGTTAAATGTTTATAATAAACTAAAGATTGGTCCAAGTATTGGAAGTACGATATGAAGCCTCTTTGATGATACTTGTTAAATTCAAGTGTTAACAGCTCTTTAGGAGTTAATTCATGATGCTTCTTAATAGAGTAAATCATTACCAGCAACTACAGCAAGAATTGCAGAGGTCTATATGAAGGTATGGTGCTATTAGCACATTGCCCTAAGCAACCTGAGTGTGCACTTCATACAGAGCAGGCAGATGACTGTATACTCATTCCTCAGTTTACCTGGATAACAGCATGACCATAATAATTAAAAGAAAGCCACAAGCCTCTCCTCATCCCACAGGAGAGAAGCTTCTCTACAGATGGCAAAATAGGGAAATCCTGCCCTGCTTTTTCTTGCTCCAGGGCAGAAAAAAAATTAAGCCTATGAGCTACTGAATCAACATTTAGTTACACTCAACCAATACTCCCCTTTAATAAGGAACAAATTATTTAAAGTCTGAGTAAGTTATAATAGAAGCTACTATGGCAAGATTAACATCAGTGCATGCTCCACCTCTGAAGCACTCTTACTTTCTAGCATGCATAACAGTTACTTTGCTATAACTGTGTTCTAGGGAGTTGCAGCACCTTACTGTTTTCAAAGCAATACAAGTTGAACACTTCATGCACTTAATCTTCAACATAATCATATGTAAATTTTTAACACAGGTCTCACCAGCAAAGTGAGCTTATTAACATCTGGTCAACAAAAGTTATCAGCATAAAAGAAAAGTTCAGAAAAAAGTAATTTTAAGGAAAAGTTGTTTTTCCAACTCAATTTTGTTTGATAAGTTTTTCAGCATGACTATTATCCTGTTAATGCCTCAACACACACTCTATAACAATGATCCCTATCTTCCACTGCAACAGTGAATTAAAATAGGAAATACAAGCCAGGACTGCCACCAAGAAATAACATCTCTCCACTCTTCTGGTGCCTAGGATTCCCCTCAAGTGGATCCTCAGAGCAGAATACAACTGCTTGTCTTTTTAGAGGAATTCTTCCATCTTTATAACTGTCATTTTAAAAAGTACAAAGCATATTATAATCTTTAAACACAATGATCTGCAAATACATTGTTTAACATTGAGGCATTTTTATTTGGAAACAGGAACGGTTAGATGAGCACCCACAGACTCCCAGTCAGTTCCACACACTCTCCTCCTTCCTTCCCTCACTGATGATAAACAGCATCTGGATAAGAGCCTTAAAAATTTGGTCTTTGAACAATCAACAAGAAAGCAGTGTTTCTGCAGGTCACTGTCTAGTGACTATGGATAAGCAGCCAGAAGAAGCATTTCCCTGATCAAGACATACACCTGAAGTACTACAAAGGGTTTTTTTCATCGTAGGAAGTCATCTACTTTGCAGAAGAAATGCAACAATGCAGGGCACCTAAATCTGATACAATAGCGTCTGTAGCTTTGATACCATTCCAAAAACTACAGGAAAGACGCAACAGGCATAATGAACCAAAATTTTGCTTAAGGTACTTTTTGCCAGGAAAAATTAAAGGAATAGTTCAAAAGAGGCAGAAAAGCTGAATCATCACACAAAACTGCAAAAAAAAGGATCTAGGTTTGGATTGTCCTAATGTTGCTGATAAAAGCCACACAATATCTCACAGTACCCATCTATAAGTCAGTTACTTTCACCAGATTTTTTTCAACCAACCTTCTAGGTCTCATGAACTCCAGATTAGCTGGAAGTCACTAGAACTTTATCACTAGCCACCTCCAAATCTGCATTGGCAACAATTGTCTTTTTTGCCCCCCCATCACTCACTTCAAAACCTAGGTATCATCCTCAAACACAAACTCTACCTACATCCTCATATCCAAGCTACGTTTAAATAACAGAATTTTCACATGCAACATCTCAGACATGTTTCAACCACATCTCAGATGATCAGAGGGAAACTTAAGAAGGAGATATAGCTCCCTTCAAGGATTTCTTGTTTCCATATGTACAAAAAGTCTGGGCTCTAATTACATCAAGACAGTTGTACCTATGGTGTGGACCAAGCTTTACAACAGCTTCCTTACACTCCCGCAGCAAAGTATCCAGCAGTGGCACCATTCTGATCATAGCTTCTTGTTCTTAACTCTGAACAAGTTTTGAGTAAAATCAGCAATCCATTGCAATCCTATAGCAAATCCCAATATGGGAGATCAACGTCAATAACTTGCAGAAGTACAGATGTTAAGTTCACTGTGCTTTTGCTTCCGAAGAACCTAACCTTCAGGTCACATACATCTTCACAAAAATCTGTTTCTCCTACCCTTCAAGGATAAAATAACTGGCTGCCAAAATTACACAATAATCCACATAAAAAAAAAATCCCTTACTAGTTAAACTAGTGTATTTTTCCAGAAATGCTGATTTCTTCCTAAATCCAAACCAAAGAAAAACTCTATAAGGAAGACTACTATTTTGGAATGATCCATTTCTTCCAGTGAGCAGCACTCTTTGACACACCTCCTGCAAGAGCTTTAAAACCCCCTCAGTGAGAACTAAGGGCTTTCAAAATTGTCAGCATCTGACTACATGCCCATGACATCCCAGTCCTCCTAGAGCAGTCAAGCTCAGCTTGTGGCCCTGGGCCACAAATAGAGTGTTAGAATAATTCAGACTGCGCAGTTGACAGCAAACCATGGGCTGAATGGAATTTCCTCAAAGGAGTAACAACTCTCTCAGCACTGCTTGCCTTATCTGCCTCTTTTCTGTCCCCATACACTAATATAATAGTCCTTGTACACAGCTCAATGGAGAACAGTAGATTGTCTATAACCTAAACCTTAAAACGCTCTTACAGGATACCAAGCCAACATGCAAACAGAAAATCCACATCCGAGAAAGAGGAAAAAAAAAAAAAAAAAAACACAAAACAAACACAAGTCCACCCCAGCAGAAAGGTGGGCCTCATGGTAAGTTACATGGAATTGTATCATGTTGTTATAACAGAAGCATTTAAAAGGATCTATGAGAAAATTTAACCCAGGAGACAGTGAAGCAGTGTTAAATTAGGCAATTTGCCTTCCCTTGGACTCATGTGACCTGAGACTCCTTACTACTAAATATCGCAGGAAGCAGAAGAAGTAGTTAATATGCTTAAGGCTATTCATTTCTAATAAACTTTAGTTAGAGTCTAATGTATGAACACATCTTTGGCAGCATTCATAAAAGGTAAAGGTCTCACATGTCTGTGAACACATGAGAACTGAATGCCCATACACAACCCTTGCTTTTCACATGTGCCACATTCTTTACTATAGCAGCCTCAAAGCATTTTACAAACACTAAACCTCTTCTCCAGTTATTAAGGACATAATAAACGACTTTCCATTCTAATGCAATCCCATTTATTACAGAAACAAGTAGGAGGCTGAAGACCCCCTTCCTTCGGTTTCATCCCATCCTACAGCGGTGAATCGCTCCAGCACATCAGTCGCCTTTGGGCTCAGTATTAGCCCCATCTTCCCGCCGGCCGCTGCCTTCCCGACCGGCCCCAGCCCCGCTAACCCTCAGCTCCCCGCACAGCCCACGGGGGCCTCCGCCCGCCCCGCGAGCCCACGCCCGTCCCCGGGCGGGACCGAGACCTCTCTCCTCTGCACAGGCTGCCCAAGTCCCGACCCGCACCGGCAGCCGGTCACTCCGGGAGGCCGGCCAGCCCGGCACAGCCTCCCCTCCCGGGCACGGCATGGGGTCCGCTGCCCTACGGGGACCCCCGCCCGCACCCACCGCTTCTTGGGGATGGAGCCGGAAGCCGGCCCGGTGGAGCCCCCCTGCGCCTTGCAGGGACTCAGGGAGAGCGCTTCCCGCTCCGGAGCCCGCGGCGAGCCCCGCAGGTGCCCTGAGATGATGCGCAGCCGCCGCCGGGCGGAGGACGGGGAGCCGCCGCCGCCGCTTCCCGCTGCCTCCTCCGCCGCGGCCGCCATCGCACTTCCGTGTTGTGCTGCCGACCGCCGCCGGGTGAGAGGTCGGGCGAGCGGAAGGCTCCTCCCGCCGCTCCCCTCATATAGGCTGTCCCGGCATGCACCGCCGCCCGCGCGCTTCCCGCCTCGACCCGAGCCGGCCGGCCCAGCCGTGGGGGGGCGGCGGTGAGCGCGGCCCCGGGGGTAGCCGCTGTTTCTTCGGGTGTTGTTAGAGCTCCGGAGCCCCGCTTCCGTGAGCAGCCCTTCGGAACAGTCATCTGCCCCGGTGGGGCAGTGGTGGAAGGAGAGAAAAAGGGGCTTTGTTGGGGGTTGCACACGTCCTGTGCTGTGGCACTAGCGCCGTTAGATCCCTGAGAGAACACAAAGCTGCGTGTTCTTTAAAGATGAGGGTTGCCAAAGTTAATGATGAAATGCTAATGAACAGTGAGAGCATAGGCGGGTTACCTAAGAAACAGGTTGGTGAGGCGACAGATGATCCTACAGGGTTTATCATTATTGTTGACAGGGACACAATGGCCTGGTGAGTGATGGCTGCTGAGCCAGGCGCCTCTGCCTGTGTAACCCGGCTGTGCTTCCCACGATGTACATGCACTGCTAGGGCAGAGGCTCCAGGCTAGATGATCTTAAGGTCCTTTCCAACCCTAACTATTCTATGATTCTATGTGATGCCAACCCCAGGTGCTGTCTGCTACTAGGAATTTACTTTCATGCACCAGAGTGCTTTGGTCAGCTTTGAATTTCCACTCAGGAGAAGATGTGGAAACTGGAAAGATTTTAAAGGAGAAGATACAAGAAGAGGTTTTGGGTATTGGGGTTTTTTTTTTTTTTTTTTGGTCAGAGAATGAGAAAAGGCTGAACAAACTGAGTCCCTTAAAGAAGGCCAAGGAACATAGGTTATCAGTCTACAAATATGTACCAGATGCCTATGAAGACAGCTATGAATTGTCAGCCCTGCATGTCCTGGCTGTGTTCATGAGAAGTCATGAGCTCAAACTGCAAGATGTAACTTCAGTATTAGCATTAGACTACTATCTAATGCAATTGAAAAACTGTTGTAGGTTGCCGGAGAATGAAGTCACCTTCATTAGAACAGCAACAGACTATCAACTGTCACCAACATTAGAATAGCAATAGTCTATCAGAGATGATATCAGTAGTTCTGCTCAGAGCAAGGTGTTGGGATAGATGACCTACTCAGATTAATTCCAACCTGTTTCCTGTGACATGAAATACCTCAAACCGTTGAAGCCTACTCAGCTGTCACACATGACCTACTTTCATGATCAGCTTTTGCAGTTGGATGGCACCAGTCAGCTTTTTGGAAGTCTTGAAGTGGAATGCTAGTATCTAAGCGATTACTAATACTTTTGTGAAGACATTTTGCCTATCGTTGACTTATTAGTCAATTCCTTCCTCATACACCCCCATGCTTGCTATGTCATGCATATGAACTAAAATCACATGCAAATTCATAAAACTCTTACCTTACCCTGTTTCGAATCTTTTCCAGTGACCTATTTCTCCCATGAGATTTCAACATGGTACCTTTCCATTAGCTAAGCAAATAGCAGAAAGTTCTCCAGGGAGCAGCATCAAGCCAAAAGTTCTCCAGGGAGCAGTATGTCATGTATGAGCAGTGAGATTTTGGTTCAGCTCCCTGCTTCCCGTGCAATATTGGTGCCTGTTTCAATCATAGGTCCACATATATAAACCAAAGATAACAGTATCTCCCTGGAGAGACTGATTTGAAGATAGTACACTAAGGACTGTGTGACAATACAGGATCAACACCTGTAAGACCGACTGATGAAAAGTAGCACATGAAAGCCACCCAGATATTATTACTATTTGTTTTGATTTTATTTTCACTGCTGTTAATTGATTTTATGTCCTTTGTGTACTTTGACTAGAAAAAAGACTGTCATTTTCCTGGGGCAGGAATTGCACCAGTTGCAATGGGGTCTGAGCTTTAGGTTAGGTTTCTGGTATTACTGCAACATAAACAGCTGTCCCAGCAGTTTGTTAGTTTGGTTATGGAGTTAAGTTCCCGCCATGAATAATTTGTGTACTGCTTTCTGGATTAATTCATGCCTATCCAAATTTTAACTGTCTGCTACTGTGGAGACAGTCTGTAGGGAACAGTCTCTCGACTGAGTTTCCATTCGTGTTGTTTACTGAAGTTGTGGGTATAGCTGGGGGGACTTGAAGTCAGTTATCTAAATCTTTGCTGAATCTAAATCACATTGCTGAATGCTGGCAAAGAGATACTAGATTCATGGTAGTAGGCTTCACATTTTCCTAGGATGTTTCTTTGTATTGCTGTCACGTGAAAGGAACAATAATGAGCCCATTGCTCATTTATTTGATCCTAATCGTAGAGGTTTCCAGTAAAAAAATTTAATTCAATTAATATCTGAGGAGCAGAATTCATCTCCACCTCAGAACTTCATTTTTTTCAAGTGTGTATGTGTCTAGAGACTTAATTGGAGGATGGGGGAAGGCATGGTGGTATGGTTTGGAAACCAGTGACAGCCCTTGTCCTATGCAGAGCAAAGGTATAGGTAAGCAACACCTTGGTTTTGTGCAAGAGAGATCTTTGCTTACAGTATGAATGCTGAGTTTCTGCCAGTGCTTTGCACGCAATCCTCAGCTCCCTTGGGAGGATGCCATGAAAAGAAGCAGTAACATAATGTAGTGATGGATCATGAGGTCGCTGTTGCTCATCTTTTTCCTGAAATGAAGTACTGGCATATTTTCAAAAAATAGGTCTACTTGATACATATAAAGTCTATGTGATAAGTAGAAGGTAGAAGGGCTGAAAAGAAAACTTAGGAAGCACAACGATTTTCAAAGTAATATGGTTGTGGCACCAAAGAGAACTGATTTTAGTAAAAATACCAGCAGATCTACAGCATGGTATTTTGAAGGGTGCTAATGGCTGCCGAGCCAAAGCGGCAGTGTTTGCTGTTCCGTGAGCTGTCCTTCCCACATACCTGAGTGCATCTGCAAGCATGAGATGCCAGCTCAATGTGACATTTGTCTTTTCATCAAAGATCTGCATTTCCAGGATTTTCATATGGGCATTTTCAGGAAACATAGATTTCAAGAGAGTTTACAGTGCAATACAAAGTAAAGGAGCAAAAATATTTTAAACTTTCAGAGGGGTCTTCATGAAAAGATATCTCAGAGCTCTGTTACACAGTAGTCCCATGGGAGAGCACAGAGGGAATGTGCTGCTTAGGATAAACACTCCACTTTTGGACAACCCGTACACAGGCTGTGAAAAGAAAAGATGCTTCTGATAAATTTTGTTGCCTTGAATAGAGTTGAACAGATTGTTGAAAATCACGTAATGTAGCATGAGAGCCCAGGAGACATAGGTGTCAGATGTGGAAAATGAATTGATGGGATACACATCCAGCCTTAAAAGCTTCAGCAACTTACAGGCTGCTGAAATAGCAACTGTACACACATCTAGAAGGTAGAGTGCTATATTCAACTTAAACTGTAAAAAGGGTTTTGAAACCTGAGAAAGTTCCTGATCCCAGCTGAAACTGGCAGGAACTGCTAGTGCTGTAGTACACACCTCTGCTGTTCCTTTACTGGCTAAATAGCAGATAAAGGCAGTGGGATTTTTTACTTGTTTTTCACTTTTAAAGTAGCAGTAGGCTTTGAGTTATGAGGTAATACTTAATTCACCTCACTGCTTCTGAGGGCAAAGAAGAATATTGTCACAACTGTATAGTAGCCAATGAGAAAATGGACTTAAAAGAATTCTTTGCATTCTAGAAAGATGGGAAATTAGAAACTGATTTTTTCAAGAGTCTTCATTTCATGGCACAACTTGCAACGTTCAAACAGAAGGAAACACCTACTTGAATAAGGTGTGGTTTAGATGTTCTTGCTTTCTCCAGTTCAACTGCTATTCAGATGTGATTGACACAGATATTAGAATACCTTTTTGTTCTGTATCCCTGTACAAAAAGCCACCACCTACAGTAGAGGGATTTGGCTGCTTTAGGTATAGGAAGGGTGTGGGACACCCACAGCTGAGTCATGGGCTAAGAAGAATCTGATGAGGCAATAAAATGGGGAAAAGGGCATAAACCCTTGAGGTCACCTTCGGATTAGTTATTTTTTCACCAGAGAAACTGGTGAAAACTATCTTTCTCACAAGGAAAAGAAAACGTACATCTATTCATGAACATGTCATTCAACACTAATTCATTCTCTGGGAGTAGTTTTGTTGATACTTGATCAGGCCAAGAAGTTTTCCTAAAAGGAGACAATTTGTCTAAGACCTGGGTAGGCTTTGTGCCATTTTTATAGAGTCAGCAGAGAGGCTGAGGGAATGGCACCACATCCAGCCATCCAGACAGCTTGCAGGCCTCAGTGCCACAGAACAAAAAGGGCCCAGGTCTCAGAGCTTACAGCGAGGAAGAAACCTGCCAGACCTCAAGCCACTGGCAAGGATCAGCATGGAATTTGGGAAGTTATATAGGGATAGAAGGAATGGAAACTAGGAAAAAGGTGATAAAAGCCTGCAGAGCATGGGCCATGAATGAAACCTCCCATCTAGGGATCTCCAACTAGAAGCTGCCCTTTTTTACATTAGAAAGGTTAGCGGGCAGCATGTTTTGTCTTTAAGCATACAAAAAATACATACTTTTTTTGAACATGGTGGTCAACTCTCTTCAGGTAAAGACAAAAATTACCAAAGATAATCAGCTATTTCTGCTTTCAGTTAACCAGATTATCTGAACAGATTAGAAATGCTACAGTTTAAAAGTAAGTCTGTATCTGACCAAGAGCTGATCACTGAGAACCAAGTGCCTTCCACTGGTGCCCTAATGCAGAGTTATTAGTAATATATTATCCACATACTTGTGATAACTACAGATCTGACTTTTCTGTCTGTCACATTTTGCATGAAAGAAAAATTCTTGCTAAATTGTTAGCTGTGTGCACAGATGAATCTGTGCATCAGCAATTCAAGGTTGGCCTTTGCACACTCAGTAAGATGCATATCTGTTTCTTCCGCTTGCTTCTGGTAGTAAAATCAGTTAAACCCTTATCACTAGCAATGTTTGTCAATGTACATGCTTTGCAGGTTTCCAGTGAACTCATTTCACCTTCTTCATTTTACTGTAATGACAGTCCTGCTGCCTCCAAGTAACTGAAGGGAAGAAGGGCAAGCTTCCTAGAAAACTCTGTGCACAGATATATAGCCCTGCCCAGTTTCAGCTCTTCCACAACTTATGTCAAAAACCTGTCAAGAGAAGAAGCTTCCATATTTATTTATTGAGGCAATTCAGTAAACCCAAACATAGTTACCACGTGTGGCTTCCTGCGGCTTTGTCAGTGAAAGTAAGCGGAATTCCACATTTACAGACAGTTAGCTTTCAAGGAGTGTATCCCAAAGGAGCTCAGGTGTGGTTTGCACACTATTTTTTACTGCCCCAAGACTTTCTCTCCTTCCCCTTTTTTAAGAGAGCTGTCAATTAAAGTGAAATGTAACTGCCCAACATGACAAGGGAGCCTCTGTAGAAACTGTTTGCCTCTACACTTTCCCAGCTGTTGCAGCTCCTGTACACCTGCATTTTATCTTGGTGACTTCATCTCATAAATATTTTCAGTTCTCCTTTTTTACTTTCAGAACATCTATTTTTCATTCCAGCTTTATGCCCTCCTGTGGAAGAGTCTGGCAGGAAGTGTTGCAACTCTGAAAATCCCCTTTTGAGAAGGAGCATTGCCTTTCTCAGCCCAGTTTTTGAATTTCATTTGAATAGAGTTGGTAGTTTCCTTTTGAGACATTTAATTCATATAATTATGATACTCTCCTCATTTTGAATAGTTGTGTATGTATAGAAAGGAAAGATGCCCTTCTATATTTTTCCAAATGATATTGCTTTGCTAGCCAGCAGGCAGTAGAAAAACATTCCATGGGGAAGTGAGGCAGGAGAAGCTGGATGTAGTGAACACTAATCAAGTTCAACAGTTTTTCCTGATAATCCTATAGCCTGGCACTCTTCTGTCCTCTATGCTTTAATGTGTATGTAGTGTGAGATCAACTGGGGATACTTCTAGGATCTCTATGTACATGTGATCCTCCAGGTTGATACTGGTAGCTAGATTATATTGTAGTATTTTGTTAAATAATCCATTCTAAGTATGCAGTTTGGTGCACTAAAATTCTTGCATTCAATTCTCCCAGTCTGCTGCCATTTCTCAGAATTTACAAGAGGAAGAAGAAATGACCTAATAATGCCATTTGCTTAATTCCATATTTCCCTTGCTCATCTCCCTAGACATATAGGTTCTAACAACTATTGGTTTACTCCTAAGGGCATATAACATATAACATAATAACTGTATTGTGGAAGAGAATGTTGTTTGGGTTTTATTTAGAAACTCAATCCCTGTGTATCCTTTTGGGAGGATTGTAGGCATGATAAGCTCTACATCTTCTGGGTGAGAAAAAGCATCTCAGGAGG
This sequence comes from Ara ararauna, assembly GCA_028858755.1. Classification (NCBI taxonomy): domain Eukaryota; kingdom Metazoa; phylum Chordata; class Aves; order Psittaciformes; family Psittacidae; genus Ara; species Ara ararauna. Next base: position 23,678,911 of record CM054381.1, read on the forward strand.
AGGACAAATACAAGGGTAAGGAGAGGGCTGATTGTGCCTGAATGCAGTTTAAGTCTTGGATTTTTCTTGCTTCATTAAAGTGCGAAAAAGGGGCTGGTGGGAAGCTTAGTGTGTGCAGTTCTTGACTGAGTCTTACTACAGAATTCTTTGCTGCTGGAAAATGGACATTTATCAGGTAACTTAGCAGAAATGTTTGACATATTTTGAAGCCATAGGACTTCGCTGTTGTGGCTAATTCAAGAAAACTTTTTGCTAGAGCAGATAGCAAGCCAGCTTAACAAACAAATCAGCTACTGCAAATTCTTCCTCAGAGTTTAATGAGAAGGAACAATTTCTTCTGGTGTCTATTACATTTTAAGACAATTACCTGAGCGTGCTCTAGGAAATACCAAGGTAGGTAACATCAGACACACAATTAAGCAATGTAATTCCATAAACACCATATTTGGGAAAGGCAGAGTGTTTGAATAGACCATGTAAAAACTGTTCCCAAATGGAAGCAATTGATTTGAATTTTTTTCCTTTGCTTAAAGCGAGAGATTTTTTCCATGGTTTTGTGAGAACTAGATGTCAAAGTGGAATAAACCATCTATATCTTAGATTAAAACTGTTAACTCTGTCTCAATAATACCTATATTATCCTCATATAATCTTATATTATTCCATAATTATCTCCCATACAATAGTACAATTGTCCTGTAAAGGTAGCTGCTAATGGAAAGTCAGAATTATATAACTGATAAGAGAGAATTGTATTGAACATCTGAATTTCCCAGCACGATAGCTGCTTTGTGAAAATGGTAGACAGAATACAACTACTGTGAAGCCTCTGCATTTGTTTTGATATACGCAGGCACTCATATCCTGTCATAATTCAGGTCCATAGCCTTTCAACACACAGCTAAGAGTGAATACTACCCTTGCCATTAAGGTCTGCTGAGGTTAAGCTGTGTCCTGATGTCTTGCAGCAGATTTCATAGTTTACAGACTAAGCTACATCCACTCTCACCCAAACAGCCACTGTTCTCCCCATTGCTAAACTTGTGTATTAGTTCAGCCCTTGGAGATACTCACTTCCCTCCTAGTCTGTTCCCCCAGTTTCCTGCGATGCTATATTATTCTTTCTAATTGGCCCAGCTTCCCTCTGCATTGCCATGTTAGAGGTGTCTTCTGACAAATCAAAGATGCTTTCACTGTATGTACTAAGTAGATACAGGTGACCAATGCAATTCACTTTTATTTTTAGAGACATGCTTTAGGATCCAAAGTTTAGAAAGACGCTTAACTATTGATGCAAAGATGATGAGAATAGATTAGGTAAGAGTCAGGCAGAGCATAGACAGAAACAGGTGGTGGTATTAGGCATTTAATGGTCTTTTCCAGTGTGATGCCAAGAGGGGATCAAGCACCCTGAGCAATTACATGGGAAGATAATGGAGGCAAACTGAACATCCAGCAATGGCTTTTTATGTGCTTGTGCCACAGAAGGCATCAGCAGGAGACTGACGATGCCATGAATACAAGATTTTCTGTGTCCTTGTGTCATGTTACTTCTGTACCTCTGCTGTTCCTCAAGGAAAGGAGTAATGAGAAGCAAGAATTGCAGTCAATGAAAGAAGAACCAGAGGCACAGAGCTGTGAACAGGGAACTTAACCACAGGGTGGTGAGTACCACCCACCATGTGGTGTTGCACTCATGGCTAACCACAGCAGAAAGGGAGTGATTTCCTGGTTTGCATTTAGCTAAATTATCATCATGCCCATACTATACCGTTTGCATTTTAGAGGGGGCAGAAGCATGGAGTTCCCAACACCTCATTTTCATTCTCCTTTTCCTGGACCTGGGTCTAAGCTCTTCAGTTTTGCCTCATCTGAGAAACAAAAAACAGAAGGTGGAGACAGGCTGAAGTAATAATAATGAGATCGAGCAGTAAATCAAGGAAGTTTGAACAAATGTAGTGAATTCTGTCATTCTGTGAAACAAAACAAATGTTGATTCAACTATAACTTAGGCTGTGGAATCAAAGGCAGCTGAACAGAATATTTGCATGAGTAAAAGCAACATTTCTGCTCGGATGCAAATCTGTCTCAGTTTTTAAAATGCAGTTCTAACATCAGAGATGCTAGTAAAAGGGGATGATTTTCAGGATTTTGCAAATTACAGCACAGTATATTAAGAGGAATGAGTGGCAATTTATCTGAATCTGCAAGGCTGTAAACCAGAGCAGTTCAGCAGCTGCTCCAATGGCAGCTAAACTGTCTTTGTGATGAGAGCGAGAGCCTCCTGGAGAAGGGTAGAGTGGACAGTCATGGGTAGGAACCATTAAAAAGCATCATTACCTATAAGTAAGCAAGCACTGCTAGAGCAGGCTGAACCATGAGAGTCACTAGCAGGCAGCCTGGCAATCTGTCTCCCTTTCACTTCTGGAATTATTGGTTATTTCTTGATTTTAAGTTCTTAAAATTTTGTTTCCTTCCCAAGGATGATTTAAATTCATCTGCACATTTGATTATGGTATTGTAGGAGTTAAATAAGTATGTAAAATTAAAGAATAGCTTCAGCTCATTCTGCAGAATTTGCACCAGCAGGACACCTTAAATGCTCCTACAGCTGCTGCCTCGCCAGACCTGAGGACTCCAGTCTCAGGCACTGTCAAGCCAATGCTGTTCACCAGTGCTTTGTTTCAACAGAGAAATGTGGTGCATACAAGGGATAACAAAGGCAGCTCCTTTTTTGAAGAACACAAAATAGATTAAGCTGGTCTCAGCTGAAAAGGACGCCATCAATTTAGACAGCAGCCTGCTGTTTCAGCTGAAAACATGGGAAATGGAGCAGCACAAATGGGTGAACTGGTTGATTCTCCAAAATATTTGTGAGATAATTAATCTCTACTGCTTTCTTTGTTTGATAGGGGACCAGCTTACTGCTCCATTACATGCAGTGATATCACCGAGGAAGGTAGGCATTTTCAAATGAGAGAAAAACAGAATTTATCTTCTCTTTAACACAACATTCTTTGTGTGTTGAGAAGTGAAAAAACAAACTGTTCCTATGTTCACGGCTCCTCAGCGCTGCAGCACTGAAAGTTTAGGGGCAAAGGAACAGTTGTAAAACAGAAAGTGGGGGCAAAGAAAGCAGTGCCAGACTTTGAGGGAGAAAGTACTACTGTAAATATATCTAATGACTAGGCATAAAAAGAAGTACTGAGTGATTCCTCATGCTCTTGTGAACTGAAAGCAGTTTGGTGAGAAACCTCACGGCAATCATTCCCAAGCTTGCTGGAACAGCAAGACTCTAGGATAATAGCACTGGCTCCCCTGCTAGAGCACTCCCTCTTAGCCAATGTATGGATTAGTTGTAAGAGAGCAGTTAAGGAAAATAGTACAACCTTGTGACTGAAGGAAGAATAAAACCATGATAATAAATTCAGCAGAGGTAGAGTTAGAAAATTGAGACATTTATCAGGACGATTAACTTGCTGTGACGATAGTAGTATTTACCCTGAACATCTTGGTAAAGAGCAGCTTGGGCCAAGAGCCTTACCCCTATTTAAATACCAAATTTCAGCTGGAATCGAGAGGCTGAGACTCCTGGTGCATAGGAAAGCAAGGCAGCTGAAATGCCTGTTCTTGAGTCCCTAATTTGGGTTCTTCTGTGTTTTAATTTTTCCTTACATGGCTAGAGATCATTTCTGTCTTATTCCTCCAATGAGATGTTTAAATTCCTCCTTTACTTCTCAGTACTTCATTCAAATTCTCCAACTCTCAGAGCAAAACGCGTTGCTTTTGGGTCTTCAGCGAAGAGTTCTCTGCTCTTGGAGCAGTAATGCAGAGCCATAATACATTCCTTCTACAGAAAGCTTTTTAGCAATTATTTTGTAGTCAACTGAAATGTGTACTTGTTTATCAGCAAAGTGCTTTCTAAACACTTTTGTTATAGTGTCTAAATGTATTTTATTGTAGCTTCTAACCAGTTTCTAAAAACCATTAAACAATTAAAAAGGAAAATTTATTTGCCTCAGATTTCTTTTCCTGGTGATACCATGGTTCCCAGAATTGCCAAGCATTCCTCCCTTGTGTAGCTTTTACTTGACTTGTACGGCATTGTTGGCTGTGTTAAATCAGGCAGGCTTGGCCCTTTTGCCTTGTCAATGTTACCTGAGATTTCAGCTAGTTATATTTTGACTGGATTGAACAGAAAAGCTTTCCAATTACTTTTTTCCACTGCCAACCTTCATTTTTCACTCCATCTTACCTTGTACAGTGCTCCCAGGACTCTTTAAAATGTACTAAATAGTGGAGCAAGACTCTGGAGTTGGCAGCCCCTGCATGCAAGCATCTTCCAGACATCTGGAGTGCTGAACTGTGATGAGCTGATTCAAATCAGTGTCTCTATAGCAAGCTTTTGAGGCAGCATCCTCAGCCCTACATATCCCTGCAGGTAGTCCCAGCACAGGCCAGACAGAGCAGACATCCCTGCCTCACGCACTGGAATGCAGAGGCTGAAGCTGTACTCCAAAATCTGGTGACATCTTTTCATTTGTCCTACCACATCTAGGGACAGCAAGAATCTTACATAGATGGCATCTCTATGTGAAAGCCATTTAAAGTTGCACAATACTGAGTTCTGATCTTAGCTGAGCAGGGCAGGTTAACAAGATGTCTTCTGAGCAGACACAGCCTAAATGCATCATTGGCAAAGGACTGGGGTGTGCTATTTGTGACCTTTGCTTCCAAATGATTCTAAAGCACAGTTTTATTCTTACCCAGCAGATGGCCAGCTGCTCTTAGTAACAGAAAATAAACCAAGCAGAGGTTTTCTTGCTAACATTTATAAGTCTGCAGATGGACGCTTTAAATGCAAGGCAGCTTTGTTAAAACCTAAAAACCTATGATAGCTTTAAACTCAAGGCCTGATTATTTTGTGTTCTGTGGTAGATCTCCCTTTTCTTCAGACAACTCTCCTTGAGGAGTAAAATACATGCCAGGCTCTGGGAAGTGTAGCATGTGCTCCAGGGATGTATGGCGGTTTCTGCCAGGAGTGCAAAAGGCTGCAGTGACAGCCTTTGTTACTGTAGGTAGTCTTTGTATCCCTGGAAAAGCTTAGAAATATTAATTACAGGAGAAAATATAAATAAATGCTTTGCAATTTTGTTCAGCAAAACTCTGTCTCTCATTCCCTGATCTTGTTCTTTCTCTGGAAGTTCACTGCTGCTCCCACAGGCACCGCAGGTTTAGCTGGACACAGCTGCAGCTGGTCACAGTTCTGCCTAGTGGCTGTGACTGTAGGTGGTCAGAGGGTACACCTAGGTGGAAACATGAAAGTCTAAACTTGAGCTAGTATTTTCTCTAAAACTCACATTCAGTGTTAACACAGCAGCTCAGCCAAGGTACTGAAACATACAGTTACTCAACGCAGGGGGGACAGGTTCAACTCATATGCATAGAATTATCCCTAATGTTTTGTCTCCCACCATTAACTTTTAGACAGTGGGTAGTTACCACCACAGGCTGGGTGATGGACAGGCATCTTCTAGGATCAGTAAAGGTCTCACAATGACAAGATGAACTAGCTAATAGGAAACAGCTAGGAATGGAAAAAACAAACTTTCCTCCATCGCTAGGACATTGTGCAGCCTAAGGCATAATCGCAGCTGTTGGCAGGTACTCAAATGGTGGAGCATGAGGCACTTAAGAGGCTTAGAATGGCCAGTCACAGGCTTTGTCAGCCCACATCTCCAGGAACTGAGGACACAGCAGCCACCAGTTCTCCTCCCAGACCCCTCTTCTGCTTTTCCCATAACTGTTACAGGCAGCAGTATTCAATCACCAGGGAGGTATACATACACCCCAACGCATTTCTGTGGTACATAAAATATAGGAAACAGTTTCCTGCTTTATTCGATATAATTTCTACCACAATTTGAGTTAGTGTTTTATTATTCTCGTATGTAGTCAGTTAGCTTTTTCTGTCTGAAAATCTCTTGTATGGCAACACAGCAAAGGATATAAATTAAGAAAGTATGACAGTGCTAGCAAGCTGAGAAAACTGGCAGAAATCTTACAGGCAGATAAAGTAAATAAAATAGCATTAACAATCGTGGAAAAGCATTCCAGATTTTGAAATTACAAAGTCCCTTTCAATAAGCTTTTTACATTACTTAAACACTGGCTGCAGTGGTTTGTGCAAACAGCTTTAATGTTCTCCTCTTACTGAAACAGGAGGTTATGCAACCAGACCACAATACACATGTTGCCTTTGAAGACAAGTTTAAAAAGCATTAAGGTATTATGAAAGTATCATTACAGGAGCAAGCGCTCTTTCGAATCATTCTAACTGCTCATTTTACAAGGGAGAGAGGTTGTTTAAAGGCTGTGCCATGGTATATTACACATGTAAGCCATAAAAAGCAGCATTGGAGAGAGACGTACTGCCTGCAGTAGTCAATAAAGGGTGCCACAAATGTTTGCCTTTCAGAGGTGGCAAATAATACTGCAAGTTCACATGCAAAAATATGTGCAAATGGGCTAAGAAATGCCAAACAGGTGGAATGAAAGGTTTCTGGCATGGAAAGTAACTAACCTGAGGGGAACTTCTGAGCAAGTAAGGTCAAGCGTGCTTCTCTTCCCTGCTAACATTCTCTGCCATTCTGCCCTTCTGCCTTGGCATCTGTTACCTTGATATGCTTTTACTATTTCCCACCCTACCCCAGGTGTCTGTAAGCTTAGTGTTTGATTTTTGGCACCCTTTTCCCTGTCTTGCTTATGCTTGTTTCATGCCAACAGCAGCTGCATAGAATAAATCCTGTGGGTTTTATAGAGCCATTGTTCAAAGCTGTGTTAAGAGTGCTCCTACACATTTGCAATGGTAAGCAACTGTAGAAAGAAACTGGAATTAATAAAAGACATAATAAAAAGGCAGACCTAAATACTGTTATACAGTGAAAGCAATTGGGACTATGCATGTAGAAAAATACGTCTTTGATTAACACATTATGAAGGAATGATCCTTTTCAGGGGAAGAGCACGTAGTATGTATTTCATCCATCAAGATGCATCATTGGTATTGTGTTTTGAATACAGTTTTGAATAAATACCATGGGGCAGGGATGTTAGATTTGCTTTCTTCATTTTCTAAGTAAATGTCTCTGTAGGTCCTCTTTCAACTGAGTGACCAGTACTCTGATGCATACTGGAACAGCCTCAGGGATGAGCTAGTTATGTTAGGACTACAGTTGTTCCAAAGGGAGAGAGATTCCAGCTAAAAGTACAAGTCTTGCCTCTTTTCTATCATACTGCCTTTTTGCAGAAGAGAAGCATTTGGCATACAGCTCCTCTGGCAACTCCACTTCAGCTCAGAGGCTGCCTTGCAACAGAGCTATTCCTTGGAGCCTGCATTGGACCTTATTGCTGGAAAAAGAGAATGGCTTGGCTGTAGCCTTTTTTTCTTACTGCATTACCCACAAATTACTAATGAAAAGGAATGGATCATTAAAACAGATGAATTCAGAGTTACCAGTGAGACTTGCTAGTTTAAGGACTGTTTTACATTTTACAAGAAAAGAAAAGAAAAAGACAGTAAACATCTTTTGATAACCTTGTATATTCCACTCATACAGCTAGCTCCTGTTTTGTGGAAAGCTGTATGTACAGTGCGCATTTTTATATTATCTAGAACTTCAGAACACAAGATGGCAGTGTACATACTGTAGTGGTTTCAGGCTTTGAGCTGCTCCTGCTACTCAAAGAGCACATATAACATTTTATTCAGTCCTGTATTAATCTGACCATGTACTTGCGGTATTAGAAATAAACCTAACAGTATCTGTCAATTGCAGAAACAAATGCAATTTGTCAGTAATTGAGTATTGCATGAACAAGTGTTAGGTAAAGCTTAATTCAAGATTTTATCGTATGTAACAACACTCCAGAGACATTAAAAGCCTCTTATGGAACTCCTCAATTGCAATAACAAGAGGTTATCCCTTTGTGAAGGAACGGAAGCTGGCTCAGTCGTAAGAGCTTCAGAGCAGAATCGGCTGCTGGGGAAAAGCACATAAGAGAGCTGGCAGCCTGAAATATGTGAAAAGCTCAGGGCTCTCAGAGGAGCAGTGCAGACCACTGGAGTGGAACAGGCTGAACAGTGTCTAAAATTGAACAGGTGCCTTTCTATGAAAAAAAAACAACAAAGCAGACAACTGTTTGGCATGATGATTCAGAGAAAAAAATTCCACCGAGAAGCATCAAATTAGACAATAGGTCTCTGGCTGAGGACAAAATCGCTTAAAGAGCTACACGGAGTCGGACCTTTCTGTGTGTAACTTCAGAGAAGGCTCATCCAGAGGCTCTCTGAGTACCAGTGGGCTAAGAGAACCACAGTAACAGTCTTTCTAAGCAAGTCTTTTTTCTTGTGTTCAGTTGAGTAGTGGAAATAGTAGGTATAGCTAAAAAGTTGTCTTGGCTACTTCCTGAGCTGAACCCCTAGGTTTGGTTATGCAAACATGGCCTTATTAGAAAGGCTTGATACGTAGTAGAAAAAGCCCTAAGAAAAACAGTAATATTTTAGAGTGTAACATAATCCTGGAAAGCATTATCCCTGTGGGATGCGAAGACTGACAAAATTCTAGGCAGTCCTACTTTCTCCCTGGGGAGTGCTCAGGTGACATTGCCTCCCTGCACCTGAACTCATGGCACTAACGGGCACATCAGATGGACTCAGAAGATCAAACCTCAACACCAAGGTTCATGATTTCTGGGTACAGCTCGTAATTTAACATATTTATTTGGAATTAGATCATGAGATATATGTATTTCTCTCAGAACAGGAGTATATGTCATCCTCCATTCCACTGAGCAATGGAGAACCTCACCGCAGTGTGAGTAGAGCATGGCATACAGAGCTTGACCAATGTTTTTGATAGAAGGTGTAATTGGGAATGCTGGTCCCCAAGTCTGCTTTTCTTGTAGTCATTATCTGTGTGTGAAAATACTGCCCTGTTACAAATCCCTCAGCCACAGTAGCTCCAATGAAAAGTTGTCATATTTTTCATGGTGGTCCACTTCTGTCGTTACAATTGAATCGATTGCTGCTTGTTATTGCCTTATGTTCCCACGCATAAATCACTGAGTTTATTCCAAGACTCTTTTTTTCCCTCTCTCTTTCTGAGTTTGCACAAGATTGAATTTGGCATTGATTCAAATCAAATAATTCAGACGTCATTTTTTGCCTGGTATTTAAACTGAGGGTGGGTTCGTGACTGAAATACAGTGTCTTACCTGGCAGTTTCAGTCATTTGGTCTATTTGTCACAGTAGGTGACAGAAAGTGTGGCATGCACACAATTATGCATGCACTTTTCAACCATCTAAAATGGAGGATAAATTGAACATGTCATGGTTCTAGGGCAGTAATTTATATTGAGTACAAGCTGGGAAGGGACCAGAGCCAAAACCTCAGATCTAAATTACCTTGAGTTCCAGGGAAATTTTAATCCAAATAAAAACTTCACAGCTGTTCATTGTATAATTAGATGAACCAACAAGAGACCATGTCTCAGCACTCCCAAACTAAAGAATTTACAGCAGAATGGAAACTTTGTGGCTAAGTCCACAAATGACCTTACATTGACCGTTATCACTGAAGTTCCCTGTATGCAGTTATTGCCTCTTCATTTCTGCATCTGTTGTAACCACTCCACATGTCTCTGTTGGCTTTGCATATGTCCCTGTTCTCTGCTCTGTAAATGAACTTTTTCAGCCCGGTAACATTTCCTCACTGGGAGTGTGTTATGAGGATTCACAAACTCAAGATTTTCTATATACAGACTATTGAAGTCGGTCTTATGGTCTTTTCATAACAGGTGCTTATTCAAGGTTTGATTTGCAAGGGTGCCTCTTCCCTTTGGCAACTTTGGGAATTGCCTGCCTTTCAAATTTCTGTGAATGCAGGTACCACCAGTAATGTCCAGGTTTGGGAGGAGAAAGAAAAACATTGCCTTTTCTTGCTGCTTCTGCATGGTGTTCCCTACAGACCGTCCCTTCTTTTGTTTCTAGTCAAAACCCCACCACTTTTTTATGGCCCACAGTGAAATTCCTCCTTTAGGTAAAATAGCTCTTACTTTTCTGTACAGAATCATTCCTAATCACACCTTCTTTTACTACGTATTACCAATTTCCCCATAATCAAAGATAATATACTCTCCTCCCACAATAAAATGTAGGTGTAATAGAACACCCTCTCCAGTGTTTCACACAAGTACCTCTTTGACCCGACCCAACACAAACCAAAATTCATTTTTTCCTCATAGACCAAATGAACTTCTCCCCAGAATAAACTCTTCTCTTGACATTAAATTGTAATGACACTTGCAAATTCAGGAAGTCATGGGACAGCAAAATTATAGTAGTCCTAGAGACACTTTAACCTTTTCACTTACTGCAAGCATCATCCCTCTGCCTTTCATCACCCCTACTGTTAAAGGCAAGGTCTAGTCTATGAAGGGATACAGCAGGAAATGTCAGCAGGCTGGAGATTACTATCTTCTCATCCAGCACAGACATGCAGGTGCCAAATGGGGCATCAGAGCTGTTCAGGGCACAGAGTGGCTGGGGGAAAGGATATTAGGAGCTATTGCTACCACTGATACATTCCCCAAGTAAACACTGACCGTAATAATGAAAGTAAAAGGCAATATATTTAAAACTGGCAAAAGTAATACGCCTACAAAACGTGCTGGCAAATGGTATCATCAAGGCCAAGTGCTTAGCAGGATTCAGTAAAAGGTTATACATACATATTCATACATTTGTGTGGGGAATTAGATTTAGCCTGATAAAAATTCATAATGGATATAAATGTTCACAGTTCAGGGCATAAATCAGCCACCAGCCCGAGGTTAGAGAATAACTTCCCCTATAGCCAGGTTGTTACATAACTATCCATTATATCTGGAGTAGGAAAAGGAGGTTGAAGAATAGGGCAATTTCCTCAGAGGCATCTGGGAATTACTATTGGCAGACAACTAATTTAGATTTGATCTGGTATGGAAGTTCTCATTATATCAGATAATGTAATTTAGAATTAAAGCATATGATTTATTCTGTATTTCTTACTCTTCATGTAATCAAGCTCATGCCTGAGGGTGACTGCAAGCCTTCCCCTTATAAGCCAGCCCAAGTTGGTGAAATACACTGTTTTCTCACAGAACCTCCTTAAAGACAGCTTCAAATATTCCAAGGAAGTCAGGCAGAGTCCCAGGAATTCAGTTTGTTGAAAAGCTGGCCAACTAATACAGCCAGCTTACTGTCTGTGTCAGTGGTGAAAAAGCTGCATGCGTGAACCGCAGTAAAGATCTCATGCTCTGAAAAGTTCTCATTCTTGCTAACTTTGCATAATAACCTAAAAAGACTTGCAGAGCTCCTGAAAATCACAAATTACAGCACGTGGGCTACTCCAGGCCTGCTTTTCCTGCTTGGTATTGTCAGTTCACCTCAGCAAAACATAGTGTTCAGCGGACTTGTTTTCATCAAGCAGCATACCTCCAGCTCTCTTGTTTCACTTGCAAACAGTCTGCATGCTAATGCAATGCATCCTGCATGGTAATAAAAACAGCCTTTGTGACCTCGCCAACAGATAGCTTGATTGAAAATCAAATCCTTAATCAATTGATTAAGAAACACTAACTGAATACCAGGAATCGTTTACGTTCACTGCAGGGGTCAAGGGATACTAGCTGCATTCTGGTATAGTTTCTGGAATGCATGTGATTGTAATTGTAATTACAGCATAAATTATCATCACAATACATGTAGGAAACTGAGGGGCATTTATTAACCAAACATCTCACTAATTTTCTCAAGGAAAAAGAATGGTACTTGGCAACAGTCTGTCTTAAGCATAATTTCTGTTTCATGCAAGTAATACTAGAAACACGGCACAGTGATCACTCAACACCTGGAAGGCTCTAGGGCTGCAATCAACAAACACTGTGGTCTTATTAAAAAGAAAAAGCTTGCTGTTCAAACTTGAATGACCTCTTTGGACAGGTTTATAAAAGGAATGGCTGAAGAGCAGGCAGCACATGTAATGTGGTAGATGTTTTTGAAAGGTTTCAAACCATATTCCATAAAAATCTTACTTGAAAAATTAATCCAAGCTGGCTCTGCTGGGAAAGGTGTGAGATTGTTGAGGAGCACCTGTCCCTTGATGGTGGGTAAGGAGGCCCTGTCCCACCCACGGCTTTAGGTGTTGAAGGCAGGAGGTTTTGCAGGCTCAAGTCACCAGGCTGTCCTCCTTTAACATGCAGGGTTTGCAAAAGTAACACGACTGCTTTATGGCTTTCTCAACAAATAGGGCAACTCCCTTAAGCACAATTAACTCAACAGTGGCAGCATTATCAGCCCTGCCACTGAATCTGAAATGAGGGTTATGATCGCATGGGGTGGGCCTTGTTGGGACCATATGACACCAGTCTTCTGCCAGCTGCATATGCAGTTTTGTTGTGTCTCCTGCCTCCTTATGTCCTCCTGCTGCTACTACTGACACCCTGCCAGCAGCAACCAATTTCCCTGTGAAGCTCTCAGGCTGCTTACAGCCCAGCTGCCTCCTTCTGCCAGCTACCAAACTACTGCTCCAGCTCCCTCATAGGCTTCTTCCTTTCAAACATGGCTCACAGCATGCTGGAAAACTCAGTATATACTGGGAACCTCAACACAGTGTTGCAAAGACATACAGTACTTTGAACTGTAAGGAGATGTTCGGGGTATGATAGATATGGGTGGGAGGGCTGTTGGGGCTTTTTTCTATTGTTTTCATCAGGAAAATAAACTTCAGCATGCTGCTGACATTTGCAATTGTACATCACAAAAAACTGGAAATACCAGTGAAGAGAGAATTATAGATGGGGTCTAAAGAAATGACGGACTCAAAAAATAATAGCTTTGATCTAGAGTAAGGCAAATCAATAAATAGCTTACAAATAATCCAAATATTTTTTCAGTGGAAGAATAGCATGAAAAGCATTAATTGGAAAAGAGAATGATGGGAAACTCCTTCTTTTGCCCTGGCAGCTAGATGCGAGTTTGCACAGGATATGGCAAGGCAGAAAAGCAATGTAATTTTGGACTGTGCATGAGGAGCTGTAACAGCATCAGGTTAAGTAATTTTCTTTATGCTTTTGGCCTAAAATACTCAGTTCTATCCAGAGCACTATCAAAAAGACAAAAGATAAATGAGAAAGAGTTCTGAAAAAGGCCAGAAAAACCATCAACGGCTGGAGGCCAGATTTATTTGGACAAACGTGTATAAGTTTAACTCGTCCAGACCTCTAAGAGTGATTAAGGGGAACCCATAATGGACAACTTCTTCTGGAACAGAGTACTTAGAAATACAGAGTAGAAAAAAAAAAGGGTCAGCAGGCTGCCAGGGATCCCAACACTTCTTTGTTTGCTGCTGCTGAGCAGCCGCCAAATTACACTAGTAGCAGGTCTCAAAAGAGAGCATAGAAGTGAGGGTTGCATTGATCCTCTGAGAATCAAGCTTAGTTTTTGTTTCCTCAGAAAGACACATCAGAGACAAACCTCCCTGTATTTAAATAAAAAGTAGGCACATTGTCCGGTATAGTGCTGAGGATCACACTGCTTATGTGATACTGCTTCCTATTCAAGTACAGTCTCCATCCATAGGCTCGGAGAGCTATGTCTCACACTCTCCCTACAGCAGATGAGGAGTGGCAACACCATGTACATAAATAATGACATACTTAGGAGAGGAGAAAGAGATGCAAGTTCAGCTAGAAAGAAAAAAAAGAACAAGACAAAATACCAGCAGAAACACCATGACTTCAGGGTTTCTGTATTTCTGTTGCCTTCATACTGAGACATAGAGGACAGGTTGACACTGGAAGACAGTCTGTGCAACTTGGTCAAGGTGTATTGCCTATGCTGCCTAGCTAGCAGTGAGGCTGCATGAGCATTCCTGCACATCACTGGCATCTGCCCTCTTGCCTATGCCCATCTTCACAACCCTCAGCACACTTGGACATTAGCATCCCACCAGATGTATCAGGACAGGCTCAGTGCTGGCAGCCGCCAATAGCTGACAGGCTTCTGCCTAACAGCCCTGCGGATGCGAAGCAGAGCATCTTGTGCATGCGGCTGCTCCAAGAGCAGCTCTTGCAGAACAGTGTGAACAGTCAGCAGGTTGCTTCGATTTTAAACATGGTAAGTAGGGACTGCTTGCTGGGTATGGCACATGACAAGAGGCTGAAGGAGTAAAGAGCATATTGCATTCCCATGTCATGTGAATTTCAGAAGAGAAATCTCAAAAAAAAAAGAAACAAGACGATACAAGGAAAAAAGTGGCAATAAATCAGCCAGTGTCTCCCATTCTCTTTGAAAATCAGAACAGGCAATAACTTGGGGCTTCCCCTATTTAGCAAATGCTTTTGTTACAGCAAAGGACATCCTGAGATGAGTTAGAAGATAAGGAAAGTATTTCCTAGAAGAGATTATGACTGTATCATGGATTAAACACTATTTGGGTTCTTAATTCTATTTGTATAGATACAGAGAGTATACTAAAATACTTTGATAGGACAGATATTCTACCCAATGTTTGTGTTATCTCTTGCATCATGAAAGTCAGAGAGACATCAGTATTATTTTTGTTTTCACATTTTCTGGATTTTTTTGGATGCAGAAGGGGCAACAAAAAATCCATGAACAATTATAGTTTGCATTTGAGAAATGTCTAGGCTCTCTGAGCTCCTGGGAACACTTGGGAATTTAAAGGGAAAGAAAGATAAGCAGGAGCTGTGTCAGCTCACCTATGGCATAAATGCACTCCAACACTTAGAGGTTGGTGGGGAGTTCAACAGCATATAAGACATGGGCTTCTGACTCCAAAGCACTTGATGCACTTTAGACTCTGTAATATGTTTCTTTACAGTTAGTCTGTCTTCAGCAGTTCAAGTCAGAAAGTCTTCTAATACCATTCCCAGTATATTCAGTGCAATGCATGTTGCAAATGTTTCTATCCATGGCATTTAAGTTGGATTTTAAATCACTATATATATGGGGTCATTAATTCTGGGATAAGTTCCTTCAATATTTAATTCTAGAACAGTTACTTTATTCTAGAATTGTTCCAGAATTGTCTTGGCTCCTGAAGGTCATAGAATATCCTTCAACAGACATACTGATGTTGTAGTATGCCCTGGGTAAAACAAGAATTAGGATTCTATTTGGGTTAGGAGCACACATCATATAATTTATTTTCTGCAGATGCCAGGACATTAAACCTTTCAATTGTTTTCCCACCAAACTGAATGAGGCAGTTTGTTAATACAATTACCTCTGTATAATTGGAAACTAAATCAACGATGACTGCGTGATTTGAATATTACTTTAAATAATTTCATTTTTATGATGCTATTTTGTTGTACATGGTATCGCCAAATAGCTTATTCATTTTCCTGCTGACTGTGATTTGAGTTTGCACCTTTCTTTGAGAAGGAAGAAGCATATTTTCAACCTTCCTAGTTTTCTGGGATGAAGTGCACATTGCTTCTAATTATTCAGGCTGACACACATTACCACTGGAAGTCCATAGTCCATAGTGAATGAAACAAGAGGGGAGGACCAGGCAGATTATAACTACCCTGGGAAGAGGAGTGAGCAGCAGAAGTCTTTGGCAAGGCCTTTAAAGGAAAACAAGAATATGGGGTGATAACCAACAAAGAACTTGAGTATTGTGAAGGATTTCCCTTGGAAAATCCTAGGACATCTCTAGTCACTGCCTGTTCACTCTTTTGGAAAGAAGCCATTTTAAAGTATTTGGACAGATAACAGGAATAAGAGCCACAGACTGCCCATTCTGTGTCACAGTCCTTCTGGATCTCTCAAATTTACAGGTCAATATACTCTGTAAGTTAAACTTTATTTTATGAGCTCATTTGGAAAGAAAACAAATACAACAAACATGGGTTCAATCCCCTTTGTACAGGCTAGTCTAGCATGTGAGTTCACTAATTCAACACTGAAGTCACAAGGTCTCTAATTCATAATTCACAATACATTAACTCATAACTTGTAACTCATGCATCTAAGAGCAAAATAATTACCTAGCCAACAGTGAGAGTGCTCATCCTTCCTCCTCTGTCATGCTGCAGGCATCGCCTGTACCACACGAGGAAGCACAATCATTAGTGTTTTATCACAAGTGTTTTCATCATAAATCCAAAACATAGCACCATACTAGCTACTATGAAGAAAATGAACTCTACCCCAGCCAAAACAAGCACGTTCTTCACTCCTTATTCCATACCATTTACATCATGCTCAGGCTCTACATTATCCAATAGATCCTCAGTAGCCCCTTTCCCCCTTTCCATCCTTTGATATATATACACAGATACCATTAGCTGATGGACCACCCCTTTAAAATGTCCGTAAAATATCTGTGAAATGTCCATTGAGTTCATTAGTCCATGACTTGGTTCTGTCTGTTATGGTGGTCACTCAGGACAGGAGAGGTGGTGTGTTGTGTGGAGTTACTTGGCCAGCTCAGGTTGGGTCACTGATGCGCTTGCACTGCCTCTTGTAAGACTGTTCCTCCACTGGTAGTGGTTCCTGCTATAGTAATCCCATAATATGTAACTCAAATCATAGGTTACAACAATTTAAATTTATATCCATCACAATCTCTGCCTCTGATCCCTTTGGACACCACAGTGTACTTTCCTTGCCTCAGCTCCAGCATAAGCTTACCAAGAGATCCCAGTCCCTTAGGGGTGTATTTGCTCCAGTGTGGACTTACTCATGGGCCACAGTCCCTTCAGGGGTGTACCTGCTGTGTTGTGGACTTATTCATGGCCACAGATACTTCAAGGTGTACCTTCTCCCATGTGGACTTACCCTTGGGCCACAGTCCCTTCAGGGGTATACCTGCTGTGGTGTGGACATATCCGCAGCAACAGATGGTTCTGCTCTGACATGGATTTACCCACAGCCACAGACACTTTGGGATGTCCTGCTCCCACATGGACTTACCCACAAGTCAAGTCCTTTCTACTGAAATTGACCCTGGAGCTCCAGCCTGTCCAGCATAGCAGCACAGGAACAGCAGTGATGCCCTGGCCCCTGGCCATCAGCCAGTCCATGCACGTGGGCACTGCTGTTATCAAAGTGCTCCCAGGCACCACTGGGTAAGATGATAAGACCTTCAGCAAACAGAAAGAGCAAAAAGCAGCTGCTAACAAGCAACAGGCTCTAAAGTACAGCAAGCAAGCAAGACCCATGGCAAGCATGGGAGCCTAGTAATTAATAGCTGAACAGCGGTATCAGCTATAAATTCAGCCTAGCAAACTCCAACAAATCTGCCATTACCTTGAACCCTTTGAGGCCCACACTGGGCACCAGAAAGGACTGTTGTGGTTTAACCCAGCTGGCAACCAAGCGCCATGCAGCTACACGCTAACTTTTCCCTAGTGGTATCTGAGAGATAATCAGGAGGGTAAAAGTGAGAAAACTTGTGGGTTGAGATAAAGACAGCTTAGTAGGTAAAGCAAAAGCTGTAGTAAAACTGCAGGCAAAGCAAAGTAAAGAATTTGGGCACTATTTCCCATTGGCAGGCCATCCCCAGGGAAGCAGGGCTCCATTACACGTAATGGTGACTCGAGAAGAGAAAAACCCTAACTCTGAAAGCCCCCCTCCCTTCCTCCTTTTTCCTGCAGTGCAGCTTCTACTGCTGAGCACAAAGCCATATGGTATGGAATATCCCCTTGGGTAGTTGGGGTCAGCTGTCCCGGCTGTGTCCCTCCCAACTCCTTGTGCACCTCCAGCCTACTTGCTAGTAAGGCAGCCTAAGAAAGAGAGAAGGCCCCAGCACTACGCAGCAATAAGTAAAAAACATCCCTGTGTTATTAACACTGTTTTCAGCACAAACCCAAAATACAGCCCCATAAAAGCTACTGTGAAGAAATTAACTCTATCCCAGCCAAACTCAGTTCAGTAAATACATAAAAAATAATGTTTATTTGACCAAAAAGTCATCATGAAAGCCACAACAAGTTCAACAACTAAGAAATGTACTTTATCTTGGTTTTTATGAAGCTAACTTAATAGAAGGTGAATTTTTAATGTGCAGTAGTGGTAAAATGTGCACCCAGAATTACACGACAGAAAGCTCTTCTGAAAACAGCTGTCTGTTGAGATCTGGCTGCTGTTGCAAAATGAAGGACTGCAGAGCGATACTGTCATGACAGCAGCCCTTCTCTAAGTAAAAAGGGGGGTGTGTGTATGTGTGTGTGCAAAGTGCCTCTGAAGGCTTCTAAAATACTGACACGAAGGGCCTAACTTGTCTTTTATGTGTTTTAAGTGTATTGTTCTCAAGAATCTTTCAACTTGAAAGGAAATTAATTTCTAAGGTTAAGTCATCAAGCCGTAACAAGACCAAAACTCTGACAATCGCGCGCTTAAAGCATTTCAATGTCAGTTTACTCTACAGGATGAGACAAGTACCAGCAGTAGATAAACCATTCCCGATTCCTCAGAGCCAAATTTAAAGTTGAACTTTCCTCAGGAAGAATAAGGGTCTATGTTGTACTTGTTCACACTTATGTACAAAGTCCTACCATTTCTTGTATTTCCATGGTTCCTGGGAATGTGATCACAACCAATACTTAATGTCTGCTATGTGGAAAAGGCTGCAGGCATATAGCTACTATTTTGTTAATACTAGAGATGGTCTTCTCCAATAAGTGAAGAAAGAACCAGCTACTGTACTTTTGACTGTACATTAGCCTCATCTAACTTTTAGATGGTAAGGGTGAGAGAGATGAATTCCACCCATTGTGGCTGAGCACATACTATCTTATGCCAACAACCAAGCAGGGTTCCATGGCCCGTCTTATGACTGTGTGATGTAAGAAGGGATGTGCTGCATGTGAGGCTGATGCCATGGTCCTTGGCTTACATCTCATGCAGAGTTCTCTGTGAAACAGAGGATGTCTCCTTATCACTGAGTGAAAAATACATTTTGCTTCACTGAATCCTTTCATCAGTGTTTTTCCAGTGATGTCACAGGGACTAATTTTAAAGAGAAAGTTCTCATTAAAAATGTAACATTGAAAAAACTCCTAGTCAAAACCCCAGCTCTTCAGTCACTCCTCATTAGAGCTGCAGTCAAAGTAGCCACTGGCTCAAAGTTGAGATATTCAGTGTAACTTAAGTTCACTTGGCAAGTCACGACTTGTCTTCACCATACTTCAGAGATTTGAAAGGTTTTATTCCAACGGATATTTTCTTCCACTGTCCCTTTGTTTGAAGGAATTCAAATTAGCAAGGTCTTTAAAATGTGTATTTTCAGCAGTAGGTGGCACTATGAAGTTTTTATCTTCACTTATTCTAATATAAAATAATATAAAATGTTATGCAGATACATTATAAAGAACTTCATCAGAATGTTGTTAATAGTCCATGATCTGAAAATATGGCCAGATCTTTCCATTTTCCTAGCATTTTAAAGTGTTTTCCTAAAAAGTCCAATGTGAGAGTAGGAATAATGGGAATGTCTAAAATAAAAACAGGTTACTTCAATATAGTATTTCAGCTACTTTAAATTTCCTGGAAATTATGTCTATTCATTTGCATGTAAGCTGTAATATTGCAATAATGGGTGTCAATACACATAGACTAGGTTTGTAAGTTTTATAAGGTAAATGAACATATTCTAACAGGAATACAGCAAATGGAAAAGCATTTGGGTTTTTATGTGCCCAACCAAAAGTTCGTATTTAGAGGAGGAGACCAAAGCATTATATATGGGCTCATATTTCTCTATATATACCATATGGAGATGTTACTATATCCCAAATATACTCCAGTATTAGAAGGATGTAATGTTAGTAGAAAACATTTTCCAGGTATTTCAGGCTGCCTAATCAAACGAAAACAACAATCTTAAGAACCTAAACGTATGCAAGTCCATGGGACCTGGTGAAATCCATCCACGGGTCCTGAAGGAGCTGGCAAATGAAGTTGCTAAGCCACTGTCCATCATATTTGAAAAATCATGGCAGTCAGGTGAAGTTCCCGATGACTGGAAAAAGGGAAATATAACCCCCATTTTCAAGAAGGGGAAAATGGATGAGCCGGGGAACTACAGACCAGTCAGCTTCACCTCCGTGCCTGGCAAAATCTTGGAGCGGATTCTCCTGGAAGGCATGCTGAGGCACATGAAAAACAACAAGGTGGCTGGTGACAGCCAGCATGGCTTCACTAAGGGGAAATCCTGCCAGACCAACTTGGTGGCCTTCGATGATGGGGCTACGGAACTGATGGAGAGGGGTAGAGCAGCTGATGTCATCTACCTGGACTTGTGCAAAGCGTTTGACACTGTCTCACATGACATCTTTGTCTCTAAGTTGGAGAGACATCAATTTGATAGGTGGACCACTCGGCGGATAAAGAACTGGCTGGATGGCCGCATGCAAAGAGTTGTGCTCAATGGCTCAGTGTCCAGCTGGAGACCAGTAATGAATGGTGTCCCTCAGGGATCGGTGTTGGGACCGGTCTTGTTCAACATCTTTGTCGGTGACATGGACAGTGGGATTGAGTGCACCCTCAGCAAGTTTGCCGATGACACCAAGCTGTGTGAGTTTAACCATGCCAAGTGCAAGGTCCTACACCTGGGTCGGAGCAATCCCAGGCACAGCTACAGGTTGGGCAGAGAAGAGATACAGAGCAGTCCTGCAGAGAAGGACTTGGGGGTGTTGGTTGATGAGAAAATGAACATGAGCCGGCAGTGTGCGCTTGCAGCCCAGAAAGCCAACCATATCCTGGGCTGCATCAAAAGGAGTGTGACCAGCAGGTCGAGGGAGGTGATCCTGCCCCTCTACTATGCTCCTGTGAGATCTCACTTGGAGTATTGTGTATAGTTTTGGTGTCCTCAACATACAAAGGACATGGAACTGTTGGAACAAGTCCAAAGGAGGGCCACGAGGATGATCAGGGGACTGGAGCACCTCCTGTATGAAGATAGGCTGAGAAAGTTGGGGCTGTTCAGCCTGGAGAAGAGAAGGCTGCATGGAGACCTCATAGCAGCCTTCCAATATCTGAAGGGAGCCTGTAGGGATGCTCGGGAGGGACTCTTCATGAGGGATTGTAGTGAGAGGACAAGGGGTAATGGGTTCAAACTTAAACAGGGGAAGTTTAGACTGGATATGAGGAAGAAATTCTTTACTGTAAGGGTGGTGAGGCACTGGAATGGGTTGCCCAGGGAAGTTGTGAATGCTCCATTGCTGGCGGTGTTCAAGGCCAGGCTGGACATAGCCTTGTGGCGTGGTTTATTGTGAGGTGTCCCTGCCCATGGCAGGGGTTGGAACTAGATGATCTTAAGGTCCTTTCCAACCCTAACTATTCTATGATTCTATGATTCTATATCGCAGAAGTATTGCTCATACTTTGTTTCAGGAAGCTTCTAATGCCATACACATCCTTTGTCAGCCTTGTACAGTGGGAATAGTGCAGAGATACAGCATTTTCATTAAGCTATTTTGTGGGTGGCTGCCTTCCCATCAGAAATGAAGCGCTGGTCTGCCTGACCTCTAGGTGTGCAGATAAGGAAAGGAGAAAAGAAATAAAGCAAGGAACACACATTAAATATATAGTCAATGCTCTTTTATCTGCCCTGGCCAGAAAGTGTCCTTGCCTTTTTCTTCCACCCCAGGCTCCAAGCAAGCTGCTTAGCTTTGCGTACTATTTCTGCACTATGACAGCACCTGTGATTCACGTTTGCTTTCATTTTGCTTTCTGACATTGTGCGTTACTCATTTCGTGCTAACTGGGTCTTCTGCTTGCTGGGTCTGTTTTAACACTGAATAGTCAAAAACCGGTACTTGATAAAAACATCATTTGCAAGGAGCTGGCAGCAGCTGTACCCAAAGGATTTCTAACTTGTGACAGCCCGCTTCTGTTTCTCCAGAGCCCTTTCAGTTGGATTCAACTGGGTTCTCTTTCGGACCGCAGAATAAAGCGGTACCACAATAGCACACGGGAATATGAGGAGGCCTTGCGGCTCGTTCCCCTTTGCCGACCCATCATCCCACGGCGGGGCCGGGGAAGCCCGGGGGTGGGCGATATTCCCGGCACTGCCGGGCGCCGCTGCCGGGAAACGAGCCGCGTCCGCAGGCTCCCGCCGCCGCTGAGTGGCTGGGGGCCGGCGGGGCGGAGCGCGGGGCGGTGCGGGCCGCCTCCGTCCCCAGGCAGCGCCCGAGCGACAGGACGAGGCCGTGCCGGGCCAGCAGCCGCCGATCCCGGTCTCCCGTGCCTCGACCGCGCCATGGAGATCGAGCTGCCGCCCGCCGCCCAGGTGAGAGCGCGGCGGACGGGCGGGGGGCCGGAGGGAGAGCGGCGGGGACCGGAGGGGGGGCGGTCCGGCACCCCCGGCTGCGTCCGCAGGGCCCGGCCCGGTGTCCGGGCGAGGAGCGGGGCGGGGAGGGGAGGGCGGTCACGAGCCCGGCGGAGCACGTGGCGCCGCCCCGCCCCTGCGAACTCGCTGAGTCACGGGGGGGGCGGGGCGGGCTCGCGGAGGCCCCCGCAGCCCCCCCCCCCTCCCGCTCCGCCGGGGGGGCCGGGCCGGCTCTGGGCACTTCCAGCCGGCGCCGGTCGCGCGGGGGTCAGTCAGGGCCGTTAGGAGCCGTCCGCTGCGGGCAGCCTCGGCTGGGGCAGGAGCCCGGAGGAGCCGGGGAGGGCGAGAGGGCCGAGCCGGCACCTGAGGGAGCGGCTGGGGAGGTGCCCGCCGGCGGAGGGTCTGCCCGGCCTGGCGCAGCCCCGCGCCGCTGCCCCCGGCGTGCCCGGGCGCCTCCCGCTCCCCACTCGGTGAGTTACCGCCGCAGCGGTCCTTCTGTAGCAGCGCAGCCGGAGCCGGCCCGCCGGGGCTGTTGCACAATCACGCGCTCCCCCGGGGCGGCTGTGGCCTCGGCTCGGGTTCCCACACACGGCCCCGGCAGTCTAAGCCTGGCTGACCCCTGCCTGTGCCTGTGCTGCTGGTGGGGTCTGTGACCGGCGCGCTCACCTCCGCCCTCCGGGGACCCCCCGGAGGGGTTTCAGCCCGGGGCTTCGCTGGGGTTTTGGCATATGAGGGGATGAAGTCTTGGTGGGCTCCCCTAAGGCTCACTGTTGGAGGCTGAGGGGTGTTTGGGTGTGTTCATGTCTTGTACAGTGAAGCCTGAGGGAATCCCGTACTTCTGTATGGCAAGCTAGTTGCACAAGAGTGGGGTGAATAACTGAATTTAGAACCCTATTTTAAATTTATGTAATCGTTACATGTTTTCCTCGGGCTTTTAAATGGAGAGCATATCCTTATCAAGTAAGATTTAAAGAAACATTACTTCTTTAATCTCTAATCAAGTAATCTAGAGCTGCTTTAATTCTTCTAATGCTACAAATTTAAGACTCAGGAGTTTTGAGGCTCTTTCAGTGTATGTCAGTACACTATATACTCTATGTAATAGAGTTTATTTTAATGTTGCCTGTCCATCCATTAGGATATGTAAGTGGTTGCTTCCTACAAGTAACATCTCTCTAGCAGTGTTGTTTATACCTTGCTGTTGCATTTTCTGTCTCAGACGACTTAAAGGTCTGCCAGGTCCATCTGTTTTTCTCACCTCGGGCAGCGTGGCCGTGGCCTCCACCTTGCATCCTTGGTATCTTGGAAAATGCTGCACCAGAAATCATGTTCTTGGCCTGTGCTCCGTAAACACCCCATGAATGCCTTTTTTGCCCGTAGCATCCAGCTATGGCAGTCTTGCTCTTACTTCTGCAGGAATTGTGACAGACTGATTCCTGTGGACCTGCTTTTGTACCTTCGTGCCCAATCCACTGTGGCTTCTCTACCAGCTAACCTAGCTTTTGTTACTTGTTTGCCTACTTTGTCAAACCCTTTCTACCCAGCCACCTGTTGCAGTGTCCCTATCTGAGCTCAGCAGCTGCTGGTTTCTCCTCTTGCAAACTTAGCCTGAAATGCACTGCGTTTGTAAGATAGTAAACGATTACCATCTTGGACATAGGGTTTTAAATGTATTTATTAAATGGAAAATTCAAATACCCTTTCCCATGAAACGTTCACTCAAACTGAGCAACGGGAAGCACAGTCTTCATTTAGCCCCTTAGGTTTTGCAGTCCCCAGGGGTTGGGAATGGTGTGCACTTGTGCAAGTACAGTACAAGCTCTTGGTCTTTTATGTGCCTGTTAGAAGTTAACGACAGCAGTAAAGGTGAATGTGAAGGACTAGGATTAATCTGGCTCCTTAACCAGAATGTTAAAATCAGAGTTTTCTGCTACATACTTCTGTGGGAGATAGCACTGCTATTTCCTGCAGTGTTCTTGGAAAAAATATTCCTTTTCTGTACCTCTTTGCCTGGAAATAATGATGCACATCCATATGCAGGGGTGAAATGGGATTTTGCTATTGCACGCTAATAACACAGACATCAAAGCGTCTAACAAAAAAGAATGCAATGTGTCAAGATGTTTCAAATCACACTTGCGAAAGCATGTTATTCTCATAGTAGCTCTTCTTCTCCTTGGTAATTTTGAAGTTACTGAAATGGTTGCTTGTAACCTTGTAAAACAGCTCAACAAGCTAACCACTTATTAAACTGTGAGCCTCACAACAAGAAGAGGGCAAAAAGCATTCACTTTCCAATACCAAGAGTGAAGGTGTGGGCTGCACTTAGGCTGAAGGAAAACCAACTAACAACTGGCAAAACCAAGTAAGCAAATAATTTGAGTATCTGTTAGGGGCTTTCTGCCAAGAGAAGGGCCCTGAAGAGTTTCCAGCTCAGTTAGGGTGAGTCCCTTAGGTCTAAAGGGCTTTAATGAGGAGTTGCAGGTACTTTTTTTGACACATTGTATTCACTTGTAAGGTGAATCGGTTTATTTTTTATTCCCTAATGGCCTGTCATTTATACGCAGAATGAGAGAATAGTTGTGATTGGAAAGGGCATGAGGTAGATTCTGCAGGCAAACAAGTGCATGCAGCTGAGGCCTAGCAACAAGTCTTTGTTTTTTGGGTTGGTTGGTTTTCGTTTTGTTTCTTGATAATGAGGTTTAATAACCCTGTTGAATAGGAATATCTGGTCAAGGTATCTCCAGAAATATTTATTTATCTGTGTGGACAAATTTCAATATAAGAAAACATCACCATTTCTGAATGTCTACTAAAATTATGGACAAGTTTGGAAGCAGTTGATGGCAGAGTATGACAAGCTTTATCTTAAGTAAAAATGCATCCATTTTGACCCTCCTCATTCTTCTGTGCTTACCTTGATATCAAGCTGCACTGATAAGAGCTTTTTTCTTTTTTCCTTTGAAACTCACAAAAGAGTATCTTTCAGTTAAGCCACTGGTAGATGTAATGCAACATAGTAAGCTTGGTTGAAATGAGTATAGGTTAATAGGAGCTGACTGGCAGTCCCTTCAGGAGAACAGCCAATTGGATATTATTAGTAAATATCCATCAAATGAACACTGTTCTGTAGTTTGTCTTTAAAATGTGCAAAGAATTTACAATTATACTGGAAATTGGTGGACATGCAGGACGTAATGGCCCCTGAAAAACTGATTTGAAGTTTGTGGTTAGCACTCACGAAGTTGGAGACGAGTTTGGCTTTGAAAGCTTGTTGGGAAATCTTTAAAGAGACCAAACTGGAACAAAAAAAGAGCATTCAGTGTAAGCAAAGGGCAGCTGGATGATCTCGTGTGCTTTAAAGAACTTGAGACGTTTTTATGGTGCTGTGTGGGTGGTTAGGAAGGTTTGTGTACACTTCCCACTAATGGTCATGGGCAAATATAAATTTTGGCACTCTGTCCCTCTTTTCTTTTTCTTAATTGAAAAAATAGGGATGGTTTCATGCATTATCCTGAGGAAGAATGCAGCAGGTTATGTACAATCACAGACGACAAGGATGTTGTTGAAAATGTGTCGGATTGTTTCTGTTGTGGCCCCTGCATACCTTTTTGGTTTCTTTTCCTCAGGCTCTATACCGTAAATTTGCAAAGCAGAAAAATACCTGTTTGATAGATACTGCTACTTTTGTGATCCTGACTGAAATGAGTGTAGCAGCAGCATGATGAACATATTTCATTAAAGAAATCTCAGATGCTGTTGTGGAATATGCTGGGCATTGTGAGATGTCACTGGAGACCACTAGCAGTGGAAGGACCAAAATGAAGTATTTGTTCGCTTATGTTCTCGATAAAATCAATTTGTGATGTTCTTTACTACAGTTTTTCCTGTACAACCCCCAAAATAGCAAAAACTCTCAGAGTTTCACTGTAGATTTTTTGAATGCATTAGGCTTTTAAAGGAGAGTGAAAGAGTCAATTGGAGGCCCAGAAAGGAGTGAGCTTAGGGGAGAAAGAGAAAATATAGAAAGTCCTGATGATGACAGTAAATGATGCCAAGCATGCCTATGCCTGTGACACTGGATGTCTGCTTCACTGGAAAGAAGGAATATGTTTGATTTTTGTATCTAGGACACTACTTATTTCCTTCCCCCCCCCCCCCCCCCCCTTTTTAGTTTGAAATCATGAAGATGAGCTTTAAGATGATTAAATCATTCAGTGAAATTAGGCCAGTTCATGAAAGTGTGATGTATTTGCAGTGATTGTGTTGGCTGAGGCTAGTGCAGTACAAGTCCAGGCAATAATCTGTCAGTGTGAATTAAATATTAATCTCCTGCTGCTGTGCTTGAATTGCAGCCAGCAAAGAGTCCTCCAAAGTCTCCAGGTTAATCACCTAGTTAAAGTTTGTCTTGGCTTCCATCTCATTCCAACCCTAAGTAAGCTATTATTTTAATACAGCACATTCCTAGTGAACTTGAAAGCCGGTTCAGTTTTCTGATACAGTCTATTATACCAAAGTTGGACTTTGTGCCACAGGATACAGCTTTAGGTGAAGGGTAAAAAATACAGTGTGTCATTCTTTTTCAGTTATAATCTAGTTTAGCTTGTTTTGGAAACACTTCATCTGCTACTTGGACAAGTGTTTCTGCATAGACCAATGGAAAGTCAGGTAGGAGGAGTTGCAAGTCACAGCTTTGCGTGTTAACCAAAGGCAACTGATGTACAGTGAACTGAAATCCTGCTCAGGATTGCTCAACCGTAATACTTTTGTGGCATATTTGTTTTATTAAGGTAAACAATTAAACCAGCCAGTAAGAAATGAAGCCAGCAATGCTATCTGTGGTGTATTAAACTGCTTTAAACCATGGCAGGCTTATCTGAAACAGCTACCGGCAAATACATTTTAACTTAAGATAGGCATTGTATACTATATATTTCCTACCCAGTAACTGCTTTCTGTAGAGGAAAAGCAAAGCTAGTAACAGTCACATATTAGTTGGCAGTAGTATGAAGTTTGCTGATCGTATAGCGCTTAAGTTTTTTTGAAGTACAAGAGCAGTATTGGTACTCTGTGCAGCACGGTACTGAAGCACAGGGACAGCTCTGTCTGACAAGTCTCTGTCAAGACTTTTTTGTTTTTCTTCATTTTTCTTTGCCACCTTTTAAAATAAGGAAATAAATACTTTCCCCAGCAGAATATCTTGTTTTAATATTAGCTTAGTTCTACCTAGATGTGCATAGTCCAACTGTGCCTGTTTCAAATAGAAGCAAAGTCTCTTCAGAACCATACGTTTAAATTAAATATTAATTTGGATAACCAATCAGTCTGTAACAACATCAAGTAAAGATAAAAATGTTTAATTGTTTGACTGCTTTGGAGAAGAGGATTCGTCTTCGCCTTGTGAAGCATCTTCTGTTTTCTGTCTTGAGCCATTTTGACTTCTTGGTGAAGTATTTGCTTAGTTTTCTTTAACTGACACATTGATTTTTTAGTGTTATGTTTTGATACACAGACTTTGTGTTTAGCTCTTAATTTCTACTTTAATACTGACTTTAAAGAATTAAGTGTTTCTATATGTTGATCGTGGAGATAACTGGAAAGCTAATAGGAGTTAAGAAGAGTATGAATAACTCAAAGTTAGCGTTGTTTTACTAGCAGAATGCAACTGCAGCTCAGTGGTATATTGCTAATCCCTAGCACAAGTACTAATTGGCAAGGCTGTAATAGAATGGGAATAGTTTAGAAGAAACACCTAGGTGGGTGGATTGTATAGACTACAGATCTGGTTGGAGTTTTTCATTGTGTCCATTTAAATTTCTGATTTTGGTCTGATTAGCTGCATTTTTTTGTACTGGGCAGAAGGAATCTAAAATAGTGTTTATTTTTAGCTAGGTTTTTTTGGAGGTGCTTTAAATTACATCTTTACAGCTTAACTAAACCGTTTCAAGGAGTATGTCTTTGTTCTTGTGCTGTTGCAGTACTGAGGGAGTTGAGACCACCCAACCTTGTACTTGTCTTGTAGAGTCTTAAGACTTTTAGTCCAACTTCTGCAATATTATTGTCAGCACATATATCTATGTGCAATTAAAGTAACTTTCCTTTCTCTTCCCCATTTTAAGTTTGATGTTGCAGCAACAAGTTATGTAAGACCAGTTTGAAACCACCTCTTTTAAACCTTTTAGGGAAGTATCTTTTGTATGACCATGAAATATAAAGATACCCACTTTTCCCTCTTTGTCCCCATCTCTGTCTTGTAATTCCAGTTTTATTGCTGTTTGCTGCATTGGTTTTACATGCTGCCTCTTGTAAGTGGAAAAAAAATCCACTCCCGGAGACTGTTTGCAAAACAAAGTTTGCATACTTGAGAAATTGACTCAGAAAGAGATAGCCTGCCTTTAAGAAGGGGTTTGTTGTATGATTAAGGGTGTGCCTGTTTGCTGTGTTTGGAATTAATGCTCACTAAATGTTGAAACAATGAGTTTTCTACAGTTGAGTTATGTGACAAGATGCTGTGACTTTGGTTTGCTTCCTGCTCAGATGATCACTGCCATTCAGCCATAAGGAGCTATGATAGAAGGATCCTGGGGGGTTGGTTGATTTGTTTGAACCCTTGTGATAAAATTAGCGCCTCCCTACTTACTGCTATAATTAGAGTGGAGCAGTTCTTGTGCTGCTTGGACTGCTGGAAGATCCCCCATTCAGAATTGCCAGGCAGCACATGGTCATTGCAGGTCTGCCTCTCTGAATGCTGCCCGCTCCCATGTAAGATGGTCAGTTGTGGTCATTGTTGCAGCTGGCATTTGTGTGGTGTGCCACCTAAACCTGGGCTCGGTCATTTCTTGTCTTCATGATCTGTTTGCTTGAGTTATATGCTGTTGGGTAAGGAGGGTGAATTTTGTCCTTAACCCCAGGGTGTTTCCAGTTTGCGTGCGGTTATGTGATCAGATGTTCTGCAATCCCCTGGGTAAATAAGACAATGGGCAGAAGAGGGTGGCAGGAGTGGGTGGGCAGCTCAGAAGGCTGGCGCAGCTCAGCTCAGATGGGTACCAGTTTTTCAGAAGCTTCATGGATGGAAAGAGAACATGGAGGCTTTAGCAGCAGAGGTCGTCCAGGATGTGTCAATGGGAGGATTCTGTCCCAGCTTGTTACACTAATGCTTGTCTTCACCGCCATCACAGTTGTAGTGACTGATACACATGCACCGGAGCAGATAACACGGTCATTAAGTGTCCTTGGAACAAGTACTATAGACCCTGGTGCAATCTTCTGTGAATTGTTTGACCTGAGGTACACAGGCATGTTTTCTGTTTTGTAACGTTGAATCATATTTGCACTTGGTTTTTTTCCCAGTTGTAGATGGGTCTTGAGCAGATCTGTATCAGCCATTGAATTTTGGAAGATTGCCCTACTGATATTTGTAAATCAAACCTGAGTAAACTTTTGAAACAAGTAGGATCTAAGATATGTAAGCATGAAAATGGAAGTACTTCAGTAACCGAAATGGTAGTGTTAAGATAGTGTAATATGGAAAAACAGAACTTCTATTTGAAACCAAGTCATCAGTCCTGACAGCTGCTCTTTCAAATTATTTACATTGAATTTTTGGCTATGGCAATGCACACCATGTTTAGGTGACTCATAGCTGTGTGTGCCGTCAGAGAGAGAATTACAGCACTGTGATTTCTGATACTGTGCTTTCTCATTTGGTTTTAATATCTGAACTAGAGTATTATCGGGTCAGTTCTTCAACTAGTATAAACTCAGTGGAATTTTGTAGTTCTGTAGAATGTTTTCCAGCTTGATTTGTGATCCTTTATCATCTGCCACTTCAGGATCTACCAGCCCCAGGAATCCCTGTTCAGCTGATAACCAATGTGAACTTCTCCAGATATCTCTAATCTCTTGAAGTTTCTTTTGCTAGCAAAATGAATGGAAGCTTCTTAAAAATGAAACTGTTAATAGAGTGCTTTAAATTGTCCTGATAAACTCTGTTACTGAGGTCAGAGCTGCAGAATTACTTTAAATTCAAAAGTAAGCTTCGGATGAGGGTTTTTGGTAAATTGTATGTGGCAGAGATGATGAACAAGGTCTTATAAAATGAAAGCAGTAATGACAGCAGTCCGTAGCTGACTCTGTAAGTAATGAGTTACCCTAACAAGATGTCTTTTATTGTCTGAATTAACTGTGGTATAGAGGAATTTTAGAATCTTACAATTTTTACTGATAATTTGCTATAATGTGATTTCCCCCCCTCCCCCCCGCACAAGTACTTACTGATGCATAAGGAAGTGTTTTGGTCAAAGGCAGAAAACTGCTCGAGATCCAAATGGAGCATTTTCTTTGCATTCCGTATTTTCTTATTCTGTAAGTGATGATCATAACCTTTTTCACTCAACAAATTTATTCTAATTGCATCCAGAAAGCAGTCAAATCTTCTGTAATGTCTTCTACTAAAAAATCAGCTGTAAATGCTGCTTTTGGAAGCAGTCTGGTAAACACAGTGTACTGTATTATATGTTACCCATATTAACATGCCTGGTGCATGTTCGCTGTTTATGGCTAGAAGAGGTATATTGACATGTTTATTATTTGTGGCAAACAGTCTTGTTTTGGCCATCATAGATACTGGTAGAATGTGTGAGAGGACACACATCAGGGATCAGCCTTTACCTTCATTCCTTAGGTACAGCTACTCATTTAATCAGAAGGCTGAAAGAGACATCCCTGTGATGCTGTGAGCCTCATGTGTACTCCAGGGGGACAAACATGGGAGCCCCAGGAAAGCAGTGGGCAGTAGAGGCTCTTGATTTGAATGGAAGGATGGACACAATTACTGATGGTTGAGGATGGGGGTTTTGTTGCTCTTTTATGGATATCAAGAATTACTGCTTTTATATCATCTGGTAAGAGGTATAAAGCCATCCACCTACTCTGGTCCATGCCTTGGAAAATGAATTAGCTCCCCTTGCTTTCGGAATAGGTAAATTGAATAGTAAAGATAAATTGAATACTACACGGGACTTTTAAAAGTGAGGGTTAGATTGCAGCGCACAAACAAGGCTTTAGGTTTTGTACACAGTGTTGTTCAGTTCCTCTGTGTGCTCACCTTTTTTAAGTAAAAGCTGCTTGTCGTGTATAAAACCAATAAGTTGGCCTGTGGGTGCCTGACATGTTGGCTATTTCTGAGCTTTCCGGTTTAGTTGTTTGACTTTGCAGGACTTTCAAGTGGAAGAACCTCCTGAAACCTTTATGGGGGTTGATGAATTTTAGAGGATTGTTTTTTGCGGAGAAATATGTGAAAAATGAGTAAAATCTATCCTTGCCTTATTCTATGGATAAACAACTCATAATACATCCTGGTGTGGCTGGGGGAAGAGGAAAAGCTGTACTAACTCCTTTTGTGCAAATTAAGTAACAATTTCTGTTTCATGTAAATTTAGATGATTTTTGGTTACTAGTGTGCAGTTGAATGGTATTATTTACTGAAGCCTTTCTGCAATATGTCACTAATGAAGGCTGTGCATGGTGGCAAATAAACCATTTAACCATGAATTATTTGTTTAGAAAAATAGTATCACCATAGGGAAAATTTGCCACACTGGGCCTCCCTTCCTCAAATCTGTTACAATCCTGTATTGTCAGCTGTTGAATAGCAGTGTATTTTTTGCCTTTTTCTTTCCCCTTGTAGAAACTAAATAACCTTTCCAAGTGTATTTGAACACTAAAAAAATGAATAAATAAAATGTGGCCCTACTTATTTAGTCAAAAGTGTGCACTGACTCTCAATTCCCAGCACTATCTGTATGTGAAAAGTGCACAGAAATTATCAGACTCTGATCCGTAAAGGTACTTGACACCGAGCCCTGCAGGCTGAAGTGGGAGGTAGGCACCTGTATAACCTACCAGAGGTGGAGTGATGCGTACCAAACGTGTCACAGATGACCACCTCTGGAGTAAACTATTCCCTGCAGTGTACCTGTATTCCTAAACTTTCAGTCTTACAATAGTGTTTCTAGGCTGATGTTTGTGTAGCGAGTTCTCTGAGACTGAAAGCATCCTTGCTCTTTGTTAGCTCAGCTTGGAAGTGCAGAAGAATTTCCTTGATGCAGCCTTATGGAATAGATGTCTATTTCTGAAGGAGGGCTGATGGATGTGTGCTGTCATGAACCTCATTGCTTACTAACCCTCACATGCTGCAGTTGCTTGCCATTGTAGTTTGGCCTGTGAGCAACAAAGTAAGTGGCTTATCAGATCAATGAAGTGAAACTTGGTGAGACGTGCTTCTTTGTGATACTAGAGCACGCTGCTGCCACATCCAGGCTATAGTGCAGCTGTAATGACCTGTCTGGTGCCTTTCCCCATAACTGCCCAGCCACCATCAAAATGACAGCTAGAAATGGGGTCTTTACACTAAGATCCCAGTGCAGTGAAAATGTGTAGTATGACAAAGGGTCTGCATAATTCTGGAGAATATTTTGACCCACAGACATACTGTTTGCATGATTGGTTTGAAAGACCCTTTTCCAGAAAGTATGTAATTAAAAATATCTAATAAAATCTGGTTAAAGGCCAGGTTGGACAGAGCCTTGGGTGACATGGTCTAGTGTGAGGCATCCCTGCCCATGGCAGGGGGGTTGGAACTAGATGATCTCAAGGTCCTTTCCATTTCCAACATGTGATTCTATAAATCAAAATATTGGCCAAGAGGTTGTAACCCAAGGTTAATATAACCTAATAAATGTACTATTTGGCAGTTAGGTTAGGTTCTTTTCTCTGTTTCTATGTTTATTCTTTCTTGATTCCTTATTTGTTTCATCGGACATAAGAGCGTGCTGCAGTTTGATGGGATCATGTTTCCTGGATGACTGAGCCATTATTACAAAGAAGTCTTCTTGCGGATAAACTAATGAATAGCCTGTGGCAATGTCCGCACACAGCACATGCCTGGCTGGGTACAGCAGGATAGCTTGAAGATAATGATTTAACAGGTAATTGTTTTCCAAGTACTGTAGATTCAATATATGAAATTAACTGGTTAAAAGGTCAGCAGGATTTTCAGATGCTGTGTATTTTCTTATACTATTTGCTTACATGTAGGGTAAGGGTTCTTTTGTTGTTTAAATGACAAATTGCAATTAATAATCATTTTCTTACGATGAAATTCTAACTCAGGAGGGGGGAAAAACCCCCAAGAACCAACAAAGCAATTAGGACCAGCTTTTCCTGAAACGAGGTAGATTTCTGTCTGAGATGGCTGCTTTTCAAATGCCTTTGAAAATGGAGTTATGTGGTGATTAGACAACAGCTAGAGAGTCAGCCACAACAGAATCCCTTGGTTTGCTTGCTGTGGCCACGCAGCAGTTTTGTTGATGTATCAAGCATGTAAAAACCAAACAGACTGACTAACCCACTCTTTCAGAAAACCCCTATTTTTGCAAACTTCCCAATGTCATTATGCAACCTATGTAATAGATTGTAACTTGAATACGTATTAACTTTGTGTGCTTATTGACTTAATCGTTTTGTAATGCTACTGATGCAAGATAAAGTAGTAGCAAGTCAAGGGCTCTGTAAAGCTGAAAGAGGGATTCAGATTTTGAGTAGAAGGGGCCACAGCACTTCCATACCAGCCAGATACACTGTGGAGGAGTGAAGTTTAGCTTAATACAATATAATTAAGACCAAAAAGGGAAGAACTGAACTTGTTGAACTGAAATAGCCAAACTCTGAAAACACGTAGGATTTGCTGCTTTAGCTACTGATGGTACAGAAAGCGCTCTGGGATGTCGAGAGATTGAGTACTAAGTTTGACGAAGCAGGATGATGCCCATGACCATTCCTGACTTTTGCTTAGCAGCCGGGGTAGCAGTTGTAAATATGGGCAGTGTCAAATGTATTCTAGAGAAATTTGTTATCATCGGCTCACAACGTTAGACCTCGCTCTGTCTTTCCTTTAGGCTAAGGCAGAAACAGGGGACTTGGGAGCAGTTACAATGCATGACTGATCTGGACATCAATACTAGAGAATAACTTTTGATAAATCAGATATTGTACAAAGAAAATTATCCATGTCAGATTTAAGATCTTGCTTTCTGTAAGCCATGCAAATGAGATGGTGGGGTTGGGCTTTTTTCTTCCTGTTTTACTTTAAGGTGTTGAGGTAGGATCAGTCCCGGGACCATTCAGACCCTGGAAACCACTTACTCTATACTGAACTCTATTATTTTGAAGCTACCTTCTAAAATATGGATTGATCGAACAATTAAGTAAAACACAGCTACTTCTAGGGTGTCTGAGAGGGAGCATATGAAACAACCTTCTGCAAAAAGATCTGCAGCACTGAGCAAGAATCCCTTGATCTGTTGTCCCAAAAATGGTCACCCTAAGGTGGACCAAGTGTGGTGAGAAAAGGAGATATATGTACACACACGTATATGTTTAATATACGTACATATATGCATTTAATACATATATATTTAATGTAATCTCTTTGACTTCAGAGATTAATGAGCCAGAGAGGGGACTGTCACTCCTGCTGCTGTGCCCCAGGCTGGAAGGGAGTGATGCAAGGCTCTCATACACATTCAGTGTTTCAAGGAGTGGCAGGGACTGGGGACTGATGGGTTTTGCGGAAAGAGAGAAAACTGTTGTTAAAGTGAGTGAGTAAACTGCTCTTTATATCCCTTCTTTTCCTTTTCTTTGTTGTCTTTCTGATGAGGGTGTTTTTCTTCACTGGCTGTGGCCTTGCTCTACTGTTAGCATTAGGGTTTTGCAGCTTTTGGAGTTGAACTGAAGTTAGTACATTAATGACCATAAAGAGCCTACAACAGCTATTTTTTCCAGTTACATCCTCGCTCATTTTACGTTCTTCAGGCTTAAAGAAAACCGTCTTTTCATGACTGTTGGAGAATATATGAGGTACATGTTTTCCCGGGAAGTTTGGAAGGCTTACCTGCCATGGGGTGTATATGGGAAAATCATCGTGTTGGAAGCTGTACAGATCTTACAGTGGTAGCCTTTGTTAATACCATTCCTGGAAGACGATTGCTTCAGGTGAAATATATAAATCAGCCACCTGTCAGAGGAGTTATTTCTGGAGTAAGGGGTGGGAGAGTGGGTGACTAGTGTCCAGAATTGCCCTTGCAGGGGAAGGAAGGCTGTCCTTCCAATAGAGCCTCTCCCCATCTGTATCAGAATCATGCCCAAACAAGGCCTATAGTGAAACTTTGAGAACACTGGACAATCCAGCCAAGGAAGGTTTCAGCTACTTTAATTTATAAGAGTAGGTCCTGACAATTTGGCATTTATTAGGAGAGCCAGCTGGAATGCAGGGGCATACAATCTGAAGTATAAGATGTATGTTAGGAGAAAAGAGAGGCTAAACACTTTTAGCTAATGAAATACCAGGATGACTTCTGTTCTTGGTCTGGCAAAGCATTCTAGAGGTTTCTTCAGTAGGAAAATTAAATTTGCCTACAAACACATTTCAGGGACTGAGCTTATCTCATGTGTCTCTGTTGGGGCAGAAGAGCATCCTGAGACACGTGGTCAGCATTTTTCAACAGGCTCATTTATATACACATGGGGTGGAAATTCTCTTACAACATCAGTTCTTTAAGGTTATGGCTTTCCAACCCGATTACAGTCCTTTTTCAGGTAAGTTAGCCTGCCAGGGCTTGAGAAGTTTGCTGACCAAGATACCAGGCATCCAAAGACTCTTCAGAGCAGGGAAGAGTAAATAGCCATGAAGAAGCAGAAGCAGGCTGGTTTAGAGCCAAGACTGAGTCAAGTTCAGTGTCAGTCCAGTCACCAGCAGTAAGTGGCACAGATAAAAAAGAGACAAGAGAGAGGTACCCCCCTCACACCCACCCGAGCCCCGTTTCCTCCTAGATTGCCTGGAAGGTGAAGAATGTGGGACAGCAGGCGGCTCTGCAGGGAAGGCAGGGATTTGACCTTGTGCATTTACAGTCACAGGTTGCTGTCATGTGGCTTTTTTGGGCAGCTGTCTGTTCTGTCACTCTTCCAAATCCTAAAGCCAGACATCTAAAATTGCTATTGTTCACCTTTGCCCTCCACTGTGAATAGCTTTGCCGTTCCTTTTTCCCCATTCTTCCCATAAGAGCTGCTGCTTGTTCAAATTTTTCATGTCCTCACTGTCCCTGCCACATTCTTGAGTTAACTTTTGTTCTTCAGTTTCCAGTTCTAAGGGGTTTAAAATATGGGTCAGCTTTCAAAATGTAATTGCTTTTAAATGTTAAAACTATCTGTGATTCCTCTGAAACGTGAGGCCTGTGTGTCCTGGAGTTTTTCTGTCATTATGAGCCGTAATTAAATAAGTAACTTACCTTGCAAAGGATTTAGAAAACAAACCACTAGATTTCAGGGTTCATCTGAAAACAGGAAAAGACTTACAAATCTTTCTTAAAATGTACTTCAACAAAATCGGCTCCTTCTGAGGATAATGTGGGAAAGATACTCAGCTGTTGTGTCCACAGCCTGTGCTTTTCTGAAGTGACAAGGTGCTTCCAGCTCCTTCTCCTGCACTTCCTTTATTACTTGATCCCCTCCCTTTCATTCTTGCCTTGGATTATCTCGGGTCCTTGTTCCTCACTTTCCATGTGTTTTGGTTGTGGTGTTTTGGGTGTTTTTTTTGTTTTTTTTTTTGATAAAGCAAAAATGTAAAGTTTTTTTGTTCATTCCTTTCACTTTCTGGAAAGCAAATAGGAATTGGGGGATACTTTGTGATACTTTCTGTGAGTAAGCTATGGGACTGTTCTGCTTCTTGTGGGGTGCTGGTCTGAGCTCCCTACTGGATGCAGTAGGCATTGATTCTGTTGCTCTTTGATTTATTCATGCTGGCATGTGAATCTTCTTGGAGTTAGGTACTAGTGAGTCATGGGAAAGAAAACCAAATCTTTGTCTGGCGAGAGATTCTGCTAGTGTTATCCCAGTTTATGTTGCAAAAGGCATGAGTTTTATGAAGTAAATGTGCAAAGGCCATGATTTGCCCTGTATTAAGGGGTAGCTAATAATGGGCTGAAAGCACTGGCTGAAATAGCAGATTGTTTCTCTGCTGACACTTGGGTTGCTGGATGTTTCCACTTTACCAGTGCTACCTGTAAATATCATCCAATCAAAACCAGTCAGATAACCCAAACAGGGATGAAATGAAAGATGAGCATTTTGTTTGGAGCCCAAAAGTCCATCTATGAGAATAACATGAAAACCAGAGTCTCTTTCCTTTGTTTACTACACTGCAAATATGTTTGTTTAGAAGCAATGAGAGTTAATTGTCAAACTTTACAATGTAGTCAGAGATTTTCTCATAAAATGTACAACAGACTCTCCCCAGATGGCAAATGCTGATATGTAAATCTAAACATGAAAATTTCCATTGGGGGCCAGATGGTGCCATAATGTGAATTGTTTAACATTTATGTTTATCTTATTAAAAGTGCTTTTATATGTCCAAACTAAGCCATCAATGTGGTTGGAAGAGCATATCACTAAATGAACAAAAATGTCAACCCGTGAGTACAAGACACCTCCTGCTTACATGCATCACGGGGAAGCAAAACGTGTCCTCTGTGAGGGAAGCTCTTTCTCTGTTCACAAAATCGTGAAGAAAACGTTATAAACAAAACCAAATCACTGCTTCTCTGCTTGGGAGGAATAGTAAAACCATATTTACTTTCCTGGAAGCTGGAAGTGTCGGGCAATGGTGATACATTAAATAGTGTAATGTATTTCCCCTCAAAATAGGTGTTGGTGTTGAGTGGGATAGAGCTGAGCTCTAGACAAGGGGGAAGAATCACGGCTGCATTCCCTGCCAGGCACAGTCCTTCCTCCTGCAGGGGAGGCTCTTCCTGTGCTGCCAGAGCCATCATTTCCTCTGATGCAATCCAAGGCATTGCACAATGGAGGAAAGAACAAAGAGGCGTTTGTGGACTCGGTCACATGCGGCTGGCGCCTTTACAGTAAATACATCTGATGTTAAGGGAAGTGGTTAGCGGGGCTCCAAAGGGCAGCAGCGAGCCCTCGGTCAGATGAGTCTTTCACAGGACTCTCAGTGCACATGCACCAGTTTGGGTACCAATCTATGCTCGCTTGCCCCTCCAAATGAATCTAAGACCAGCACATCCTGTTGAGCCATCTACAAATCGGAGGGTAGCTATTGCACAGGCAAGAGGTAAAATACCTTTTAATAGCTTTAGTTGAACGCTGCAAGCATCAAATACGCAGTTATTTTTGTGATGCTTTTACAGTGGAAGGGGAAAAATGCTCCAGTGATAAACATAAAATAGAGTGCCTGCCTGTGTGGATACCTCTGTGTATGTGTGTGATGGGGTTCAACAAAGCAGACAAATAAAGAGGAAGGCTGTGGGGAGGCTGAGGAACAAAACTGCAAAATACTGGCTTTAGACTGCAATCTTATTTTTTTATTTCTTTGGCATCACCTCATGCTGCGGTTGTGATTCACTCCATAGTGAATCATTGGGCAGTGTTGGCTCCGTTAAGTTTGACTTGGGCTTTGGATTAAAGCCCGCCCAGAAAAGGACAGCATTGCTAACAGCATTGGCTGAAGTTATAGGTAAGTGTGTGGCAGGTTGATATTTACATCAGTGTGCTCTTTGATGATATCGTATACCAGCATATTGAACAGAACGCTTCCTCCATGCAACCCATTCATGTGAAGAGTAATTACTCGAATTGTTACTCAGATTCAAGGCTGGTATTGCTGTGTTTATGCACAAGTTTTCTGACTGAAAATAGGAGGGCTCTTTTCCAGTTGTATCATGATAATTAAAAAACCTCAACCAACCAACCTAACCTAACCACAAACAAACCCCCAAAACCCAAACACCCTTTTGGTTTTAAGTGCCACCAGCACAATGAAATTTAAGAAAGGTGCTCCCAACAAGCATCTCTCTGGGGTGCAGAGTGCAGCACTGTTTAGCAGAGCTCAGCCCTTTGCCAGAGATAAGATACTGGGTGAAATATGGTCCCTTGGAAAGTGGTGACAGGAGCCAATCAGTGCTGTCATTTCTCAGCAAGAAACAGCCCAGGATCCTGAAAAGCCCTGAAAACCAGTCAAGCATATCGATCCAGAAATGAATCCTGTTTGCTGAAGTGATAGCTGCACACACAGAGGAGGTGGTGCATAGCCACAACATTGGGGGCTTTTGGCCAGCTGGTGTCTTTGGAGGTCTCTCATCCCACAAATGAGGCAGCACCCAAAGCTACTTACCTTGATGATGGGTATAGCCAGTAGTATGTCAGATTTACTAGCAGTGCCTGGGCACTAAGGCTACCTGTTTCTTCTTAAGGAAAAGATGTCATGCCATCTGTATCTCTTTTTTTTGATCACTTTTGTTTTTTGTGGCTTAAACTGAAACTGAGCACCAGTTCTGCTATTTCTGTGCTGTTGTGTGTTGCAACTCAGGGAGGAAAACAGCTCTGCTAATTCACAGTCATGCATTATACACACAAAAAGTATTTCTTTTGAACCATATTTTTAATGGTGCCGTGTAAATGAATAATTCAGAAGTGAGCCCTAAAATCCAGATCCTGCAGTTTCATCCAGAACATATTGCAAATGCTCTGAGACTCGGAAACGGTTCTGAATCTGCTGCAGAAGGAGACAGTGAGCAGCTGGTAAACTACTGGCCTTTAATGAAGCTCTACCATATTGCAGGAGCTCCAATTACTGCAGAACTTAATTAGTTCGTTTTACCCTGCCAAGCTGGAAAGACCAAACATTGTCTTGGGCAGCCACTGTAGTTATTTCAGTTTCTTCATTGCTGGCTATTAAAGCTGAGTTTGGTCTCTCCCAGCAAGATATGTTAAGTTTGTCTTGGATTTGGGAGTGCCTGCGTTGTGTTACACAGAGATATTTTATGTAACTGCCTGATCATAGAAGAGTAAGGGGGTTTTTAGTAATTGGTAGAAGTAGTTCATGCCATATGTAAATATGGGTGCTAATGGTACAGAAGTTTTAACAAAGAAATGAGAATACTGAACTGTTCAAGTGGGGACTTGCCCTAAAGCTTTTTGCTGTAACTGTTGTATGGAGGTAAGTGGTCACTTTGAACTGAGCGTTCAGGTTACTTTGCTTCTCTGCTTGAAAATACACTTCAGAAATAAGGGAACATTTTAATTTGATGGCAAAATGAATGTATCTCGGGTTTGGAACTGCTAACTGAAGTGGTAAAGTTCTGTGTAAATGAAAGGTAGCGTTAAGTATGTCATTTGTATTGTGCCAGCCTGATGAATGCCCAGCACTGGGCACTATTTGTGTGTGCTGCTGCTAAAGGACAATTTTAAGACTAATGAAACATGCCATAAAGTCAAAAGTGCCGGGCACCATCCAGAAATTGTTGGCATTTACCCATCTGACAAATGTGGCTGCTAAGTATTGAAATTCTGTGTCAGCTGACAGCCAGACTGATAGGGTTTGAGTGTTAGGTGTTCTTCGCAGAAGAAAATAGTGCAACACTCAGCACTTAAATATTGAGTATTTGAGCAGTGAAAACCCAAACCAATTCACTAACTCCTTTCCCCCACCCCTATGCAATAAATTACTAAACAATCTACTTATCACCTTCCCTCCCCTAAAAAACCCTCATGCAACAAATCAAAATAAATTGTAGCTAAATCAAATAACATTAACTGGTCTGTTTTCCCTAAACAGTGGAGTTTAATTTGTCTTCTGAAGCACTACAGGTGGAAGGGGTAGCCAGTTGCCAAGAAACCTAGGTCTTTGTTAGCTGTCTGATGATGGACCCTGTGATGAGCCAGGGGCCAATTGATGAGCAATATCTGAGACCTGTTGACCCCTGGTTTATACTCAGCTGCTCCAAACCAACTGCACTTAGACTAAGCTTTAAATTGCAATTTTATAGTAATAGTCTTAATAACTGTGTTTAGTGCTGCAGTGTTGTGTCAGTTAGTGACTTTGAAAGCAGGTTTTCCTCTGTTCTGCTGATCTTTGATTAATATTTAATACCAGGATGGAACATAAATAACCTAAAATCCATATTGCAGCAGTGCTATGAACAGACACGTCAGACAGAGCCTGTCGTGGTTTTAATCAGCTTTTATGGTTTTATAAGATCATCTGAAAAAATTTTTTTTCTCATAAAAATTGCTTTCTTCATGTGGTAGAATTCATTCCTTCATGTTTTCCATGAGTGAACTTAGGAAAAGAAGAATATCCTCTGGCTAGTTCATTCGTTGCTTTACCAAGTGTAATACACTTCTGGTTTCTGTGAGCCTGTGCATGGGCTACACTAACTGAACCATCAGTTCACACACTTCAGAAAGGTCATATAGAGTCGTATTTTATTTAGCTCATTCTGTAGGATTAAGAGAATAAGCCTCAGTTACATGAGTCTGCCTGTTCGGTACAGAAATTGGAAGCTTTGCTGTTGTTTTAAACTAGTTTTGCTGGGGAGGACCTTTGCTTAAAAAAGCATCTCTATTACAGGACATGAACTTGATTGACATCCTTTGGAGGCAAGATATAGACCTTGGGGCAGGGCGTGAAGTTTTTGACTTTAATCATCGACAGAAGGAGTATGAACTCGAGAAGCAGAAGAAACTTGAAAAGGAAAGACAGGAGCAGCTCCAAAAAGAGCAGGAGAAAGCCCTGCTGGCTCAGCTGGAGCTAGACGAGGAGACAGGTGAATTTGTTCCTGCTCAGCCAGCTCAGCACGTTCAGCCAGAGAATACTGAGCCTCCAGTCAGTTTTTCACAGGTAAACTCCTTCATGTGTGTTTGTGAATGTGTTTAAACCTTTTTCCATTCACAGGAAGACATAATGTTAGTGGTTATCTAAACTGAATTTGCATTTGTTGCTGTAATGGAAGATTCTTCAGTTATTCAAAGATGCAGTTAACATTTGTCATAACTTTCCTATTTAGACCGCACAGAGTTCAAAACCAGAAGCAGAGGCCTTCTCCTTTGATGACTGCATGCAGCTCTTGGCAGAAGCATTCCCATTTATAGACGACAATGAGGTAAAAATGCTCAGTGCAGCGGTTTCACGGGTGGTCTTCTAGGAGCTCAGTCTCATGTCTTTCACTAAGATTTGTTTGCAGCATAATTCTGATCTGTGATATGATTTGGATTTTGTCCTCAAGCTGACTCCAGCTGGAATAGAGCAGTGTAGTGCGCTTGAACTAGGGCTGTGTCTGGAGGGAGTGGAATAGTGCTCGTGTTCCTTCTGATGACTGAATCCTGCAGGCAGGACTTGGTGTGTAACACCAGCTGATGACAGCTGTTCCTTCCAGTTACTGCAAATGACAGTGGTCAGTTTGTGACAGTGAGCTTCGTGCAGCTCTTGGGAGTCAGTGTGTTTGGTTGCTCTGTTACTATGTGCTGACCCAGATGGTTTGATGTATAATACAAAGTTGTTTTCTGAGTGGGGTTTCTTATGTGGGGGATTCCTTTTTGCTACCGTTTTGTTTGGGGGGGGATTAATTTGTATTTTTGTTTGGGTTTTTTTTTTTTTGTTTTGTTTTGTTCTGTTCTAAACACTCCAGGCTTCTTCAGCTGAATTTCAGTCACTGGTTCCTGCTCAGATCGATCACGACCAAGTCTTGATTTCTTCTGATGAAACTCAGCCACCTGAATCGCCTGTTCTAGATCCACTTACTGATGTGGAGAACATGCAGAACATAGATCAAGTTTGGGAAGAATTATTGTCCCTTTCAGAGTTACAGGTAAAGGTTTGCTATAATAAGCACCTGAAAAAAATAGTGTGATATTTTGCAAGAGTATTGTATTTTGGAGAAGGCAGTACAATAGCATCTTAACATGACAGTCATAATCGCTGTGTGTTGGATCCTACACCTGTAGGATGTCTAGAACTCAATTTAAGCTTTATTTTTTAAGAATATATTGAAAAGCACATAGGAGGAAGGAAACCACTTGTTTATCCAAGGCCTTAATAACACGCGGTCTATCTTCCCAATCAGAACTTCCCCATGTTTAGCAAATCACTGTTTGTGTCTGCATGCAACTCATTGCAGCATGATCATGGTTTAAATTTCAGCTGCTTAAAAATGGACACTTCTGAATTATGTCTGCAACAGGAATTGTTTCCATGAGTGTTACTGTAAATGATGTTCTTTTTTTCAGTGTATGATTGTGTAAATCATTTATAGTTACATTCAACTTTTATCTAAGGAGAAGGTTTCATAAAGATAAGAACAACTGTTCAGCCTGGAGAATAGAAGGCTGCATGGAGACCTCATAGCAGCCTTCCAATATCTGAAGGGGGCCTATAGGGATGCTGGGGAGGGACTCTTCATTACGGACTGTAGTGAGAGGACAAGGGGTAATGGGTTCAAACTTAAACAGGGAAAGTTTAGATTGGATATAAGGAAGAAGTTCTTTACTGTAAGGGTGGTGAGGCACTGGAATGGGTTGCCCAGGGAAGCTGTGAATGCTCCATCGCTGGCAGTGTTCAAGGCCGGGTTGGACAGAGCCTTGTGTGGCATGGTTTATTGGGAGGTGTCCCTGCCCCTGTCAGGGGGGTTGGAACTAGATGATCTTAAGGTCCTTTCCAACCCTAACTATTCTATGATTCTATACCCTAAACATAACTACTGTTTATATGTGTTCAGGAAGAACTAATCATGTAATGTACATGAACCAAATATTTCAAAGGAATCACTTTGCTGTGTTCCTGAGCTATGAGTTATGGAGAACATCCAGGGTTTGTTTTTTTTTTTCTCCTGTCCTCACGTTTCTATTTATATTTTCCTTAGATTTGACTATAAGATTGAATAAAGTTACCATAGAACAACATCATGCCTCAGCATGATGCAGCTCTACTTTATGCTGTTAACACAAGAGATGAATGCTCAGTAGTATGCCTGTAAACTGAAAACACTGAAAAACAAATGTTTGCTGGAAGGGAGTGGTTTTGGGACTCTACATTTTCCCTTCAACTTCTTGTATTTTTCAGAATGTCCCTACTTCCCCAGTCTTACTGCCCTGGTAGGTTTAAAAGCCCCACATAAGTAACAGCAATTGGCTGTGGAGGGGCAGCAGCAATGCTGAAACTGCAGTAAGAGGCCAAACCAAACTTAATCTATTGCAGTAATTCTGAGTAGTGATGGGATAATCTTCTGAAAGCAGTGAGATAGTTCAGTTGAAGGCATCACCTTTCACAAATTACATTTGAAGAAAAGCGAGGGGGGAAAAAAGAGCTCTCGCTTCAAAACCTTAGCTTAAGCTTTGGACAATCTCTGGTTAAATAACCAGTGTGTGGTCCCTTCTTAAGAGAAACAGAATCATTTTGGTAATAGCCTAATTCACAGGGACAGTGGGCCCTCTTATGTCAGCTTCAGTGCAGAAACTGCCACCCCTCTGGAAAGAACATGGGTCTTGTAGC
Organism: Ara ararauna; assembly: GCA_028858755.1. Classification (NCBI taxonomy): domain Eukaryota; kingdom Metazoa; phylum Chordata; class Aves; order Psittaciformes; family Psittacidae; genus Ara; species Ara ararauna. Next base: position 23,723,720 of record CM054381.1, read on the forward strand.
CAGTGAAAGCCCATCACTGTAACAGTCTTGGGTGCTCACACGGTTGTTAGCCAGCCTAACTAAATGTGTGTGGTGAATTAATGTTTGCAAGGCATCACATTGGTGCTCTCTTTACTTCATTGAGAGTTACATTTCTCTGCACTGAGCAGCTGCCTCTTTCACTACATCCTAAAAGAATCTTGCTCTTTGAGGAAAAGAAATCTATCGCGTAGCATGAAATTAAGAGTGCTAAAAGTAATTGTTTGCTAGTAATGCTCATAAAGTCTATTTCAGTAACTTTACATTGACTATACTCGTGCCATTCCCAGCAGTGGTGCTTGTGAGACATTCAGACTCTGCAGCTCTGGGATCCCCATTAGCAGTTTACCAGAGCAGGAGGGCTCCATGCAGCTTCTATGTAGTGTTGGCATGGGTCTGTTAAGCATATTGCCAGGAGAGGCTCTGCCCTCTGAATCTAACTAGCTTTGTCCAGAATGGATTGCTTCATGCTCTTAGGTATCTAATCTTCTTCCTAGTAAGCCTCCCCTTAGTAAAAGTGTGTTGTAGTCACCTAGGTTGTAGCAATGTTGTAAGACTCATGTTAAGTGTATGTTGACTGCCAGAGTCTTTAGTGTTTGTGGGTTATAGAAAAAGGTTTTATTGATTGGAGATGCATTGCTCAACTTCTCTTTTGCATTTCCCATGCAGTGTCTTAACATTGAAAATGATAACCTGGCTGAGGTAAGCACAATCACAAGCCCTGAAACCAAGTCAACAGAGATGCACAACAGCTACAATTACTACAGCTCATTACCCACCATAAGGAAGGATGTTAACTGTGATCCAGAGTTCCTGGATAGCATTGAGGGTCCCTTTTCTGCCATTTTACCACCAGAAGACACCAGCCAGCTGAGCGTGAGCTCTTTAAATGACATGTCCCCCTCAAACTCTGATTTCTGTGAGGATTTCTACAGCACCTTTATCGACACAAAGGCGAACGGTGACACAGCAGTGACGAACACTATCAGACAATCACTTGCGGAGATTCTAAGCGAACCTATTGATCTTTCTGATTTCTCACTGTGTAAAGCTTTTAACGGCAGCCACTCAGGAACTGGACCAGAATGCAATGATTCTGACTCAGGTATTTCATTGAATGCAAGTTCTAGCATGGCATCGCCTGACCACTCTGTGGAATCATCTGCCTACAGAGATAAGACTTTTGGCTATAGTGACTCTGAAATGGAAGACATGGATAGCGGTCCTGGAAGTGTGCCGCAGAGCAATGCTAGCATGTACTCACTGCAGTTCAAGGATCAAGTGCTCTCTTCTTTAGGGCCAAGCACTCAAACACAGAGTTTGCAGTTTACAAACACAAAAAAGAAGGAACCCCCTGCCAGCCCTGGCCACCCCAAAGTTCCCTTTACAAAGGATAAATCTTTAAGCCGCCTCGAAGCTCATCTCACACGAGATGAGCAAAGAGCAAAGGCTCTGCAGATCCCTTTTCCTGTTGAAAAAATCATCAATCTCCCTGTTGATGACTTCAATAAAATGATGTCTAAGGAGCAGTTCAACGAAGCCCAGCTTGCGCTCATCCGAGATATACGCAGGAGAGGCAAGAACAAAGTGGCTGCTCAGAACTGCCGTAAAAGAAAACTGGAAAATATAGTGGGACTGGAGCAAGACTTGAATAACCTGAAGGATGAGAAAGAGAAATTGCTGAAGGAGAAAGGAGAGCACGACAAGAGCCTTCGTCAAATGAAAAAGCAGCTGACCACCTTATACCTTGAAGTCTTCAGCATGCTACGTGATGAAGATGGCAAGTCTTACTCTCCTAATGAATATTCTCTGCAGCAAACCAGAGATGGCAATGTCTTCCTTATTCCTAAGGGCAAGAAGTCAGAGACTAAACTCTGAAGGGCAGCACAGCTGGCTACTGCTCTCAGAGCTCTTATTTTTATATCATCCTCCTGATAGTCTTTACTGTGAGGTGGAATGCAGAATTAGGTAATATCTTTTCAAGTAATTCTAAGCAGTGATGACTTGAAAGTTAATGATTAGTTTATGGAAGATGCAGGTTTAAAACTAATAGCGTAATGCAGATGGAGGTATGCAAAATTTGTAATCTCACTTTTGTAACAGGCATTTCCTTCTTATAGCACCACTTTGGCTAGTTTCCATATACATGTAAATATTTAAAGATACCATATTTATATACTGTTCCTATCTCTTGTTATATTCATAGATTGATTTGAGAGAGATATATATAAAATTATTTTAGCCTTCTAAATACAATTTCTGGTAAGACAAACAGCATGGTTTCTGATCCTTTTCTATAAATATGCAATAGGGCTTGTTTCCCATTTTTCTTGCACATTTATACTTGTTGAATATTTAATATGATTTTAATACAGTATGAAAGTTGATTCTTAAAGTTTGATTTTGATTTATCAGTTCATTAAACCTTTCTTTTTAACTCTACTTCATGCACATTTATTTCCCTAAAGAAGGGAATTCCTCCCTAGTTTTCCAAGGCTTAAGTCTTCATGTAACAAATGTACTTAATAACCAGAGAGACGTATTGCACAGAACTGTCAGCATTTACTAATGCCTTGTTCAGCTTAGTTCTAACTGCCAGTTGGAAGGATTGTGTAACAGAGTTTTGCCTTATGCAAGGTTTATGTCATTTGTGTTTTGCCCTTTGAACACTACCTAAATTCATGATGAGATCTTTCCTCCAAAGGCATTTAAAACCTGTGAATTTGGTCATTGGCAGCATTAAGCATTTTTCCAACTTAAGATTCCATACACTCTCAAGTAACCATTCTGGATGTGCGCTGTGTGGCTCTAAAGGGCCCTGACTCAGGTCAGAGTTGGTCACTCCCATTGTGTCAGAGCACATAGAAGGCAGCACACCAGTGGCCAACCAACCATGCTGCCTGCAACCTGTGCTCAGGTAATGAAAGAGATATGGTGCTTAAATTATGATCTCTAAGACAGTAACAGGTGGGAGAATCAGTGGCATTGCGTTGTTTGCTCTTCACTTAGATTCATACTTGATCATTGGGGATTTTTTGAATGCAGGAAATGCATCATTTGAAATCCACATGTAGAGCTGAACATAAAAAACTGCATCATCTTCCCAATGAAACTTACAGAAAGCATATTTCATCCGAGTTTTTTCTCTGTCAGTGATGTTTTATGTAAGTTTAGAATCTTTTGTCTATAACAACATTATGCATAACTTCATTTAGTATAATAAAACACCAAGTTGTTTTGCAACACCTTCTGGTATTTGTTTCTCTTAAGAAGGAAAATGGCAGAGTAGGACCCACACTATTGAAGGAAAAAGGGTTTAAAGAGGGACATCAGCTCAGGAACCCAGCCTTATATTATTAGCTCATTACTCACAAAGTTAGGGTAATGCTAAACAAAATGATACAGTTGCTGGTGAATTCAGGCTTGAGATTTTTATTTCTCTAACTTTTTAACTCTGTTGGAGCTGCACACACAGCAGAAAACATCTCATGGCTGGCCGTGAAAACCAAGAAGCACTTTTAATTAAGGTGATCCCAATTCCACACTATCTTACATTTTAGGGAAGCCTTGAGTCACATACAGAACAGTGGAGTTGCGATGTGACTGTCACAGGATGCTGTGGAAGGTCTCCTGTTCTCAACTGTTCTGTGCTGGTGGTTGTTTTCATGTTTTTTATGTTTTCAGGCCCTCTTACCTGAATAGCATCAACTCCTTTACAGCCTACAGTTGTTGGGTACCAGGTTTGTTTTTCCCTCTATACTCAGAATTCCAAGTGCTATTTTATTGTCCAGCTGGTCACAGTAGGATCAGTGTAACCATTTCACAACTTTTATTGCCCCCAAATAATTTTCATTTCTAATTTTTGTCACTTGCCATTCATCTTCCTGTTAACTCATTCAGCAATTCTGAACAGCAGAGTACAGACGTCCCTCTCACACTTTACCTGCAGCACAACCTTAGCTAACCAGAGAAAAGCAGGGGAGGAAAGCAGAGCAGTACCAACAGCTTCAGCAGGGAGTTCTTCCTGCAGGGCAGCATAATGCCAGGAACCACAATCCTATTGCCTGTCTCTTCTTTAGAAGGCAAGTGTAGCAGTCAAGTGCCAGTACCAGAAGAAAAGTCTTTGGCACCATCAGGTGTTCCAGCCCTGACATTAAGTACTAACATTTGTCATGCCCAAGACACTGGGATATGTAAACCCAGGTGACCCCACTTGCACTGTGAGGCCACTTACCTTGTTTATACTGACCTGCTTGTTACACCTGCCTGTCAGTCCATCCCACTGCACAGCTCTGCACATGCTCAGAATGCAAGGACATGCCTCTTGTTGGGAGTAAATGGACAATGCCAGCAGCTGAAAACCTAGAGATTGGATTTGATAAAGCACAGAGAACCTGAGGAGCTCCTGGGTTCCCCCCACCATTAACCAGGCTTTCAAATGCCTGACAGCTAAGATGTTCTCTCTAGCTGCAATATAAATACTTTAATTACAAATTGGGTATAAAACAGAGACCTCAGTAATCTGCTTTCCACTTTTTTCCTTGTTTTAGTGCTAATGCAAAAGCAAAGGGCAAACTGCACCATTAGAACCAGCCTTTGCAGGAGCTGCTGTACATGTACTACCCACATGGTGAAAACTTAATGCTGGGATACTTATTCCATTACCAGGATGAAAAGAGAAACAACAAAATACCTGCAGTTAATGCAGAAGCCTTGTTCAAATTTCACCAGGCAAAGGACCAGTCTGAAGTAACTCACAGCCAGTTTAAAACCGTATTTTTTGTATCACCAGCACAGTGAATGTTGTACTCACATCAGAACACCCACATCAGCAAGGAAATACGTATTCCATGTTAAGTCTGGTACACACAAAGACATTGGATTGCAAACTATATCCTTCATTTTATTGTTATTTCTGAGGTACAGAGTATATTCCTGAAGCTGAGAGCGACTGTGACCCTGCCAAGTCTAACGCATCCCAGTGCTGACCTTATACACTGACAACACTCCATGTGGTGGCCACTTGATCAGAACATTCAGTTTTGCAACCATTGAAAGCAAAGCGGAGGAGTGGGGCTGAGCCACCAGTCCCAAGCTGGGAAGCTGATCCTGTAACTCAGCGTGTTGCCGTGACTTAGGACCACTTCATGTTCTGTACAGCATTCACTTAAAAAAAAGTGATGTCAACGCATTTTAGATGTGAGGCATTTGACAGCATACACTTTATTCTGATACAAAATGGAAATATTTTAAACACATTTCAATCCATTATGGATTATACCGAAAATTTAAAATTTCCATGCTATTTTCAAACTTGTTTAAACACAAGTTCTAAGATCTCGGCACACTGGCACCATTGCTCTTCAAGTCTTTACCAGTTATTATATTATTGTTTCCATTCTTGAGATATTATCTTCTACATGAAGGCCATTTTTCTTCTACGGAGATACTTGGGTTACTTTAGTTCAGGAAAAAGCTAATCTTAGACAGAGATGTCAAGCTGTAGCACCCACAGCAGAAAAAGAACCATCCATCAGGTACCCGAATTTCAGAGACTCGATCTTTCATGCTCCACACAGTTTAAGATACAAAGACCCACCAGAGTTATCATGTTAAGATACAAGACCCATCAGCGACCACAGACCAATATGTAAGTGAATGTTCCACTGAGATGAGACAGTCTTAAGAAAACACATTAATGTCTTGAACACCGGAACCAAAGACAGCAAGTCAGTACATCACAAAACCAGTGCTTGAAAGACAGAAGCATTCCCCTTCCCACCTTAAGTATTTAAATGATACCAAAGTTTAGATGCTATGTTTAATTTCAGAGTTCTATAATAACAAAATACTCATCACATCCGCATTAACCTGGGCCCCTTTTGGAGAAATACATTTTTACTTCTTAGAAGTAGCGTTTGCTTTTAGATTAAGACACAGGTTTAAGCAGCAAATAAACTGTAGAACTGCAGCTTGGGGACCAACGCTTCATTGACTTTACATCTTTACATCTCCATTTACAGCGATTTTCAGTAGCAGGACTGTAGAAAAACCCATCCACAAACCAGAATTCTTAACTCTTGGAAGCACCTCTTGGGCAAAGATACATGGGTTTACCTTTGACACGGTTTATTTCTGAACAAATCGGGGTATGAACAATTGAAATTAAGCAAATGAGTCTAACAGGAGTGTTATAAATCAAAAGGTGAAAGTAATTCTGACAGCGACCATCTAGTTCTACACAGGGTGGAAAAAACATCTTGCTGAGCACAGAATGAGTCTGCAGCAACACAGACTCCTCTCACGCCAAGGCTGAGCTGTGCTCTACACACAGGCCTAGTAATGGGATGCAAAGCAGTTTCTGTTAAAACATTTTCAAGATTCTATTAAAAAACAAGAACATTTCCCCTCTTCCCCATGAACAGAAGCCTTTGCCCTCAGCAGAGACACACTGCTGCCCTTCCCCATTTACTTGGCGCCACATACAGGTGAGCTCAAGAGGAAACACAATGGTATTCCCACTCTAGGCATAAGATAGCAAGCTGTCATCTCAGCTCGCTGCCTGGCATGCTGCACTAAGGAGACTGTGACCTTACTGCACCAGATTCAAATTCTGGTTCAACCTCTGCTAAGCAAAAATGTTTGTCAACATTTGTCAAAAACAGTGTCATTGTGAGATTTCCATCCCATAGCTCCTGACTACAAGAAAATCTCAACATCAATCACCACTGTAAGGTACTTTTAACTTAATTCTAAGTTATAATATCAAGAGTTTGTTCTATGGATCTTTACCGACAGCAGGCAACAAGTTTAAATACTTGAGTCAGTCTGTGAACATGCCCAAGCTCCAGGTTCAATTGAAACACAAGGGTTCTGCTTAACTTTCTCAGTAACTGAAGCATAACCAATGCTAAAATAGAAACTGACTTCACAAAACTAATGCAGACTCAAAAATTTATTGCCAAGTTTAAATAGGTACTAGGCTACTCTAAATATAAAAGGAGCTAAAAATACTCCAGGCCTGTAACGACCAAAGATGCAGAAAAGGAAATACATATTCCAAGAGTTAAGAACCGATCTGCATTAGAACAGGTTGACAAGATTCCTTTAATGCCATTCATCTGTACAACACAGCTGTGCTTCCAGCCAGGCTTCACATGGCAGCATCAGCTGCCACTAAAGCCCCCTGCCTGGAAGCACTGCACAAATGCAAACCCAGAGACAAGAGATGTTTACCAGGGAGGGAACTCACTGCCCTGAGCAGCCCAAAGCACCTTTACAAAGTTCCCGCGAGACCTGGCATGGACTGCTTCCCATCTTCCCTGGCTGGGTCTCTGCAGGGCACATCTTTCCATCAAAGGGAAAACAACAGCTTCTCCCCCCCAGTCCAACCCTCCTCCCCCAAGCACCGCAGTAACATTTACAGCATATAGTTCCAAGCATTTCTCATTTCTCTCTTGTTGATCTCAGACACACGCCAGCTTTGTACCTGCCAGGAACAGAAGATTCTTGAATAGCAATGATGCCAGCAAGCAACCCTCACCCAGAACAGGGAGTGCTGGATGACGGATGCTAGAGTACTTGCTCCTTAGTACTTAAGGCTTTCCTTGAGGCTGGCAAAGGAAAGCCTAGAAGGAAGTAAGGGTTAAACAAGTGGTTTACTATACACTACAAATCTTACCCAGTCAGAAACCTTCAACTGAAGAGGATGTGCAAGACATTCCCCATTTTGTCAAGCAGCAGCTTCTCATTCAACCTGAAAATTAAAGAAATTACTCTTACCTTGTTTAAAAAACCCCCGCTACTCTTTATAATTCATGAAAAATTTTAAAGGCAAACCTTACCTATGCTCATTGCCCTTCCTTTCAGGTCTAAATGCTAGACCTATTGATTTTGAGTCAACTCAAGTAGCTATCACTCAAGGAGGTTCCAAAGGGTGAAGAACTCTTGCTAGACTTTCTTCGATATTTCAGCTGTGATAAGCAGATTTAACTAGCCTTTGGGAAGCTGCTCACTATCAGCACAGTATCTTATGCCTTCACTTTTCTGGAAGTTGAAGCTGTTGCTCCTGCTGCCTCGTCATTCTTTAATTATGCTGACTTCTCCATACTCAATAGGCTGCTGAAGTCCTGTCTTAAGAGTCTCCTTAGCAAGTATGGGTCAGAGGAGTACATCCTAGGTTCTTTCAAGCTGGTTAATCACTGTCCTCACGGCTTACACTTTTCCACGTCACAGACAACATCTAAGCTACCCCACCCACCTACAAAGCCGTCACTTACATCATCTCTTAAAAGGTTGCATACAGATCTTGTTCATAAAGTTTATTATGACACTATTGTTCAAAGTTAACATTGTTGTCACAGTACAGCTACAAGAGGCCCTGTTAAAAAGAACACTGTCAATACATTCTAAAAAATTTAGAAATACCAGATCAATTGTCAGAAGGGACATCAACCCCATCCTTGTCCCTGCAACCAGGTGCAGGCCCCAGGTACAAGTCTACACATCTTCTAAGCATAGTAATGTACACAGCAAGTCGGCAGTTAGGTGGCTCACTCCCTAGTGAGTTGCATTTTAGTTTCCATGTTTTCAAACTCCAAATGGGTTGTTTAAAAAAAGCCTTTATTGAAATACAGCCTCCCTCCCACCCCAAGCCCAAATTAGTATGTACAGCAGCAGAAGCGTTCACTAAATCACCAATTCTTGCTTTAGCTTTAGAGATGTTTTAAAACTCCACAGAAAAGAATAAGCAGACTTCTGAAATCCAGTTTGGAGGCTACCATCTTGACACCAGTTCCTTGTTTTAACGTACTGCAGTCTAAATACACTCCAATAACAGTGTTTAAATAACATTGTTTAATTTTTTTCAAACAACACACTCATTATTCTACTACTTCTTAAAATCGTAATTCATTATTCATATGACTGATGATGCCTCGAGCCATTTCATACATCTTTGCAGATTCATTCCTACACTGGAATTGCATTTACCTTATACTGCACATTGACCCAGAAGTGAGACAGGTGTAATTCCATTACCACATTGCCAAGTGTCTGAGCATTTCTTCTATTGACTGCGGCCCTACTCTTCTGAGTCTGAATGGACAGAAAGCACTGTCCTGGCAATGCTGGAGAGAATTGGCATCAGATGAGAAAAGGACAGGCTGCAGTGCCTTCATTTGGAGGTCAGAAGTGAGAATGAGGTACAATTTCTAGCCACATGTGCTGATAAGATTTGCTACTCCAGTGCAATTAAAAAAAAATAAAAATATCGGGTTGTCACATGCTATCATTCTACCTGTGGGAACTCCAGACTGTACCATGCTACATCGTGGCAAGTGTTTCTAGTCAGCAAATTACAACTAGATCGTGTTTCGTGTTATCTTCGAGCTCTCAGCTGAGCACAGACATTCGCAAGGGCAAAGGCTTGAAAACTATACTACTCAGAGCCCGTGGTGGAGGGGCTTTTGGAACGCGTTACCTGGGACTGTCAGTGATTACACCTGCGCTACCCTTGGCTCCCAGTCAGAAGAATGTGTCCAGAAAATTGCCTAGGGTGCATGCAAGAAAGTATATAGCCATTAAGTTATTGAGGAACACACCTATTACTCTCACTATGACACCTCATTTTATCGCAACAGTGCAGTCTGGTGTGAGGGAAACGGGGACAAAGGGGATGAAAATTCCAAACCACCCTCCCCAAAGTATAGTTTTATTGAAACAGAATCATTGTATATCCCAAGGAAACAGGCACTTGATTCCCCCCACCTTAACTTCTCGGGAATTACAATAAATATAAAGGTAAAAAGCAAGTTTCTTTTTCTCTTCACCCAAGACTTAAGCAACTGCAGTTATCCCTTGTACATCTCAAATGAGACGGGAGACAGCTTTAATGTGTCTAAAGTTGGTCTTGTTAAAATATTTATCATGCCTTATTTTGTTGAAGCTCTAGTACTAATACAGAACTACAAATTAAAAAAATATGCACAAACCAAAAAGTAATTTGAAATTTTCATTAAGGTAAAGCTTAGTTCTATAATTCACAAGCACTAATTTGAGTAACTCAATCCTAGTTATACATCTAAACAAACTATAATGCAACATACAGATGCTCTCCCTCTGTATGCCTATGTAACTCATGTCAATGACAGTTACATATATACACTGAGACTAGACCCCTTAAGACTGCAAATCAATAGGTGTTTCTATTGTTAACTTTAAATTAATACAAAATAGTAATTGAGAAATGCATTAATCCTCTCTATTAACTAACAAGGAAACACCCTAAACTACATTTCATTTCTGTTATAGAGTTCTCTGTACTAAATGTGGAAAAACTGAACTACACAAATATTGAAAAGTTAAAAATTCCTTAATTTGTTTATTCCTGGTACCACTACCACAATTTACAGGGCAATATACCTGATGTAATGGGAAAATAAAAAGAAAAAAGAAAGACAAAGCTACAACAGATAAAGACCTCAGGAATGTACATCTAATCGACACTACATTGCATTAATCAATAGCTGCACTTTTTGCAAACTGTGGCTATGACAGTCCTGAACAAGAAGGGTTTCCTGTTTAAGCTGCAGTAACTTTTCTGACTATGGATCATCGCTCCTTCTGTGGCAGATTTTACAGTTCCTCTAATGCATTTGGGACGACTGTCTCAAAGTAACCTGCAGCTTTCCTGACAACTCCTCGCTCTCTCTCCTGCTAAGAACTGTAGCCTGTTGAATACAGGATAAGAAAATTATTACTCTCAGTGAACAGTTGTACATGATTAATCATCATTAGAAATATGCATTACACCTACCCTTTTTCTGGTAGCATTTTTAGAATCTTCTACCACCATAGCCCCCACTTCCACTTCCAGATCCATAACCACCTACAAAAAACAGGGTGTATATTGAAGTACAAGAAAGCCAAGAAATTTGAACTAGAAAAAAAAAATACTGTCTATACAAAATCGTATTTACCACCATAGGGACTGCCTGAACTTCTGCCACCAAAGCTGCCACCACCTTTCATGGGACCATAGTTGGACTGCTGCTGTCCACTGTAATTGCCAAAATCATTGTAGTTTCCACTTCCACCATAATTACCTGAAACAAATACAGATTCATAAAGCCATTTCTGTTCAACACTTCAGATGTGAAGCTTGCCAAATTATGACACCCAATGTTAATTATAATAATTTAAAACCATTTAAAATAGAATAGTAAGCATTTTGCACACTCCTTCTACTTGCAATGCACAAATGCCAGAAAATCTCAGCATTTTCAAGATTAGAAACTGATACTTCATTGGAGATGAAAAATATCACACGATACTAGAAAATTTATAAATTTGAGTAGGCAATCTGAAGTCAACACAACAGATCAAATTTAAGGCCTCCAAAGTCATATAAGCATGAGTTTCACTGTCATTCTTCCACTGCCCAACTCTTTGTATGTATGACAATAATGTAAAGTACACAGAATTTCTTTGCTCCATTAAGTGACAGAACCACAAAAGCCATGCTGCATATACACATCAGAAGGTATAACAAAACATGCATATTCTGCAGCTTAAATCCCCACACTTGGGGCAAGCAATTAAAAAGCTTATACAGACTTAGATCAATAGTCCGCACAAGGAGGATGCCATCTACACAATGCGTACTGGTATCTGAGAGCAACGGCATTCTTCAAATGGTCAAAAGCCTCAAAATTCTCCTACTCTACATAGATTTATAGGTGCTGCTTTTTGCAAAATAAGTTCCAGGCAAAACAATGTTGTGTATAGTATATCAAAACTGATTCAGATGGAAAAGAACTCTGCTTATGTAACATAGTATACTACATTAAGACCTCACTGTACAACTCATTTTAAGCAGTATCACACTCAACGCACTGTACAACTCAGACACGTCTGAAAAAAGTCTTAATTAAAATTGGCATCTTACCACCACCAAAATTTCCTCCTTCATTGTAGCCATCATATCCTCCTCCTCCACCTCCATATCCACCACCTGGGTTTCCATATCCTGGTCCTCCACCACCACCATAACCTCCTCTGCTGCCATAGCCAGGACCTCCTCCATAGTTGCCCCCTTGGAATAAAAGAAGAATCAAACTGAACACACCAAAGCTAAACTGGTGAGGAAATGTCCATTTAAAAAAAAAAAACAAAAACCAAACAGAATAAGAATGTCTCCTCCCAGTGTTTTCACTGTATTATATTCATTGCAGTTGTATCTCCTATCTAAACTATTTAATCAAAACAAAAAAACCCCATTTATTTATGTACACTTGAAGAATGATACTTAGAAGTTCATTCTGGCTTACAGAAAAATACAGACACGCTGCTACCACCACTCCCCCTTCTACATGCAATAACTGCCGCTTTACACAAACAGCTTTGTCAGTACTGTGTATCATCCTCTCTATTCCTCTGAATTAATATGTCTCATGAAGACAAGGTCCTCAGAAGAATTCGTGTTCATAGCTTTTCTCTAGACCTACAGCTTTATTTACATGTGTGTCAAAGCTACTGAAAATTCTTGTTTTCTAATCACATAAAGTGTATCTGAAGGACTTAGTATTCCAGAGGCTAACCCGGTCTCTGACATTTTGATGGAGTAATCCCGAACTGGGAAAACTGTTCCAAAGAATTCAGCATAACTACATTTATCTGCTTATAGATTCAGGACATAAGTAATCAGATACAGACTACTTCCCCCATTTGTGCCCCCCCCCCCAAAAAAAACCCCACACTTCCACAGCCATTTGGTAATTTCCACAGCTCTCTTCAGATGTATTTTGGATACTCACTGAAACTTAATCATAAAAAAGACACTACTGAGCCATGACAAGTCTTACAGTTGATTGAAAAAGATTTCTCTCATGATAGTGGGTCGCTGCTTTATTCAGTTTTAGTCATCTCAACTGACAGCAGAATCTCCACTTCGCTCTCAATAATCATGAACAGCTGCTGCATGAACTTTTAAATAACCTCATATCACAAGGTAAATATAGAGGTGGGGGTTTTTTCCACCCATAATTTTGTGGGGAAAAAGAAAACCCTTTAACTCTTCACAGCTCTACAACGTAGAAAACATTATTACCAAAGCAGACTTTGTTTTCAAATGAAGGCAAGACTTACAGCTATCTATAACATTTGGGAGAGAAGGGGGAGTGAACAATACACTTACCATCACCAAATCCATTGTATCCGTCACCACCCCCAAAGCTTCCTCTGCTCCCACCACCGCCACCACCACCCCCATAGCCTCCTGGAACACAAAACAGATGAGAATGTTTACCTGAACACACATCCAGTGTTTAAGCCAACTGACACAGGAAATAAAAATAGGAATCACATTCTGTGTAAGCATTCCAGTTATTTACCTCTTCCACCGAAGTTTCCTCCTCTGCCAAAGTTCCCTCCACCGCCTCCAAAGTTTCCACGACCCATGAAGTTGCCTGAGCCACCCCCACGACCTACAAAATATTTTACTTCAATTACATTAATTGAAAACCAGTTCCATACAACACCGATGTATAACTCCAAACTCACCTCTCTGAGAGCTAGCAGTCTGCATCTCTTGTTTTGAGAGTGCTTTTTTCACTTCACAGTTATGTCCATTTATAGTATGGTATTTCTGAACTAGAGAAAAATGTGAAATAGGACAGTTAGAAAAATCAAATCATTGAAAGCAATATGCTGTAAAAGTCTCATGGAAAGGCACGATCACACTTTTAAAAGGAACATTAAATCTATTCCCTCTCTTACAATAGTAAAACAGTTGATTATGCCAACAGCTTACATTCCACATACCGCTGTTCTGAAATCTAATGTTACACTTTTATCCAGTAAGTCATTTCTCACTGAAGAACTACATACCAACAATTTTATCAACTGTATCATGATCATCAAAAGTTACAAAAGCGAAGCCTCTCTTCTTTCCGCTTTGCCTGTCTTCCATGACTTCTATGGTTTCAATCTTGCCGTACTTTTCAAAGTACTCCCTTAAATTATATTCTTCTGTGTCTTCTTTAATTCCACCAACAAATATTTTCTTTACTGTGAGATGTGCCCCAGGCTTCACAGAATCCTACAACACCAAAAACTCCATTCAGTGCTTTAAATTATTAGGTAAAGATTAGGAAATTGGATTAACTTAAACACTTAACTTACCTCCCTTGAAACTGCCCTCTTTGGTTCAACCACGCGTCCGTCAACCTTATGTGGTCGAGCGCTCATGGCAGCATCCACCTCCTCCACACAAGAGTAAGTCACAAAGCCAAAGCCTCTGGAACGTTTTGTTTGGGGGTCTCTCATCACCTGCAAAAGATACAGATCATACTCTGCATTTCTGTGCAAGATTAAGCACCTCTGTCCTTCAAAAGCACAAACTAGTATTTGACACTTTACCACACAGTCCGTGAGTGTGCCCCATTTTTCAAAGTGCTCTCTCAAGCTATCATCTGTTGTTTCAAAGCTCAGACCTCCAATGAACAGCTTTCTCAACTGCTCTGGCTCCTTTGGCTCATGGCCCTACAAAATCAAAAATCAGAAACGCATTTTGACTACAAACCAGAGCTAAAATTTCACAGAATTACAAAAAAATTATCCGTGCACATTATAACTACAAATAGGTGGAATACATTTACATAAAAACAATGACTTCTAATGGGTTTAGACAGCAGCATAATAAACACAATGAGGTGTGATTTTAATTAAAACACTAACTAACTAAGTGCTCAAATGCACACATAAGTAAAGAGATTTCAATATAATAAATAATCTGGTCTCTCCCCATGGCCCCAGAAGTATGTTGATTCTATGCCTATCTTACGTTGTTGCATATAGCTCTGTAGGGATTAGCAATGAAGCACTGCTAGATAAAGGGAGGCTCTAACATTTTATGAAGCATAATTGTGAGGAACTACAAAAAAAATTAAGAACACCATGTAAAACAAAAAAAGTTATTGTCCAGAGTGTCCAGTCCTTCGGGATATCCATTGTGAAAGGTTATTTTTATGCATTATGAAGAAATTTATCCGGTTTTAATTCCTTAAAATTGTAAATTTTCAGACTGATAATTTTGTAAGTTGCATGGACGCAAGCAAGAAAGCAGAAGTACATGTGTAGTTTTCAGTGTTATGGGAAACATCTCTCAAATGTGCCTCAACGTAAGACTTATGTCTTACAGACAAATGATGTCTTGAGTAATGACCAATCAATGACCAGTAGTGGATACAACTACTGGAATAAGACTGGTACCTTAACAAACTTAATAAATCAAACAAGTACAATTGAAGCTCTTGAGAATATCACCAATATATGACCAGCCACTTCACAAAATGTGCTATTTTAAAAGCCCAGTTTTATACACCATAATTAAAGTGGGCTTACAAGCATGTTAGTGTTTCTGACCTTTCAGTGTTGCATAAGGGTTTTTTTTTTTTTTTAGTTAGCCCAGGAATATCCTCGTACACTTGACTGGAGTTTACAAAAAATTATTTTACATCTTTCTCCCATCCCCACAACAGAGAAGGCTAATGAAAAACCACCAGATTAGAATCTTATTTAGCCAGCTGGTACTTGTGTGTATGTAAAACACTGCACAAGGTGCTGGCCAGCTACACTGCATATGACTTAATTCTGCAGCATGAATGCATAATAAGTTTCACAATTTCTGCTGCAGTGGATTAACCCAGTCCAGACGCAGCATTAGCCTGAACGCTGAACTACATGAAAGTAGCCAGACTGCTACGTGTAGATGTCTTGCTTCAAACCCGAAGGTGAAGAGCTTTAAGATCTGCCACAGTCTAAATAAAGGGGTAGGGCGAGCTTTCTAGGGTTGGTCAGAAAAGCATACAGCCCTTTGAGTACAACACAACCTCCCTAAAGAGCAATGAATATTGTGAAGCAATACATGGCAAAAGATAATTTCTGAATTACATACTGCTTTAGGAACCACTTGGTTTATGATGTTCCACTTGTAATACAGGAAACAACGCCCAAGATTATGAAAAGCTGGCTGGAAAGTAACCCCTTCCTGCTAAACTTCGTACAGAAGAGCACCAGCATTCTTAGTTACAATTTTCTATTTAAGGCACTAACTTTGTAACTACAGGAATATTACATAAATAATTGAAACTCAATGGTCCCACGACTACAAAAGCTTCTTATCTACTATCTTCCAAGCGGTCTGGAATACAGAAGTATAATTAAAAAAAAAAAAAATCTTTCTTTTAACTATATGTTAACTTAAAATCTTACAGGGTAACAAATCTACTGCATATTGAAACTGCTTTAGGTTAAGTAAAATACTGTTTTCTGTTGCTAATTGCATAGTTTGGGTTGGTTTTTTTTTTTTAATCTATTGACAGTAGTTCATTTTTATCTGGGTTATGTTAAAGCTGGGACTATTAAGTGTTTCAAACTCTCCGACGCATTAAAGGAAATCTATTACGTGAAACTGCAGAGTTTGGACTTGTCCAAAGCCTTATGAAGCAAAACTGGACAGACTTTCTGCAGTTCTCTGGCACCCCTCCACGCTACGGGGCTTTCAGTTAGCAACTTGGACTGCTTTTGCCTTAAAAGAATGACCACAAAACTCTTCAGGTCACTCCTGAAAGGAAAAGTGAAGTCTTTTTTTGCTTATTTTTATTATATGCACGTGAACTGCCATTTCACATGGGAGAAGAAACATTTGCTGTTACAGCTTCTTTATCGGGAGAGAAGTTAGCCCCAGAACACACCTGTGCTATAGAAACTCCTCACAGACACAAAAAGCAACATTTTCTTAGAACATTAATTGGTTTTTTTTTCAGGTAGTTTGTTCTCACTGGGGATAAGCATCTCCAGGATTTTCCACGCACTGTCCTCTATAACACACGACATCATTTCTCAGTCCTTCTGCTGAAGTTGGTTTTAACAGCAGTCTCTTGTGGGCAGCAAACCTTGCACAATACAACTCTCCCTTCCTCCCTAGTGTATCTACCATAGTACTTCAACAAGACCAGCAGGGTCCCTCCTACTCAGCGGATGCTGCAGGCCAGCATGCCATTTTGCAGCGCTCCTTCAGTGAGGGGGAAGGAGGAGGGGTATCGATAAGAATGCCCAGCTTGCCTGCAGCCAGCAGGCAGCTTTGTTTCTCCCCCTAAGCTGTTTAAGGGGCCCCCCAAACACATTAATGGGCTCTGAAGAGGCTGGGAACTTCCTCTCTGGCAGTGATTAGCGATTTCCTCGCACCGACCGCCTCCATTTTGTGAGCTATCTCGTCTCCTCCACCCTCAATATGGAGCCTGAGGGCGGGGCTTGCAGGAGCAGGAAGGCGCATGTAACATCACTCACTCCACCACCCCACCCGCAGTGGCTTCATGGGAGTGTCTCACCACCAGGGCTGGGGTCCTGGAGCAGGGCAGGGGGAAATGCGGTGCCCTGAGCTCACCCTTCGTCACCATAAGAACCGAACTTGTGGCTCCTGTGTCCTACCCAAAGCCCCATGCACTCAGCACAGGCTAACTAAGCCTCTCTCGTAAGAGAGGAAGATAAAATGGCAACTGTCCCCCTTCCCCCATGCAAAAATCCTAATCTTTGCAGAAGTGACAACACTGCTGCAGACACACACTGCCTTTATTCCAAGTCTGCTATACACTTAACTTCCATATGGCCAGGGTTTTGAACAGCCTTTTAGAACTAGTATTTCTTGCTAATAGCACTGTTTTGAAGTGGACTGTACCTCTGTGAACAGCAGCAAGTGCCCACAAAGTGCCTGGCACCACACCTACACTCATCTGCAGGTAAACCTGTAAGACAAGACTGCTCTGTCCCCCAGGTATCCCAACCCTAGACTGCCTCCCTAACAGGGAAAGCCTACAGAAAACTGGGGCCTCAACAGCTTTCCCTGTGAAGTATTTTCTCTAGAAACTTAATAGCTTTTAAGTACATTCCAGGGCAAACTACTTCTTCAAACTACAAGAGCTCATTTAGTAGGCAGCTGAGTGACCCCAGTTACATTGTATCCAAAGTCCAAAGCATAGAGACAGTTGCAACATCCCTCTCAGTAGGACTTTACACACCATACTTCAATACAAAATAACCAAACGCTACCAGATACATGCAACTCAGACAAGATTTGTTCATAATTCAAGTGCACAGGCCCTCCCACAATGCAGTACGTATCATTCCCGAAAAAGCTCAACTAGCTAAAATATTCAGGCACCCTGGAAAAGTAATGTTAGAAAGCAAACAAGTCAAAAGAAACAACCAGAAAATGTCTCAGTTATAAGCTATATAAGAATCTTAAATACCCTCTTTGCTGTTGAGTTTATTTTCGAAAGGGTATCAAGACTTTTCCCCCCTCCCACTTCCACACCCTGCCCCACAGTAACTAGCTCCCATCCTCCCAGAACAGCCCCAACATCTTCTCTATACTACGCACCTTATTCAGTCTACGGTATTTCTGCTAGAAGCAAAAGAAAACAGTTATTTTTACTTAGTACAGCCTCGCTTTCATTTGCAGTGACTATAAGGCAACCATTTTTAATTGAAAAAAAAAAAAAAAAAAAAGAAAAAAGAAACAAAAATTAAAAAAAAAAAGGAAAAAAGGAAAGATAGAACCTGTCTTCATTCCCACCAAAAACAGCATTTTGAAGATAGGAAGGAATCAAGTTCTGGCTGATACTCTGAGGATACATGAATTTCTTAATAATTACACCTTGCTTTTATCACAAACATACATTTAATCAGTTTTGTTAGAACAGAAAAAACTATAAAAGCAAAATTTCCCCACTATGCTTAACACCCCACCCCTTAAAATTGTATGTAATACACTGCAACTTAAAGTTACTCCGTCAGTACAGGGATGAAGAAGGTAGGAAAAAAAAAAAGGCTATGAATTAATACATCAGATAGAAATGGTTAAGTTGTGGGTTTTCTCATCTTCTCCCCTTAAAGCTACATCTATAAAACAAAAAAAAAAATAACAAAACAATCCTCTCACCTGTGAGGATCGTCTTCCTTTCCTCTTGTAGTCTTCCACCTCTCTCTCTTCCTTAAGAGCAGCCATTTTGGAAGGGTACTCTAACTCAGCCTTTCTTTTAGCTCTAGGAAACCTAGAAAACAGGTTGGATAAGTCAGTACTTACCCCAATTCCTGTGAAGCAGGGCCTTCTCTGGCTGCAGCACATGGGTGTGGCTTTACAGGTGGGAACAAGAAGGGGAGGGGGGGAGTAGAAAAAGCCTTAAGAATTCAAAAGGGGAGAGTGAAAATCCTGCCTATTTTGCTCAGTTAAGAAGAGCTGCAGAAGGAACATTTGCTATCCTAGTAAAAGCTTTTTACAACTGTCAGAATAACTAGCTACAAACTAATGCTAGAATCGGTAGAAAACAGCCTATGTCAATTACTGTCTTCCATAACTATTAACAACTAGTAAAAGGGCAAGCAAATCTTACTTTTTCTACCCAAACTCTATGCATAAATTCTACCTCTCTACATTTTAAACCATGAAATATCTAACATTTTGCAAATATTGTTCATTAGAATTCTCCTCTGTGTAACCAACTGCATCTGGTTATCCAGCAGCCTGGAATTCTAGAGGATGTGTTAAATGTTTTCTGTATTGAAAAATACCTTCCACTAACACCAATGCAAGAATCCCTTGTTGATGCTACCCTTGCAACATCATGAATGTTAGCAGTTGATCCTCAGCAATCTGTAGCACTACTCATCTGCATTACTTTTCCTTCCAAGTGATGTATTTGATTACTACCCTATACTCTATTTACATACCAAACTTTTTACAATAACTGTTAACAAAGTCATATACGTATTATTATAAAAACCAAGTATTTCACAAGGTAAGTTCAATGAATCAACCCATACAGAAACATTCAAACTAGCAAAAAAAAAAAATCATATTCCCTTTAGCCTTTATTTCAATTTTTCTGAGATCAGCAAGTTATTTGTCTTACTATAATGCATTAGTATCTTTGGCTACAATTCCACATAAGTTTGGATGGTTCTTGAAGCCTTACTACAGTAGCCAAAATAAAATAACTAACATGCTCCTGTAAAATTACACTTGTGCTGCATCAAAATCATTGATATTTACAAGATTAGGTGTATTTCTGTGGCAGTTTTGTTTGGGTTATGAGTGTTCGAAGAAAGTTTTATTCCTGCAAACACTGTACAGGGCAAGGCATGCAGGTGTCTGCTAATGACCACTACATATTCAGAGTGGAAATTATTTAAAGTAATTCCAAGCTAAAATTTAGCTTCAAATTAAAAACAACTGTGAAATCACGAGTATCATGATTTAATGCATTAACCATTTTAACTGGTTAATTACATAACATCAAAGTGTTTGTATTACCTTCAGTTCCACCCTACACCATACTAAAACCTGCTCCTGAAATCCTTTTAAATCAAATATCAGTTTGACTTAGGAGATATTAGGATACTGCGCGTTTCAACTGAGCTGTTCAATTCCTGAAGTCATACAGGAGAGGCATGACATAGCACATTAATAGTCCAAGAGCTTTTTAAAAAAGTAGCTGCATGGCAAAATAAAACTTTGGGAATTGTTAGGTAGGAAAGGGATACGCTTAAGTAATGAAAAGTATGCAGTCCCCCTCTGATTTTGTCACCTGCTGCTTTCCCCAGGGAGGCTCCATGCCAGCCACCTTAAAGCTATCGCACACAGTCTGTGCCATGATGGCCTCTGAAGGCCAGGAAGGTCAAAACAGAATTGTCTCCTTGCTATTGCACACCATCAGCTGAAGTGGAACACAGCCCTGGCCAGCCCTATTCCTACTTTGCCTCATAGAATGTTGTTACAAAAATCTGTCAATATCAGCCTTTCTGTACTTAGCAAAATATTCAACTCTAAATAAAAATATTCAGAACACTTATTAGCTGAGTTAAACTAGCCTTGAAAAGGTTGTATACTACAACCTAACTACGGAACTGAAAGTAGTCTCAGAACCTGTTACAATGACAAAAAAGTCAGTAGGAGATGCTTCATTACTCAAAGGAACTTACAGCACTGCTGTATCTCCTACAGGGACAAGAAGTTAATAGAATCAAAACAGACATTCCCAAGCTGGAAGTTTACCTGTCCACTTAGAGAATACTATGGAGATGTACTGGTCTTTTCTCTAAATAATTACAGTTGGACCTAATATGCATACAGTGTACCACGCCAAACCTAACAGTTAAAGCAGCAAAATAACAGATTTTCAGCTCTAAGTGTGTTGGCAATTTATTCCCAATGCTAACAGGAACGTCTGCTGGGAGAAAAAACAAGAAGATATTAGCTTAATAACTTGTGTGATGGGTTTCCAAGCTTTACTTAAGCCTGTTCAAATGCTTTGAATTCATCATCCCCCCAGTCGTTGAGCTATTCAACAACCCTGAAGCAGATAAAACAATTGCTTACATGGAAATGTTATTTTTAGCTGTTTTGCTAAGGGATCCAGTTTCTTGTCTGCTTCTAATGTATGTACAGAAACTACTGTGACCTGTTGGTTTGTTCTCAATTTTGTAAGGTTTCTGCCTGCAGTGAAGGGGGTCAAGATAAAAAAGCCACACAGAAAATCTGCACCATTTTTGCTCACCACACTCCATTTAACTGAGGAAAAAAAAACAAAGAAAAAGAAAAACCACACTTCTGTTTTGAGGAGGAAAGAAAAGCAATGGGCAATAATCATGGAAGTATTTCCCTCCACAGAGGATGTGGGTGACTGCCCAAGTGCACATTTGATCTCTACTTCATTCAAGCTGTGGAAAATCTGAACCAAGGTTTGTGCAGGACTGCTTCTTCATGTTTCCCACCAGGATCAAGGCAGGATGCCACCGACTGTCATGGCCCTTATGCATGTCTAGCTGGGGGAATGGAGAAATAGAAGAGAAGTGGAGAGCGCTTTGCATTATGCCTTCCCGCACCTCCCCGGCCAGCAAAAGCTCGCGACACGTGCTAGCCCCTTCAGGAATGGAATGGGGGAGGACACTGGGGAGGTGCTGCAACGTGTACCAGCATTCCTCACACGAACACAATGCTTTAAAAGTCCATTCCGCAGGAAATTTGTGGGATAATACACCTAGCGCACTACTCCGAGTAACTTACATGGGAGGAGGTGAGGGAGGTCAGGGAGGACAGAACAATGACACCGACACGCACGGGGCTCACTTCTCCCCCCTCTCGCTCGAATCTGCACCTAAGTGATTCGATGCCCCCAGAATACCTGAGGGCTCCTCTGTTACGGAGAGCTCTGTGCCAAGCATAAGGCCAGGGCTCCTCCAGCCACACGCTGAAAGCAGCGAAATGGCGGCCGCAGCCGCTGCGCCCGAGGGGCCGCACGGCGGAAGCGCAGCCTCTCCCACATCCTCCCTCTTCCTGCCAGCAGCCGCCATTGCAGACTAATGCGCCATGTCTCAGGGGAAAACGAGGCCCGGAAGGCGGCAGAAACGCTGCAAGGAGGCGGCGGCGGCAGCTCCGGCACACCACCCGGCACTGCGAGGGGCACCATTACGTGCCTCCCCCTCCCCATCACTCTCCCTTTCCGCTCAGGGGCTCTGTCGGAGAACTGAAGCAGCTCTACCTCCGCGGGGCAGACAGAGGAGTAAGGGATCAGCGGTGGGAAAGAAGGCCGCTTCACGTCGCCTTCCAGCCCTGCCTCAGCTGAGCCTCACAAGCCCCGCTCCCTCCACGCGGCGGGCAGTTACCTCCATTTTGTGATCGAGCTCGCCCACTTCAGAACCAATATGGAGCCGAGAAGAGGAGGCGGCGGAGGGAGGAGGGAAGCCACGTGACGGGAAGGCGGGCTCCTGGCGCCGCGCGACACGGTGGATGGGGGGGGGGGGGGGGGGAGGGGGAGGGAGGGCTGGGTCGGGAACAGCGCGCGCGCAACGGCCGTTACCGCTTTCTCCTCAGGGGCGGCCGCCCCTCCCCTACCTCCCCCTCCCCCCGCGCGAGCCCTGGGCCGCACTACGGCAGAGCGGCCCTTTCCCTTCCCCCAAGCGGGTAGAAAAGGAGGGAAGCGAGTGCAGCCGGAGCGGAGCAGGGAAGGTACGGGAGGTAGGATAGCAGAGGCAAGAGAAGAAGATAAGATATAACCGTGCCGGCGTTCAGCTCGAGCGCCTTCCCGCCCTCGATCGGTCCCACGCCAGCAGCCGGCCCAGCGCACCCACCGCCGACCCGCTGTGGGAGTAGCCACCCCTAGCGCGCAGCCGCGAGTAGCTCGTCACGTAACGCCGCTCGCAGCTCCCGCCCCGCCCCTCGCCCGCCTCGAGAGCAGCGCATGCGTGTCAGCGCGTGGCTGCTGAGGTGGAGCGGGTGAGGGGCGGTGGATCGCTGGTCTGAAGGGACAAAAGCGCTCCTAGGAAAGGGAAGAAAAGGCAAGAGAGGGAGTGAGATGCTTACAGAGGACTCCTTTAGGGGTGTCAGGGTTCACTTGAGGCACCCAGGCTCTTTTCGGTGAAATTACTTGTTTCCACGTACTTTTTGTTCTGGAGACGCTGCAAAGAGGCAGCTCAAAGGATTTGCTTTCCAGACGCTGTTCAGCACTCACCCTTTGAAAGGGTAGGTTAGGGTATTCATGGTTGAGCGCCAAAACAAATACAAGCAGTCCGTTTCACGAACCTCTGAGTCTTGTCCAGCAGAGGCGTGGCCTGTATCTTTTCGTGGCGTTTGTCATAATGAGCTAGCAGAGACTTCAACGGAAAGGGTCTCCTGCAGTCATTCTGCCCAGAATAAAGCATAGTTAAGCACGTAACAACTTTTTCCTTACCTGGGAAATGAAATCGGGGAAAAAAAAAAATGAAAAAAGGCACAAAAACCTACCCTTAAAGTCAAAAGTTTCTTCAGACTTGGTTATCTGTATCGTCTCACAGTACCAGTAGCTATTTCAGTATGATTAACCCAACCTAGACAGAAGGTGTTGCCACTGACCACGTGTAAAAATACCTTTATGCTCTACAAAGGGGTAAACCGGTTGATGTGGCTTACTGGAAGGTTTGTAGATGCGTACCGAATCATGTGAAATACTTGACCAAAAGGGTTATGAATCACTGCAACTTTAGTATTAGCTGCTAATTTCAGTTCTTTATGTCTTTACCCTGCAGTTCATACACAAAAAAACCTCCAAAGCACCAACAGAAACCAGGAAAGGAAAATGTAATCTTTGAGTTTCATATTAGCATCTTTCATTTATACAAAAGCCTCAAAACCTGTTTGATTGACTACAGAGGAATTTCTTAATACATAGAGAAATTCCTAATATGTTTAGAAATGTTCTTGCTGCAACTGTCTACAGAAGTTAAACGAAGTTTTTATATTATTCCTACATTTTGATCTCTATGAGAAGGCAGGTGACTTTCTAGGAAGTAAAACTCACTGGAAATCTCAGCAGCCTCCAGATGCTGTTTGCACTTAGGCCAAAACCAGCAATTTCTCATGTTCCTTCTCCCTAGTAAACCACATAATTTAGCTTTTTATTTCAAATAACATTCTTATAGATGTTGCTTCTTGCCTCTGTTACCCACAGGGTGAGAATGCTGTGAAATAGACAACGGTGCTGGCTGAATATGTCTCTTAGTTTCCAAGCTTCTTGTAGTTTATATAGGAGCTGCCTCATGGAATTTGAGGAATACCATGCCTTGATTAGTTTGATTGTCATTCATTTCACAGTGAAGTGTCACTCGTGGAGGCTGATTGTCTTGCAGTCTCATTTGGTTACACAGCCATAGGCAGATTACATTTGAATGCCACAGTTTCAGTTCATGGTTGTCCTCCCATATGTGAAATCAATTGTACAGAATGTAATAATTTTATAATAGTGTGCTTACTTCACTGACATAAAAAACAAGCCAGTAAATGAGGGAGATGCACATTTTACAAAGACTCACAGTTGCTGATAAAATTATCCACAAGTTTGAGGTCTTAGATGAAAAACTATGATCTTAATCTCAGGCAAACAATTTTTTGCAATTAAAGTGTTTTCAGGTTCCTTGTTACCTAATAGAATATTACTTCCCATTTTGGGTCACCCGTTTCCTTAAGAGAAAATGCAACGTTTAATATACCTGTGTCTATTCTGACTGATATAGTTTCACAGTTAGATGAAGTTTCAGATTATGTAGCAGACGCAGTATTGGTGATCTAGGCAGATGGCTAACAGGCTTTTATTCTTTTCCTAGCAGTGCTTGCAAGCACGTACTCTCCTCTTTTTAAGCCAAGGGAACAGTAGTTTGTACCTGGTCAAAAAAAAATGGGAAAGACTTTTAATGTTTATATATGTCTGTAGCTGAAATGTCAGTTTCTCTTAACTGTCCTTTTTTGGTGTGGGTTTGTTGGATGTTTTTATTGCTTGTTTCCGACATGGCATCTGTTTGTGAAGTGAATCTTTGGATATGTAAATATTGATGATGAAATTGACCAAAGTTATATTTTTTTTAGTGTTAGAGGTTGATGTGAATATGAAATTGATCTTGTATTCTAATCTCCAGAATAGTAATGTTAATGGAGAAAATTCACTGAAACAAGTATATTTTCCGTAAGCCTCTTAGGTTGCACATACGAATGGACTCATTTGTTAATTAAATGTTACTATTGTGATGATAGCTTCACAAATGCAGTTGGCTTGAATATATTTAAGTTCTATACCTTGAAAAGGACACAAGCTACAGTTTTGACAAGAAGGCCCTTGGACCGTATAGTTAAATGTTTGTGTGAGCTTCAGGACAAAAGGCTGTTTAACATTCAGTTCTTTCTTCTGGGTTGTAGAAATTTTTAAACATGGGCAAGTGTTACTGTAGTCACTTGACTATTGTGCAAGCAGCTGCAGCTTCTGCTATCTTCTTCATTTAGAAACAATTGTTTTCACCTTTCAATTTGATTTAAATTGCTGAGCTTCACTGAACAAAGACAGGATAATATATTAGTGTAAAGCCTGCTAGCATTTTGGTAATTCTTCTTGTATGCAGCACAAGGTGAATGAAAACCTTTTTCTTCATTAATTAAAAATACATAGAACCAAGAATCTGATTCTTAGTATCAGAATTAGTAGTATGATTATTATGCTGCAGTATTTGCTTTATGTCAGAGATTGTTAATACTCTCTCTGTATATATACATATATGCATTTGTATTCACACACACTCCAGAAACAACAAATCCTGAGGACCCTTTCTACTTGAGATTGTGCCAGTTCAAGTGTCTTGTGCTCCAGAACTCTGTTAGTCTCTGGAGGACTTGGTTGCAAGGGTTTGAGATAGCATTTCCCCTTTCTGTTTGCTGTTTTCCTGCGAAAGTCACTTCATGTAGATATGTCAGCTGCTTCAATTTAGTCTCCTGTATTAACTTAAATAATTGATAAAGGTGCATTTGAAATAATATGTCAGCCTGTGAGCTAGTTTTAAGCAAAACAACACACACTTGTCTGCCAGCCTAGTACAGGTTTAGTCATCTCCAGCAAACATTTGGGGAAATAACACCAAACTCTTGCAGCTATGTCTGTTAGACTCCATCCGTCGGAGACATTAGACCAATTTTGCATGACTGTATTCATCAAGAGCTACATCTCAGGGCTGTGATCCAGGAAATGAGAGTTCAAACAATTAGCAACTAGCTGAATTAAATATACTTTTAAACTGCTTTCCCTTTGTATATTTTGATTTCATTCAGGGACACAGAATGAATTCTCTATATAAAATGTTTATTCTTTGGAATATTTTGTATTTGTACCAGATATGTAACCTTGAAAAGAATCCTGCATTTTGGATTGCTATAAAAATGAATGTTCCTAAACATTTTTCTCCCCATTTATTCTGCTCTTCTTTGGATGCTAATTACATCTAAACATATTAGACTCTATTTTATTCCATAATCTGCTGTATGTTTTGCCTGAATTTTCTTCTTAAAATTTTATTTGCTTTAACACTTTTGACAAAAATTAAAGGACAGAGTGTGCATAAGGAAGAATATTAGGACTAAGAAAACAAAAAATCCTCTAGCAGAGAAGTAAAGATAGCTTGCTGAGCTGCTATTATAATGTAGTTGTCTCTGTCACTTTGTGCACAAGAATTTCACATCTATTGTTTGGATGTTGGGATAGGAGGAATTTTGTTACTAGCAAAATTATGCCCTAGATGAAGTGTAAAGGTGTCATGTCGAAATGTCAAGTATCATATTTAAGGAGCTTACTTGAGATAAAATATTGTATGTCTAACATTCCATGCTGCTTGATTTATATGAGGCTCTAGGGTAGATTTAAGTCTGCCTTAAAAACAATGTATTTTGTTTATGCTAGATTTTTTTTTTGTTAGCAAACATGCATTTTCTTTTAATGTAGATCAAATAGAATAGAGTATATGTATTGCTAGAGGGAAAAATAATGTGATAGCCACTTAGAATTGAAAACTCCAGGTAAAAGGAAATTTAGTATGTTGCGTTTCAGATACCAGTGCATGAGGAATCAGACGTGTTAAAATCTGTATAAAAAATCATCACAACTGGGAAAAAGGTAAGAAATAAAAAATTCCTAGAATAATTTTTAATTGGGATTTGTGTTGTCTACACAAGAAGAAAAAAAAACCCTTGAGATTTAGAAGGAGAAAAACAGAGGATGTAGCAAGTAATATCTGCTGTTCTTGAAAACAAGTTAAAAAAAAGTAGTGTATGACTATACTTGACCTTAGTGTGCATTCTTTGTTATTAAGATTTGGAAAACATTAGTTAGCAGTAATTGTACAGCTAGCTAAATATTATTTGGTACATTTTATTAAGGTGAGGAACTGCAGGTGGATTTCCTGCTTGCCTACGTATCTGTGCAAGAGGCTAGAGCTGGGGAAATAAATCTTGTTCTTCCCTTGACTGCAATGCAGATCTGGCTCTGGGAGGGGTTTTTATATCCACACGGCTCAAACACATGGTCAGTGTTCAACCAATAGCTAGCCTTACATCTGGCCCTGGATTTCTGTGGCACAAAATGCCTTTTTTGACTGCTAAACATGAAAACATCACACTTTTTCTTTCTTTTTTTTTTTTTCTAAATTGAATTTGCACACCTTCAGACTGTGATTTATGTCGAACATCATTTTAACTGTTTATCTGGTATACACTATAGCTTCTGTAACAACTGCTTTGCCAACAACTGGTACAGTCAGGATTTTTTTAAATACACAGCTACATAGATAACTCTTTTCCTGCACTTACACTCCCAGCTATGCATAAGCTGCTAGGATCATGCTTTTTGACGGCATGCTACATTTTAATCTGTTTGTAAATTGGACTCCACTATTAAGTATTACATTCCCCTGGCAAGTCAGATATTTCTAAAAACATTCAATTTTATTTGCATAATTATTTTATGGTCTGTTGCTGCTGAGAATCATTTTATTCATTTTATAATATTTGAGATTTTTAGATTACTTTGATGTCAGGACATACGTACAGTTCTTTATATATAGCATGAAACATATGTGAATAAGATTATGTCTCTCAAAAGCTGCCAAAATAAATTTAAATTCCAAAGGGTAACACCACATGTGCTGTTACTTGCATTTGGAACATTAAGGCATATCTGTTTAAAAAAAAAAATCATCACATCTTCATAATGAATTCCATACAAGTTTTCTCTTTCCTAATATAGAAATGTTGTATTTAGCTAGAAATAGATATTGCTAAATAGAAAATATTGTGCCCTAAAATACGAGTGGTTGTAATTTAAACCGATATCATAAGCATTATAGTAGTATTTGCTAAGTATCTGATAATTCTTTCTCCCTACATTTACAATGATTGTACTGGCCAATACCAGGAGTTTAATGGAGGTGCTGGGCAAGTAGTATAAAGCTCTAGAGAATGTCAAGAACCAATCTACTTGTTGTGGCTGATTAGATGACTTTAATTAAGAGAAATGTATTGAAGCCGCTGGGAGAATATAGCCAAAGGTGAGGAAACTGCAGCTGGTAGTTAGCTATTTGTACATTCGGAGGGCTCAAGTGTATGAACCGATGTTTTCCATGGAAAATGGTATTCTGATTTAAAAAAAAAGTCCTGTAATTCTAGAATATTTGCCACAGACATGGCTGCACATGCTTGTTTACCAAATATTGTAGGTCATGTGCAATAAACACAGTTGGAAAATGCTGAGTAGTAGAAATATTTATGGCAATATATAACCTGATGACATTTCTGCCTTCAGGACACACATGGTTTGAATTCATTTGCCATATAATTAATCATTTTCTATGTGTTAATAAGAGGATAGTAATATGAGCAGATAGATTATGCAAGAGATCTAACATAAGGTCAACTATCTAATTCATAAAAATGTATTTATGTTTAAGGCTGCAGCTTTCAGACAAGTTACATTGTATAAATGGGAGCAATTGAGATTTAAAATGTTGCTATTTTGCTTTTGGAAAAATTAAAGCTGTGGAGTTTTTTTGTGGAGTTTGCCCAGAAACCTGTCACTCTAGGGGAAATGTAATATAAAAACTAGTACCTTTTTTAATTGATTACTACCATCACACTGTTGTAACTGTATCATCTGCATTTAACATGTATTTCATCAATATACATTATTCAGATGTCAGAGGACTTGGTTACAGTATCTCATACCAAATATAGTTAAAACATAGTTTGATTTTGTGGTGTTTAAGGGATTTAATAAACTGTCTAACAGTATCCCTAAAGTGTACAAAAAGTTATGGATAAAGGCTTTGGAGTTACGAAATCAGATGTCTAATGCACATTTCTTGCACTTTTGTTGGCTGAGGATGAGGCCTATAATCTAAGCAGGCCTAAGTAGTATGCAGGTATTATCCATTTTCATATTCTTTCTGGGTGGCATTTCAGAGACTTGTTACTCAAAACATGTAGATAAATGGGTCTGTTTCATTCACTTCAGTGGGGCCAACTTGAAGGAGCATCACCTCAGATTCTGTGACTGGAGCTGCTTTCGAAGTTTAATCAAACAAGAGGGCTGCATTGTTTTGAATATTCGCTTTAGTTGTACCTCAGGATTTCCAATTATGAAAATAGTTTCTAATATTTTTAGAATCAGTATACAATATTTTATTTAAAAGTCGAGAAAGATGCCTGTAGCTTTTAAATACAGAAAACAGACAGCTGGCTATTTCTCTAAATTAAAGTTGCCATTTTACCTGAGCAAGAATTGACAGGCTTTTATGTCTTCATATGGAAATTGCTAAACCCTCAGTACACCTGTTGCTTTTATTCCCTCCTTCTCATGAAGTTAGCTATGGGATTAAATGAATTAGTAATTTTTTCTTCTGTTCTGTAGACCTGTGCCCAAACAAAGCCTCTGTCTTGCCTATTTTTTTAAGTTTAACACCCTCCCAAGAGTTTCAGAAGCAGACTGAGGCAATTATATAGCACATCCCAGTGGAAAACTAGGACTACTGTGTCAGGCCTGGAGCAGTGAGGCAATATTCCAAGCCAACTGCTGGAAACCACAAATCTTGACCATTATTGCAAAACTTGTGATAGGAACATAGAGAAGAATATTATTAGCCAGTCATGGAGTACTAAATTATACATGACTGCAGCACTGATGAAACATCAGCCACCAGCCTAAAGCTCTTCCTTTTTCTGTTGTGTTTACTTCAGTGACAAGAGGCAGATTTTCATTTTTTAACCTTTGGATTTAAATCTGTAAATATTGATTTAAACATCTGCCTACAGTCCATCAATGCAACTTCTGAACCCAAGTATTTTTTTGGGAGGTGTGTGTGAAATCTATCTGAAATCCCGTTTGCATTGAAACACAAGCATGCATGTTTCCAATTGGTTTACATTCATTTTGGTCTCAGGATGCTGAGAGAATTGGCAGTATGTAAGCTGAAAAATGTCTGTATGTGTTTCACCCCGTTATTAAGACTTTGCTTTAGTGGTATTCCAGTAAGAATAGGACATAAATTTCAGTCTGCTCTAACATGACGTGTCTGTAGTAGCAAGCTGCTTTAACAAAAGCTAATTGCTGGACCAAAACAGCTTTTGCTGAATTACTTCTCTGCGAAGGGTAATGAAGAGAAGGGAATATTTTGGTATTTAAATACAGTTTCTTTTGGAATGTCTGTATCTCCTAAGTGCTGCTAGATACTATCTTAGCTTGAGAACCGTCCCACAAACCTTCTATTCCTCATAGCAGAAGCCATGTTCCTTTGTTGTTTACCTTATGATGCTAGTTTGCTAGAACCCACATTATTTACCATTTTTTGAATATCACCAGTGCAGAAAGTTTCCTCAGACCTTACCAACATTGTCTCAAGCCTTCCTGAGACTTTCCTGGGCACTGCTGCTCGTCTAGAGCTCTGTGAGTGTTCCTGCTTCTCCTGAAGACTGTATGGCAAATTTGTTAACACAACACTGTAGGTCTGCCACCATGTTCTAAATTGCATTCAGTCTTTAAAGGTCACAGCCTAGGTAGGGTGATTTGGGAAGAAGAGTACACTAGAGTTCTATCTTTGTTGTGACAATCAGCGGTACTTTTACCATTCTGGAAGGAGCTGGGTTAGAGATACACACAGAATTACTAATGTTTTGAAAAATTCAAGTAATGCGTAATTGCTCATTGTTACTTCCTCTGTGTGTGTGTGTGTATGTGTGTGTATGTGTGTGTGTGTGAGGGTGGGGGAATCGGTGTGTTTCTAATAAAATCTGGCAAAATGTTGTTTTCATAATGCTGAATTTGAATAGGTTTTGGGTTTCGTTGTTTACTTCTGGCAGATTGGTTATGACTTCAGCTATGGTAATTGAGGATGTTTTCCTGCATCCTGTGGTTTAACATGTTGGATTGTGAGTTGAAGCAGCTGAAGAGTAGGCCCGCATTCCCCTCTCCTTACTGTTTTCTGAAAATGGTAACTTCCAGCAGGGGAGGTACCAGACAACAGGCAGTGTACAAATGACTTAAATCTCTGCAGCTGTTGGCTCATTTCTGTTCTGGTGCCACATGTTGTTATCAGTAATTTGTGACATTCATCAAAAGTGGAAAGTGTGTTTGGTTTTACTTTTTTGTAATGTATGTGCTAGCATTACAGTTAAGCTAAATGTTAAAGCATTAATGCAGTTTGGTTTATTCTGTGCAATACTGCCCTGGCAATTACTGCTCAACAGACAGACTTTGTTTGGGAAAAGAAAGTCAAGGTGAGGCACAGCAAGGGAAACAATGTCATCAGCTCCTAGCTAAAATCAGAAAGAACACCTTAATGTTTTTATATTTGTTTTAGTTATTTTCTGTTCTTAAAAATTGTATATATAGCATAAGAAAATGATACAAGAAAGAAGGGGCTTGTTGAACTTAATTGCGGGGGGGGGGAGAGATTACAGGAACAAATAAGCTGCTTCTTTTGTTTTCTTTCCTTATATATGCTTGGTGAATTTCAGACTCTGGACCTTGCTGTGATTGTATTCACAGATAAGGCCATTGGCACTAATTCACCTGGACTTAGCATCAAATCAGAGCACACAACAGCCGAATAAGCATTTAAGTCCATATAGAGTTTGCTCCAATACTTATGTATTAGGCTAAAAGATTTTCACCAAAGCTTACATCCATTATACTTGTGATATGTCCCAGCTCACAAAATTCAGATTCCAAGCTGCATTTTTCCACAATCAGGAAAATAGATTCCACAACCTGTTTAGTTTCCGGGTTTGCTTTCTGATCTCTCAGTAGCCTTTTACTTTTACTCATGAGTGACCTGCAG
Source organism: Ara ararauna (assembly GCA_028858755.1). Classification (NCBI taxonomy): domain Eukaryota; kingdom Metazoa; phylum Chordata; class Aves; order Psittaciformes; family Psittacidae; genus Ara; species Ara ararauna. Next base: position 23,756,468 of record CM054381.1, read on the forward strand.
TCTTGCTCTTTTTTTGTATCTTCCCTTAATTTTCAATTTTTTTGATCATATATTCCATTTTTATTGCCATCATTGGTTTTAAAAAATAGGATGTAAATTTTTAAAGTTAATAATAATTTTATTTTTGTATTGAGAATTTGTATTTGTCTTCAGTCTCTACTTTTCATTTTAAATAAGATGGCTGACAGCACAAAGTAGATTTAACAAAATGTTAATAAGCAGTGATTATAATACATACATTTTACTTGCAATGCTACCTTAGTATTTTGCTCTGAGGTCTGAATCTGGGATTTTTGTCATTGTACATGGATTTCTAATCGTTGCACAGCACTGTACAGCAGTTGGTCCTTGGTAAAGAAGTCTTTCTTTACAAATGAAATCAAAGTTTACAATGAGTCTTTCCCTTTATATTACATTCCTGAATCACTTAACATTTCTCTTCATTTTGACAGTGTCCAAGTGGGCTGGCAAACTTTAATGTTAGTTGTAAGAGTACAATTTGTCTTTTATTAATAAAGGTAGGAGTTTATGTGTGGCATAATAGTTGAAGCCATCTCCTCATTGATAGATTAACTAATAAAACAGATTAAGGAGTGTCAGATTTAAAATCTTGTATGTTTCAGCAAACACCACAAGTAAGGCAGATTTATGCCAAACTACACCATTTTTTCATTTATTTGGGAAGAATCAGGACTGGAAATATCAAACCTGAATCCCTTTTGCAGAGGAAGACATTAAATACTTTTGAGATCAATACAATAGTATTATCTGAAAGAATATTGATTTCTTGAGTGTAAACTGGTTGGGTTTGTTGTACTAAAGCTCTCATCCAGCCATCTTTGAGGTTGGTTAGATATGAAGTTGTAATATAGTTCTCTTACAAGACTCTTTGTGTACTAGCATTGAAGAAAGGGTTGCTAAATTCCTGAAAAGGATGAACCTGTCTTGAAACTATTAAGTTAAACACAATGCATTTGTCAAGTCAACCTCAGATAGTGACGTATACATTTGTTTTATTCCTAAAACAGTTTTTTGCACAATTTGAAGTAGTGGAAATTACTGGTATTATGAAGCCTGGTCTAGCTTTGTGAGGGACTTCTTTTTTTTTCCTCCCCATCATTCCACGTATAAATACTGAGAAGCTTGGCATAAAGAACGCAGCCTGGGGCGTACCCCATAAAACTTACAATGCAATTAAATGAGCAATTTCTACTGGAAATAAAATGGGTATGTTGAGTAGAATATGAATTAAACCAAGCAAGAACAGAGTCAGACAACCTTTCATAGTACTCCAGGCTCTTCAGAAGAACCCTCAGGGTCAGCAGTACCAAATGCAGCTGACAGGTCAAGGCCAATCAGTAAAGAAAGATAACTGCAGTTTGCAATGAAAAGCAGGTCATTCCAGATTTTGATTAATGTAGCCTCAATGCTTTGGTGTCCACTTGACTGGCTTAGCAAAATAAAGACAGATAGCAGTGGATTAACTCGAACACTTCTTTATTATACCGCATTCCAAGCTTCTCTGCTGCATTCACTAAAACTGGGTTTTCTCCAATTTATGATCCTTCACCTCACATTGCTGTCTGTCCTGAATTCTGTGGAATTGACTCAGTTACAAAGGGCTGCCCTGTTGACTATATGCAGGACTACCAGAATGACCTCAAAATAACTCTGGAACAAGGCAAACCCACCACTATGATTAGTTGATGTTGGCAGCGTGTTTATCCTGTAGAGCATATATGGCAAAAAAGTGTCAGCTTCCATGGTTTTGTTAAAATCTCAAGGGTAATGAACTTGTTTATTGATGGTTTTTGTTACACAAAGCAAAGACTCAAAACCTTTGGCTACAGAGTGAACTTTGCAAGTGCAACTTGCCAGTGGGAGGTATTTGAGAAGTCCAGGTACAATGAAGAAATGTTGCCCTGTAAACTTTCCTCTTAGGAAAGAAAAAATGTGATCCCAATATGTATTCCTTAGATAGCACTTTTTGAAGCAGAAGAGAAATAAATATGCTCTCTTAACTGTTCTGTTGTGTTCCAATTTAAAATTAGCAAAGAACTGCTTGTATACATACTGGCCAAAGTGGGATCGAAATAAGGCTTTACAAACCACAAAATATCTGTATCAGTGAAGGATAAAATTCACTAGCAAATATGAGGCTACTCCAGGAGATTTTAAACACCAAAATAATTTGATCTAGGTGGGTCCTTCCCATTACTTTCCAGTCTTTCCATTTCCTTCTTTCTTTCTGAAGGTAAGAATTTGTGTCGTAGCAGTTTGAATATATTTAACTGTGCTCAGTAACCAAAGTCCTTCCATGTACAGTCTTCCAAATCAATCCATTAGTTAGAACTGGTTGTGTTATTTTAGACAACAGCACTTTCATGAATGTCAGTGATTATCCTGGAAACACAGATGCAGTCTGTATGCATAATCTCCTCAGTACTAGAGGCTGGGAGCTGCTTATACTCTCCTGTACAGCTGGATGGAAGGGTAGTATTTAAAGTGAGCTGAAGACTAGCTGGTACTGCAGTACGCTAATGGCAGAATCTAGGTCGTCTAGATAATAGTGAAGGTGTAGATAAGTTTCAGCATTTCCCTGTTGGGTAGGACAGAAATGTCACTATAAAATGATACAGGAGATGACCTTTTTCAGAGTATTAGAATGTGATTTTTTTTCTCTGCATAGCTGACAGTACAAGTTATTCTGTGGTACTGTTGATATTGTAGTGAACCAGCTGCAGAGTTTGTGACAGGCATAGCTCTGTTGTTCAAACTGTACATTATTTTCTCTCTGGTCCTATGGAAGATTGTAAAAAAGAATATGTGTAACTTTATGAGCTGTCTAATGGTGCCAAGGCCAGAATGGCAGGGTTCTCTTGAGGTGACTGCCATTACTGATACAGAAATCTTGCCTGTATGTCCCAGCTTTAAGAGTGACTTTGGTTGGACACCTGCAACAAACCTGCACCATAATAAGAGGAAGCTTTATTTTCCTTTTAGGGAGGATTTTCTTATAAAAAAACCCATTACTTATTGAAGTATTTTTTCTGTTCAGACCACAGCAGAGAGATTGGCCACAAATAAGACGTATTTGTAAATAAACAGTGCTGTATTACTGGTATTTTGTGAATATTTTGGGGTTTCTTTGCCCAACCTGTAAATAAATATAAAATTCATAGGCCGTTTGCAACAGTTGCCTGAATTTTTGCTTGGTTTCTCCTGAGGCTGGGCAGCAGTTGACTAACTTGTAACTCCCTTGATTTGAATTTTGTGTGTGTTTGAATGTATGGGTGCATGCGCCAGTGCCTGTGTGGGGTCAGCCCAAGGTGACTAATCTGAAAGAATTAGAGCAGAACATGGCGGTGAAGTCTATTGCAGTGTCAGAACCACTGCAGTCAGGGAATGGAAACTGAGGCCCTGCCTCTTAGGGCATTTGTATCCAGCCAGCAGACAATGAAAGCAGCAGGCTCTAATGAGAAAAGGGAAGCCAGTGAAGGAGACAAACTCTGTGAAATTTATTAGCTGGTGCAATAAAGCTGCTTCTTTGGGAATGAACCTGAAGCGGCCTCTGAGTTTATTTGGGATGAAAAGCCCAGTAAGGGAAGTAGTTTATTTGGGTTCATCCTCTTCATAATCCAAGATAATGACCTCTATGGTCTCCCAGCCAGTAGCAAAAAACATCAGGCTCCAATTTTGCACAGTACCGTTTATTTTCGTCTAATAAAAACAACCCCTGAGTCTGTTAACTATTACCCATTTTCCTTTGCGGGATGTATCTTGCCAGTCGTCAGTGAGAATATGGCTTTCAGCCTCATTTTAGTTTATAGCCCCAAATATTTCTCGTTTGCTTTGAATAATTGTTTTCTGTTAAAAGTTAGGTAGCTGGCTTGTTAATTACGAAGAGATAAACGAGTCACATCACTACATTTTTAAAGCTATGGTGCCAGCTAGTGGTGAAGGATGATAGCGTCTCAAGCTTGACATTTATGTAAGCGTACAGTATATTTTTATTTGCATCATGATAAGGTGACATTAAGTTTTATTTGTCAGTTATCACTACCTCGTATCAAAAAAAGGCAAAATAAAATCAGCAGCTGCTGTCATTTCCCAGTCGGATTTTAACTGGGTATTGTTTCTTTGAAACCTTCCTGCTGTTATTGACGGAGTAATTGCATCATTCATCAGGCCATTTGCCACGGAAGTTTTTTAGCCTTTAGTTTCTTGCTTGTGAGCATCAGTTCTGATGCGTTATGAACCTATAGGTGCCCTTTTGCTTTGCTAGAAAACTGAATTCTGTAAAAAATGCAGTAGAGTTTATTTTGTTGTGAGCAGCAAAAAGCTTTGTAAATGGTTTCTACAACTCGTGAACACTGAGGGGAGCTCTGGTGTGATCAGTACAAGTAAAACTCTGAATTGATCATACTTACTTGTAACTGATGCACCACACTTAGATGAAAACCCTGTATTTTATTAGCATGTAAGGAAAAGCTGAACAATTCATTATTGCATACACTATCTGTATTCACATAAGCTCATGACAGAAAAATAAGCAACCCTTATGAATATTTGTAAAGAAATGTAGAAAATAATTAACATTTTTTATGTTTTTTGAACAAAGAGTCATTGACAGGCCATCTTTTTTAGTTTAATTAAGCAATAACTGATCTCAGTGAGGTTGTGGAAGGCTCTTGAATACTAATAAATAAAACCAGAAGATGAAACATTTCTTTCATTAAATAGTCGGAACTGTTTATAACTCTATTACTTACTGCTAAAATCAATTATTATTACTAATACTCTACAAGTAATTTATAACTGAAGGCACACTGAAGGTTGTAAAGCAGAACTTTTCTTTTTAAGTGTCAGACATAGCCATGAAGGTCAGCTATTGTGAATAAGGACACCTCAGATGAACACACTTGTAATAATATTTGTGAAGATAGATCTAGGGTTAGTGACAGCTGCAGGCAGTAAGCAGAGCTTTCACAGGCTCACTTCCCATCTAATGCTTTTGACTGCATTGGTCTAGAAGTACAGGAATGCTTCTAATCCAAGGGGATAAAGAAAATGGAATTATTTTTTTACAAGATTTAATCAACTGGTTTAGACACACAAGGAATTTATTTAAAAAAGATGCTTGAAATATTAACCTGCACAAGAAATAGTCTTCTGTTATTAAAACAAACTGTATTCTAAGAGGTGTGAAAGAATTTCAGGGGCCCATGGTGCATGGTTGTTTCTTTGCATGTAACTACTTGCAATGTACTGTCATAACCTTTATCACATGCTTCCTTTTTGTCCTTTTCCATAGACAGTGTGTTTGTGGCAGATGTGCACTTTCTGTTCTGGTTTTTTTTTTTTTTTTTCATGTGCTGTTACAGCACAGTAGCTTTAATTTAATACTACAGGGAATATTTAAATAAAAAGCCCTATGTCTCTTAAAATATTAAAATGCAAGCATGAATCTTTTAACTGTGGGGTTTATTTCTTTCATGCTCTTTCCTAATTTATTGCTGAAATAATTTGGGATATTCTGCAAATTGGTAGTCTCTTGACATTTACATAACTGTTCACTCAATAAGGTTTTAGTTTTTCAAAGAACTTACCGTGTGTTGCCCAGTCATGACAGGCATAGAAAATTCTGTGCACACTTTGAATTTGAGACCAACAAGCAGCATTATCCAGCTTCAGTTTTCTCTTTTCGTGCTTTAAATTAAACAACTATCCATAAATATTTTATCAGTATGCAACTAAACCACCATATTTATACTATAGTATTTTATTTTATTTTATTGGAACTCCATTATGGAAAAAATCCCCTAAAAAATCGCTTATTCAGACTAATGACTATAATGCTGTCAGCACTGAGGTTAAATTGACAAAGTATTTGATTTCCAAGCAAAATAAAGTGGAGTTCAGTTATCTAAACACAGTGACCAGTATTTGTATGTTCAAATATTCATTTGTATCGGCAGTCCTTTAACTATCATGGTATTGTACTCCAAATGTATTTCGTGTCCAAAATAAATACTTTAAGAAAGGTGTTTTAAAGGTTTTTTTTTTCATGTGTTTACCAGATAAGATACAAATTTAAGAGTTTGCTTTCTTTATTACTGTAGAACACATCTTATTACAACAGCACTGAGATAATGTATACTTAGTGTATTCTAACCGATACCCTTGTGCATCTCATAAAAGTCTGTGAAATTTATGCATTTAAAATCTCTATAATAAATTAAGCTCAGTGGATTTAGAAACATCCTGATTGTAAGCATAAGCCTTGATTTTAAAATGAGAAAAAAACCTACCTAATTTGAGTTGTCATTTAATTTCTTTGCGTCCACTGGTGTGTTGGTACTGAATTTTATACTATGACTGATGAAAAGGAAAAAAAGATTCACAATAGTTTTGAAGCCAAAAGGAATGTGTTTGGAAGGCTCTTTGGCAAAAAAGCTGCTTTATTATTTACGAAAAGCTACCATGTTTGAGTACCTGGTGGTGGCATTTTTTGCCCTCCCCTCCATAGCTCTCTGCGTCAGAGGATGTAGTGGCCCAGTATGGGAGCTGGCCACATCTGTCAGGAAACTACTACAGATGGTTCAGCTCATTAGTGACAGAACTCCTAGCAAACATCATCCAAGAGTATGGGGACCTCACTTGGACTAAATGTTAAGCTTGCCTCCTGTTCAGTGCCACTACATTTTCTGCAGAATAAGATCCTTAACCATTTCTATTGGACTCTGGCTACACTTGAATCTAAACAGCCTGCAACCCTTTTTTTATACAATCATAGCTCACAGTATCTTTTACATTTTGGCTGTATCTCATATTGGTATGCCTCCATAATGATATCAGAACTGTGATGCAATGAACTCTAATGCATTTTTAATACATAACACATTTGTATTTGTAAAACCTTTGCTTTAGTGTCATGTTTATATTGTTACTTGTGCAGTCACTCATGCAGAATTGCTCATCTTACCTTTCTTCTTGCTACTTGGTGTTTCTAGCAATTTCTAGCAAGGTTGTGGCACATTTATGTTAGTGTTGTTAGCAGCAGAGCAATTACAGCAGGTGTGTTTCATAGTTAATTTCTGCAGCAGAGCCAGCAGAGGGAGCATACATTGGTGGTTTATGATACTGATTTGGGCCAATTTTTATTCCTCTTTTTGTAAATACATGTATTTCCATATATGTGGTTATTATGTATGACAACATAGCCAAATGTTTGTGCTCTGGAAGTGCAGTAACTGTGGAGAAAAGCTGAGCAGTCTATTGTTAGCTTTGATTTTATGAGTCCTAGCATATATCAATTTGTGTACTGGGAGTAATTCTTTGGACAGAGGGGTTTTTGACCCTGGAGAGAAGAGACTTTCCCCCCCAAACTCCCTTCTATTATACCACAGAATACACTGTCTTTAGAAAAAACACAACATAAATTAAGGGCAGGTTAAAATGACTTCACACACTTGCAAGGTCAAGCCCTTAATAAATCATTATATGCATTGTGTGCAGTTCACCTGTGTGAAATAGGCTTGAACACACTGTTCTGTTTTAGCTGATATTTGGAGATACATTTTGTGTGTATGCAAAATATACTATGCAAAGACTTCTGTTTTGGTTACATCTAAATACATAGACTCTTAGAATGTGCAGTCACTCTGAAATCATTCTCACATTCATAGTCATTGTGCTTTTGGCCTGCTCCCAAAGTTGACAGGAATTTTACATAAAGAAGTGTTGGGTCAGAAGGGTGGGGTTTTATACAGTCTTATGTGTGTTTAAACAATACTGTGAATTAAGGATTTCTTTGTAAAATATGTTGTTTGCATCATGATTTAAACTTTATTTAAATACTTTTCTTTGTATTTAGCATTATCACACTATGTGCTTGGTTAAGCCAGGCAGGGTTGATTATCATTTAAGTGTTATTTATTTCTATTTTATTAAGCCCCTTTTTACATTCATGTTACAGGTTAATTTATACTTTTATTTCATGCACTACTTGGCTTTACTGATTAATATGCCCCATGGCATTCAATAAAGCCAGGCAGTGGAGGAAATAAGAGTGGTATTAATTTCTAACATTGCTATAAATTTGCCTTAATAAAACTAGCTCAATAACACTGCAGTAGTAATACAATGGATGCTTCCAAATTGTTAGCAAAGACACAACTGATAGAACAACACATTTTTTTCTGGAATTTAAAAATGCTGCTCTCTTTTTTCTAGTAATTAAGTTAGACTACCTAACACTTGAGTGGTCTTACATTGTGTTCTGAAAAGCAGTATATGTTTATCAAAAAGAATTATTATTTTACTTAGTCAATGAGTTCAATCAGATGCACATAAATCCTTTGGTTCCTTTCAAATGTCTTGTGGATTTTCGTGCCACTGTTATGTAACAGACTTCCTAAACCAGGTTTTAAAATAGGAAAAAAAAAAAAGTGTATATATATATATATATATATATATATTAAAAAAATTCTGGAGTATAAGGGCAAACAGCAAACAAGAAAAATGAGAAAAATAGTTTTTCTTTTTAGTAGCAAAATAACTGCTATTGATTTACATTTTCCAATATTTTCCAATGGTTTACATGTTGGTTTTTAGTAGAGTGAGAAACACAGATGGGATAGGTGAATGTTAATTTTAGGTGTACAAACTACTTGTGCTGAAAGTATTTTTGCTATGTTTTATTAATTAACTGGTAACTATGGTAGCTGTAATTTTTTTCAGTCTAGATTGTGAAACCTTTATAGTGTGAGATTCCTAAGTAGATTTTTCCATATAACACCTAGCTATAACAAACTTTTTAGTCATGCCTGTATTCTTTTCTTGCTGAAACTCATCTTAACTTAAGATTTTGCTCAGTAAGAGGTGATTGGATACAGCTGTTATTTGACCTCAGTGCAAAATGGAAGCATAATAAAGAAAGTTAGCATACAAAAGTCTGAACAAAGCCATAGCCCAGAAGGATTGCCATATCCTCAGAGCTCGATCCTGAAAGGTGCATGGAGAAGCCCTTAGTTGTTCCTGAAGCCAGTGGGATGTGAGCCTTCTCTGCACTTTGCTGGGTCAGGCCTTAATAAATCACTCAACACATTTTGCAGAGATCACCTACAGGGTGAAAGGCAGCAAATGTTTAAAAGGATTAATATAAACATTATATATCAAATGGAACTTACTTTTACATTCAGGCAGCTATGAAAATAATACTGTCATTTTGATAGTTATATTGGTTAAAATCAGATGTTCAGCAGACTATCTACTATAATTTGATTTTACTAAATAAATGCACTAATATACAATTAACTAATGCATAGGCTGAGGATCTACCAGTGTAGATTCAAATTCAAATTTTAGGCTTTAGGTTTTTGCTCAACATGTTTTTCTAAATAGTAACAAAACCTGTAAAATTGCCTTATTTACTATCTTATTTATTTTACATATACGTTCAATCATACCATTTAATTTTCTTATATGGTGCTGGTGTAGTTTAATTATGTGAAATAATTGTGCAAGTGTTCTGTAACCTTTTAATCATAGAGCCACTGAAGTTAGAAATGGAAATGATCTCCTCACACATGCAGGACACAGCCAGTGCCCTACACGTGCAATGTATGGTATTTTGTCTGGGTTAGTCCTCTTGCAGAGTTCCACTTTATCAACTGCTTTCTCAGAAGAGTATTTAATTTCTGATGGAAAACTAATTGTCTTCCTATATCAAGCTTTAAATAAGATGTTAGCCAACAATAGGAATAATGGCCTTCACAGACACCATAGAGTCAGTGTTTTACATTGGGATATAATCCATCATACTTTTGGGGGAAATTTGCTAACTGCTCTGTCAAACTGGACTGCTTATTCCAGAATTGTACTTCATGGAAAGCTCCTCTATATGCCCCTGGAGCAGTGAAAAGTTAGGTTAGACAAACAGACCATCAGTTACATTGTTTGGCAGTTTGGTTTGCCAGAAATGCTGAAAATCTATGCCATGTATTGATATTGGTGATATGTGCAGACAGTTAACGCTTTCCATCGTTCCTTGAGAACAGTAGGAGTCTGGGCTACTCACTAGCTCTCTGGATAAGGCATTTGGGGGGGTATGTAAAATATATTTTCATACCGGCACACTTAAGCAGATACGATTACAAAGGAAAAATCACAATTTTTGGTATTTAAGCCCCCAGTGCAAAGCTATAAGGTCTGTTTTCTTCTTGTATCATCCCAGCGAAGTGGAATAAGCTATGGTGCTTGCAAAACAGAAAAACCTGTGTTTGAGCTGTGAAGCATAACACGTGCAATTACCTATGAGAAGCTCCCTTCCGTTAATGGGGAGATGGCCGGGGCCAGGATGGGTGAGAATCACCAGCCTGAGTGCTGCCGGTATGGTACTGAGGGCTATGTCTTTTCCTCAAAGAGGTTTTTAAAAAGCAGTCTGTTTTGAAGGGATAGCTATAAACTGCAAAACCCTCTCCCCATCTTCTGCACTGCACTTATCTTCATGCAGATGCTGAAACAAGAACATTCACTTCTCTTTCAACTGTTCTCCAAGTGTCTTTTCTCAGTAGGGATAGGACTGGTGTTTTGATTTCTTTTGCTCTTTTTTTCCCCCTGCTTGTTTTTATTTCCCCACCCATAAAGCACACCTGAACACAGAAAATTCTCTACTTTTTGCAGAAGGAAATAGGTACTGATTTTCTGTTCCGCCCTTCCACGAAACATTTCTCCTCTTTTAATGTATTTTTATGAAATTAAAAGGTGTTGCCTTTATTTATTGGCTGGCAATAAACATCATTTATTTGTACACCTCCTTCTTTACAGCACAATCGTGGAACAGGAACTGTGGTCTAAACGTTGTTGTTAGGTTTTGTATTTCTAGCCATGCATTTAAGTAACTTTTGTTTCAGAAGGAATAGATCACTTTTAAGGTGACATTTTCTGGGAACTAGAACCAAAAATTTGAAAACAATGTAGCCAAACCCCTGCATGTATGTACCAGAAGAGTGTAAACTGAACAGAAGAAACAGCCGAACATGATCACGGGTTCATTAAAATGTTTTCTGGACATCTGAGACAAAAACGTGTGTAATAGGACAGATTAATATGTATGATACATCCTGTATGAAGTGTTTGGAACAGGTGAGCTGTTCCGTTGCCCACGCTCACTGGGGGTTCGAACCGTACCTTTACTCGGGTCTTCTCGCCAGCGGCAGATTACGTGGAAACGGCAGCACCTGAGCCATCCCTCGCGGAAGAACACCTCTCATCAGAGCGCTGCGTGACGAGCCCCTGCCGGCTGTCCACCGCACCGCCGCTTGGTGCCGCGAGGGGGCGCCGCCGCCCGCCGTCTGGGCGGAGAGGAAGCGTTGGGTGGCGGTGGCGGTGGTGGTGGTGGGCGGAGGGTCCGTCTGCGGCGTCCTCCCCGAGATAAAACGCGGTGGTGTAGCTCTGATTATATGATCATTATGTGATCACTGTAGTGAAAACGGTGTTGCTGTCTGTTCAGTCCCGCACAGCAGAGCTGAGCCCTGCGCTCTGGGTTCAATGGGGAATCCTTGCAGTGTGCCACTGCCTAGCAGCCTTTGCAATGACGTATTTCTGCAAATAGCCACCGTTTTTATAAAGAGATAGGAAAATAAATGTGGGAGGTGAGGGAGGAAGGGTATCAAATTGCATACTGCCTTTCCTTATTTGCTTTCATATACTTGTTTAAAATCCTGCTTGACAGACAGATGTGGAGAAATGTCCTACCTTGTAAATTGTTGGAAATAGACCTCAGTTGGTGGGGTTTGTATAGATAGTAGTTTAAAGTACAATCCTGAACACACTGGATGCAGATGTGAGTTTAGGAACATCTGCCTCTGGTGTATATGGAAACCCCTTTCTCATTTTTGGGCTTGGGGATGCAGATATGGAAAGGTGAACTTCACTTTTTTGTCCACGACAGTACCACTGCTCCTTACATGACAGTGAATAATGATAGTTAAAATAATGATGCTGATGATAATAATAACAATACTAGTAACAACCAGTATGAAAAGCAGAGCAGACAAAAGGACTTACTACTAGAGACAATTAGCAGAAATGGTCTGGACACCTCACCCAATCCATTTAACTCACAGGAATAAACCTTATATTTAAAATTCAAGCCAAGCAATCACCTGTTTCTTTTTCTCTTCTCCTTTTGACCAAATGCTTGCCAAAAGTCTTTCCTGGTGTGGGTCCTTAAGTGGAAGGTTATCTGGAGGTTCCTTAGAGAGTATGGATGTGGTTTGCTATAGCTTAGCCCAGGTAGAGAGTCCCACTTTAATGGCAAGATGCTCACTATGAATTGCAAAAGTATGGCCTGTTTAACTAAAAATCAGTGTGCCTCATTTTTTTCGGCCTTCCTGAGATTGATAGAATCATAGAATAGTTAGGGTTGGAAAGCACCTTAAGATCATCTAGTTCCAACCCCCCTGCCAGGGGCAGGGACGCCTCCCAATAAACCATGCCACACAAGGCTCTGTCCAACCCGGCCTTGAACACTGCCAGCGATGGAGCATTCACAACTTCCCTGGGCAACCCATTCCAGTGCCTCACCACCCTTACAGTAAAGAATTTCTTCCTCATATCCAATCTAAACTTCCCCTGTTTAAGTTTGAACCCATTACCCCTTGTCCTATCACTACATTCCGTAATGAAGAGTCTCTCCCCAGCATCACTGTAGCCTGCCTTCAGATACTGGAAGGCTGCTATGAGGTCTCCACACAGCCTTCTCTTCTCCAGGCTGAACAGCCCCAACTTTCTCAGCCTGTCTTCATATGGGAGGTGCTCCAGTCCCCTGATCATCCTCATGGCCCTCCTCTAGACTTGTTCCAACAGCTCCATGTCCTTTTTATGTTGAGGACACCAGAACTGCACACAATACTCCAAGTGAGGTCTCCCAAGAGCAGAGTAGAGGGGCAGGATCACCTCCCTCGACCTGCTGGTCACGCTGCTTTTGTTGCAGCCCAGGATACGGTTGGCTTTCTGGGCTGTGAGCGCACACTGCCGGCCCATGTTCATTTTCTCATCGACCAACACCCCCAGGTCCTTCTCTGCAGGGCTGCTCTGAATCTCATCTCTGCCCAACCTGTAGCTGTGCCTGGGATTGCTCCCACCCAGGTGTAGGACCTTGCACTTGTCAAGGTTAAACTTCATCAGGTTGCCATCAGCCCACCTCACAAGCGTGTCAAGGTCTCTCTGGATGACATTCCTTCCCTCCAATATATCAACTGAAACACACAGCTTGGTGTCATTAGCAAACTTGCTGAGGGTGCACTCAATCCCACTCTCCGTGTCACGGACAAAGATGTTGAACATGGCCAGTCCTAACACCGATCCCTGAGGGACACCACTCGTTACTGGTCTCCAGCTGGATGCTGAGCCATTGAGCACAACTCTTTGTGTGCGGCCATCCAGCCAGTTCTTTATCCATCGAGTGGTCCACCTATCAAATTGATGTCTCTCCAACTTAGAGACAAGGATGTCATGTGAGACAGTGTCGAACGCTTTGCCCAGGTAGATGACATCAACTGCTCTACCCCTCTCCATCAGTTCCGTACCCCATCATAGAAGGCCACCAGATTGGTCTGGCAGGATTTCCCCTTAGTGAAGCCATGCTGGCTGTCACCAACCACCCTGTTGTTTTCCATATGCCTCAGCATGTGTTCCAGGAGAATCTGCTCCAAGATTTTGCCAGGCACAGAGGTGAGGCTGACTGGTCTGTAGTTCCCCGGCTCATCCATTTTCCCCTTCTTGAAAATGGGGGTTATATTTCCCTTTTTCCAGTCATTGGGAACTTCACCTGACTGCCATGATTTTTCAAATATGAGGGACAGTGGCTTAGCAACTTCATTTGCCAGCTCCTTCAGGACTCGTGGATGGATTTCATCAGGTCCCAGGGACCTGTGCGCATTCAGGTTCTTAAGATGGTCTCGAACCAGATCCTCTCCTACAGTGGACCCAGGGTGTTCATTCTCACAGTCCCTGCATCTGCCTTCCAAGACTTGGGTGGTGTGGTCAGAGCATTTGCCAGTAAAGACAAAGAAGCCGTTAAGAACCTCAGCCTTCTCCAAATCCAGGGTAGCCAGTTCTCCCGATAGCTTCCAGAGAGGGCCCACGTTGTCCCTAGTTTGTCTTTTATTTGCAATGTAGCTATAGAGTCCCTTCCTGTTATCTTTCACATCCCTAGCCAAGTTTAATTCTAAGTGGGCCTTAGCTTTCCTAACCCGGTCCCTAGCTTCTTGGACAACATCCCTATATTCTTCCCAGGCCACCTGTCCTTGTTTCCGCCTTTTATAAGCCTCTTTTTTCCTTTGAAGTTTCCTCAGCAGCTCTTTATCCATCCGAAGAGGTCTCCTGGCCCTCCTGCAGCACTTCCTTCTAGTTGGGATGCAACACTCCTGAGCTTGTAGTAGGTGATCCTTTTGAATATCAACCAAGAGTCTTGGGCCCCCCTGCCCTATAGGGCTATATCCCATGGAAATTGGGTAGCCACACCATTCTTTGTGTTTAAGTAAAATTCTTGTGAAATAAATACCTGGCATGAATATAATGCGTGTACGCACATATAAAAACAGATGTTGGCCAAGAAGCCTGTGGTAGTGCTCTCAGCCTGGGGCTTTAAGGAAAATGATGTAATAGGTCTTACCAAATGTCTGAAGTCGTCATCTGAGATAGTATGGACAGTTTGTGTCAACTATAATTCTATATGTACTATGGTCCCTAGCCCTTTTCCTAAAATCCAGCTACTTTTGTGTTTGAATCTTCAAGTTCCTGTTACAATCCTGCACAATAAACTCATCTAGTGGATTTAGGGAGAATACAGTGCTTTGTGGCTTCAGAATTCTGTCCAAGGATTTGCATATGAAAATATTCTCTTTTCTGTGGTTATTTTTATCCTGTCCTTTGTTAGAAAAAATATGTAGGAAAAATGCATTTCTAAAGTGTGTTCCCAACTATAGTAGTTGTTACAAAGCAGGAGCTTTTTTTTAAACAAATGTTCTTCCAAATTGCAGCATGTTCTTTTTCTGGCATTTGTTACTTGGAAAAGAAAAGATGGGAATGACAGAAGGAAAAGACGAGAAATAGATTACAACAAATGGAGTAACTCTTTAGGAGAAGTACACTTTTCACCTCTGGGTGCCACTGTTCAACTGTTTCTTGTGCAGTGACCATCTGCTCAGAAGACCAGCTCTTATTAGAGAAATATTCCCTGAAAGAAACTGTTAAAGAGATACTGCCTATGTCCCTGGATAATCAAGAAATAAGTTTCTGATGTATGGATATTAGTTATGCACTGTTCTGATATGGTATTTACAGACTGCGCAAGGAAACATTAAACAGTCCACATTGTTTATTTTAATTACTGAAGTAGTCTAATGGTTTATAGAAAACTTTTCTTGCCTTTTTAGTGAGAGTTGAATCTCTTTTTTTCTTTCCCCCTGTATAAATGAGCACTAGTACAGATTTATTATGTATGTGATTTACTGTAATCATTCAGTTGATTTAAACAAATTTTACAATATCAACAATAATGTGCTTTATTGCCCACAACCTTCTTAATTTAAAAATCTATTGACTGGTATCATTTCTTTTCAACTCCTGTAGGACTGTTAATATTCAGAGCAAAATTAATCGCAGTCTGTGTATCCAGCTGTTCCACCAGATTAATTATATTGTGACTATTTCTCCTAGAAACTCAGCCAGGGCAACTCATGGCTAAATGACAGTAGACCTCTTCTCTGAACTGTGCTATGATTTTAATTCTAGTCAAATAGAAATCTTCTCAGAATTAAATCATGTCATTTAACTCCTGCATTACTCTAAGGCTGTGTTTTGGGCACATTTTCAAAACAATAACAATTGCATTTTAGGTCATAATGATGTGTACCTCTTGTCATGCAGGCAGGAACACTGCTGCTGCCTTGCCCATACCTTCAATCTAGAAGTGTTCTTCCGGCACATGCTAAGTACTATGAAAGCTTTTTCATATCTGCATGCAGACAATGGAAAGTTCCATGATAGCCGTATAAACAGGCATGGGCTGTATTTATTTCTGTTCGGTTGTTCTGTATGTCCTATATATGCATTTGTTCGAAGAGGAAAAATTCGGGTTAAAACATCTGTTAAGAATTAATTTCAACTTTGTCCCAGATTTGTAGATTTTTTCTATCCAGTTCCATTGGAAAATCCCAAATAAGTAGAGCACTTCAAAATAAAAGAATTTAACTTTATCCTGGGAACACACAGTTCAGGTTTTGGAAAGGGAAATGTGTAATAAAATGCAGCTCAAATGAAACTGGTAAAGCTGTAAAATACGTAAGTGGAAACTTTGAGGAAACTGGCAATGAGAAACTGGAAATCAATCAGTAATTTAAGTTTCACACAACCACCCTTTGCATGTGTGAGTACAAAGGAGAAACTAGGCACAAATGTGAGTCAGAGCTCTCCTCTCAGGAACTGAAGGGACAGAGATTCCCAGCATCTGTTTCCTTAACTATCACCCAGAGGATACTGGTGGTAAATCACAGTGAGTAAAAATAGAATCAGAAAACTAGCTCAAAACAAATGAGGTACTGTATTTTGCAGTACTTCTGCAGTAGATCTGGTATCTAGCTGAGCTTTCATCTGTGTTCAAATTGGTTGTGTCAGATTGCATTCTCTTCTAAACCAAGGGTTACTAAAATCACAAGCATGGATAATTAGGATGTCCCACAGAGTAGCCAGCCAAATTTGATGCCTAAATGTGAAATTTATCCTGCTCACATATTTTATTGAATACCTCAATGTCATTGTTGTAGAGCAAGATGGCCAAACCCTTTGGTAGTGTTAATCACTGTCCTTTTTAAATGAATGGGTCTATGTTGAGTTGAATCAACTCTGGTCCAGATAACAGACTCCAATGGAATGAGTGAGTTTGCATGTGTGAATTATTTTGGGTGCCCCATTGATCTGTACATAATTTCCATGTCACCAGTGAAGGCTGAAGTAATGATATTTTGCCTTGAAGGGCTCTAGGGATATTTAATTAAAGTACTGAGAGTTCTTAATCTGGAAGACTTCCAGCCCTAACTATTCTATGATTCTATGAAGACACACAGAGTTGCAAAGAATACTTATCATAGAATCATAGAATAATAGAATCATAGAATAGTTAGGGTTGGAAAGCACCTTAAGATCATCTAGTTCCAACCCCCCTGCCAGGGGCAGGGACGCCTCCCACTAAACTATGCCACACAAGG
This sequence comes from Ara ararauna, assembly GCA_028858755.1. Lineage (NCBI taxonomy): Eukaryota > Metazoa > Chordata > Aves > Psittaciformes > Psittacidae > Ara > Ara ararauna. The sequence continues at coordinate 23,773,744 of CM054381.1, forward strand.
CTCTGTCCAACCTGGCCTTGAACACTGCCAGCGATGGAGCATTCACAACTTCCCTGGGCAACCCATTCCAGTGCCTCACCACCCTTACAGTAATGAATTTCCCTTATATCTAATCTAAACTTCTCCTGTTTAAGTTTGAACCCATTATCCCTTTGTCCTATCACTACATTCCGTAATGAAGAGTCTCTCCCCAGCATCACTATAGCCTGCCTTCAGATACTGGGAGGCTGCTCTGAGGTCTCCACACAGCCTTCTCTTCTCCAGGCTGAACAGCCCCAACTTTCTCAGCCTATCTTCATATGGGAGGTGCTCCAGTCCCCTGATCATCCTCGTGGCCCTCCTCTAGGCTTGATCTAACAATTCCATGTCCTTTTTATGTTGAGGACACCAGAACTGCACACAGTGCTCCAAGTGAGGTCTCCCAAGAGCATAGTAGAGGGTATATCAACTGAAAGAGTTCTGATTTTATACTTGAACGTCAAACATTTAAAATAATATTTTACCCATTTATTAAGTTGTGATGTTTTAAAAAATTGTAAAAGATCAATGTGAATATAATGTAACTCTGGGACTTCTGAAGAAAATCCCAACTTCTATTTTAGAAATATATTTATATGTGCAAACAAGATGAGATACCCATGGAATCTATGATATTTTAGTAAATAATAGTTACAGATTTCAAGAAATACAGCAGTTTTAATGAATTCAATTTTTAGGTTAGAGAATTAATCCATTAAGTTGTCATTGACAACTGTTAGTAACTACAGTTTCAATATATATTACTGTCAGGAGAGAATAAAATTTTTATGTCTTCTTCTTTTAGTGTTTTGGCTCCTCATATTTTGAGGATATACCCTTTTAGTCTTGTTTTATTCATCATAAAAGAACATTTAGTTTTATTTCCAACACAAGATGTTTTAAGAAAAGACTTTTCTTTTAGGAAAGTTCATCATTTTAGTAGCAGTAGCCCTAAAAAATCTTCTGGTTGAGGAATATTTATAAAACAATAAAAAGATGACAAAAAAGAGAACAATCATATATGCTATAAATACTAAGAATGAGCTAATGTTGGTTAAAAGCTCCCAAGCAGAAAAGAAAAATGTTTTCCAATGAGGATCACCTATCCTACTATCTCCTCTTGTTGTTACATAGAGAGAATTTGATATAAATCAGTATCACAAAGAATGCAATAACAAATTAGCAGTGATGGTGTTCAAGAATATTTGAATTATCTGAATCTCTAATTGCACAGAATTTGCAATTCTGAAAAAAATAATATTCTTGTGCAGTTCCAAAACCGGCAAACTTAACAGTGTGACTCTCATCTGGCCATAAGTATCTGCTATTTGTAATTCTTTTCATCGTTGCTCTACAGTGCATTTATTCTGTGTCCACATTGTCTAGTTTATCACAGCTACCTTTCTAAGGCAGTTTTCTTTCTTGGCATTTATATAGTTTAGAATCTGCATGTCGAGGTGAAGAGTACATATTTTAAAAGAAAATATTTCTCACATTTTTAGCTAGGTTAAAAGATTTCAAATACTTTTTTAATTTGATAATTTACGTAGACAGAGTCATTTAAATCCCGTTAATGCAATGGTGGCCCAGCTCCGTTCAGTCCCTTGTGCTTACTTCTGTTTGTGACGCGATCATTTCTAGTGATTTTTTTTCCAATATTATTTGAGTCATGTAATGCGGTGAGTGCACTAGCTGCTTCAGGTGCAGGTGGCATTTTCCCTGCATGCTTCTCAATGCCATTTGGCATTTGTTTTCCATTTTGTGTGTTGACTCATTCACTCAGGAGCTCTAGCAGCTGAAATACATCTGATTTGTTCACTGAATGTCATACATGTTTTGTCTCATATCTGCTGCTGAGAAAAGGTGTGAAAGACCCTGAAGAGACATAAGGCAAACAAAGCACCAGGTGAATTAAGTGATATCAGAATTTTTTTGCTTTCTGTCCCTAGTTTCCTTGATTAAAAATAAATGAAGCACTTTGCCTCCATCATATATATTTTTAGTACAATTGACACATATTAATTACCCAAAGCAACTTCCAGTCAAACAATGGCAACAGTCCTTTTTAGCAGTGAGAAGAAAACCCTGAGAATCTAAGGCCAGTAATAATTTACAATGTGCAATTTCATATAGTTTTCAAAATAGTTATGTTAATCTAAATTATTTTCCTGTGCTTTCTCCCACTGATCATCTGTGTATTAATTAACACATTTATGTTTTTGTGCTGCCTCTTTCACCATTCTAGCTCTGTTACTGAAATACAGGAATTTGCTGATTCATTCAGTAATGTTTTGCGACATCCATTTTCACACTGCACTTGGTTAAAACCCCCATATGGCCCTGCATGACTGGGATGCTCTGCTCATAGCTCCAAAATCAAGAGCTATAAAATTACTAGACTTGTCTGCAGATTGTTGAGTCACTAGAGGCAAGGTTTAATGAAATTGTTGTCCGTTGTATGTAGGAGCCTTTATAAGCAATGCAGTTCATTATTTCTTGTCCTAAATGAGTGTCTAGACTTTAGAAATATACTGAAGTATTTGTTGAATTAGGTTTGTGTATATATGTATATAATGTATATAAAGAAATGTATAAAATATTAACTTTTAACATATAATTATAAATACAAATATACAATAAACAACTGTGATAGTTTCTGAAAGGTGTGTAGGCTAATGGAAGTGAGATGCAGTCTTAGTACAAAATAGAATGATTTCTAGAAATTCAGGTAAAAAAAGCAGGATACCCATTGCTATGAGATGAGTAACAGGGTTAATACTGATGTTAAAGAACTTGCTGCCGCCCATGCTTTCTTATTGAGTCCTCTGCTGCAGGTAAACAGCAAATGGATTATCCTAAAATTGTGGAAGGACTTCTGTTTGCTTATTAGTAAAGACGAGCACAGTTGCTGGTACAAACAAAGCCATAACCCTTTCCAAGAAGCAGCAGTTTTGCCATGGACTTTGCTGGGAAAATAAAAAAAAACAAACAAAAACCTCAAAACCAAAACAAACAACCAAAGACAAAAACCAGAAGCCAAATCCTGCTCCACGTTTCCTTTCCATTGGAGCTTAGTTTTAAGCTTCCATTAGATTTGATCTGAATTATTAATACACTTAATCATAAAATAATTAAATTTGCACATACATGGTATGAAATTTCACCTGTGCAGACAAAATTATAAAGGGTGACTACATGCTCTTAAAGCCAGTGAAACCAAGTGAGGTGGAGCAGGACTTGACATACCAGCTCACCACTGTCGAGAGAATGTCCTCCTCTGCCCCATGTCACCTTCTTCTCTCCCCACTTCAGTGTGCTTTGCTACTGCTTACTGTGGCAGTTGAAATGCTCAGTCCATCTCCTTTTGTAACTAAGGATAGTCTTAGAGAGGAATTGTGTGTTGCTGGTAGTGAGTTAAATGGCTTTGCTGAGGCATCAAGTAAGTAAACACCAGAGCTGATAGGAAGGAGCAGACAGGATTGTGCAGCCAGATGCAGGAGCTGAGAGGAGGAAGCATAAAGCTGAGAGGAGGAAGCATAAAGCTGAGAGAAGGAAGCATGAAGCTGAGAGGAGGAAGCATGAAGCTGAGAGAAGGAAGCATGGAGATGTGCAATGTCAAGGGTAGAGAGGGAAGACAAAATTTCCCTATTTTGTGCTAGGTACAGTGCAAGATTCTAGCTTCTCCCATCTAAACCCAACTTCACTGTCACATAAGAGATTCTATAGAAGATAATTACTGTTTTTTAGCAAGCTGATAGAAAAGGTACTTAAAAGTGTTGGAGTTACACATTAGAAAATCTTTAGTCGCCTAACACCAACTCCTATAGGCCGTATTCCGTTCTGAAGCCGATTTTCCCCTGGCTTCAGCTTTTCTGGCAAGTTTTCAAGAATCAGTAGAAATCTTATCCAAGTGTTAGGCTTGGCCAGTAGCCAGTGTTTTATAGAAATACACATGTAGAAAATGGGAAAAAGAGACTATCTTGAAAAAGGTGCAGCTGGAAGTTGGATCTCTAAAAAGTCCCTCCTCTGAAAGGCAAAGTGGTCTTGTATGGGGTATTTTCTGTTTGGAAATATGAAACTTTGCATTTATATACGTCTTTCAGTTTTTAATAGAATTTTAAGTAGTTGCCTTTGAAAAGAAAAGCAAAAGGTTGCAGTCTGCAATCTTTACATTCCTGATGTATGTTCTTATATCTTCATAGGGTGGTTTTGTACTATCATGCCAGCTTCTGGATTTTTAACGGCCTATTCTAAATTACAGTTAATTTACACTCAGATAATAAGCAGTTCTAATTTCTTCTTGCTGTTCAATAGGCACACTTAGTTGCAGCACATTACTAGAATTGTTTATATGAACATTGATTCCCTCCTGAGCTTTTCCCAGTGCTCATTGCTATCACACTGGTGTCTCTCATGATAGTGAATTTATTTTAACCAAATTTTTGGGAGATAGAGTGCCATTATCTCAGTTTTACAGATACAAAACTGACTGTCGTGGTTTAAAAACACATGTAGAAACAAGAATCAAAAGAATCTCCTAGTTCAAGGAGCATGTCTTGACAGTACTGGCTTGTTTTTTCTGGGTATCCTGTATTATAATAGCACTGTATCATATCATAGCACTTGTAATATAGTTGCACATTAAAAGCACCATTTCTATTGATTTCAATTACTCCTGCCATGCATGAAGAACACACACTGGGTGGTCACTTAGAAAACTTTGCTTTGAGTGACTTACCCAGTGTATACAGACTGTGTAAGTCAGCAGTACCATCTAATTCCTTAGGTCAGGTTTCCATTGTCTTATTCAAGAAATCATTCATACTGCGTCACCTGACTTTCAGTTCTTTCAATTACATAGCTTAGCCCACATAGTATAACAAATATTTCTCGTTGTGGTAAAGAATATAAAAAGATCTTAAGTGAGAGATGCCAAACATTATAAGAAAGCTTTATGAAACAGCCCAGGCATCATGAAAGTGTTTACTTGTTTCATGGTTGACTGCTAGCATATTGAGTAGAGAACGTGATTTGAGGAGACTTGTGAGGTCCAGAAGGTATTTCTGGAAATATCAGACTCCTGAGTGGCAAGGTTGCACTGCACATGAATTTTCACTGTACCTGCATATTAAGAGTAAACCTGTGCACTTTGGCCTTCTGCAGCAAATGAAGCAGTGGAATCTTAAAAGTCTTCTGTACAAGAAAGAGAACAGCCCTAAACTGTGCAAACAGATAGGGATCATGTGAAATAATTTATCTAAAGTTCTTTTCTTTCAGTCCTCATCATCTTCTGATGTTCTCAATTGAAATTCTCGTTCCCTCTGCTTATCGGGATGCTTCTAGGTGGTATAGTAATTTTTGCTTTAGTTAGGTTTATGGAGAACTTGCAAGTTCAGAGAATTGTTTGGCTATTGAAGGAAGATATTTTCCAGTGAATAACAGCTGGATCTGTGCCTCGTGTACCAAGTTTTATCAGTTTGGCTGCTACCCGTAGACTCTCTCATGAGAACTGTTCATTGTTGATGAAATAGATGTTGGTGGTTTGAAACAGCCTGTAGATGTTATTTCTGTTTGACTTCTGTTTAACTGGTTTTCTGCATGCCTGCACAAACTATAAATATCTATTTATTTCAAGCAGTCACAAACAGAATGGGAGGAAATGTTTCTATCCAAAACTTAATCCACAAACAACACTTGGGTCAAACAGTTATTTTTATCAGGCTATTTATAATGATGAAATGCTATATGAGCAAGTCTTGCAGGAGCTGTTTATAGACTAATGGTTGAATCCTGTCCTGATGGAAATATATGGAACTCTGCTGGACATATTCTGGTATAACAGGTCTGGAACTGGGCCATTCAATTCAGTAGATTAGTGCAGGATGTAAATTGGTGTTGAATTTGATTCACTGCAGTTATTAGGGGGGTGAATATGAAGAAAATAGAGTCCTGTGGAAAAAAATATAAACAGCTAAAAACCAAAAGCAATATTTCCATTGGGCATTTCTCCAGTAGGTGTTCTATGAAGCATTAATAATATGCAATTAATTCTCTGAATGCAGCATGTGCACTCTTTTTTATCAGGGTTTTGAATGTTTGTGAGAACAGGATCCTTTCATCTCTTTACAGACACTAAAAATTCTGTCTGCTTTTAAGGCTCATGTTCTCCTGGGAGTTTGAAGGAGGGTGGACTTCTAATTTTGCTGAGTATACAGGTGATTTGGACCCCTCCCTGTCTCTGATATACATTGCGGATCCAGTTTATACTACTTTAATACCTTATTATGATATATAACAACATTTTTGTCAGGCACAAGGTGTATGTGCAGCAAGTGAATTAATAGGTACATGCTTTTCTTGAGATCAGAAGCCCCATTTCTTCATTCTAAATCGCAGTACAGTTTTTCATTTAGTCTGTCTACAACCATATGCACCTGTAGTTAACTGGATTGATAATTGCTAAGATGGAGTATTTTTGGGGAAATGGTACAAATATTGGGAGCAAAATGACTGCACAGCTTTCTATTTGAGCAACAATGAAAGGATATGACTATTGTGTTATATTGAAGTGTTTGCCTATACAGTCAGTACTCTGTAACTAGGCTCAGAATCTGTCCAATATTATCCAAAATTTTTTTCTTTTCAATGATTACTGCACTGTTTTTAATGAAAGGACATAGAACATCTTTACAGATGAATAATAATGGGTTTTCTTCTGCTGTGTTTTTAAAGCACATTTTCAACAGCTGTGATGTAAAATTGGTAATTTCCTGGCAGTTAACACTCGAGTTTCCCATAGTAAGATTTGTTTTCCTAGAAAACTGATGCCTTGGTACTGAAGGATTAAAATTCTAAATCATCTCAATGAAATGCCTGTTTCCATTTTTAATTGCTGAAGTCAGAAAGGGACTAAAACTACATAATTACAAATAGGTTTGGATTGCAATTTAAAGAGAAAGCTGTCATCTGAAATAAGTTCAATAACTCCTGGGAGCCAAGATAATTTTCAGAAGATAATAACTTTGAACAAAAAAAACCCAACAAACCAACCTCAAGTGAGGTATATTTATAAACAGGAAAATGATTTTCAATTGAAGAGTAGTCTCTAGAGATCACTACACTTTCACAGTAAAACAATTCTCAGCTTGAATCCAATCCAATGTCATAGCTTTCTACTGTCCTAGCATTGTACCCTTATCAGTTAAGATGCTAATTATTTCCCCTTTGACCGTATCATCTGATTCAGATGATATCAAAGCAAACTGAAGTGGTTAAACATACAATTATTGGACGTTTGACGTCATCAAATGGCAAGGTTCACGTTTTCCTCCTGTTTGCTTATAATGCTATTGTCAAAGTGCAGTAACAGTCCTTTTGTATTGTGACTTAAATGCTGCCTTTTCTACAACTATTGTGAGCACTTAACTCCTTTCAGGGAGAAAAGGAGAAAAATAAACACTTGGTGTTATGGATGTGGCTTTTTACACTCTGACTTAACCTTTAGAAAATGAAAAATACAAGGTCAAAAGGTAGTTATGTTAGAAAATATTTACCTGGAATGCTGTATTGATTTTTTTTTTTTTTTTAAGGGAAGGCCAATAGCATATATTTACAAAATGCATTCATTAGCTCTAATGGCATGTTTCTAACACCAGTGCTCCAGCAGTCTTCCCCTCCCATTTTCATTTTTAATGGTTACAGGAGGTGATCCTGCCCCTCTACTATGCTCTCCTGAGACGTCCCTTGGAGCACTGGGTGCAGTTCTGGTGTCCTCAACATAAAAAGGACATGGAGCTGTTGGAACAAGTCCAGAGGAGGACCACGAGGATGATCAGGGGACTGGAGCACCTCCCATATGAAGACAGGCTGAGAAAGTTGGGGCTGTTCAGCCTGGAGAAGAGAAGGCTGCGTGGAGACCTCATAGCAGCCTTCCAGTATCTGAAGGGGGGCTATAGGGATGCTGGGGAGGGACTCTTCATGAGGGACTGTAGTGATAGGACAAGGGGTGACAGGTTCAAACTTAAACGTGAGAAATTCAGGTTGGATATAAGGAAGTTCTTTACTGTAAGGGTGGTGAGGCACTGGAGCAGGCTGCCCAAGGAAGTGGTAAATGCTCCGTCGCCAGCACTGTTCAAGGCCAGGTTGGTCTGGTGTAAGGTGTCTCTGTCCATGGCGGGGGGGTTGGAGTTCACTGATCTTAAGGTCCTTTCCTATCCAAACCATTCTATGATTCTATGACACTAAAGTGTTGTTTTGAAGATCGGAATTATTTTGGAAGAGGGTGCAAAGCCTATGAAATTAGTGGTTTCTTTTCTTAGATTTTGAAGTGCTTCAGATCAGTAGAAACTTCAGTTTTAAGTCCCATTCCAGTCACAGTACCATCATCAGCCAGAAGCCTTCCCTAGCATTGCTGAAACATGTTTCAACACTGATTTGTGGGAGAAATAAACCACTTACTGCATCAGTCAGAGCACTTCCTGAACATTTTAATTTTACGGGAAAAAGAGAAGTCATAGGATATTGAAAACAATAGGCTCAGCAGCTTTTTGCTGGGGGAAGTCTGACAATAATGGGCTTTGATTTAAATACTGCTATGCAAAAGTAATTTATCTTTCTTCAGGAAATCTAAGAAAACAAGGAAAATGCTACCAAAGTTTTATCTGATATTTTTCCCACTGTACTTATAAGGTCAGATTTATGATGTGAGTGTTTGTATAAGACACATAACTGTGAATCTGAAATGTGCTCTTCCAGAATATAACCTTAAAATATTGAATATTTCCTTTTTTTCTTTTTTCTTCCTAAAAAGTAAAATGAAACAGCAAAACATCAGCCCCAAACAAAACAAAAAAAGTCAAAAACCAGAAAATAGTCCAACAACCAGAAACAAGTTAGTATCAGGATTTTGTTTACCGCATCTGAGGTTATATTCTCTAGAAAATATAAAATATATTATGTGGAAGAAAGTCCAGAACTATATTATGTCCATTTATTAATAAATACTTGTCTGATCTCGGATGAGAGGTGGATCATGTAAACAGGTCCTTAGAGAATGATTATACATTTTGATGTTAGAAAACAGTCATAAATTGGCTATAAATATTTAAAATGGTGAATCATTCTTGAGGAAAAGAGAATTTGGGAACCCTGTCCATATCAGGATCTGCTCCTGCTAATATAAATCAACTAGGTTTTACAAAGGCCTATGTTACATTATGCTGAACAGCTAAAGCAGGCAGTGACTGAAGAACTTTCCTTGGCTGCCAAAAGAGATATAAAATAAAGGATTTGGTCTTGAGAAGTATAATTAAGGGTTTTTTTGAGAGTAATCTGACATTCCAGAATTGGCGTACTCAAATCTTGATACCTGCATCTAATTTAACTTGATTATTAATTTTCATATGCCTAATCTCTCTAAGAACATAAGCTTCTCATTATCTACCTGTGGTACTATGTCTTAATTAAAAGTTTGTTATTCATGTTACTAAAAATTAAATCTCTTAGTAAAAAGTTACATCTTATTGAAAGACTGGGCTATACAATGGCAGGTGAAAGTAGATGATGATAAAAGTAAAGCAACCAACATGGAAAAAAAAGATTTCCAGCTTTATATATGCAGCTTTTGCTTGATTATGTGCAGTAATTGATTATTAATATTCAAGAGAGAGCGAACTCCATCACAGTAGCCTTATCATAGCTTGCTCTGTGGGGACATCTGATGAGTGCTGGATAATGGTAAGGTTGAATGAAATATTAGGAATTATTAGGAGAGGAATACAAATCAACCACTGTTAAAACCATTATGCAGATATATCTTCAATATTTGTTTGCATTTCTGTCGTAAAATAAGACAATGATAATAAAAGAAATAACTAAATATATTACAGTTCTTCAGCTAGGAAAATATGTAATGAAGGGAAAAATTTTAAGTGCCTGTAAAATCTTGAGAGACAGAGAAAAGAGGAATGGGGTCGATTGTTTCTTCTAATAGAAAAATGAGGGGCCATGAAATTTAAGGTACAAGGTGACAGGCTTAAAACAAAGGCAATACGTTTTCAGAGAAAGCTTAATTTGGCTGTGAAAATATTTGTCATGGGTTGGTGGGGAAGCTAAATTTTACTTTGGTTTAGACAGCAGTTAGGTAAATATGTGGAAGAAAAATCCATCAAGGGCTATTAAAAACAGATATTACCTCTAGTTCAGGAAGTCTTTCCCACAGATAGCAATTCTTCCAGGGAGCTGGAAGAATGTCCAGGGAAAGTATATAATTGCTCTGTTTTAATACTCTTACTTATGCACTTACTCTTAGCTTTTGCTGGAAACAGGATATCAGGCTACCTTTGTTTTGACCTGTCGTGGCTATTCTTATGATATGCCCTGAAAATAACAAGCATTCCTATTGAATATTTTCCAGTGAAACTCAAAAATCAACATATTCACAGTGGGAATATGTCTTAGTCCACAGAGATCTCATGGTTCTAAATATTATCTCCAAAGTGCTTCCATGTCCTATAATTAGAAGTTTGTGTATACTTACATATATATACAAGTATATGGGTGTGTTTGCATGCACATGGATGTGCGTATTCATGCAAATACACATACATGTATTACAGAATTGTCACTGATTTAATTTTTGATTGTATATAATCATAAACATTTGTGCTTCTCTAACAGCATTCATAAAGATGTGCTTAAAATCACAATTTGGGTAGCTCCATTGACTTCAAATAATCTTTCGTATTTTGCTGAAGTAGGATATCAGTGTGTACATTGGACATTAATATTACTAAAGGTAAAGTGACCCACTATTAGTCACCATTTCCATATTTTCTTATGGTGCTTAATTCTTTTCCTTAGAAGTAAAAAGATATCAAATCAATTTTCAGTTGGAGTTTTCTAAACATTTCTAGATAATCGTTATTTTTGGCCTATATTGTCTGTGCAGTTTTTTTCTTTAGTCCTGGCCAATTTTATAATCTGATCCAGAAAATTACTTCTTCAATAAAATCCAATTATTAATCTGTAAGCATAGACTGTGTGTATATGTTGCTGCTGTGAGATCATATACAGATGAGGGCTTCTAGTAACAATGGTCCTGACATTGAAGAAAAGCTATGAAAGGATATGTAGATGAGTGTTCTATGAAGAGTATAATCTGTTTGAAAGGATCACTCCAAAATAGAGTTTCAGTATTGTCATGGGTTCAGCAGTAGCAGTCATTTTTCTCCTTGGTAGCTGGTGCAGTGCTGTGTTTTTGATGTCAGGCCTGGGAACAGTGCTGATAACACCAGTGTTTCGGTTACTGCTTAGTGATGTTTTGGTCTGACCAAGGGCTTTCTGAGCCTCATGCTGTGCCAGGGAGGAGGGGAGCCGGGAGGAAGCAGAGACAGGACACCTGACCCAAACTGACCAAAGAGGTTATTCCATACCACAGCACGTCATGCCCAGGATGGAAAGCAGAGAGCAGAGACCCGGAAGGGTGGGGGTGCACTGCGTGGTCGGGCTTGGTATTTGGCTGGGTGAGCAATTGTATTCTTTCCTTGTATTTCTCTTGTCATTATTATTGGTGGTAGCAGTAGTGGTTTGTGTTATGCTTTAGTTACTAAACTGTTCTTATCTCAACCTGTGGGAGTTGCATTCTTTTCAATTCTCCTTCCCATTCCTCCGGGAGTGGGGGGAAGAAAGAGGGGGAAGTGAGTGAGAGAACGGGCTGCGTGAGTTAGAGAGTCTTAAACCACGACAAGTATTTTTAAATTAAATTATTTGATATCTCTTAGAAAAGATGTCAGTACAAAAACAAAAAGGAAAACCACACGAAGCTACTGCCTTTTATTCTCTTGGGCTTCTTTGTTCCTCCTGTTCATTTGTTGATGTTGCAGATCAAAATATTTTTCTAAATTTACAAAATCAGATTCACTGCCACATGCAATAGAAAAAAAAAAAGCCAGTATGAATTATGTGATGTCAGGAACGTATCTGAGAAACTTTGTTTTAAAAAATCATAGAATACAGAGCTTTAGCAAGCATCTTACATTAAACTCAGCGGAATTCTACTTATCAGCAGTATATTGTCCTACAATTTTATTTTTTTAATTGAGTAATAGATTTGCATTTCTTCAGTTAATATCCAGAAGGCTGAATCTTAGCCTTTTTGCTCAGTTTGGACAGGATTCCTACTGTTTCACTTCAGGCACTTTTGTAAAAGTATGGTAGATTATCTCTTTAGAAAAGCACTTCCATGGATTGATTACTGAAAGAAACTAGACCTAAAGCTGCATGAATGGAACAAGTAGCTTTAAAATTGTTTCTTTTAGGTTTTCTTATGTTGTTTGTTACAACATCAGTGAATCAGATAATGATGTAATGCAATAACGTATGTGTGTACAGCAGTATGTGTTGCTGATAACAGTGTCATGGCATAGCACACCCTGATCCAGTGGTGGATCGGAGATGGTGGATACAGTAGAAAGACTTTCAAAAGGAAGCACGTGTCCTGACAGACCTTATTCACAAGCCTACTCTATCTTTGTACAAGACAAGGAGATACCATCATATTCATTTCACCAAACTGCCTGTGTAAGGCATGCGACTTTTATTTCACCTGTCACTGAAACCCATAATTTCGGTACCAAGCCCATGACAAATTTTAGAGGATATAACTACATGATTGTCTAAAATAGTTGCACATTTATGCAGAAATAAACAAAAGAAGATGCTAAATCTTTTTTTGGAGTGGTGGAACAGATGTTGTCTCAATCCAACACTAGAATCCTTAGGGAAAAAAGTAATCTCCTCTGAAGTAAGTGCGCATCTGCCTGCTGCTTCTCCTGCTATGATGGATAGTTACAGGAAATAAACTGACTCAGCAGTGATACAATGAATCTCACTACCTTCTCTACTCCTGCTACTTTCTCCTGTTTAGAATTAGTAGATAGATACTCCGATTAAAACCTACTGTCTATATACAAACTATAACACTGATTAAATGGATTGTTTTGCCAAGGGAGATGTAGCTGGAATTGCCCATTTTTCATTCAAATGTTCAAGCTTGGAGAAGTAGCTTCCAGCTCTAAATATATTGAATCACCATTAACCCAATGAAGAGAGTAGGAACACAGATATACACTTCTTATTTGATGAGCAGAGTTGCTTGTCTGATAACATGAACAATTAAATGGTGGTGTTTATTTAGATCCTTTTAAAATGAATTTGATTCCATATGACAAGGTGTTGATTAAACTTGCAACAACAGGAATTCAAGGATACCCATGCTCAAGTATTTGTGCAGGTCTAATAAGGGTCCACTATGCAAATACTGTGCATAATTAATTGGTTAAAAAAGAAAAGGCAGAGAGACTCACCAGAAATCAGGCTCACCAGAGTTATTACTTGATCACGGTTGAATAGAAGCCACTTCCCGTAGGAATCAGTAATTGAACCCTGTTCATTCCACTCTGTAAAATGATCACTACTTAAAAGTAAAGAAAAAAGCTTTGAGAACAGAAGAAAATGCACATACAATTTAAAAGTGCTGAGTTTTGCTATATGGAATACATATGGGAAGAAAATGCTTTGAAAACATGATAAAATACGTATATTTGTAGCTCTGTTTATTTCTGTTAGTATTCATTTTGGATTTCTTTAGTGCATAACAACTTACAGCATCTTAAAAGAGAATTAAACATATGTATTTGTGTTTATTGGTCATGAGGTTTTAATGTAACTCTCCAGATTTATAACAGCTTTAAAATGGATTCATAGAGTTTTAAGGCTTAAAGAAATGTTTACGGTTATCTAGTTTGACCATAGGCCATTCCCCCTGGTGATTCCTCTTTGACTCAGATGACCTGTGGCTGAACTACAGTAAATTTTATAGAAAGATGGTAGTAACTGAATATGAATAATTTGCACATTTTATATTTCATATAATAATTTTTGAGCACCTTATATTGTTTCCACATGCCTGAATATTTCCGTTGTGTCTACTGCTGCACATATGAATACACATGAGGTTCAAGGCTTACTTCCTAATTTGTTATTTCATCTGTTTGTAGATATTGCAGTTCTTAGCACAGAATAATAACTTGTTTCTCAGATAGATACAAATCTATGACAAAATGGGTAACAAAATCCCTCTATGTGTATAGATTTTGGTCCCACACACTTGACCTCAAAACACTTGACTCCATTAAAGTATTTAAATGGGTGGTGTGCTTTCCAACACTTTTTATGAGATTTGAATGAATGGACAAGTTCTCTGAAAGGAAATCTCTTTTAGAATGGCATAATGTGAAAAAATAAACATACCTTCCTTGTTTTAAAGAGGTTATGGTATAGACATCTGTGAGTTTTTATGGATAGCAAAAAATAAATCCATGATGTCAGAGCCGAACATAAACTGAACTTATTTGTGTTGAGAATTGTGTAAACAGCAATTTATTCAGCAGTGTTTGAAACTGAGTGTCTTACACTTTCAGTGGATTTGTGCTGAATATATCAAATAAGAGGCCTTAGAAATTACTGCAGTTTTCTTTGTCAGAGATACAGCAAGTGAGGAAAATGGAATTCCAGTTGGCAAGATTTTGGTGGGAAAGCATTTTATTAAAATTTTACTGCTTAAATTAATGAAATTCTACTTGTACTGAAGAGAGTATATAGCAATTATGGAAAGTGGTATTCTCTTTAAGGATGGAGTTTTAAGAAAGAATCAGTCATGAGAACATGTTATTGCTTTTTATGTAACTGAGAAGAAGTAAAATTTCATGTGGCATCAAAACTAATGATTGACAGTACCATATGTGTGATTTTGATTTTATACTTTTGTGTCACTAAAAACTGGGTTTGGGCTTTTTGGTTTGTTTTGGTTTGGTTTTGTATGTATCAACCGGAAAAAAGTTATTAGTGTTACCAGCAATATCTAATGCCATCAGTTCATAACTAACTAACTATTAGCATGGGACATGAATGAATGCACTCAGTTTTATGAATGAAGTTCCCCGTAGTGAGGAGATACTTGAAAGTAACTGTGGTGACAAACGATTTTGGACTTGGTTTTGTCTTTGCTTATGGACTCTTTAGGATAAGTTCTGTTCAATTCAGGAGGAGAATATTAACATATATGTTGGATTAAAATTGTCCTCTAATGTCTGACTTAAAGATATGGAACCTGCTGCTACAAGGGACAGTAAAAGTCTTCTTCCCTAAGTTCAGGCCTGTATTGCTTGACCTCAGATAACAGTTGCCATCTCATATCTTTTCCACGTGTGTGTCTGTGGGTTTGTGTGTAAAAGATGAGCAGAACGATATGTTTGCAAAAAATAGTTACATTAATTTTGCAGGGAAAACCCTATACAAAGTGACCATTACTAACTGGTTAGACAGTAATCCACAGCGCTGAAGAGGGATAATGTTAACTTGCATCTTCAAAAATGAATTTACATTTCTGCTTCAGTAAGAAATCATGAAGTACTGTGATGGAACAGAAGTAATACCTTTTCCTTCCACCACAAGCAGTGAAAAGAGAAATTGCAGTAAGTAATGCTTTTTGTATAGCCTCTTGATCTTAGAGCTGTAGATGTATACCTAGCTTGAAATGTTTATTTATTGCTTGAAGCAGAGCCTATTGCAAGCTGTATTTCCTTCTGTAGTAATTTTAAGTGAATAAATGCAGAGATCCTAGCACATTTTCCACTAGTACGAAAGGAAGGAGGTGCATGGTTTAATTGTTTATTACCTTGTTACTTTCTGGGGGTTTGGCTGCTCATAATGATTGTCATTTGCTTTCTTTTGACTAGGCAGCTAATTAACTAAACTTTCCATAAATATTTATTGGCATGTGAGTTATATGTGAAATTCAACTCAATCCAAAGGTAAATCTTAAAACTGGGAATGCTTCAGGTTTTAACTGTAAACTCAGCAACAGAGCTTAGCACACAGTGTGTGCTAATCCCACTCTGATTGGAAGCTGTAAATTTTCATTTCAGCACCACTGGGTCAGTTTGAGTTCAGTTACGCTGCAGAATGAAGTCGTTTACATGTTACATTACCACTGCATGCTAACTCATTCTTTTAGTACTGAAGAACTGATTGCCAGATGTCATTTGTGGAGGTAGAATCTCAATGAATGTCAAGGTCCTGTTCTACTGACGAGATAGAAATACCATTTTGGGAAGTATTTAAGCAACTAGTTTAGATAACTTCAATTTTAAGATGCATAGTTTAAATTTTAGTAATACTAATAATTTTTATTTTAACAATAAATAATAATAATTTAATTTTAAAATGACACTTTAAAAGTGTGTGACTCCTAACAACATGCTTCTTAAGCATTAGTTTGAAATTCAAGAGCCCCTTGGGTTACTTGTGTGTAACTGAAAATAGATTTTAGCCAGTGTTTATGGCTGCAAAAATGTGTCTATTAGATTTATTCCTAGAGTGCTATTTGCAGTTTGTTGAAATGATATGTAGCAAATTTTAAAACCCATGCAAGAAAGACAAATCACTTTCTCAGACTAAGAATGCATCACTGGTGATGCATCATTGTCTTTTATACCTTCGTCATCATATCTCATAACACTAATACGCAAACTTGTGCACTACTCAGAGGGTTTAGTAAATATTATTTTCCAATGATTTATGACTGTTGCTCTTTTTTGCATGATTCTGCAGAAGAGAAATACTGACTTCCCCTGATGTTATTTAGATCATATCTTTAGTAATAGGAACTAGTTCTCATGTAAACAGGAGCTTAACACTGAGCTGAGAGTGTTGATCAACAGTATGAAGTCTAGCTGGAGGCCAGTAACTAGAAGTGTATCCCAGGTGTCAATAGTAGAATCATAGAATCATAAAATACCGCCTGACCAAGAGGACTCAGTGAATGAAGCGCTCTATAGGCAGATAGGAACAGCCTCATGTGCGCAGGCGCTTGTTCTCATGGGGGACTTCAACCACCCTGATATCTGTTGGAGGGATGGTACGGCCTGGCACAAGCAATCCAGGAAGTTCCTCGATTGTGTGGAAGATAATTTTCGTTCTGCAAGTAATAGAGGAGCCAACAAAGAGAGGTGCCATGCTTGACCTCGTGCTCACCAACAGGGAAGGGCTGGTTGCAAATGTGACGCTCCAGGGCAGCCTTGATTGCAGCGATCATGAGATGGTCGAATTCGAGATCCTCAGGACAGTGAGAAGAGCATGCAGTAAGCTCACTTCCCTGGACATCAAGAGAGCAGACTTTGGCCTCTTCAGGAACCTGCTCAGTAAGATTCCAGTTCAAACTTAAACAGGGGAAGTTTAGATTGGCTATGAGGAAGAAATTCTTTACTGTTAGGGTGGTGAGGCACTGGAATGGGTTGCCCAGGGAAGCGGTTAGAATTAGATGATCTTAAGGTCCTTTAGAATAGTTAGGGTTGGAAAGGACCTTAAAATCATTGAGTTCCAACCGCCTGCCATGGACAGGGACACCTCCCAATAAACCATGCCACACAAGGCTCTGTCCAACCTGGCCTTGAACACTGCCAGGGATGGAGCATTCACAACTTCCCTGGGCAACCCATTCCAGTGCTTCACCACCCTTACAGTAAAGAACTTCCTCCTTATATCCAATATAAACTTCCCCTGTTTAAGTTTGAACCCGTTACCCCTTGTCTTATCACTACAGTCCCTCATGAAGAGTCCCTCCCCAGCACCCTTATAGGTACCCTTCAGATACTGGAAGGCTGCTATGAGGTCTCCACACAGCCTTCTCTTCTCCAGGCTGAACAGCCTCAACTTTCTCAGCCTGTCTTCATACGGGAGGTGTTCCAGTCCCCTGATCATCCTTGTGGCCCTCCTTTGGACTTGTTCCAACAGTTCCATGTCCTTTTTATGTTGAGGACACCAGAACTGCACACAATACTCCAAGTGAGGTCTCAGGAGAGCAGAGTAGAGGGGCAGGATCACCTCCCTTGACCTGCTGGTCACACTCCTTTTGATGCAGCCCAGGATATGGTTGGCTTTCTGGGCTGCAAGAGCACATTGAAGCTGGCTCATGTTCATTTTCTCATCAACCAACACTCCCAAGTCCTTCTCTGCAGGACTGCTCTGAATCTCTTCTCCGCCCAACCTGTAGCTGTGCCTGGGATTGCTCCAACCCAGGTGTACGACCTTACACTTGTCAAGGTTAAACTTCATCAGGTTGGCATCAGCCCACCTCGCAAGCATTTCAGGGTCCCTCTGGATGGCAGAGGGTCCAATACTGTTGAATGTCATCATTAATGGCTTGGATTATGAGGTGGAGTGTACCCTCAGCAATCTTGCTGGTGACACCAAACAGGGAGGGGTGGCTGATACAGCAGAGGGTTGTGCTGCCAGAGGACCCTAAATAGGCCAGATAGATAGGCTAATGGGAACCTCATGAAGTTCAAGATAGGGAAGTACAAACTCTTGCACCTGAGTGGAAATAACCCCACACACCAGTACATGCTGGGGACTGACCAGCTGGAAAACAGCTTTGCAGAAAAGGACCTGAGGATCCTGGTGGACACCAAGTTGAACATGAGCCAGTAATATGCTGGCTTTCAGCAAAGAAGGCTAAGCGTATCCTGGGGTTCATTAGGCTGTGTCTTACCAGCAGGTCAGGGAGATGATTCTTCCCCTCTACTCAGCACTGGTGAGGCCACACCTGGAGTTCACTGTTCAGTTCTGGGCTCCTTTATACAAGTGAGACATGGGCATACTGGAGGGAGTCTAGCAAAGGGCCACTAAGATGATTCTGGGACTGGAACAAAGGCTGAGACAGCAGGGACTGTTTGGCATAGAGAAAAGAAGGCTTGGGGAATTTCAGCAGTATATAAAATATCTGAAATGAAGGTGTAAAGATAGAACCAGGCTTTTTTTTTGTGGTGTCTAGTGACAAGAAACAATGGGAACAAAGAGGAGCCCAGGAAACAGGAGGTTTTGCTTAAACGTGTGGGTGACTGAGCAGTGGCACAGGTTGCCCAGGGAGATTGTGGCATCTCCTCCTTGGAGATACTCAAAAACCATCTGGACATAGTCCTGGGCAACCAGTTGTAGGTGACTCTGCTTGAGCAGGGGGGTTGGAAAACATGATCTCCAGAGGTCCCTTCCAACTTTAATCATTCTGTGTGTGAAGTTAAGTACCTCTTAAAGTTGAAACTATTCAATTAAAATAACTACATAAAATAAAAGCCCTCACTGCCAAAAACGGGGTGTAACTTTGCTGAATGATTGTTGCATTGCTTCACCAAGTGTTTTGGTAGAACAGTGGGCCACAGAAGGACGTGTTCTGAATGTTCATTGACTTTAATTTCTTGTCTTGTGCCTGGCTTTTATTTTTTTCCTCTCCCTTTTTTTTTACTGGCACGACACTGCCTACTAGTAATAGGAAAGTCAGCAGAGGAATTACAGGCAACAGAGCTAGAAATTACACCTCAATTGGTACAATTGCATCACTGGGATAGCAGTCTCCCTTAGTTGAGGATTATAAATAATACCAGCTTAAAGCCATGTGCACCCTTGGTCTGGCTCATGACTATGGTTAAACTGCTGTCTGCTGCTGTTTGAAGTGCTTGAAGACAGCCAGTCACACCCATCCTGGTTTAAAAAATACAGTGAAGAAAAATAGTTCCAAGCTTTCTGTGTTCTCTCTTCTGTCATATTTGGAAACTGGCAGAGATGTACCGAAAATGTTACACTTACATGCAGAGAAATTAATGAATATCAGCCTTCTGATTTTAATTCTGCCTGCTGATTCCTGGGTTGGAGTCCTGGAGGCCAGATGCTGCAGGGAGGATAAAACTCTTGGCAATAACCCAACTTTGTAAAATAGAGAGTGCTCTACAGAGAATGATGAAGAGCTGGCGTTCCAAAATTTGGAATAATTTCATCAATGTACAACTAAAGCATGACCAGTGATATTTACCATATACATCTATTATAGCAAATGAAATCGATTATAGCAGGCAGCTGAAATATTCTAATCAGCGAGTAACTGAAAGAAAAAACTGAAGTTTGAGGGAGGAACGTGTAAGGAGTTAGGTGCTGCTAGGTTTTAGCTGATTCATTGATAGGAAGGCCAATAACAGGTTCTCTTTAATAACTTGTCTTGTTTTACAGTTATGAATATCTGTCATTTCATCAGAGCGAATCATACTTCTGAGGACAGAAGTCACTGTAGAGCTGGTACCACTCTGTTGAGAGGTGGTAGATGCAAAAGTGTATTAATTGTAATGGTTGGATGTGACTAAATCTCTCAGTTTTTGTGAGTACTACCTTAGGCTTTCAGGAAAAATACCCATGCACAATGAATAATCTGACAATATTTTAAATTAAATAAAAATGTAGAAAGCAGCAATTTAAATGAGCACAAAAATAGATGGAACAGTTTCATTATTGTGGGGTTTCTGCCAGGAAAAATTTATGATTTTGCAACTATTGCAAGTCCTTCTCAGATGTGTATTTCTTTTTTTTATATTTATGGGTCAGGATGAAAATCTCGTTTAACACACTTTTTAACGGATATTAAAACAGTAATAGGCAAAGAAGCAAACATATTATAATGAATAGTTCAGTAATCCAACTGACTTCAGAACTAGCTATGAATGAATCTGTTAAACTTCAATCAGTACAGCAGGTGTCAAAGCAAATGATGAAATAGATGCAGTCCTGTGTCGGAACTTTGAAGGAGTAGCTTCTAAGTCCCTAAAAAGCTACTTGGCATTTTAATGGTGGTTTTTATGTACCTAGGAAACGACACAAGTATCAATTCTGCTCTGAAATAATTTACAAAGATAGATAATTTAGTATATGTGGTAAAATCAATCTAATAAAGTTTCTGAGAAGTGCAGATAATATGTAGGTTTCTTTACGGCCCACAACTTAACTTTCTCAAAATCTCACAGCTCTTGCATGAGCAGTCGTTATTTTCCTTGCTCCCTTCCTTAACATTAGTGTCACACAGAACTCACAAAGGCTTAGGTAGAACAGACTGCTGAAGAGCACTGATTTCTGAAACTTAAAATAGACTCTTTGAAACTTGTCAGAAGGTACAGATTTGGGAGCTGTGATATTGTTCCCCCAAGTGTATGTGCACAGTCTATCTGTACTTTCACATGCTGATAGGAGAAGAATGCTTTCATCTCACAAAATAAACAATCTTTTTAATTTTATTTTTAATGTATTGCCATTTCTTCTGCATTGTCTTCTTTAGGAACTTTGCTCTCTCATGTTTGTTGTTCCTAAAATTCAGTCAGTTGACAGCTCCATTAGATACTGATGGCAGTAGGAGTTCCAAAGCGGTAGTGGCTAGCCGGCATGGTCAGTGACTGAAATTTTTCTCTTCTTGCTCCTGCAGAGGGCCTTCAGTGGATGGAGAGACGCTCGTCTGAAGTGTTGTAGGTCAGCTGAGAGACCACAAACTGCTTTTATGTATTCATGACTTCCTGGGTTGAGGGGAGCATTCTACTTTGCTTTCTGTGAAGACAGATTGTCAACAAGCATAAGAAAAGCACATGTGGCCCAGTCTTTCCATAGCACGTGGGCTTCAGATCTCTTGTCCTACTTGGAAAGCCCTATTTGTAGCCTCTTGTTAATTTGGAAAATTCTACTGCTGTGCCTGTCTAACTGGTACTTTCAAAAATCCATCCGCGGGACCTGAAGGAGCTGGCAAATGAAGTTGATAAGCCACTGTCCCTCATATTTGAAAAATCATGGCAGTCAGGTGAAGTTCCCGATGACTGGAAAAAGGGGAATATAACCCCCATTTTCAAGAAGGGGAAAATGGATGAGCTGGGGAACTACAGACCAGTCAGCCTCACCTCTGTGCCTGGCAAAATCTTGGAGCAGATTCTCCTGGAACACATGCTGAGGCACATGAAAAACAACAGGGTGGTTGGTGACAGCCAGCATGGCTTCACTAAGGGGAAATCCTGCCAGACCAACCTAGTGGCCTTCTATGATGGGGCTACGGAACTGATGGACAGGGGTAGAGCAGTTGATGTCATCTCCCTGGACTTGTGCAAAGCATTTGACACTGTCTCACATGACATCCTTGTCCCTAAGTTGGAGAGACATCAATTTGATAGCTGGACCAATTGATGGATAAAGAACTGGCTGGAAGGCCGCACACAAAGAGTTGTGCTCAATGGCTCAATGTCCATCTGGAGACCAGTAACGAGTGGTGTCCTTCAGGTGCTGGGACCGGTCCTATTCAACATCTTTGTCGGTGACATGGACAGTGGGATTGAGTGCACCCTCAGCAAGTTTGCCAATGACACCAAGCTGTGTGGTTCGGTTGATATATTGGAGGGAAGGAATGTCATCCAGAGGGACCTTGACACGCTTGTGAGGTGGGCTGATGCCAAGCTGATGAAGTTTAACCATGACAAGTGTAAGGTCATACACCTGGGTCGGAGCAATCCCAGGCACAGCTACAGGTTGGGCAGAGAAGAGATTCAGAGCAGTCCTGCAGAGAAAGACTTGGGGGCATTGGTCGATGAGAAAATGAACATGAGCCAGCTTCAGTGTGCGCTCACAGCCCAGAAAGCCAACCGTATCCTGGGCTGCATCAAAAGGAACGTGACCAGCAGGTTGAGGGAGGTGATCCTGCCCCTCTGCTCCCGTGAGACCTCACTTGGAGTATTGTGTGCAATTCTGGTGTCCTCAACATAAAAAGGACATGGAACTGTTGGAACAAGTCCAGAGGAGGGCCACGAGGATGATCAGGGGACTGGAGCACCTCCCGTATGAAGACAGGCTGAGAAAGTTGGGGCTGTTCAGCCTGGAGAAGAGAAGGCTGCGTGGAGACCTCATAGCAGCCTTCCAGTATCTGAAGGCAGGCTACAGTGATGCTGGGAAGGGACTCTTCATGAGGGACTGTAGTGATAGGACAAGGGGTAACGGGTTCAAACTTAAACAGGGGAAGTTTAGATTGGATATGAGGAAGAAATTCATTACTGTAAGGGTGGTGAGGCACTGGAATGGGTTGCCCAGGGAAGTTGTGAATGCTCCATCACTGGCAGTGTTCAAGGCTGGATTGGACAGAGCCTTGTGTGGCATGGTTTATTGGGAGGTGTCCCTGTCCATGGCAGGGGGGTTGGAACTAGATGATCTTAAGGTCCTTTCCAACCCTAACTATTCTATGATTCTATGATTCTAAGATCAGCTTGACCCTGGCTAGGAAAACCAGCTCCCCATTTGATATATTTGATATACATCATTTGATATATTTTGATATATATCATAGGGACAAATGCTTAAAAAATAGTCAATGACACCACTAGTATCTGCATTTCATTTACAGAGTCTTTAAAATCCACGACATTTCTTTCCTGACAAGAAATGAGGGAAGTAGCATGTGGCCCAAATCAGAATAGAATTTATTAACTACTGCAGTGGCTTTTAACCTAGAGATGCAGGACTGCTTGATCTTTCTATCAGAATTAATTAAATTAAAACTATTCAGCATTTTCTTCTTCTTTCATGTTCCTTTTTTTTTTTTCCTCATTGACTTAGTAGTGTTTGGTTACTACCCTATTTTTTTCAAATTATAATTAGGCAATCTTTAGAGTCTTTTTTGTCACTGTATATTGGCAGATTTTGGATACCATTGCAACTTGTGTTTCAAACAAAATGATCACAAAATAAGAACAAAATCAAGGAGGAATTTGCCCTCCTATCAGCTAGTCCTATATGAAAATTTAGCATAAATATTGACTAACCAAG
The DNA here is from genome assembly GCA_028858755.1 of Ara ararauna. Classification (NCBI taxonomy): domain Eukaryota; kingdom Metazoa; phylum Chordata; class Aves; order Psittaciformes; family Psittacidae; genus Ara; species Ara ararauna. The sequence continues at coordinate 23,797,486 of CM054381.1, forward strand.
TTCTTCGTGTCCTGTAGGTACCCATATAAGAACACAACTGAACACTTGTAAAGTTCTGTCTTTCACATATATTGATTTAGAGCATGAGGCCAAGCTGTATTTCTGTAACTGCTTTATGAAAGTAATAGGCAGAGTGTCTTACTGAGCTTGGAAGAAACCCAACAATTTTGAATACCAAAGTACTTTTTAATAATCCTATTGGGACTTTTTTATCATGTGTTATACCCTGTGACCTGGCTTGTTATCTTTCCTCCTAGCTTTGTGCTCAGAACAGAATATAATCAATAAAAAAACTTAATTCCAAGCTCATTTCTTTCCAGTGTCAGTAAACAGCTCAGCTGTATTTCGTTGTCATATCTGTATTTCATGCCATATCTGTATTTCATGCCATACCTGTGCAAGTTTAGCAAACACTCTCCTCCTACAAAGGTTTTGGGGAAAAAAAGCCCCAAACAAAACAAAACTTAGAGACTCTACTGGAAATTAACAGGAGCTAATGAATTTTTAAGTGTTCAAATCTTCCACATTTATGACTCATTCAGATAAAAGACCCAGTTGTTTACCCCATACACTCAAAGAAAGATTTCTTTCTTATTAAGTAAAAGGTCTGCATACAAACACCTACTGAATTCAGTGACCACTGAGCTTCCATGAAGAAAAACTGCACTTGGAACACTACAGACATGGACATTAAAATAATAATAAAAAACAGGCTGTTGCAATAAATAGTTTTCATTAGCACATCAAAGAACTGCAGTCTTCTTCCCTTGCTTTGAGTTTGACAAACAAGCAAAATGTCAGGAGATCTGCCTTCTGCTTTGCTTGCGTGGGTTGTTTAGTGTCATCTTCCTCAGTTCCTGTCTAAGTATTGCCTCTTAGGGGTTAATTAATTTTTATAAAAGGAAGTGATTTTTTTGGGTGGAATTCGTAGTAGGAGTGGAAATTATCAGTACTACTTTTTGGCATCTTGAAAATAAAATCTTTATACATAGATTTTATTTTTACCCTTTGCAGACAAAAATATTTTCCTGTTAGGCACTTTTATGAGTTTCAACGTGTTTGAAACAGATCATGCACAATCATGTGGGACAGGCAAAAAGTCGTGCTTCAGACTTAAGAATCTTAGCTGTGTCACTGATAATGTTGACTTAACACTTGCTTCATTAAATGCAAAGAATTATTTTTTTTCTTCTGTGAGTAGGTGATAAGGAATATAGGGGAAGATAATATGTGGAAAATTTAGTAGGACTCAGTACAGTAGAGACATATAAAATGGCTACAGTGTAATAAAGAAGTGTTAGGGTTAATCCATTGCCATCCATCTTTATTTTCTATTCCACTCCATTGCAACCACAAATATGAACTTGACAGATGTTAGTAAAAGCCTGGATATAATCCAGGCTACACTGCTTGCTGTGAAAAGAAAGTTTAAAAGTTTTGGCTCAAAGGCTGCAAGAAGCTGAGAGAAAACAAAAAAGAAAGAAAAAGGAGAGAACTTGGGCTCTGTGACTGATGGACAAAACACAGATTCAATTGATGAACTCTAAAATAGATTTGTATTGAGGAATATCAGGTTGATAAAGCTTTATGAAAATAAGAAACTGGATGTCTTGAGATCTATTATTTATTGCTATGGCTTATGATGGTGTTGAGAGATATATAATTTATCACTCATTTTACATAATGTGGTGGGACTTTCTATGCTGGGATTGGTCAGCTGAAAAACACAAGTATAGTATTAGTGTAGTGGACAAGCCTTAGCATTAAGGGATAGAATGTCATAATTCTCATGTAAATAAGAGTCAAGAGTTCAAGTTTCAAGAATCATATTTTAAAATCTGTGCTATGGTCCAATATTTCAGCTTAAGTAAGTGTTTGTCAGAATGAGAATAAAAAATATGGGCTTGGAGCGCAGCTCACCCTCTCTTGCCAAGGAAAGGATAAGCATATTTCTCTCTTTCACCTCCCCAGTGCCACTGAATTTTTTGGCTAATGGCATGGAAAATACATCTACCTTAAGAACACAGGAGTGTCTTTGTAACAGTTGATCTGTTCAGCAATATGTAATAATGCTGTCTTTATTCACCAGACTCCTTTCTCACCTATCACATGTTGTGATGCTGAGTTCAGGGAAACCTCTATGGTATTAGCAGTATTACAACCTTCCTGAGTTACTCTCTAAGCTGATTCTAACATAATAATAATAATAATAGTTTTCTCACCCTTGCTAACATCATATACTTCTTTGGTTCAGGCAAGTGGGAAAACCTTAGACTTTGGCCAGAAAATATTCCTATCGTTTTTGCTGATGTGAAGAGCTGGCAGAAAACGGCTTTTGATTTTAACTGAATCTTCACTGCTCTGCAACAAAATGCAAGCTAGGCCTCCTTATAGGTAATATTCTAGAAATGAGAAAATACAAGCAGCAGAGACTTACATGATTGTAGTGAACTACTACATCTTGGCTCTTTCCCACTTGTTTTTGGTTATTTTTGCAATAATAATGCATCATTGTTATCTGTTCTCATATATCTGTTACTTATAAGTCCCTCAGTGTTTAGAGTCACTAGAGCTAAAATCCAGAACTTCATTTTTTGTGTCAATGTCCAATTTTGGCTGAGGCATTTCTTCCATTATTGGTAAGAAAGCAGCTGAACTAGTCCTACAGACTGCTTAGTTATCCAGGAGAGTAGCATCTTTTATGACCAATAGGTATTTTTAGAAGAAAGACAGAATGTTCCTTCAATAGAGCTTGCAGAATTTTTTCCAATAGAACGATGCCTGTTTGATGGAACAAAAATGTTCCACAGGAATGTTCATTCTGTCACAGCTATCAACAGAAAACGGGCAGGGAGGTGAGCTTTGATTTTCTTGCCAAGTTTTGCACCAATCAACCAGCTTGTCAACAGCTGTGTGACCTCTTTTCTAGACTCTCTTGGTTCTTGACCTGGCAAGCTCTTAAGCTCCGCAGTATCCTAGTTCATCGCTTGATGGGCAGCCAGTTCTTTCCCTGGCTGCTTGTATGGACCACAGAGTGGCTTGCTCCTGGCTTGCCTAAGCTTCCAAGCATCTTGCTAACTGGCTTTCTTCCCTTCTATTTAGCTCCTCAAATACCATTTCCACAGACTGCCTTGTTCCTCATATCCTTGGCATTTGAGATCTGGTAACTGTGACTGGTTTGTTGTCCATCTAGCTGGCTCCATGGTGGATAAGCATCAGAAATCCAGCTGGCTTGCTGTCTAGAAGTTGCTTCCTAGCTGGTTGTCTGTTAATCTGCTGTATGGATTTTCTATAAGGCTTGCCATTGCAGGCAGCTAGTTTCTTCTGATGGTATGCCCTGCTTAGCAGTGTTCTTTGGACTTTTTTTGAATTTTCCTACCACAAAGCATGTTGAAGTTTTTAACTTTAAATAATGTTTAAATGTGATAATTCTTTAAATAAATACTTGCACAGTTTTCACTGAAAAATCCCAAGACTTTGGCTCCCTGTGCTCTTCAGTGAGCAGCATGTTTGTCAAAGGAATACTCTAAATTTAAAAAACTAAAAAAATCATATTAAAATGCCTTTCTCCTATGAGTTTCTAGCAAGACATGAATCAGAGAAGGTGACTAACTTTGCAGAGATAATATGCTATATACCAATTAAATTAATGTTATCTTGAAAAAATACGCTTCTGTTATTTTTAGGTTTTATCAATATATGTGCTAAAAGCAAGGGCAGTGTGAAATACCGAAAGATGATATTTAAAGTAATGGAATTTCACTTAAAATATCTTACAACTAAGAATATAATCTAGCAACATTTTAAAAAATGTTATCTCACTGTGTCTGCTCTATGGAGGGAGAGGTAAACCTATTATTTAGGAACATCATAAAGCCACTTAGGGCATCATTATTTAGGAAGTTTTGATTTTTAATTTCCCCTATTTTCTATTCCTTACGTTCCTTTTTGGTACAGATGCTATTCTTTACTCCTTTCTCTCGTATTTTTTTTGCTCCTGCTTCTCATATGCCACTTGCCAAATGAGCATCCCATGCGCAAGTTAGCCATCAAAATCAAGACTGTAATGAAAGTTTCTGATTGCATTATTTAAAATGGTAGACTTACTTAAAAAAAAAAAAAAAGGAAAAAAGAAACCACCTTTTCCAGTTACTTGGTTTCAACCTCCTGTCTGAAATTAGTACTGCTGATAATCTAGTAGTTGTCCTTGCTGCATGGAGAAGTAGGCGGAACTTTATTCTGGCCATAGCTCGGCATTCCCATCACCTCCTCTGCTGACAAATGATGCTTTATTCTTTTCGCATTCTAAAGTTTCGATAAACCACAGAAATGGGAAACACATGAAAAATTTTATGAAAAAAGGGTAATCTTGCGTAATTGTTGAGGATCTTATAGAGCATTTGCTGTTCTCAAATGCTCTCAACAATTTGAAATATGAGGTAATATTCTTTGGTAGTTTCAGTTAGGAGAGATAAAAGATGTGCTGGTCATACTTAATACTACTGCAGTATTCGTGATAATGATGATGGTGAGATTTTATTCTTTCCACTGAAGCAATAAAATGTCTGCTATCAATCGTCTGTCAATACTTCAGTATTTTAGAGTGTTCTCTCCTCCAATGAGAGGTGAAATAGTAACAGAGCATTGGGAACGGACTTCTAGTGACTTCCTGAGGCAGCTAGTGTAAAGCTGTTTTATTCACACTGCTGTTGTAGATATGTGAACTCTTTCCTTAAGAAGGAGGAGTACGGAATGGAGCAGAGGAAATCCACACAGAAAGTTACACTTTTGTGTAGCTAAAAGGATGCAGCTTAAGGCAATGAGAGAGCAGTCGTTTGCACAGTTGTTTTGAATGCTTATTTAAACAAGATATAAATCTTTTGTAAATGACCCTTCTTCAAAGCCAGTGTTCACCTAATTCAGGCATTGTTTCATATTCTCTCTCCTTTTCCAATGCTTCAAGCTCTTCAATGTGTTTCTCTTTGGCACATGTAAGAAGTTGATAAAAACTTACAAATCTCATATCCGTGTTTGAAGCTTGGACAACTACAGTGTACTCTTGGTATTTAAAAGCTATTTCCTGCAGGCAGTCGGGCCAAGGGAAGGTATCCAGAGTATCCTGCAGAGATTTAAATATTTCTCTTTGGCTTAGAAAAAACCTAAGTCAAGCCAAAGCAGCATTTGTGTACCTTGTAATTAATGCGAAGGCTTTGCACTGTGTGACTAGAAAGTCTCAGCCTGTTCTTTAGCATCATTTAGGTTGGAAAAAGGTGAAAACAAAGCTGTGCAAATGCCTAGGAGTCAGTTATAAACCTCAAACTATTAGATTGGCTTTGCTGAAAGTTCTGAATCTGACTGCGAGTAACAACTAGTTTTTCCGACAGGAGTACTACAAGCAGTAGTTTTCCTGAATGTCTCTGTGAACTGTGACACAGCAATCTTTATATTCTAGGCAATAGTCAAGAGTTATATGCTTTTATATATATATAGGAAGAGAGAAAAGGATGTTATTACAAATAGTAGTGAGGGAAGTGGTTCCTGCTTCTAGAAAAAGAGAAAGAATCTTATGCATTTGTCAAACAGAACTGGGAGTTCTCTTCGGCTGAGTGGTCCTTGCTAATTTAGCTAGTAGTATTTAGCATTGTGCAAATGTTCATTGTTCATGAGGTTTATTATTAATTAATAAGTCATCAGATTTTTATGGCATCATGCAAGTATTATTACATATGACACCTAGCAGTGAAGTGACAGATCCAGAAAAAAAACCTTACCTAATTAAACTGTAACACTTGTCCTGGCAAGTTAACACTGCAACACTTTACCCAGCTATTCTATGTTTTGGCTCCCTCCCTATGGGTTGGAACTCAGTTCCAGTATTTAAGCTGTCTGTAAGTCTGACCATAGCAGTCTGAAAAAGTTACATCTTCACCACCACAACCTCATCCATGGCCATTTATAAAGCCAAAGAAAGTGTCAGGCTATGTGGGAGGACTTAGAAATACATTAAGGCATGAAAAAGAATTGCACAAAAGCTGGATGTGGATTTGATAACATAGATTAATTTGAGGAAGAATTATCCCAGACTTCATTATTTCAGACCAGTACAAAAAGCAAAGTTGTCATTTAGTTTTTCTACTTCAAAACTTCTCTGAACCCTTTGGGAGGTATTATATAAAACACTACATAATATTAGCTAAGAGACTTTAAGAATTGGTTACAGTAAGTTTACATAGCAATTTGAATGCCTGCCAATTTTAGTGTTTCAGCAAAAGTTTCGTCCTTTCCACACCCTTTAAACGTCCGTAAAGTATTTCCAAGAAAAGAAACAAGTGTAAAAACAATACAGTATGTGTGGCATTTCTGATAAAGGCCTGATTTATGAACCTTTTGCACACCACTCATGTTGACAATTGGTAGACTTAAACCCCTTTTTTCCTTGCTCATGCAATTTCCTTCTGCCTCATAGAGACATGGAGGCAGGTGAAATTGGCTTACACAACTTCTATAGTATTCTGTCATGACAAAGAGGGAGCACATTTATTTTCCTTGAAGGTTTGTGGTGTGATGATTACAAAAATAACAGGCTTGTGTTCAATCCACGTACAATTATGCAAGTGGAGAGGAGGTACAATAACCACCTCTTGGGAATGCCAGTGCTCTCCATTTTTCCAGAGTTTGCATCCTCTTAAAGCATCCTGGAAGCAACAAGAGGCTGGAGCTGAGGTTCCCCTGTCCTGCCATTAGCGGAATTAGTCAGAAGAGCAATGGCGCATGTGCGACATCCCAGAAAGGTCTTTGGAGTTCTGTGCAAAAGTTTGCTTCTACAGTTTAGCAGAGAGTACCTCTGCACAACTGTTTTATACAGGCCACAAGTGAAATACATATTTGCTATTATAAAACTGCATACTGAAATGAAGCCATCTGCATGATGGATGTGCTACATGATGTAAATCTGTCATTAACCTTAACCACAGCACCATTAAACTGGTCAAAAAACAAGACTGCAACATTTGGGAATAAAATTAATATGTTTAGTAATCTTTATTTAACTAGGAACAACATCTCTCTCAGCTGTAATCTTTTACTAAAGGTATTTGTGTGCCCAAGGGAGTACTTACACTGTCTTGTAACTGCTGTCTTTTATGTAGTGCCTAAGAGAACAGCAAAAATATAGTTGCAGGGTACCTAGTTTTAAGGTGTAATTCTTAGAAAACAGAGATCATCACAATTGAGATATGTTGTATGATACCTAAATAGATGCTAAATATGTCTGTTCCACTGGAACACGGTAACTTTGCAAGATAGTGGCTGATTTGAAACAAAGTCTTTATTGAAAGACTGTAACAATTCTGCAGGAGGTTTTATGAGCTTTAGTGTAAAGAATCTGTGCACTAAAGAGAGACTAAGTAGACCTTGACACAATTGACCATTGTGGTCTACTCTGTCAATAATATCCATACTGAAGAGAAGTTGTTAGCCTGCAGATTGGAATATCCTGCACCACTCCCTAACACATTCAACTCCACATTCTCTATTGCTACTACATATTGATAACATGCATATAAAATTCTTTTGTGTGTGTTTTGCAGTGGAAAAACATTATGGATCACTGAGTCTCAGAAGTGTTCACTTGGAACTTCCATTTGACAATAGAACTCCATACTGCAGGAAAGCCTTCCTAGACATTATTTTAGATTAATTCAAGACAACACACATAAAATTTTTAATAATCCTCTTCTGTGGCATTGTTTATTTCGTAATGAAATCCAATAAAAATAAAAACATCTTTTCTAAAAGGAATAATCACCTTTCTAGAAAATATAGGATGCAATAAGGTCAGTATATATTCACAAGCACAAAGGCAGAATTAAAGTTGAAAATTTATCATTGACTGGCATAGTATTACTGGATTGTCAGGTACGGTGCACCATACAGTATGTTGCAGTCACTCCTTGCTACTTTGAAAAAAAGGCAATTTATTATTAACATCAAGCTTGCTACTTCGAAAAAAAGGCAATTTATTATTAGCATCAAGCTTGCTACTTCAGTGGTTTGTCAGAACCTCAAATTTATAGCTAAGTTATCATTTTAATTGAGGTATTGTGTAAATTGCATAGCATTTTGTTTGGAAATTACTCCTTATCTCTTAAAGATAGTAGTAAACGGAAAAAACAATTTAGTAATTTGTGAACACCAAGGACAGGGATGCAAGGAGCTACAGAGGTGTATTCAAATCGTACTAAAGAAACAAGACTGCAGTTTGGTTTAGTTTAATGCCTGCACTAGAAATTTCATAAGGTTCCTATTCAGAAAAACACAGAAATTGCCTGAAAAGGGGCCTGAAGTCAGATTCATGTGTAATACTTCCACTGTTTGCTTTTCAGCTTTGATGAAAACATTGTCTGTTAAATACAATCTTCTTTCTTTTTAGGCCTTACTCCCATTTTAAATTTTTGCTTTATCTGTGTGTGCATAAAAGCATCTTTATAGCAGCAGATGGAAAAGTAACAACAGAAAGTTCTTTTGAGGAACTTCTGTGCACCCTGTGCATTGAGAATGTCTGAGTTGCAAAACTGTAGTTCACTTTTTACTTCCTTATGTTTTCTGAGCAAGGTCAAGATGATAGTAGTAGGGTGGTAGTGGGTTGTATTTAAACCACAGAAAACCTGTAGTGTTGCTGGGAATGCAGAATGTATTGTGGGTACTGACACGGCAGAACAGTGGCACATGCCGTATGTCACATCAGTGATGAATCATGCATTATCCTGTGACCTGCCCTGTGCCAGTGAATCTTTTCACCCACGTATGGTACTGGTGCACTCTTTGTGTGCCCAGATGCCCAATGAACTCAATTGGTCTTCTTCCTATTTTGGTTATAAAATGGGAGCCTTTACATTCAAATATTGTGATGGGAATGTAATACATAATAGATGTCCTGTGTTGGTAGTAAAAAAACCATTAAAGTTGAAAAAATAGTTCTAAGATTTTATTGGAAGCAGCTCCTTCAATTTGCTGCTTTGCTTTCTTCTTTTGATTGGACTTCTGAAATATTTTGTCTTTTCATACAAAGCATGCAGATTTGCACTCAACTGAATGCAACTTATGTTCAGAAAAAGCTCAGTTTTGCTTGAGTTTCCTGGGCTATCTGCACAGTAAACTCAAGGATTGGCAAACTTATAAAACTAGTTGTTTGTCTGAGCTCAGGTCAAAATACTGAAAGTTTGCCTGTGAACATTCTCTGAAATCCAAATGACTTATTATCAGGCTTCCTTTGCTTTTGATCCTCTTGTAGGATGATGTGTTTTCCTAATGATGCAGAATCTCTCATTAAGTTCAGGAAACAGGATATAAGGATAAGTCAATTGACTCAATTTATGGGTATAATAAAGCAGGCCCTATTACCTTTGGCAATCAAGGCAAGACAAGGTGAAACACAAAGTTGTAAACTTATCATGACAAATAACAGTATTTACCTGCAAATACAGAGTTAATACACTGTGGTTTTGAAGCAGAATTTGAGGCATTAAAATCTGAAAATAACAGTTGAGGTCTATTGTTTAATCTGTCATCTTAGAATATCTCAGAATTAATTCAAAGCCAGAAATATCTGTTACTAAGTCATGATGAACTGCAAGAATTTCTTTAAGTATTTCCTAATGTCTGCTCTGTATCTCCTTTTGGCGTTTCCAAGTCAGTGTTAACAGCTGGGGCTTTTTTTTTCTTACTTGTAATGTAATTAAAACCAAATTTAGCAGGAGAATAGAAGTTTTGTCTGCTGAAGGCCTGTTAGTTTTTAGGAAGGTGATTGGCAATGTACACAGCTGCTCCTGACAATTATAAAGTTAAAACAGGGGAACAAGGGAAAGAGGCTGAATTGACCAAATATGGTTTCCTTTGTATGTCAGTGAAAAGAAATCACTGGACTGGCTAGAGTTCTTCATGCAATGTGCATAAATAAAAATCATTTGCACATGCTGCATTACAGAAATCACAGATGAAAATTAATGACTTCCCAGAGAAATCAATGTAATAGATGCTTCCAAACTACAGGGAACACAGTAGCAGGTAAAGAAAACAAAAAAAGAGGTCTTGTATTTGTGCATTAATTAAGTCTGTCATGGTGCAAATATTGCCAAAGGAGGAAAATGGGACAGTACTGAAGGAAATGTGTGAAGCGAGTCAGTCGTTCGTACTATTCCCTTGTACTGAACTATGGTGCTCAGGAACAAGTCTGCATTGAGCTGCTCTGACTCTGCATGTGTCATTATTCTGGGGAATATTTAACCACCTGCAGCATTTTCTTTAAGGACAGATGTGCTCATCTGGGTGCCTCATGTCCAAATCCACTTCAAACAATAATACTTGTTTTTGACTTGTTCAAAATGTCTTCTGTGGTGTGACTCAGGGAGCTGATATGCTAGGGAGAATGATGTGAGTGACCCTTACATACCATTTTTATGTTTGTTTGTAAAGTGCTTTTGAATCTTAAAGAATTATAAGTGCTAAATGCAAGGCATCATGAATATTATATAAATGTATGTTCATTAGCATTAAAAATTCAGAAACAAATTATTTCTGGTGCCACCATTTATTCTTATGTTGAGTTACTCAAAAGGCAAAACTAAAGTAAAGAACTAGCAATACCATTCCCATGCCAAGAAAAACACTGCATTTCAAGACAAGGGGTTAAGGAAGTAGACTCAACATTGTAAACATTTTCACTATCCACTTTATACAACTGCTGGATAAGATTATCTTGTAAGCCCATTTACCATGTCTCACCTTGCTCTTTCTCCCTTGAGATTTGTGCCTACACTTCTGAATAGCTACTGGTTACTAAAGTAGTCAAAATAAAATATAACAGCAGAGACAGGGCAGCTGCTGTGTAAGGTAAATGTAATAATGATATTGATGATTCTACTAACTTACTTAGTGAATAGGAATTTATCTTGGGAACAGGGATGAGTTTGTTGTCCGTCATTGTTATTTCATTCATCAGCTAGATGTTGCTCTGGCAACTGGTGTGCTATTTGCCTCTCCTTGATTTAGATTGTTTTTTGGCCAGAAAGATTTGCATTTCTTTTGTTTGCTTCTTGTACTTGCTGTGAGCAGCAAGGGAGACTGCTGCTCTGTGAGAAATCTGAAACCGAACCCTTGCAGCACCTGAAGAGCCAGAAAGCCTCCTGACTCTGTGCCCTAGGATCTGCAGTTCTCTGGGAGCAGCCCAGTCTTTAGATTCAGCTGCTTTTGAGTTTTTAAATTTGCAGGTGACCAAAGCTTCCCGTGGCTGTAGTATCTGAACCTGATCTTGCAAGGGCGTTCATGGTGTCTCTTTAAAAATCAGTTTGGAGCTGCTGTTAAGAGTACTTGAATAAGTTTTAAGTGCTGCTTGTGATCAAATAATATCCAGAGAGGGAACAGAAATTCATATTTTCCTCCTTGCTCATGTTAATAACTAAGCCTTTTCTGCAATTGATAAGCATATGTTGCTCCCATTCCTCTGCTTCATTGACCCTCCTTCTCATTTCAAACCTCATTTGAAACATATTTTCCCTCTCCTGTTGTTTGTTACTCAACTCCATTACTTAGTTGCTAAACACATTTATTGGCAAGAGCAGAGGGTAATGCTGAATGGCTTGTGAACATGCATGTTTTTATTGCTTTGTCCTCTTAGCTACAGCTGGAAAACAATTAAGAAAAACCATACATTTTTAGGTATAATATTCTGATGTGTCTGCAAGTTAAATATGTGAAGTTTCATGAATCTTATAAAAATCTATTAATCTTTTTTAAATTTAGGTATCTTGTCAACATATTTCCTTTCATCTTCTATGTTTTGAAAACAGCATATTAAAAAACCCACAAGCTTACTGACTTTTGCCCTGTATGGGAAGGTCAGAATCAGAGCTAAAGGCCTAATAAAACAAAAATAAACACCCTAAACTTCCTGGGAGAGTTTCAGGTGATTTCAATGAGCTTTGGATAGACTCCTCAGTGGTACCATCAATATAAGCAATACTCAGTTTTACTGTGGTATAGACTTCTGGGGAGGAACAGAATGAAAGCTGGGATTTGAGGACTCTAAGGATGTTAAGGGAAGTTTGGTGGATGGAATTTGGGGTCTGAGACATCGCAGCATTCGATTTGAAAAATCATGGGGAATCACCTTCACAATGTGAAGGTGAGCTTTAGGTGACAGCTTAGTCATGTAAGAGCAGCAAGTGCTCTGAAGGAGTCACTTAGGGAAAAGGGACTCGGTAAATTCCAGGGTATGCGTCTTTGTGGAGTCTGCAATTGTGGATGGGCAGGTATATGGTTCTGTTTGTCTTTTTCAGCCTTTCTGAGGACCCTGGTTTTTTGTTCTATACTCACAGCGGGGCTTTCCTCTGGAAACATCTGCTGGTACAGAGAGGAACAGGCAGCAACACTACGCCATGTGCTATCCTGGGCTGCAGCGGCAGGAACAGTTGGCTGTGAAAGCAACAGCTATTCAGACTAGGTCCTTATCTCATTAGACACAAAGAAGGTAAGCAGTATATCACTACAGGCTGTTCCTACTTTGTTGCATGAGTCTTCTGGTCATGTGTAAACAACACAGGAAAGTTTGTAAGCCCTCCCTAGAGAGTGTGTAGTTCTCATTTAAGCTAACAGTTGCTTGGTGTGTACATTGGTGATAAGTCCATCAGGACAGAACTGAAGATGTATGTAGCAAATGTCAACTTTAGGCATATATATTTCTTTTTAAAGCTGTATATAAGAAAACCCCCTCAATAGGGGGGGGTGATCAACAGATCCAAGCAGTATTGATAGCAGCTGTAGGTGGTTGCTGAGTAGCCAACATTTATATCTCACAAAGTCAGTGCACACTTGAAAAAGTTCACTGCACATTCATGTGTCACTGCATGTTTTTATGGCCCTGCTGTGCATGCAGAATTGTTTGTTTTCTTCAAATAGAAAGTAGTGTGGACCTGACCAGCACCCCATAATAGCGTAGACTTGTCTTCTAACATCTGGTTCCTTTCATACTGTAATAGACAAACAGCTAAACATTCAGTGGCTTAATTTCTTTTTCTTTTTGTAAATCTGAGGTATTCAGACGCTTATCAGATCCTGACGGGCTTGCTGGTTTTACTTAGGCAAAAACACTATTGACTTTGAAGCCCATATCAGCTTTGTTTAGCTAATGAGCTCTGACTTGAGAATTTGGCCCCAGATTCCTTTTATAGATAAATCATCTGGAGCTCTCACATAGGCAAACTGACTACTTATGTTTCCAGTATTTTGGGGGTTTCCTAGCATGAGGAGCATCACAGAGTGGGATGACCTTTCTCACAATCCTTCAATTTCAAATTGAGGTTTATATAAAAATGCAGTCTTCCTGGCAGGAAAATGCAGTAAGTTCAACAACTGCATACCCAGTAATACTCCCACAGAAACAGATAGCATTGGTGTCAGAATTCAGCAGGGGCACAAATGACAACCAATAGTAGGAAATAGGGCTGTGTGACCAGACCTTTGAGGACTTACATCTGCAAAACATTATCTAACATGTGGGCAGCTACACAGGTGTTATAAAACTGCTGGTGTTGAGGGACTATTTGATTAGCTAATTACCCTTATAAAGGGACAACTTAATCTGTGTGGAACTCCCCCAGCTGAAAACTCATTTTGTCATTCTATTTTCAAATTTTCTCACCACAAATTGCAGTTAATTGGAAATTTAGAAGAAAAGAAAGAAAAAAAAGGAAGAAAAAGGGAATCTAATTTGTCAATAAAAAAAAATCAACTTTTAAAATTCCTCCCTGGTGGTCTGGTATTATTAAATATTCTCCTTGATTTTTTTTTTTTATCTTGGTTTATTGGAGGGAGAAAAACAATTATCTGTAAACGTAATTTTTAATGCATGGTAATAAAAATAAATGGTACAGCTCTGCTGCTACTCACCTAAATCTTCTTCCCTGGTGGTCTAGTGGTATTAAATAATCTGTTCCACATGTATTCATCATTTGCTGACAGGAAAAGGAAAACTTTTTACGTTTTATTGTCCACAAAACAAACACAATGTGAGTTAATCAGGTGGGGATGACTTTTCTGAGGGTCACTCAAGAAACAAAAGAAACCTTTTACTTTCCCAGCTAGTGTAATTTTAGTTCTCCTAATTTACATGACAATTAGCATGAAACTAGAAAAGCAGAAATTATTTCCAGAATGCCCTCTGTGTTCAGTTCTATTTTGGACAGATAATATTTGCTATGGTTTTATTCTTTTCTGAAACAAATTAGCCAAAGTAATGAGTGTTTGCCACAAATTATCTCATTGCTGATGAGTCATTCCTTTGCTTTAGGATATTACTGTCTGGTTTACACTCATGCATAACAATTTTTTATGTAAATCTCACAATGCTTTATTAAATTAGGTAAGCAAACATTATCCTTCCTATTGCAAAGACTGATAAACTCGTAGGTGATTTTGTACTGTGTGGACTTTCCTGCAGCTGTGTGGCAATTCTGTGACAAAAGAGGAAAACAGACCCCCAGTCTCCGGGTCTTTACCCATCTTACAGATCTCTAGTATCTTCTACTTCAAAGACATGAAGATTTTATTCTCCAAAAGCCCTTAAAGGAAATAAGCTTTTGGCAATGACAGTAGAGTCCTCATCAATTCTTATTCATCTTCCTTTCTGGCATTTGTGCAGCTTTTAAAAACAATGCTGGAGAATTTTCCCCTTGACTAGTTTTAAGCAGTGTGATGTCATTGTGTGTTTACTCTCAGAGAAGAGAGACCAAAAATAGTGATTTCTTTGGACAGGGTGTTATATGTATTAATACTGAATTTCAAAAATACAGCATTTCTGCACTGTTATGATTTTGGTTTTGGCATAAACTTTAGTAACATATCTTAGAGATTTATCTGTGCTAACTGATGAGTCTTTTCATTTTCAAAAGCAATATATATGATTTACTTATTAAATACAAGGCGATATTATTAACATATAAATCTCAAGTTTTATACAGGGTGTATACTTCATATGGCACATTGGGGATGTTGACAGAAACTGCTTCATTTCCTTTGGGTTGTTTTACTTTGATACAGTTTGGACATTGAAAACAGCAGTGGGCAGAAAATGCATTCTGGGTCATTTCACAAAAGCTCATGCAGGGGCTGCTTTTTCCTAAAAAGCCTGTAAATAACAAGACCATAATAGGCTGCTACGAGATGCAATTTTGATCTCATTATGCTGTGAAGGCTTGATAACCCAAGAGAAGTAAAGCACCAAAGGGGAATAGATTCCCTATTGCAGTAATGTTAAAAGTAAAAAAATTGTTCCAAAGGGTTCACAGCCCATTCTTGGGAAGCACAAATATTTTTGGTTTAAACTAGGAAGATGTGTACTTTGTTTTTAAACACGAATTGCTTTCATCTCAGAGGTATAAAATAATTAACTTTAACACTGATAAAATCTGTAGCTTGTAATTGAAAACATATGCATTGTGGGACCAGTGGAATGTTTCCAGCCAAGCTGTGTGTGGCAGAAAGGAATCTCTACAGAGCTCAAAGCATTCCTGGTTTTATGGTAAATGTCTCTCTCTCCTCACTGAATTCTTATTAATCAGTTTTATTTACATGGCGTTGTAGTGATCTACTGAAGAGTAAAATGTTTTAAAAACATTTTGAAGGATACATAAGAGTCCTTGAGGGAATAGACTTTAATTTAGCAGTGAGTTCCATTATAAGTGACATTCAGTGATAAAGCTTTAAAAAAAACCCAAACTTCTTATGTATGTACATATGTATGTATCTATTTATTTTCTACTGATGCTGGAGTGACTACTTGGGAAACTCCCTTATAGTGGAATGATGAATGACTTGTGTGGCAATGATAAGAGTATATTTTATTAGGACATAATATTTGTTAACATTAACTACATTGACTACATTATAAAAGCTTTTTTATTAAACCACTTCTCTCTGGGGCATGTAGTTCCCAGGGACAGTAAGATGAACTAGAGTACTGTCTTTGGGGCAAATGTCACACTGTTAAAATTGAAGATTGAAAACAACAACCTAATCTAAAACCATTTCTCTAATAAACATCTTTTTTTTACCAAAATATTGCTTTTTATTAAATATTTTATTTAAAAGAAACTGATACCTTCTAGAGATTGTGAAGTTCTCAGTGACAGTCTGTAGTCATTTTTCCAAAATGCCTAAAGATATTTCATTTATTTCCTAATGTGGTTATCTGTAGTACCATAGGGTTGTTTCAGTGTTAATCCCTGTAGCATTCCTTGGAAGACAATCTTTCTGTAGTTACATGGGAAAAAAGTTCAATCTGGGTTACAAAACCTTTGCAGGCCAGAAGTAAATGTGTGGTAGCTTGCCCATGGTAGCTCCCATGTCACTGTGGCTGCTGTTGCTATGGAACTATCAGTAGTCTTATTAGACAGTTCAAAGCAAGCTCAGTTATATGTAGGTGAATTGCAGACCTACTTTTAAGCTGTAATACAGACATGCATTTTGATTTATTTCTAAAATACCACTTACAGTTGTGGTAAGGATGAGGGTCTATGAATAAAGCACTGATTGCATAAATGAATACTGGAAAAATATTTAACTATACAACAGCACACAGGCTTTGCAAATAATTAACCAGAACACATTTAAAAAGCACAATGATAAAAATGGCAACTCCATTGCGTAGACTGTCCCAAGAAATGTTTACGGTAGAGTGGTGACTCTGCAGCACAGATCTCTAGCTTAAGATAATTGAGAAACTAGAAGTAACTGTTACAGGCTAATATTTTCTCAGACTTCACCATAACTTGGGGTGAGAAAAGCATTTTGTTAATGAATTGTAAGTTACAGCAAAGGAATGCAGCTTTTCATTCTCTGTTATGGAGATGTAGAATACTTCTGGTCCATCTTCTACAAAGCTTTTCTGATTTCAGATGACTTAATTCTCAAATCTGAAATCATTACTCCAGCGTAACAGCTTTCAATACTGGAAGAATAATGTAAACAACTTCACTCTTTGAAGGTTTTTGTTTATTTGGTTGGCTTTTTTTCCTCCTAAGTCAATCTGAGGTAGAAATTTATCATACAACATTCACTCTGAAGCCACTGAAAAGAGCATTAGGTGTTCAGTGTTAAGTTTTATGTTTGGCAAAAAGATCTCGGCTCTGGTAAATGCAGAGATTTCCTAGAATAAAAAAAGGCTGGAATTTCAGGGTAAGAATTCATAGCTAAACCTATGAAAAAGCAGTGTCCTGAGCCCATTTGGCTCCACCCACCTAATCTATTCGAAGCATTACATTTTTGTAAAAGCCAAAATAGATTCTTCACTACAAACAAGCATACTACCTACCGTTGTGCTAATATGTTCTAAAGTACCAAGAACTTTTACACTAATTAGAATGAAAATACTATTATTCTAATATGAGCGGGAATCTAAAGGAAGCTAATGGGTGTTCAGTTTGAAACTAACAGAAGGAATCTTTTTCCACACAAAAGAAAGTAAGCAGTGGAATTCCTGAACTCAAGGTTTAGATTTAGTACTGAACATGCAAAAAATTTGTTTTATGATTCAAAAAACTATTAGACAATTTTCTGAGAGAAAAATATTAAATACGAATTTACTGCTATGGTTCAGAAAATCCCCAAAGTACAGATTGCCAGGAGATGAAAGACTATTCTGGAGAAATACCAGTATATGATATATAGTCCTTCCAAAGCATCCTTATTGGCCATAACAGAAGGTAGGATGTGGGATGAGACAGAATTTGGTATGGCTGTTCTTCTGTTGATACACTGTTGTAATATCATTACTTTGACAGCACTACTGCCTTGTCACAGAGTAATTCTTCTTACAGTTGTTAGCTTCTTTGATATCTGCACTAATATAAAGGACATCAGTCTTCATAGTTAAAGATAAGAATCACAGTAGTCATTATTTATAGGCATTACTTTCATTTCTGTTATTGCCTCCTTATGCGACTTGAGTGAATTCTTCAGCTTGTGTGCCTCTATTTACCCATCTTAAGAAACTGTTTTTGAGTTTTCATTAGCTGAGTGTTAAGACTTTTATTTCTCATTGTGTGTCTTAATTTTCATTTGCATATTTGCATTTGTTTTGCAAAGTGGGAGAGCTGTGTAAAAACAAGGATGAAGAAGGGTGACACATACTGGCAAAACCATCCCCCTGCAGGGATAAAAAGTGTTTTGGGAAGGGAAACTTCAGTTATAAGCTGTAAATCTGAGGAAAGTATAATTAGCATCTGAAAGCCTTTCAAGCAAAACCAGTTGTATAGTATTAACCTAACTGTCATTATGCATTATAACATTACGTTGACATGCTCTTAATTGTATGGAATCAAGACAATGATACATAAATATCAAAACTTCAAGACTTTTAGTCATCTCAGCATATGATACTACCCTTCTTCAGGGCAATCATGAATCAAAAATGTGAAGTTTCTTGTCGTTTGGATTCTTCAAGGCTGGATTGGACATAGCCTTGGGTGGCATGGTTTAGTGAGAGGTGTCCTTGCCCATGGCAGGAGGGTTGGAACTAGATGATCTTCAGGTCCTTTCCAACCCTAACTATTCTATGATTCTATGATTCTTGAGGGAAGAATATACTTGCGGACATATGACAAGAGAAGGGACTTGCTGCATTAGAAGCTCTGACAGTCTTTGTTTTGAACTCATTGGTGAAGCAGTTTGTGCATGCGTCATGGTTTAAGCCCAGCCAGAACCACACAGATCTTTGCTCACACTCCCTTCTTTCCCCTTCCCTGTCTGGGTGGGATGAGGAGGAGAATCAAAAGAATGTAAACCCCACGGGCTGAGATAAAAAACAGTCCAATAACTAAAGTATAATATACTACTACTACTAATGATGAGGGAAATAACAAGGGGAGAGAATATAAAACTGAAAGGGGAAAGGAAACAAAACAATAAGCACAAGTGATGCACAATACAATTGCTCATCACCCTCTGACCAATACCCAGCCTGACCTGAGCAGTGATCTGCCCTTCTGGGTGAGTCCCCTCCATTTACATACTGGGCATGATGTGCTGTGGTACGGAATACCACTTTGGCTAGTTTGGGTCAGGTGTCCTGCCTCTGCTTCCTCCTGGCTTCCCGTGCTCCTCCTCATTGGCAGAGCATGAGGCTGAAAAGTCCTTGTTCAGGGTAAGCGTTACTTAGCGCCAACTAAAACATCGGTGTTATCAGCATTGTTCTCAAACACAGCACTGTATCAGCTACTAGAAAGGAGAAACATAACTGTTACAACTGAAACCAGGACAGCATGGTGTCTTTTAGGTGCCTAGTTGAATGGGAGCCTTCTGTTCTTTAAATAGTTAACATACATTAAGACTTTATCTGCAGCAATGGTAATTTTCCTAAAACAAACAAGTCTGCCATTTGTGTATATGCTGGAACACATACTCATCCTCAGAATATGACAAAAGTAAAATCTTTTTAGATACACAGAAGCTAGAAAGAAGTCTAAATGGATCCCTGTTTGAAAGAGTAATATGAGCTCTGACTCTGAAATGATCCCAGCTTGCAGACCTATGGGTAGGAAAGCTTATAGTGCCAGCATCATACTCTTCCCCATTCCAGATCTGGACACCAGTGGAGTTGTTGTGAGAGCTCTGTGGCTTCAAATGATAGAAAGCAGCCCTTCTACCTTGTGTAAATGAGTAAGAGCTTAGACCTTGATACTGGGAAAACGTGATGAGAGTATAATTATTGGAAAGTGACATTCAAGTCATAGCATTGGCTAGTTACATCCGAGACTTGCATTATGTCTACCAAGTTGCTGTCTGGACTTGGAAGAAAGGACTGTGTCTGTTGACATTCATTCTTGAGAAGGAATTGAAGCTCTTCCCTGTGGAAGGATTACATTCAGCAGTTGTAACTAATAAATGCAATTAGCTGACATGATCAGACCACCTTGACATGATTTTCTTAAGCTATAATGTAGGTTCAAAATTGAACCTATCAAATACTGTTTTGCATTATCCAGATACCTTTCCACAAAAATAGCTTTCAACAACACTATACAAGTGCTTTCAAAACCCAGTGCACAAAACCACATAACTCTTTCTGTTAATATTTGCCTTGTTGTGTTGCCGCCCAATGGAATTGTTAGCTAATCTCTTGTCTGGTTCTTCCATAAGATAATAAATGTAGTACCCTGTCCTTCCAAGTCTTTCCTAAAATGCTAAAATATTCAACAATTCCATAAAAATTGTTTTGTCTTTAACACTAGAGTGAGTTTTACCTTTGCAGTAGTCCTGTTTGACATCTTTGATACTGTTTCTTGAGAACTGCCGAGATTTGTATTACACGCCTTGTCTATGAAACACTGCTACAATAGCCTCAGAGAAGTGCACAACCTGTGTTGTAATAATAATGAGGCTCTGTTCCTCAGAAAAACAGAAGACCATCCTTTTCACATGGGATATTTAGTACAGTCTGAAATAGAACTGATCGCCTTTTGTTACTTAATGTTAGTAAATTAATATTAGAAGACAATGTAGTTAAACATTCTTTTATGTGAGATTCAAATGAATACAGATGGAGGTATTGTCAATGAATGCTGAGGACTGGCTGGCTAAGATAGTGTTGAATGTATACAATAGCTTTGGGCAAATAGAATGTCATTTTCATGATCAAAAGGTCATAAAATATGCCAGGGTGTGTGTGTATATATATATGTATATTAAAAAAAGTATTTAATTGATGAGTTGGAAAATGAGCATAGTAATAAAGCACAGAGAAATCTTCCTAGACAGAATAGGATTGCCCTTCCAATCTACTGACCATTATCTTCTTCCAGTGCAGACAGCAAATGCTATGGTGGTGGAACCAGCTAGCTACCCTTTTCCAAGTGTGCATTTGTCTCTGTAGGTGCAGGTCATGTACAGCTCCCACAGCCACCCAGGAGAGCTACTTTATCAGTGTCTTCTTACCTTCGTTATCCTTACACTGGGCTCAAGAGTTGCACTGTGACATTGAATATATATTGGCTTGTTCTATGAGAACCTGCACTTCCACACACGTCATGGGTTCAGCAGTATCAGTCATTTTTCTCCTTCTTAGTAGCTGGTGCAGCACTGTGTTTTTGACTTTCGGCCTGGGAACAGTGCTGATAACACCAATGGTTTTAGTTGCTGCTCAGTAATGTTTACTCTGACCAAGGACTTTCTGAGTCTCATGCTGTGCCAGGGAGGAGGGGAAGCCAGGAGGAAGGAGAGACAGGACACCTGACCCAAACTGACCAAAAGAGGTATTCCATACCACAGCACGTCATGCCCAGGATATAAAAATGGAGGGCAGAGACCCAGAAGGGTGGGGGTTTGCTGCTGGGTCAGGCTTGGTGTTGGGTGGTGAGCGGTTGTATTCTCTTCCCTGGTATTTTCCCTTGTCATTATTATTGGTGGTAGCAGCAGCGGTTTGTGTTATACCTTAGTTACTGGACTGCTCTTATCTCAACCTGTGGGAGTTGCATTCTTTCGATTCTCCTTCCCATCCCCCTGGGAGCTGGGAGGGAGAAAGAGAGGGGAGTGAGTGAGCAAACTGGGTGGCTGACTGTGCTTAAACCACGACAACACATAAATAAGGTGTTCTATGTGGGAGGAAGAGGTGGTTATAGATACATTTTATGTGCACTGTGTATTTACCCTTGAAATGTTTCAGCTAAGCTGAGCAATGTCAAACACAGGGTTGATTACGCATATGGCAGCAGGAGAAGAGGTTTTCTGAATAGTTTTACCTTAACTCCGCCTTTTTCCTGCTTCCCTCATCTGTGCCTTTCTCACATTAAAGCGCATCTAAAAGCTAGCTGCTCATTAAAGCTATATAAGTCTCTATGAGCTTAGGCCAGAGTTTCAGAAGTTCTGGGAGCCCAGTAGCTCCAGCTGCTACAACAGGAATTGCAGGTGCTTTGCACACCTGAAAACCCAGGGCTTGTTTTTTTACCTAAGTGTGGCTATACCTGCCCTTGGGGAAAGGTGGTAAAAATGCCAAAGCATGCACTGACATGCACATGAAGGACAATCAGGTTTTCATTATGTTTTCAGATGTACACTTAGAATATCAGAGTGAAAACAAAATCCTTCATATTACTTGCAGTTATTTGCAATATATTGAATATGTATCAGAACAGATCTGCAGGTTTACAGAGGGCAAGTCCACATAAACCTGCAGCTCATGTCCTGGGGACAGGTCCTTGTGGTGTGGAGAGCCTCATTATGTGCTCAGGTGCTGGTTGACATAATCCTCCTTGAAGGAATGAAGTTTACAGAGACAATAGAGATAGACGGGTCTGAGATTTCAGCACTGTCATGGGTTCAGCAGCAGCAGTCATTTTTCTCCTTCTTGGTAGCTGGTGCAGCACTATGTTTTTTATTTTGGGCCTGGGAACAGCGCTGATAACACCAGTGTTTCGGTTACTGCTTAGTGATGTTTTGGTCTGGCCAAGGACTTTCTGAGTTTCATGCTCTGCCAGGGAGGAGGGGAAGCTGGGAGGAAGCAGAGACAGGACACCTGACCCAAACTGACCAAAGAGGTTATTCCATACCACAGTACGTCATGCCCAGGATGGAAAGCAGAGAGCAGACACCCGGAAAGGTGGGGGTGCACTGCGTGGTCGGGCTTGGTTTTAGGTGATGAGCAATTGTATTCTTTCCTTGTATTTCTCTTGTCATTATTATTATTGGTGGTAGCAGTAGTGATTTGTGTTATACTTTAGTTACTAAACTGTTCTTATCTCAACCTGTGGGAGTTGCATTTTTTCGATTCTCCTTCCCATTCCTCCGGGAGTGGGGGGAAGAAAGAGGGGGAAGTGAGTGAGAGACCAAGCTGCGTGAGATAGAGAGACTTAAACCACGACAAGCACTTACAAAGGGCATCAAAGCAAATAGAATTTTGAATGCAAAAAGTTGCAAAGTGTTGTGGATGGTGATCCCGGGTGTTAGCAGCTTTTTATAAGCATCCAGAATTGCTGTGATATTTTTGGTAACTGGTAGCTATTCCCCACTTCTTTATTCTCCTTTCAGGAAAATGAGAAAATAGTACTATGCAAAATAATAATACTGCCTCATTTCATAGATTTTTGGCTTTGTTCTTGCTTTTTAAGTAAAATGCATTTGAGGAACTCTAGAGAGAAGCCCACATAAAACTGGAAAAATCTGTATCTGGAGCCACATGTTGTGTGAAGCATATAGAGAAAAAAACTGCATAAGTATTCATTTGCTGAATGAGGTGGGAATCTATGGAAAAATACTGCATGCAGTCATCTCATTAAAAGCTTTATCACAGAATATATGGAGCTTTCTACTAAATTTGAGTGTCTGGTTTGATAATTTAGCATCAGTTTTATGTAGCTGTGTGTGTAACTACATTAACCATCACAGGGCTTCATGGGACTGTCCTTGCAGGAAGACAGTAACAGGTTTGTGATCCTGTGAACCAGGACATACACAATGTATAGTAACAGCCCTTTTTTGCCTTCTTAATTGTCTATGCAATATTTTCATAAATGTTAAGCTCACTCCAAAGTTAAAAACACCCCCCTTACCTAAGCAGAATTAACACTGATTTTGTTTCAATTAATACATTCATTTATGAAAGAAACAAGTCTGTTACTTATCAAGCCCCTGGGTGCATTTACAAATACCAAACAACACAATTAATAACTTTTGTGTATGACACTGCCAGCCATTGGCTGTGTGAAGGATATGCCCTGCATTTTTTGAATGCTATCAGAGAAGTTGCTAACATTAAAGGCAAAATCTCTAACAAACAAATCACAAAACCCTCAGCACATTTTCAGAATTTTAAGCAACCTTTAACTATGATGGCCTTTTTGGACAGAAAAACAAAACCAAAATCTTGAATTATGACACTGTTGAAGAAGAGCAGAGGTCTCACAATATTGCTGGACTGGCAAGTGTTCTGTCCGTTTAAGAGTCTAAGCTTGATCGTCATGATGAGGCTGTGTGCTTCAGAGTGACAGCACTTTAAGTCTGCTTTAAAGGAAAATGATTGAAAAACTAGGACTTCCTTCTGCAGCAAGCTTTCTACAGCCTAAAATGCAGTCTGTGTTCCCCATCTTGCCAGCAGCAGTGTCAAAATAAATACTCAATGTTTCTTAAAGATGTTTTAAAGTTCTATTATTAGATGCAAGTAGGCTGCAATTTTTAGTAAAGATAGTTTAGGATTGAACTGTAGGTTAAAAAGTTCTAAAGAAAGAAAAATAAACAGAAGCATGAATGGTAAAAAGTGAAAGAATACCAAATGAATAATAAAATTTAGTGCTTTTCAATTAACTGCTCAGACGATTAGTATACTAGTATATTATATCATAAAAATCATGTCTATTCATTTTTTGTAGCCATTATATTGGCTGTGATTTACTCCCCTCAAATCATTAACAATGCTATTAAAAAGGTGGATGTAGATGAACATTCTCAGTAGTGTGCAGGAAAATAATAGGATTATGGCCGAGGGTCAAGAATGAAGCTGAAAACTAACAGATTTTAGAGAGCAGAGGTGGAGAACTGAAGGGAACAGATACCTAAAAGGGAATGAAATGAGGAGGAAGGAATACAGCAAAAACCGTGATCTCACTGTGCATTTTCTTACAGTAGCTGCAATGCTTTTCTGTAAAGATTTCTTCTCTCTTCCCCAAAATGCTGCAGTTTAATCTTAATTCTGAACAAAACCTTCATTTTGTGAAAAGCACAGCCTTTTGGAATCGCACAGCTTTTCTTTGCAATGGAAATCTGTGTGTACATCATGAAGAAGATGAATATGTGTATGAAGAAGAGTCCTTGGGGTCTTTTCTGAAGCAATGAAGCATCCTTGTTTCAGGCTACAATGGCAGCTTGAGGGCAGCATTTCCATCCAGAAGAAAATGGCTGTGACTTCATAAATAGAGGCCGTTTTGGAAAATTAGTTAAAGTGCATAACCAGGAATTTGTTAACCAAGGAGAGAAGAGAAACATCAGCAAAATGAAAATGAACTGCTAACACGTAGTTGGGAAAAGATTACTAGTGGGAATTTCTTTGTCTGAATGGGTGTTTTGCTGTAAAAAAACGTGTTTTTATCATGATATTAGTTGCTAGTATTAAAATTGTCATCATATTTCCCTGATGCTTTTCACACCTGAAAATGACAGTCCTTCACACAGCTTAAGGATTCACTGAGTCAGAGTTTTGTGTTAATGTTCAAATCTAATGCTTCGGTACCAGCTAGCAAACCCATGCATTTACAGTGGGATAATTCTTTCTATATTGTTTTCTTTATGGTTTCAGGTCGAAAGGCTGGGCCGCTACAAAAGAAGTAGTAGCAATGCTTTGTGACTAACAAAGCATGTTATATTGCAAGGTCCACAATAGGTCTTGCATGTTCAGCACCTTTTTACAAACACAGACTCCACGCAAATGCCAGCTGATGGGAGAAAGAGGTGTTAGCCAGGGTAGCAGAAGCATCCTAACTGCCTTGTCTCTGTGAAACAAGGTGGCTGGAGGTTGTGGTCTGCAGTACGGTTGTGTAAGGAACTCTCCACCCACCTTGACTGATACGAACAGCAGCAGAATTGTGAATGCTTACAGCCATTTTACTACACCCATTAGACCAGGCCTAACCACTCACTGTGCACGCTGGGTAGTGTGTTGTCTGCAACTCAGATACCTAGGGAAGCTCATGGGTTTTCAAATCTAACAATTATTTTACTTGTTTGCAAAGAGGGAAGGAAATAGGATGATACTTTTAATGGTAATTAAACCGCAAGGATAAATCTTGAATATGAGCAGCAGCTGCTTGCTGCCAGAGCTCCTCATGCTACCTCAGATCCTGATTCTGGACACTAGAGTCCCTTCTATTGTTCGCACCCTGATTCCTGAGTGGAAGTCCAGCGGGACTTTACCCCAAGCCAGCAAATATTCCCTAGAGGAAGAATGGGCTCTTGAGTCCATGGTAACAGAGAGAGAAAACTGCAGAGTGAAGAATGATTGATAACTCTTGGTATGCAAGGAGATATATTTCCTCACTATATGGTTGTGGTTTTCTTTGGTTTTGACATGCGCAGGTTACATCTCAGTACTTGTTTCACAGCTCAGGCTCCCTTCACGCATATCTGAAGGAATGAAGGTGAAGGCCTTAAGTACCTGATTTTCTCATATTTCCATAGGCTTTGGTATGTGCTCTCAGTCATTTCTTCGGGAAATATTAATTGAATCAATCCTCTGCATTCTGAGTTACAGCATGCTTATCTCTCCAGGATCAAAGAACACCATGACTGACTAGTTATTATTCATTTTAACAGGCAAAATTATGATGAAATTATGATACATTATTTTTGTACTATTTAAGAGGAAATCATATGTCTAGATAGCATAGCCTGACATAACAAGAGGGAAATTTCACGAAATTTTCACCTCCACAAAAGCAAATCGTATTTTCAACATCAGCACCATGATACGATCTCATCCATTGGCTGCTTTCCAGAATGCTGCAAAAGAACCAGTCACTTTCTTAAATGTCTTTATTCAGTGACAGTTTAGAGAGGCACAGATTTTACTGGGTTATCTGGCTCTGAACATGCTCAGATAAGCCAGACAACCAAATGAAGTAATGAGTGACTAGATTAAAAGATCTCCAGAGAAGCACCTTCTGATTTTTAGCATGAATGAGATATTAATATGTGCTTTGTAATGTAGTTTTCTGTGTTCTGTGTTTCTTTATATGTTAAAAGTACATTAAATCCCAGTTGTCCTCATTTTCTTCTACCACAAGACTTCAGCTGTTTCCTTATTGCCAGCGCACTTAAGTTCTCTTTCTGTATCATCTCCCTTATCTATCTTCTGGCCTTCTGCTGTGTCCACCTTCTTAGTGTGCTGGTACAAAGTCTGAATTAATAAACCTGAAGCCCTTTAGTACTGTTGTACAATACTATTTATTAACCATCATTCATGTATATTTGTGAGTTCTACAGTTTAATTATGCGCTCTGTAAGAGAGCTACTTTCTTTTCTTTGTTGTATGGCTGCTAGCTGATCATTCCTTGAGAATTTGGGGAATTTTCTGTAATCTGTTCTTCATTGAATGCAGATTCAATGCAGTATCAAAACCAGTCTGAAACAAGGCAATTTTGAGCTTATCCATTAATATCCTTGTTTCTCTGTAAAAGTTGAGAAAATCACAGTCTTTCTCTCATTACCTGAGATGGGGGTAACAGGCGACAGTCTTGCAAGCAAAAAGACCCCTTCTGGGAATGAACAACCTTCAGAAACATTGTATCTCATGTATCAGCCTTATTTTTGCTCCCATCGAAGTCAAAAGCCTTTTTCCATACGTGATATATTTTAATTTTATTCTGTTAGTAGCAATACGGTATTTGGAAAATCTCCATCAAAGAGCAATTCTAGCACTGTTTACCACATGCATAATGTCCTAAGTTTTATTTCTCTTTCATTCTCTCTTTCATATGGTGTCATATCCAAACATAGTCTGATCTCCCATGCACTACAAACATGAATACTTCTGCTAAAATCTATTAGAAACTTAAGTGAGTCTTCTTAGGTAGCAAATGCTGCATAAATATGTGTATATATTTGAACATTTTATTAGTTGCATAAGAAATATGGGGTAAAGGGATTTTTCTGAAGGTCTACAAGTTATTTTAACCGTCTATCTGGAACACTTGTTCTATTTGAACTATAAAAGCACACATAGATTCTGAGTTAATAGTGGCAGCTTTTTGTCAACTTTAATAATGTGAATTATGTCTCATAACTGACATAAAATCTCGTTCTTGTATTCTGCATAGGTCATGAATAGAATCTGTTCTGTTCTGGTTATATAAAAATCCAGATACTGCTCCAAAGAGACTGAAAAGAAGACTTGACAACAGTGAAATAGAGACTTGACAAGAATTCAAAATATGCATAAACAACCAAATGGAAGAAACCTAAAAGCCTTATTATAATGATCAGGATATCTCAATAGATACAAATACCTTTTGGATCTTTCAATGGTCAGGTAACATCAATATTAAGTATTGAAGTTTGCTTGAAAATAATCTTTTAACAGCAGGTAATGACACTGTTTAGGTTCAGAGGGAGCTCTGAGCTTACTTTAGAGCTCCAGTATTACTGAGGCTGGCATAGTGTCATTATATAATTGCATCCAGCTGATTCCTTTGCAGTAATCACAGCATTTGTTCAATAACTCAAAACAGAAAATGACAAAATGGTAGAAGTGCTTATTTCCTCACTTCCTCTCAACATATATTAAGGCAGCCTTTTCCTGGTTTTTGTGTTTATTTTACCCAAATGTTTGCTATTCTTTCTTACCCTAGAAATGCCACTTAATAAAGTTATTTTTAGCTTTGTTTGCCGTTCCGCCACCTTCCCCCAAAAAACTGAAGCATACTATTAAAGTACCCTTTTTCATTTATAAACTGGATGGGTACCTTACCATAAGCATGTCCTTAGTATTATTCTTAGTATTATTGTTGGCATTTTTTGGGCCACTGCTTGTTTTAATTTGTTTTTAAATATACTGCATGGTAGCAAGGCACATATTTCTTGTTCTCCGCTGTATCTGGAGTCACATTCAGTTAAAGTTCATTCATGTTTATTCTTGGGATTTTGGCTTGGCCAGAGAGGGGAATTATTCTCAGAATTTTAATGTGGACTTCACTGGCTTTTAAAGCTCAGTGACATTTGGAATTAGAAATTTGATTCTGGTCCACTGCTATTCTTAATTTTACTTTGTTTGTTATTGCTACTGTAACAAATGTGTTTCTGATGCCGAGATTCCAGTTGTCCCTGATACCATCAACCTTACTCTTGACTTCTTGGTATGGCAAGAACTGCCTGAAGTATCACTTATCATTTCAATTGTAAGATTAATTGTAATGGCAATAGACTGAAACTTCACCCAGAATCATGAATTTGGTTTGTTTAGGGTTGGTCAAAGAATTATACCCTCTGCTTAGATGCCATACAAATGACTTTTTGAGGGGATATTTCGCCGTTATATATTTGTCTTTTAAAAAAAGGAATAATTCCTGTAATGGATTTTAACATATATGACCAATGCATTGAAGGTTATTACAAGCATTTGTCTTGTCAGGTCCACATACCACAAAGTGTGGAGTGTCTTCATAGGAAGACCACACTAAAAGATAGGGTGATTAAATGGAGAATATTGGAAAAAGTGTAAGGACATGGAAATAAAAGGGGAAAGTGTTTTCTGGAGGCCAGTAGCACAGCTACTGATAAAAATCCTACTGTAATACTTCAGTACATTTGATTTTAAATAGAAGAGTTAATTTTATTTGGATGTAGCATAAATCCAGAAAAGCAATTTTAGATTTAAGAGACCATAAATATGTCAGTCTTTCATAACAAAACAGAGATTATGGGTAGTTGTTAGTTTAAGGATGAATTGCTATTTTGACTGCTTTCTAGGTTTTGCCAGTTTGAAGGTGATTCCGAATAGAGTAACGCACCTTTTCTTACCTGTGGAGTGGCCTATTCTCTTCTGGATATAATGCTCCAGGAAAGCTTCACTAGGTACATTCCTTAAACATAACTGTGCATAAAGCATGTGCAGATCAAGGAAAAATAAATTGCTTCAGACTAATAAATTAGATCTACATCTTTACTGTTGTTGAGCATAAATCACCCTGCATATAGGTCTAAACAACTTCTTTTGATCAGAACGAATGGTTCTGGAGTGATGGTTTTGAATATGAAGCCAGGAAATACCCACTTACCTTCTGCTGATTTTAGTAGGGAATGCAGGCCACGGTTCTTCATATATAAAAATACCTAAAATGCATTTTGTTTGGTGAATTGCAGTTAGATGCAACAGGCATCACACAGGTGAGTACGTTCTGCCTCTACACTTTTTCATATTGAGACCCTGTCTCGTTTTTAAAGCTCTCTGTGTTTCTCAGGAGAATGGGTTTAGTTCCAAGATTCTGTTTTATCTAGGCATTCAAATGATGTTTCTCATTGTAGTTCTGGGCTCAGCAGCTTATGAAGGAATGTGACTAATATCTGTCACATGTTGGTCATTCTTTCATCCTCTCCCCAGGGAAGAAGTACGTGCAATGGAATGTCTTGGTTTGATAGAGATTTAAGTTTTTATTTTAAAATTCACAATTTGGTTTGGGCTTATTTTAGAGACAGCAATGTCCAAAGAAATATGCCTTGCACTAGGAATGGAATGGCATGAGCTTTGCAGCAGTCCTTGTTCTTTGTGGGAGTTTGTGAGTTTGGATGAGCTGAGGAACATCCATGTTCTGTAGGCAAACAACCATTTGCAGTGATTGTTTTAGAGGAGTGGAACAGTTAACAGCCTTCCATGTGGAGCTTAATGTGTTTTCATTATCTTCTCTGGGTCCAGACTGTTTAGGAAATGAATATATGGTAAAATACTGAGTGTGGTCATGCTTGAGAAGGCTCTGAATGAGCTACCTCAGAGCCTTTGGAAGAAAAAGAACTTCAGAGCCTGATTTGAAATTCAGTTTGAAACAGAAAACATCTTTTGCATGCTTGTACTTCTAGTAAACTGAGGGAATTCTGTTACAGACTTCCTTTGTGACCTTTGGCTATCTGGTATCTGGGCCTGCAGACAGTAGTTTGAGTACACAAACCCTGAACGTGGTGCTTCACTCCTGGCCCAGCATTCAAACAGAAGGGGCAATTTTTGTGGTCAGAGGGGAGGGAATTTTATATGTAAATACAAGAAGTATTTTGGTTTGTATTCCTAAGTACTAGTAGTTTTCTGTTGATGCCATTCTTACTACTCCTCTCTGTTGTAGTACGGTGTTAATGAATGAAAAGTTTTGCAGCATGATGAGAAATTACATTGAGGAGTGTATTACTATACTCATTGTAGTAATTATGTCTATAAAATTGCTATACAACCTTGTAAATTATTGTAGGATGACTTATAAGTGGTGATAAGTTGTTATAACAAGTCTTTGGTGAGTTGGTATTTTCAGATCAGGTCCATAATTAGTGGAAGGTCCAGAAAGTGTGCTCACATACATGCAGTGAGTGGAAAGATTTGAAGTCAGAAGGAAAGAATTTCTGGCACTTGCATGATTACAAGATCAGGTCTACAATGACTACAGTAGGAGAGCTCTGCTTTTATTTATTTTAACTATGTATAAAATATTTTTAGTAAATTTAAATTTTACAGAGTTTTTGTATGATGAATGAAGGAGAGGAATGTGCTGTCCTTGTGCTAATTAATGATTCTCCGATCTATACGGTGTCTCCACCAGCTAAATAACAGCAGTTAAGTACTGCTTATTTGAGGATGACAGAATCTGCTGCGCATAAAATAGCCCATTTGGAAACAGTGAACTCTTTCCCTCCAAAATGATTTTTGGTGCATTACACATATACAACTATTTAATAGTCATCTAAAAGAGAGAAAGAAAACAATAAATATCTGTCAAGAACAGACTATGGTTCTATCTGTATGTATACGTCTCCAACTTTGTAACATATTGCAAACGGGATTTTAACCAAAATTCATTTAGTGTGGAGTGGAAATGGACTACTAAAATATTGGTACAATTCACCCACTGTATAAATTTAACCTTGATAATATT
Source organism: Ara ararauna (assembly GCA_028858755.1). NCBI lineage: Eukaryota > Metazoa > Chordata > Aves > Psittaciformes > Psittacidae > Ara > Ara ararauna. Next base: position 23,829,144 of record CM054381.1, read on the forward strand.
TAGAAAAATAATATTTTCTAAGGAATTTCAAAATGCAAGGAAAGAACACCTGCACTAAGAATGAAAGGGAAATGTGTTTTACTATTATAAGTAAAGGCCTCTGAATCTGGTGGCACTTGCAGGAATAAAGAACTGTGAACATAACAGCAGCTACTGATTCTTTCCATGGTTGATTTTGTTCGAAAGTTTCCATGGATGTGCAAACCTTTGATCCCAGAAATACAAACTGTATTTTGTTCATAGAAGTAGCTTTATAGATGTTAATGGGGCTACTTACATGAGAAAGACAAGTGTTTGAATAATTTTTCAGGAATCCTTGCCTAGATATTAATGTATAATATGAGCTATTAAGTAATTAATGTGCACTTGTGAATGGTGAAATGCTCCTGCAGTTGCTTAAGATGATCTCATAAATTTGCTAACACTAATCATACAGTAATGCAACTAATACACTCAGTTGCCTTCAGGTTTGGGCTGTGGTCTTCAATATAGTGGTAATTTAATAAAATTTTATTTTAGGCTTGTGACAGTTTAATGTTTAAACCAATCAGTGTTTAAAAAGTACTCTTAAAAGTGCCTATTTCATAGTGTTTGCTGGGAGAAAGAAAGCCCAGCGGAGGGAAAACACATCTATAGAAGCAGCTTAGTGAGATCTTCCATAAATATTCCAGTGTGCAGTTTTCAGCTGCTGGTTTGATTGCTAAAGGGCTAGTGTGAAATCTATGAAGTGCTCATTGGTGGAAACAGACCCAGAATTGTTGCAGGTCCTTCATATTATGCTACAGATTCACCCAGGGGACAGTATATGCTAACATGCCAGAACATGACACTTCATCCAAAATCAGTGCTCAGCTTGACCGTGTGCCTTACACTAGTTTGCCTGTCTGATTTGGATTAATACGTCCCATATTATTAGGGACATGAAAGAGGAACTTAAAAACTATACCTAGCTTGAAGCTGGTTTGATCTTCAGAAAATGAGTATATATAGTTTGCTCCCATCAGATATTTCTAGTATCCATTTCTCCATAAGAATTCCACAGTTTCACTGTGTGAGGGGGACAGCCTGCCTCACCATGATCTGCACTAAGTGCTGCAGAGGGATCTCTGCTCCAGTGCCTGGAACACTTCCTGCCCTCCTTCTTCACTGACCTTGGTGTCTTCAGGGCTGTTTCACACAGGTTCTCACTCCTGTCTCTGGCTGCCACTGCTGTTGCACAAGTTTGGGGTGGTTTTCCCCCTTTTTAACTGTTATCCCACAACTGTCACTGATGGATTGGCCTTGGCCAGTGGTGGGTCCTTCTTGGAGCCAGCTGGCATTGACTCCATTGGAAATAGGGGAAGCTAAAAAGCAGCATCTCACAGAAGCCACCCCTGTAGCTCCCCCTGCAGCTCCCCCTGCTACCAAACTGTTGCCACACAAACCCAATACAATTATGTTTTAACTGTGTTGCAAGATACCAGGTGTGCACTAAGCCCATATATGAAAGTGTAAGACAACAGTTTAACAAAATATTTGAACCCAAAATGACAAAACCCATAAGAGAAGTTTTGGAGCTTCTCACTGACATAGAATTATCCACATCAGGGCTCTCAACAGGGTACAGCAGGAATTTCTTTAGGAGCTACTCATATAAAAACAATGAATTGCAGTATTATGAAATAGACCACATTATATAATGCCATATATTTCTAAATGTCTTAAACATGTTACAGGCCATTGCCATTGTTATGGATATCTCACACAGCTCAAAACAAGACTAAAGTTAATGAAAATATTTAGTGTTGAAAGTGCAAACAGAAATGACAAATTTTTATTCAATCTACATAAACATAAATACAAAATGACCCTGCTATCATTAAAAGAATTGTGCTAGATTTATACTAGTGTAAGATAAGGAACTGGCCCAGGGTAGGCACTTTAGCAATAAAATACATCCATTTCTAAGGTGAAAATATACTGCAATAACAGATATGAGGACACTGGGGGGAAATCTCTCTGGCAGGGCAACGAATCACCCTGGGAGAACCTCCTGTCTAGGCTGGCTTTCACAGCACCTGCTTTTGTAAAGAATTGTAAAAGCTCACCTATCAAAAATTTGCCAAAGCAGGAAGGAGCAAAATGTATAGTGTCCAAGCTGTTCTCTATATTGCTTAAACCACTGACCTCAGTGGTGTGGAGAATCTATAGAAAAAGTCTGTGCCTTTTTAGCATACATGTGAAAAGGAGTTATTTTTGCTTATAATTTGTTTAAAATGGAGTTAGTGGCACTCTCTCTTGGTATTCATTTTTGGTGAAGACTTTGTGCACTTTCATCCTGTATAAAATTCTTAAGAGACAATTTAAAACCTTAGAAAAAGTGCTATCATAGTGATGGTATGAAGACTTGTTATGTAGTAGGCTCTTGATCTTTATTTGACATCACTGCTGGTCCCAGCCTGTGCCCGGAATTTTGAAGTCTCATGCGCATGGAGTAACTGTAATCTTATGGAAAAAATGAAAACATTTTTTCATTGAGATCAGAGATTCTGATTCTAAAATCCTGAAAAATATCCACCTTGCCCTTACTATTATGGATTTAATTTTAAATTACAGTCTTACTGTCTTTCTACAGAGATAAATGAAAGCACTGGTAAGAACAGGAATACAGTAGTCTGGTTGGCACTCCTCTATTGTTCCAGCAGGTGCAACCATCCAGAGCAGACGCTTCCAGGATTGATAGTAAACTTCAGTCGTTCAATATGGCTGGCAATACCAGTCCATCTTTAGTGAAGGGCACTATTAATAGCCAGGTAAAAGCATTTGTGTATTAGAAGATTCCAGTTATGGTCATATTGTGTCAGGAAGATGTCAGCGTTCTATCTTGTCCTGCTACTAATGATTGCTAATATACTACTTACAGGATAATAGATGAGGAGGGATGGATTACAAAATTCTAAATCAATCAAAGTTTTTGTGATACATTTATAAGCTTTTGTGGCTTGTTACGTCATCAAAACCCTCAGATTGATTTTTACTTTAACAATCAATCCTCCCTACGTTTTCTAACATGCAGTCAAGAGTTAAATTTTTGTAACTATAAATATTGAGTGGAGTATTATGACACTAGCAGGAAGATTTATTGCATTCTGATGGAGAGCTGAAAGGATGTATATACTATACCACTGGATTGTCAAGATACAAAGGTTGATTAGTCAGAGTTTGTTTTACACAGAGGAAACTCATCTATGTGTTCATCACCTGATATGCAGCAGGAATTCATCTGCACAAATGTTTATACTCACAGAGGGTCTGATATCAGCCCACACATAGGCTAATGTTTGAGTTTGTATTGAGAATGCTTACAACATTATCCAGGCTGAAGCTATGGCAGTACGCAGGTAGCTGTCACATCTAAGGCTCCTCAAATATTCATTTACTGCTTCTGATAAGCAGTAAATGACCCTCAAAGATTCAGGTTTTCTATTCACACATTTACTGAAAAGGTGAGATTCCAAATGAGGAAGCCTTTTAAGGGAATAGAGAGCAATTAAGTCTCTGGGTGTAATCAACAACTAGCTTTTAGGTTTACAGGCAACTTTTCTATTTGAATGCCAGCCAGTAAGTACATAAAAATTTGACAGCTGAGCTTTTGACGGAAGTTCTGCAACTGAGACATATGTAGACCAGGAACAAGACTAAATCTACCAGACACATTGTGTGCAATTAATATGGCTTCCAAAAAGAACATGTTTTTATTAGGTATATCTCAGTTTACTATGAAAACCGGTCTGAGCAATATTCAGAAAGTGCAGCACTGTGCACAATAAACTATAGCAGTCCACTGAACATTGGCTGAGGAAGGAGATTTTGAAAAGTTGGAGCCTGCAGATCATTAGTGGGGAAGTTCTTTGGTAGCTCATACAAGCATCCCATGTAGTTCAACATGATGTTTCCATCACTGGTGCTACCTAAGCCATGCAGAATCTTGCACTTAGGTGGAATGTCTTCAGTGCTGCTGTATGCAGTTGGTAAAGTGCAGCAGCAATCTGAGCTGAGGTATATGTCAGGTTTGATGAGTTGACTACACAAGTATGGCCTGTTCCAATTGTGCTGTGAATGTCCTAGCTAAACCACTCTGCTTTAGCTAACATAGTTTACTTCTCAAGTGGAACAGGCAAATAACATATATATGTCCAGTTTATATGTGCTGAGCTATTTGCAGCTGTCTGCCCGTATCTTTCATCTTAAACCATTTTGATTAGAAAAAAACTTATGTTAACAGAACACTTATTAAAAGGATTAAAAATAGGCTAATGACAGATGCTAAAATATATTTGTGTATAGGGAGAGATTAATTTGGTAGATTTATTTCCAGTGGAGCTCCGCAGGGATCTAGGCTTGTTTTGATACTAATACTTTTGCCAAAAACCACTGAAAAGCATTAATTGATAAAGTCTGTGGATGAGACAAACATTAGTGAGTTAGTAACAGTAAAGAAGCAGCACACTGGTTAAATGGAACTCAGTGATCTCAGGCATGGTTGCAGGTTAATTATCATGTTATTAGCAATTGCATGTTAGTATCACTATAGATACTGTTTTCTAGAGACTTCCTATAACATAGCAAGATATGCTATACCTAGAAGTTAAGAACCTAAGCAGTAATTCTGTCCTAGAAGAATGTAGTATCTTATGAATATTCAGCTCAATATAAGCTGTCAATGATGTAGCTAAAATAGGCAAGGGGCTCCTTGGCTGCCTGAGAAGAAAAGAACATGCAGCAGTAAAGAGGTACAAACAATATTGTCGAGATCACTAATAAGATTGTGCTGTTTTCTGGAGACTACCTTTCAAGAGGTAGATGTGGAAGTCAGTTCAAATGCAAGCCATGAAAATTATGCAGGTGCTAGGAAAGAAGCCTTATTCTTCCCAGAGGAAAAAAACCAAAAAACAAGAAGTTCTACTTATAGAGCTTCTTAAAGCTAAGGTAAAGAAGCACACAGCTACCCTTCCATGGAAAAAAACTGCGATAATTGGGCTTTTCTGTCCTGCTGACAAAGCATAACAAGATCGAATGGCTGGAAGCTGAGAGTAATTAGATGTGGGAACTGCTTGCCAAGTGAGGGGTAGGACTCACTATTACTTAGATTTTTAAAGAAGGGAGATTAGATCTTCCTTAAAAGAAAAAAACCCAAACAATCCAACTTCAATCAGAAATTCTGATACCTGCATGTTTATAGAGAGAGAATGTGGGAATGGCAGTGAAAATGCATTGCTGGAGGTTTCCAGTTATCTTTTACTTCCTTGGAGTTTGTAAATGAGTTCCCCTTTTCACGGATTGTAGCAAGAATGGAAATGCTTGCATTGCTCTGTCTGAAATGCTTTTATATTGCTTTGTGATGCAGCCAGCTCTGCATTAAGACAATAAAAAGTTATAAAGAGTTCTCAAGCTTCAGAGCTTCAGGCAGGCAAGAAGGAATTTCCCCAGATATCCAATTAAGTATATAGATCTGAGGATTTTGTTTATTTGCAGCTTCCTCTAAAGGAGAGGCTGACCATAACTAGACATGAGACACCAGATAATGAGAGCCAGTATTCTGAACTGTACAGAGAAACCTCCTATGTGAGGCTCACTTCCTTGCTCGCTTACTTGTGTTATTCTGACTGGTGTCTGGGAGGGAATGGACCTGTAACCCAGATGGGGTAGGCCCTCAATAGTGGAGGCTAAAGTCATTTGCTGAGATCACTTGGGCACATGTCACCTCACCAGTTTCCTGCCTGTGTTGAAGTTTTGCCTTTTGGGCTCTTATTAGTGCCCTTCTACCTTCTGCCTCAGTAAGTAATTTAATACTCCAATGGGGTCAAATATTTTGGTTTAACTCGAAATTTTGGGAATCATTGTGGGCCATCTGAATGAAAATGGTTTCTGATTAATAGATGGCCAGCTGGAAGCATCTAATAATTCTTTCTGACTTTGAACTATAAAATTTTGAAATATACAATTTAATGGCTTTAATTTAGGGCTCTTTGCTTAACAGAATTAGAGTTGTGATTCCATTTTCTCCTTAGGTTGTCTTTGACACTTTTAGAACTCTAGTGATTACTATTGTCCCGCTTAATACCTCTCTGAAAAATCCTGCATCCTTCTCCTGAAACTGTCAGCATTGTTTTTACTTGGTGAGAACTGTCAGTAGCGACAGATGTCAAAGCTTCTGCTAGTCAGAATGAGCTGCAGATTGTGCTTGAGCAAGCTGGGAGGAAGGGGTGCTGGTATCCACATACTGCAACGACATAATACCCTGTGCCAAAGAAAAATTCCTTTGGTCATTGTGTGTCATCAGTATGTGAAGTACAAAGGGCCCCAGAGTAGCTTCATCACATTCTCTAGTTTATTAGGGAAGGAGTTCAAAATGTGTGCATTTAGAGCATGAAGACTGAATGAAGACTGTACTGCTTAATCAGAGCCTCATGGCAGCACTGGTTCCTAACATACATGTGATATATGCTACTATGCTCCATTTACTTTATTACTTTGTAGAGAGGTTTACAATTTAACCAGTATCAGTGATGAACCTGGAACTACAATGCACTGAGTTTCTTTAGCAGATGCAACAAATGACATAGTCACATTCAGCTTTACTCAGAATCCCAGAGGTGTTTTAGTGCAGACAAAGTACAGTTGGGGTGACTGCTGAACCATTCAGTCTGCTGAAGTATAGGGTCCAGCAACAGGCAAACACAGTTGACATTTGAAGTTCCCTTGCCCTTTGTGTCCTTTTAACTTTGCATTATGCACAAGACTTAATGATAGCCAAGGGTAATCCTCTGTGATAGATTTTAAAAACAGATGCTCTCTTTTTGTTGACGCAAAGATGGAGGAAAAGGGTGAGTGTTGTGTGCAGAACAGTTCCTGTGTTTATTAGAAAAGTAGAGACAGTGGAAGAAACAGTATGAAATTCAGGCATTTTTCGCTAAGCTATTAGCCTTAGGTATGAAACTGGCCAGCTGTTATAAACTGGTCCCCTGTTTCTCTATAACATACCAATTTGATGTAATACTGAAAGCACAGTTTGGGGGCAAACAGCTCATTCTGCCCAACATTCTGAAACTCATCTTCAGGTGCTTTCGGTGAATATATGCAGTAATATATTCTGTCTGCACTACAGTTTGTAAATTGAATATGATCTTCCTCACTATATACTTAGGAACAAGGCTATTTGTGCAGAACAGTGTTATCTATTTTCTTTTTCTCAGCCAAAAAGTGTGCTAGCCATTTATTACAAACAGAAATGTGATTGCATTTGCTAGACATGACAAGAATAAAAAGTACTGTAAATTTTTGTTTTAATTACACGCAGAGTCAGATATGTTTAAAATCTGTGAATACATTGTGAGTTTTTAATAAATTAGTGAAAGTGTAAATTGGTTTTGCAAAGAATTTTCAAGGAGGAAAAGAGCTACATTTGTCATGATTCCTATAAAGTAATGTGACCAGTGGTAGTGTTAACATACTTGTCAAGAAAAATCTCCTGCTCACTTGTAACCCCAAAACCTGAGCCCCACGGTCACCCAAGACCTGAGGCCCCGATTGAGTTGTATTGAGGAAACTCCTAGCAATTAATGTGAATTGAAAGTACTACATTGGATGGTCTTTCTTGCTTGAGCAGCTATTAAATTAACTCCTTAGATGCATTTCTGGGTTTGATTTTTGTTTTGGTAAGGGTGTCTGAATTCTTATTCGTATTAAAAATCAAACACGTAGAAAGAATAATGGTCTGCTTTGGGTAAGGCATTTTATCACTGACATTTTCTAAGATTAGAACAGGCTTTTCATACAAAAAAAAGTCTAGAAAGTGAAAAATAACACTGTTTGGATTATTTTTGTTGTTCTCTGCCTCCAGTATCACTACAATAAACTACAGCTATAATGCAGATGTTTCATTCTGTACACATATATGCTTTATAGAAAACCATTAAGACTTGGTCAGCAAACAAGAGAGGCTTTTCTGAAATGCTTCTCCTTTTCCACTGCTTCCTTGTGTTCTGTTGATAAAATATTTTGCAGCTTCCTCACTGTGTAATGAAGTTTTTTGGTTTTTGTTTAAACTGATGTACAAAGGAAAAAAAAGCATGTAAGAAAGGATCAACTAGAAATCAAGTAAGCTACTTGGCTAGCTGAATGACATTTAGGGTTAACTCAAAATTCTATGTTTCATTCTGTTTTGGCCAACAGCCATGAAAATTTCCTTGTGCTTTTACCTGGACTTTGCCTTTTCTCACCTTATGTTTTTAGCTCCAGACTCCCATTTAGGAATGCACTGTTTTCTAGCTGTTGTACTTTTGTTTAGGCCAAGTGCTTCATCTGGATCTTTCTGTATTTTGCCCCAGGCCTTTGTCCCACTTTCCTTTGATGGAAGAATAGAAAACCACATTTGTAGTATTCCTAAATTAATTATACTTTTCCAGGCTTAAAATACTGTGACAGATCAACAAAACAGTAGCGGAAAGCTAATTCCTTCAAAAAATATGAAAAAAGGAAGTTGTGTAAGATGGTGTAATTAATCTTGCAATAAAAATAATTGTTTACAGTTAAAATTAATGTAACATGCATTCCTCAGCAGATAATAAATTATGGGTTTTCTCATTAGCATTTGAATTGATTTCCTCTAATTTCGGAGGAACACATGAGCATGTGACTGGATTAAGTTTAATTGGACTACAGCTGGTGCTGATTGTGTGTGGATAGGGTGGGGGTTTCTGACTGATTTGGTATCTTCCTGCATTGTGTTTCATTGTCTGTTTCCTCCCGTTCAGCTTTTTCTGTTCAGATTGTAAGGCACTGTGAGAAATATTAAAGAATTAAAATGCAGAAGAACCCTTTGATTTGTGAACACAGAAAAATGTAGGTGAAGTATTTATAGAAGGTCTGAGGTGTCAGCTAGCAAGCAGGCTGAAAGGGAGGCAAACATCATACTTTAGAGCTAAACTGCTACGCAGCATAACATGCAGATGATACAAACATTACCGGAAGAGCATTTGTGAGTCTTACTAAAGCAGTGTAAGGCACTGCTGAGTCGTCCTCTGCTTTTGCCTCACTAATTGAATGTCACTGCTGTCTCAGAAGAAGAGTTGACTGAGATCTGTATTATATTCCAGAACTCAGTTTGGTGTTTTAGCTGAAGCCATGAACTGAAGCAGCTGGGGCAGGAGTACACATTCTTACTTGCTCTCACTGCATAGGCAGTAAACTGTGTCAGAGGACCAGATTTCTAAATAGCATTACTGGAGTTCCTCTCTCAGCATAGCTAGCCCAGATTTCTTCTTTCAACAGTGGCCACTAATAGCTGCCTACGAAAGGGTATGAGATTAGGTCAAACACATAGTGATAGTCTGCTCTCTGTTCTAGTCTTCACTGATGTATGGTTCTAGGATTTCATGAAGCAAAGGTGGTATCTGTGTGTTTAATAGTCCTGGATGGATTTTTCTTCCATGAAAATATCTAACAACTTTTAAAATTCACATTGAATCTTCAGCATTCCCAGCATCCTGTGTTTAATTTTGTTAGTATAACTGTGCATTTGTTGAACCATTTTCATTTGATGCTGTCTCGTTCCTGTATTAGAAAAGATATTTCAGCTTCTTCATGCAGCTTCTGATTTTTATATTTAGTATTGTTTCTTCTCAGTGGCAGGGCTTTAAGAGCCCTCCTCTATGTAATAATTTCTGTGTAGAACTCACTCCAAGTCCCAGTTGTCTTTGCTGGCCTTTTCTTTCTATTTTCAACAGCAACTTTTTGAGCTAGACAAGAGTACTAGCTCAGGATTCTTATGGTGACATAATGATATTTTTGCCTTTTTTTTTTCCATTCCTTTGCAAAAACTCTAAATCCGTAGGGAATTCCACATTATTCAGGAACAGGACTGCTAAATACAGACAGGCACAGAGGGCTACCTGTTGAAAAGAGCATCGTGCAAGTAACAGATAGAGACATAGACACTATGCTTCTTGTCTTTTACAAAGATGCTTCACATACTGAAAAGGAAATAGTTTAAAGAATCTGTAGATGACAAAATAAATTCAGTGGAGGAAGTACTGAACTTGGGGCATATGGAGAGGTCATTAATGGGGAAAAAAACGGCCACAAGGTATAATGAAAAGGCAGATGCTAACAGTGAGCAATTTAATAAGAAACGCAGATAGAGAGCCAGACTCACTCACAGTGTAATTCAATTTAGGTCTGTATTTGAGGAAACATATGAAGAATGAATTTGGTTCATGCTGTATAATCTTGGTTTTGATTCTCCCGGTCATTTTTTGTCTTCCAGGTGCTTTCCATCACAGCTAGAGATGGAAAACAATGTTTACTGTTGGTTCATGCTGTACTTGAAACAAGTAACACATGTGAAGGGAAGTAGAAAGAATGTTTTACAAGTCAAATTTAAATAAAATATTTTAGCTAATAGGTTCCTCGGATAGTTTTCCAGAACTCCAAAAATGTGCACTGAGAAGGCAGGCAGAGTTATTTTAAGAATGAGAGGTGGACTAGAAAACTTTTTATTTGTGGCGCTTCTTTAGACCTTTCTTCCTAACCAAAGAAATCCATAGATTGATTGAACCTGATTGGAATGGGGAGAAAACATAAAAAGACAATGTAGGGGATAACCTTACCCAAAAAATTGAGGAAAAAAGAATTAGTGAAAGATGTCAAGGGTTTTGCTTGCATTTGGTTTGAAGAGTTGCCTACTGCATGAGTTGCTTTTACATATACATTGCAGAGCATAATTGGAAATGTAGCCCTTGCAACTTTTGAAATATTTGGTGCTGTCTAGTGGATATTTTTGGCAGAAATAAGAAAATATGCAAAAGAAAATGTTTTGCCTTCTTTCTGGAAGGTTGATATTTTAAAGATCGTGTTTCAAAACCTCATGTCCGAGACATTTGTCTGATACATGTATGAAGTAAAAAAAGTAAAGAAACAAACAATTTTCTATTTTTGGGGTAAATATCCTGTGCAGAATTAATTCCTCCATTTGAGACTTTGGCTACTAATTATACAGTTGCTTTGAGAAACATGTAATGGCTTTGAAACCTCTATGAATATAGAGGAATGTAGTTTTACATTTCATCTGAAAGATTACAGCTCCAGCGGTACATTGTGTGTTAGCACCACGCGGAGACACCCGCTTACCACTCATTTGAAAAAAAGAATACCCCCTCTCAGGAGCTGACACTGACTCTTCCAGATGGGTTTTCCATGGAGCATTTTCTGCCAAATACTGCTCAGGTGTTTGGTAGGTATTACTTACAAAATCACATTTGTGAGACTTAGCAAGGTTAGAACCCTAGATATTCTGACTACTGACCAGTTTCAGGCTGTGTGTTTCTTGGGATCAGAGCTGCTAAAGTAATATCTTGTAACAAGGAAAAAAAAATTCAATATCGAGCTACTTTCTTATTTAAACTTACATATAATTCTGTATGTAACTATAAGTAGCAATGTATGTATGTAAACTATTATTTATTATTTGTATGACTGTAGTGGCTGCAGATTCCATGTGGCATTTTAGAAGTACTTTTTCAACACTGTGGATGTGGGGTTTACTGTGAGTGCCAAGGAAGGCACGAATACCTGGCTAGTTAGTGATCAGTGGCATTGGGATGCCCTTTTTAAAAGCAAGGCAAGATTCAAAGTAGGGAATTCAGCAGCAGTGATGCTTTTGCAATGTTTTCCAGAAAAAGCCAACTGCTGGCCCTGTGCCTGCAGTAGAAATAATATATTCCTTACTGCTTCACCTAAGCATGAAAAATAAGTATGCCAACCTTAAAAATCAAACAGAACACTAGAAGTAGTTGAGAAGAAAGGAGCAAGAGGAGATAATTGCAAATATGATCAGACCTGTTCTGCATTTTGGTTTTCTGCTATTTTTTTGTGTGTACCTCTTTTGTCTCATCTCCAGCTGTGAGCAAAAAAAATTCCACAGTGTAAAGTACAAATGTCCATCTTATACTGATGCATTAATTTGGAGAGATGCTATGAATCTCCCAACTTCTCAATGTTATTTAAAAAGCATTGCAGGTTTCTAGGGAAACCTAGATTTTTTCTGCAATCATGGGCTCTAATAGCCTCCAACCCTCACCAAGTTTTTTTCTTCTGTGCTCTTTATATGCCTACATCCTTTTGAATTTGAAGATTTTAGCTAGTCTCAACTAGACTCTTGCTTTAGTGACATACTCTGATCAAAGTATGTAGCACAATTTGAGTGCAGCACAGTGCACTGTGTACCATCTCTAACTGGTTGGGCTGCCAGTAAAGGTTTTTAGCCTGCTGAGAACTTTCAATCTTCTGTGCTTTATGTGCACTAAATCTCTCACCATCTTCAAAATGCCTTCTCTCCCCCTTTACTTTGTGCTGTAGGAGAGCTATAGTCCATAACCTTTGTTTTCAGTTTTATCATAAATTGAAATACACACACACTTAAATTTTCCTAATAAATAAAGTGCTATGTTGTTCTAAAGCTGCCTTTTCACCTCATTACAGCTCAGCAGAGTGGAGAGTGATGTCATGGTTGACCCAGCACCAGCATGCCCATAAATGATACAGTATGTTCCCCCCTTTACTTCCTGGCTAAAGCACTGGGAAGCAGCTTAATATGAAATTCATGCCGTGATGACAGATTTAAAAGTTGCTACAGACTGTAACAGACAGCAACTGCATTTTGCAGACATACATGACACATACCACTCTCTTGTATTCTTAAGTGATGACATTTTCAGTTTAAAGAGTTATGCTTCTATTGCGTATTATGGCTGTCTGTCTACAAAGTTAGGCAGGAGGAGGGAAGGAAAAGACAGGACAGAGAAAACACTGAACTTGATATAGAGCTCTGCTTGGAGAATATGCCAAATATGAATCAGTGGTTGGAGGGGCGGCACACACCGGTTTTCGTGAAGACTGCAGTTCTGCTCTGTGCCTTTTGGGGGATTTCAACCGTTTGGAGGCAGACAAAGCAGTTGTACTTCATCTGGTGAAATGGGCCCCTCGCACTTTGAACAAGGAGACTCTGAAAACCCAAACGGTGCTAAATTGTAAATCTGCAAGCAGGAAACTAACATGCCAAACTTGAGGCACCCTTCTTTGTCTGGGCTTTCCAAGCAATTAAATAAATAGCCATCATGTAGTGTCTCCAGAGCAATAAAACATGCCACTGACAAGAATTTACAGGAATGGGCCAGGGAGCGTGTTGGCTGATAGAGAGTTCTGATGTTCTCTACTTGCACCCATGTCTGTGCTGGAGAAGCTTCTTACGAAAATAAAGCTCAATTGTAAATATGAGCACTGGTCTATAACCTTGGCATCTTCCTTCACCCTCCACTGTCTGTTCTTTTCTGCATCTACTTAGTATCACACCATGTATGACAGATAAACAGTCACTCAAATTGACATAAAACAAAGTTATGCAAATATGTAAGTGGATTACTAGTGTTGCACTACATTGGAAAACAAAATGATACTGTCCTCTTATCAGAAGGCATTTCATACTGTTATGGCAGTTTATGCCAAATAGGCAACCTCCTCACTGGAAAGCATATCCATTAATTTTCTTCAGGATTCTCAGATGCCTGACCAGGATGTCAGAAAAACTGAAGAAGAAGAATATCCTCGAGAGGTCCTCCACGTTTTGTTCTGAGCCACATATGTGCAGAAACAGGATTTTATAATTTTTTTAGATGCTAAGCACCCTTAGCAGTTGAAGGAAAACAGCTCCATGCAGAATTATGTCTCTAGCATGGTAGGAATGCCCAATCACAAGAGACATGATCAATAAAGTTTATATTTTATGTACCTCGATATTGAGTTTCCATATTTTCATTTAAGGAGCTCCTAGTAACAGAACCCTACAAATTTTCCTGCTCTGCATGAATGAAATGTTGCCATTTGTTCAATCCTCAGGTAATCTATCATGTGAAGCCCTTCCCATATTACCGAATCCAAATCCCATCACAAAAAAAAAAGGCAAAAGGAGTATAAAACTTTGCTCCGATAAGGTATCAGCTAGTGAAGACCAAAGTCCTTTGCATTAAATCAAAGCAGAATCAAAACTTGAACACTGGTAAATCAGCAAGGTTTAGTCTTTCAGGCAAACTTTTTGAGTTTTAAGGGAGTTGGGAATTTTTGACCTTGTTCAAATCAAGAAGCACTGTGAATTTCATTAAAAGATTGACTATATGAGATTTCCAACTTTGGGCCTCAGTTGGGTTTGCATGCAGAGAGATTGCTAAATCATGTCTGCGTATAAAGATTCAGATCTTCAACACATTACCTGATGGAAGAGTGATATTTCAAGTATATGACCTACCTTTCAGTACGCCTTACAAACTGGAATTTACATGTCTGAGAAAAAGCTGTGTAAACACCTAAATGTTTGACTGTGAATTTTGAAGAGATGTCACACTATTTTTCTCAGCCAGTCTTAGCTGAAATGTTGTGTTAACAGTTTTGACATAGATGGTAGGGTGTGTGGTTTTCTGTCTTTTGATACAGGTGCCAGATCAGTGGGAACATCATTTTAATTCTTCATTCATTCCAGTTTCCAACATCCATTTCAATTTATCTTTGTCTCTTGCAGAGTCTCACTTAGCTGAGTTGCTCTCATTTGTCCCCTTACCTTTGACTGCTACTGGTTATGTTGCATATAGGATAAGGAGGGGAAACTGCCATGAGAAAGGTGTCTTCTTTTTTCCATCAGTTCCTTAAGGAATTGAACCTAGCCACTGCAGAAAATACAAGGATATGTTGTGAGTTTCTAGATTTATTTGCATTCCAAATGGTGTTTGTAGCAATTACAGTCATTGCCAAGGGTATGAAAAAGTATCATTTAGGAAAGAGTTATTGTATTTTCTGGAGCGTCAGGTAAGGGTGTGTTAGTGCAGATTTCTTCACAGTAGAAAAATGCATTTTCAGTGAATGTCAGATTTTTGTTAATTACTCTTTTAAACCAGAAAATATTCAATTGCCATCAGTTTGCTAGTTTTGTTGTTTTACAACATACGGAGGATGGTTCTAATTAGTCTATATTAAGATATTTTAAAATGAAACATAACCAACACTGTAAAATGGAAAGAATTAGAAACTGTTTAAAACTAGTGGCCTGTTCTACAAACCTGGAGCATGGATTAGCAGCATGTGAAAAGGGAAATCACCAGGGATGAAGTATTGACCCAGCTAGCAGGTCCTCATCAAAAAGTGTAACAAACCAGAATGTTATTAATCACCACTTACGTGTGCTTTGAATTGTTTTTTAACTAAGCAGTATTATTAACTGTGAAATGTAATGCTGTCACTATAGTTCTGTAAAGATTATTGTGATTTTTCTGCCAATTCAGTTGGCATAATACCAGACATAGCACCGTCCCTATCAGCTTAGAGGTAGGAAGCTATAGCCTGTGATGAAGCAATGTGCAGATCACAGCACAGGGGCTTGCCAGCAGGTCCTTTCTCAGTAGGGAGAAGAGAGAAGGAGCCAAAGCAGTCTGCTGCTGTGTCCCAGACCAGCAACACACAAGACAGTGCTACAGTAAAGGAACATTTTATCATAGAATCATAGAATAGTCAGGATTGGAAAGGACCTTAAGATTATCTAGTTCCAACCTCCCTGCCATGGGCAGGGTCACCTCCCACTAAACCATGATCATGACTTCAAGATGGATAATGCTTCCTGGATTCTCACATGTCTCGCTAGTAATTGCTTTTACTGTGATAGTCTGCTGATTCTATAAATCTTGCTCATACAACTTGTCCTTAGAAACACAAGTTGTTTTCTTAGAGCCAGTTTATTACTCATTTGAGCAAGACTTAGGGTTCTTGACCTTATATTTCATTCAACAATTAAGGAAAAAGGACTTTCCTCTCATCTGCCTGTGTTCGTGAAGCGATATTTGTTTCATATAGAAGACACATGTTTAGCTGCATCAGTGCAACATCTTTAAATTATTGAAGCCTGTTACACTTCAAAGTGTATTATTTCTCTTTTTTTTTCCCTCCATGACTCTCACACAACACTGGAACGTTGTCTCTGATCTTTAGCAAGTTGGTCCAGCTCTTGTAAGTATGGCAAATTGACAGGAGAACTCAGACATGCTCATCTATTTCACTTTAGTACATGAGAGGTACACCTGATTTGTATGTGGGGATAGAGGGACATCAACTGCCTTGAGATACGTGACTGATGCAGAAGAGTCTAGCATTACCAGTTTGCTTCCAGTCTGTTTGGCAGGCGAAGCTGTGGAGCAAAGTAAATGATCACAAAGTGTGCTTTTCTCTGGAACTCTTCTGCTAATACAGCGCCAATCGTAGGTGCAGTACCAGTTGCAATGAAACATGGCAGCCTGTGTCTGGCTTCAGGAATTCAGGGACCCATTCAGGTGGCAACCCAAAATTAACTATGCGTTGTGCTATGCTTTCCATCCTTTCACACCTTCATGTGTTGTTAGCACTGTTTTTGAAAACTAGGAGATGACATGAGTCTCACCTTGGCAGCGTGGGAAAAATACAGATTTGGGAGACAAAGAAATACTTAAACAGCATGGAAGGGAGGAATATATCACCAAAGAAATATCACTATAGAGGCATCTCTTGCTGTATTAATGTGTGTGTAACAAAAAGCAGCAGACATGATTCTCATTCTGCTTGAAAGGAATGCTTGTACATTAGTCTCAAAACTGTCGGTTTTGGTTTTGGCTTTGGCTTTGTGATGGCTATGAAAACTTTATAACAACATGCTGACAAATTCAGTCTCATTACTTATTTGTATTCCTCTATGGGTCTGTCATTGCCAATCATTGTGGTTTGGAAAGTGAGCTCTTTCAGTAAAGACTCCCTGTGTTTTGCCACACCTGGCACAATGGTCACATTAATGCAATATATAATAAACACTGAAGTCTGTTAATAGGCAGTATTCAAGTGGATACTCAAATCAATGAACAGGACTCATGCCAAAAAGATCACAAAAAAAAGGTGCGCAAGAGATTAGGCTTAAGTCCTCATTGTCCTTAAGGCAAATGCATGTATGATAGAAGTTGGAATTATTTTCATGCCAAAGGTGAGCACATTATATATCTAGTATGAGTTTGTAATGTGATATTGTAGAAAAAAAAGTAGCAAAAAAACTGGATGGCAGGTGCAGAGGCTTTCAGTCAGCTGTGGTGCTGGAATTACCAGCAGAAGATTAAAGGCCCTATTCTACTGATGTCTGGCGGTAACTTACTTCACCAACCATGCAATTGGAATGAACAGGCAGAGTAAATCAGGATAAAGGATAGCAGAAGATGACCATCAATGACAATGCAAAATGCTTGGTTTGGTTTTATGATAAATGGTGTTTACCCAGGAGGGATGGGATAATTTCTTTTTTTAGGGGAAGAAAAAAAAAATAAAGCAGAGCAACTAAAGACTGGAATTGTATTTGTTAAAATGGCAAAGACCTCTTTAATACATTTCATACAGAGCCACTGACCTTTGATAACTAAATCTCAATTTACATTTGCCTGAAGTTATCTGGAAATGGGGTATGGCTTATTTCTGTTCTTTAGAGCTGATCGTCCTAACCATCAGAGTATTACACGAGCTTTGCAAGCCATGTTGTGATTCCCTCCTTTGACAAGAAGCAGCGTCACTTCTTGTAGCTGCTGTCCAGTAGGCTGAAAGAATTAACATCCTGACAGTGCTCTGACAGAGTTTTCCCTGATTACAGATGACAACAGAAATGATCCTGTACTTATGTAAAATTCTTTCTGCAGCCAGATTTTCTGCTATTTTCCCTTCCCTTGATACAGTATATTTTTTCTCCTTGTGCTGTGTTAAATTTTGAGTAGAAATCAGCATTAGCCAAAATGCAGAGATTCCAAACAGATCTCTTAGATCCAAAATAGTTTATATAAGACCCTGAAGTTTTGTGTCTGATCGCTATAATAATTAGTTAAATATCATGTTCAACATTCCCATAAATGAGTGAGCCTAGATTTGGACTGGGTATTAACTTTGTGATTTGAGATGATGCTAATGCTGTTGTACTCTTTAACATCTGTTGTACTTCAGCTGACTAGTAGATAAAGTGCTATGCACGCATACGTAGAAGCAAGAGTCATCTGTGAGCTAGTCAGAATAAACTGTACAAAGGGTCTTGGTTATTTTAGGGGAAATGGAACATATTAATCCCTGTCTTGCCTGGCCTAAAGCTTAATCCCAGAATAACTTTTCAAACTACTTTCAGGATAAATTATATTTTGGCATTCTCAAGACTGGAATCAATGAAGATAATCTTCTCCTACAGTTCATGCTGTGCTGATTGTGATTCTGATACAACATTTATATATGCACATAGTAAATATATTTACACTAAGTTTCAAAAGTATCAAAAATCCGTACAGTTAATTTTCACCCTGTCACTGTTAGATTTGGGCGTTTTTGAAGTCTTAAAATTAAATCTGTGATTAACTTTTTTGAGTTTATGGTTTTGAATACTAGTCTAATTCAGAGAATGCTAGACATAATCTTACACCAATGTTTTAATCCCATTTCATTGTGTTGCTTTTCACGTCTTCCCCTTTTAGGACTTCATTTGCTCTCTCTTCATGGATGTTAGAAATGGACAAGACTGTAAGTATATTCAGACTTCTCTCACCCATTTCTTGGGCTTTTGACAATGTGTTTGAGTATATTCTTGACTCTGTGGGGAGACAGCTGTGATTTGCAGAAATCTTGGTGCCTTTGTTATCCTTTTTGTCCTGGGGGAAAAAGAAAAAGGTTTTTGATTTAGCCAGAACTCTTGTAAGGAGATACTTTCAATGCTGTCAGTTAAGACATGTTTTAAAAATGTTTAAATGGATGACTTCATGCTTTATTTTATGGCATTCCTGGAATACTGTTACAAATACAATAAATGTTCATTTAATAATGAATACTATGCTAGTTGTCATTTGTGAGACACTGCAATAAAGTCCTCACAAGTTCTAAATGGCCTGTTTTATATAGAATACAATATCCTTGAGCTATAGCAGTGATGTTCACGTTAAACTCAAGGATTTAAGTTTTAAATTGAAGGGTCTTTCTCTTATTTCACCAGGCACATGACTTCCCATAGAAGTTAATCTCTAAATGCACTGAGTCCTCCCATTTTATAACATATTTTATAGGGGAAGATAATTGCTCTTGTGCTGCACTTTGGTCTGATTCTGTTAAGTTTATTCTAGAAACCTGTCATCTATAAAAGCTAACAAGAACATCCACATCTAAATAGTTTTGCTGTGGTGGTACTGCCTGTATATAACAAGGGTAGCAGATACAATGCGAGTTTATGCATACTCTTGTGACATTTTCCATTTGACATTAGATATTTGCATCCGTTCATCAAAATATGTCTCCTTATCAGTCTTCTAAAGATGAGCCAGTAATACACATGATTATGGTAATTTAGAAAAGAAACGTAGTGTAGAGAAAGAACATGATAAATGCATATCATCTTAATCTTTATGGCTCTAGTAAATGTCATACCTTAGGCTAGACCAAATACATTTTGAGTTGCCCATGCAAAAATCATTTTCAAAATGAGTCAGTCAACAGGCTTTTCCTTACTCATTACTGCTTAGCCTAAAGATCTTAGGAATCTGTTTTTGTTTCATTATCAATTTATTTCTGAGAAATATAATTTTCTTTTCCTAGTACTAAAATAATAATTTCCTTTCAGTTTGTAACTGGGATGAAAGTAAATTATCTACTAATTCTGTGAAACTAGCTCCATGCCTACGTCTTTCATTCTGTGCGATGCTTTTATCTGGAAATTAATACAACAGATACTTCTCAAAGAGTCTCAAAAAGGAGGAGAAAATGGTGTTTTAAATTGGAATCAGGCAATTAGCTAGATACTTCAGTTGTCTTTATTTGGAGAGCAGTAAATCTTTTTAGCAAGTGGAATAAACCAGTGAGAATAGCTAGGAAGGCATTTAGTGAATTACACAAAGGGTGTGCGGCTTAGACCTTTTCTGGAACACAGGCTGCAGTTTAGCTGTCGAGGCACTATCATTCTCCTCAAAGGTGAAATGATTTAGAGGCCTAGAGAAACTTAATTTTTCTTGATCACCATGTGCAACCTGGAATTTTAATGGCAGGCATAATTAATTCTTCTGATGTTAATCATCAGGGCTGGGCTCCACAATTATCAGCCTAGTGCAGCTGGGGCATGGTGCAGACATGAAAAATTAGGAAAATGAATCAGTAATAGGGTGGCAGATTTAATCTGCATCATGAAAACAAAGTTAAAAAGAGGGAGATCGAGAGAATTTCAGTTGAAGCTTTTGTGCCAATGAGCACTGACAGAACTGAAAAATGTTGCCGATGTCCAAAGTGATTGGTAATTACCAAGCCATTGAATTTTTTATTGTCAATTTATCATTGCGCCAGAGGTTAAATTTAACATCTTCTTCTAAAGCCATCACTCTAGGAGGAAGGCAAGCTTTGCATCACGTGGCTCAGGAGTCAGTGAAAGGTTAATCAGGTATTCCTTTAGTTTGTGTGTGCTTCCAAATCAGTCTTTCTTGTTTGTGTCCTTTATGCTGCATACATGCTGTGGGGTATTTTCTAATTTATATTACCTGTACATTTCGGGAAAATATTAGATTGCATTCCTCAGCACAGCCTCATCTGCCTTGCTGTGTATTCATAATGCTGTATTTTCATACTTCCCCAGGCATATTTTACACACATTTCAATATGTATATGGAAATTTTATATATACAAGGTAGGCATTTCCCACGTAAGGAAAAGAGATAATCTCAGTGACTGGAAGTACTGCAAGAATGAAACAAAAATTGTGATATAATTTATTTTGTTGGGTTTTTTTAATTTTATTTCTAAACTGTGTTATTTGTTTTGCACTTTATTTTTGCTTTGTTCTGAAGCTATGTTGTTTGTGAATGATCCAGTTTAAGATGAGGGTAATGTCTGGAATGCTAGAAACTGCTTTTGGGCTGAAGGACTGACAGGGAAAGGTTGTTTGCATTTCATACCTTGTACAATGCTGAGTACAGTTTTGGCACTTAGCAAGTAAGAAATATTCATTATTCAGAAAGTAAGCACACTTTGCTTTTTTTGATTTTCCCCCCTCAAGAATGTATAATAAATGGTAGAGTCTTTTTTAATGCAAAAGCTATAAAAGGCTGAAAGAAAGACAGCATCAAAACATCCTTGTAATAGAAATGTATGACAGAAATATACATTCATACGTTAAGGACCAAACTGAGCCCTTACTGAAGTGAAAATCTGTTCAATGAAAATGTAGGATTCGTGCTTCTCTGATTATGGTGTTGTACCTGCCCTGAAAATTCCAAATGCATATTCTCACATTTATTGCTATGAAGCCGTCTTTTGATACGTTTAATACAAGTTCCATGTACCTGAATTCCTACCTTTATTCTGTTCAGTAATCTCGCTTCCATTTACTATATTTTTTGTGTGAATGCTTGTTTTAGATTGCAGGCTATGCTCTGATTAAAGGAATCGTATGCATTTTCTATAAATTAAAAATGGAAACGGCCTTTAGGGGAGAGTCAGTAGAAGAATCAATGTGTGCATTAATTACTGCAATTCATTACCCAAATAAACACAAGACTCAGCCTTTTGCTGGATACAAATTTAGGGACATACAATGTTTACAAGAGACAAAGGCTTGTGATCCTGCTCATGTTAATCTACAGATCAAAGTATGTGAGCCTATTCCTAGTGGAGGCTCCTTTGGGGATACCGTAGCTGGGATCAATCCCCCCATGCAGGCAGTGAATTATTACTGCTGAATACAAAAGCTGCTCACGTGACATCACTGTCCCTTAACAACAGGGACACTGCTCCAGATAGTGCTTTAGAAGAGCATGTTTCTTGATACGTCACTTTCCTATAATTAAACTCAAATCATAAAGCAATAGCTGCACAATGACACTGATTCCCTTCAGAAACAAAAATATGCTTCAGTTCATAACAAATACTCATTCATTTGGAAAAAAAAAATGAACATGAAAATATAATCTTTAGCTTCCCAGAGGCTTTCTAGAATATAAACAGGAGGTTAGAAAATATACAGCAAATAAAATTATACAGAAAAACCCCAGTGATTTATTGAAAAGCCTTCCTATGCTTCTGAATTACTATCCTTTCTTTTCCTTAAGAAGAGACTAGAAGAGTACTGGAAGAATGCAATTTTTCTAACAGCATCTGGATGCCTTTCTTCTTCATATTTTATAGATGGAGGATAAATTACCATACGAAGGTTTGTGTTCAAACCAGGACACAGAGCGTGATTTGAATTTCACTGCATTTTGCAAAGCTGCCATTGTGGGTGCATGCTCACCCCCAGTCTCAGCAGCTCACAGCAGAACACCAGACTTTTCCTTCTTTCCTGTTGGAGAACTCAGCTATTGTAATGGGATTCTGACCAAAACTGCAACTAATTAAGAATCAATCCAAGGCCATTAGTAAGTGGGACTAAACTAGCCAGTGTTGCATATTTCAGAAGAGTTCACTTTAATGAGAGGGGTTCTTGGACAGGGGAAGAAAAAACTCACAAGCAGATTAAAGATAGTGTAGAGACCTTCTCCAGTTAAACTAAACAACTGATTCTACGCAGAAAGATGCTGAACTTGTAGTCCTCTCTGATCTACTTAATGTTCTTAAGGAAACTCAAAACAATCCTGAATGCAGGTATTAACTGTGTGTTTGCATTCAATAGCTATTTATAAACATTAGCAATTGTTACATTTCGCAGTCTCTTTCTCTTCATCAGAGAAACATATGTTATCTTTTTTTCAGATATATTAACCTTAAAACTGTCAAGCCATTTTCTCTGGGCTTTGTACTTCCACGACATCTGTTTATCTGCGCTGCATTGCCTGCAGATGGTATTTTTAAATTTGTTAAGGGGTTTAGATGCCATATTTTTGACAGCTGTGGTTTTGTCTCAGCAGAGAACAAAACTTTGCTAAAAATGCAGTGCTTTGAGGGAATGATTTCATTGTCATTTAATTAGTTGTATCAATTTATCCCCCTAATCTCTTGCTATTGTGAGTGCTGTTAATGAACTGGTAGCATGTAAATGTAATCGTTTTATGAGAAATAGAAAAAGGCAGTATATGGCTGATGGAATTATTAGAGTGGGAATGCTTGCAACTGTATTGAGATAGGCTGATATTAAAGTACTAAAATCACTCTACAGTAAATTGAAAGCACAAACCTGAACAATTCTGTGGTAAGTCCTAAACCTCACAATGACCTCAGCTCATGAGAAACTGCATGGACAAGGTTCTCAGTTTGAGACAAACTGAGCAGAGTGACAAATCTACTGTGAGCCCATTCAAGAAAAATGTTTATATTCCTGGCATGTGAGCATGAATGGAGACCTCAGTGCAACACCTTCATAGTTGATCCATGTTTCAGATGTTTTGTAGTAGTTAAGAATTTGCACAGGAATTACCAGGAGCCTTCATTATTTCAAAACACCAGTTAAGTTGGCTGCATGGGACAGAATGTGCTAGAACATCATTCCAGTATGCTTGTTTGAAAGATGAGCCTCTTGGCTATTTAATTCTTAGTTTTCTACTTTATAGTCTAAACTGTAGTGCTAAACAAAGCGTGCACTCAGTGCAATATTGTCTTGCAAGAAATATCAATCAGAACAATCATAAAGAGGCCAATAAATTTTGGATTATTTATCATTTTAGGAAAAGTGGCCCCTAAGCAGGAGCAGAAGGATCTCCCTCTGGTTGCCATTTACCTTAGTCTTTGCTTTGGACACATGCAATCTTAATACATAGACTGTGTACATCTTGGAAGTGCTGGTTTTAGAAGCTGTATCTTTTCAACCAAGCTTCTTTAGCTCCTGTGGAAAAAGGAAATGTGGTTTATGTTTGTAATGCCAGGTGACAGTGAGAACAGCAATGAAGGAAAATAGTCTGCGGAGAGAGGAAAAAAGCTTCTTTAAGGTGTCTGGGAATACATCAGGACTGTCTGTTAAACATTTTTATTTTTTATTTTGAATCTCACTCAGATACAGCATATTTAGTAACCCCAGATGTAAGTTGACATTTAAAGGGGAAAATGACTGACAGATCGACAGCTGTGAACTTCTTTATTATTAATAAAAGAAGCAAACAAGTAATTTCAGCTCTTTCTTTCCTGTGGGCTGTGTGCTAAGATGTGAGAAGGATAAAAATAGAGAATCCTCCTACATCCTGGTCAGAGCTCTTGGCCTTTACAGAATAAATGGAATGGAACAAAGTGTCACTTGAATGTAGAAAAGGATGTTTGGAATCAGGACAAGCCAGGAGAGACATGACCAGTATTTCCATGCCAGTGGAAATCCACAGACCAAGTGACAACCCTCAGGCAAGTAAGCCTCAGAACAGCTCCCACATGCTATAAAAACTATTTCAGAGTAGTTGTGCAGCCATTTCACATCTCATGTGAAGAGAATTCTACTGACCTGACCCATGCCAAATGACACAAACAATCATAGAATCATAGAATAGTTAGGGTTGGAAAGGACCTTAAGATCATCTAGTTCCAACCCCCCTGCCATGGGCTGGGACACCTCACACTAAACCATGCCACCCAAGGCTCTGTCCAACCTGGCTTTGAACACCTCCAGGGATGGAGCATTCACAACTTCCCTGGGCAACCCATTCCAGTGCCTCACCACCCTTACAGTAAAGAACTTCTTCCTTATATCCAATCTAAACTTCCCCTGTTTAAGTTTGAACCCGTTACCCCTTGTCCTATCACTACAGTCCCTCATGAAGAGTCCCTCACCAGCATCCCTATAGGCCCCCTTCAGATACTGGGAGGCTGCTATGAGATCTCCATGCAGCCTTCTCTTCTCCAGGCTGAACAGCCCCAACTTTCTCAGCCTATCTTCATACGGGAGGTGCTTCAGTCCCCTGATCATCCTCGTGGTCCTCCAATGGACTTGTTCCAACAGTTCCATGGCCTTTTTATGTTGAGGACACCAGAACTGCACACAATACTCCAAGTGAGGCCTCACAAGAGCAGAGCAGAGGGGCAAGATCACCTCCCTCGACCTGCTGGTTACACTCCTTTTGATGCAGCCCAGGATACGGTTGGCTTTCTGGGCTGCAAACTCACACTGCCGGCTCATGTTCATTTTTTCATCGACCAACACCCCCAAGTCCTTCTCTGCAGGGCTGCTCTGAATCTCTTCTCTGCCCAACCTGTAGCTGTGCCTGGGATTGCTCTGATCCAGGTGCACTTGTCATGGTTAAACTTCATCAGGTTGGTTTCAGCTCACCTCACAAGCCTGTCAAGGTCCCTCTGGATGGCATTCCTTCTCTCCAATGTATCAACCATACCACACAGCTTGGTGTCATCAGCAAACTTGCTGAGGGTGCACTCAATCCCACTCTCCATGTCACCGACAAAGATGTTGAACATGACCAGTCCCAACACCAATCCCTGAGGGACACCACTCATTACTGGTCTCCAGCTGGACATTGAGCCATTGACCACAACTCTTTGCGTGCGGCCATCCAGCCAGTTCTTTATCCATCGAGTGGTCCACCTATCAAATTGATATATCTCCAACTTAGAGACAAGGATGTCATGTGAGACAGTGTCAAATGCTTTGTACAAGTCCAGGTAGATGATATCAACTGCTCTACCCCTCTCCATCAGTTCTGTAGCCCCATCATAGAAGGCCACCAAATTGATAGGGCAGGATTTGCCCTTAGTGAAGCCATGCTGGCTGTCACCAACCACCCTGTTGTTTTTCATGTGCCTCAGCATGTGTTCCAGGAGAATCTGCTCCAAGATTTTGCCAGGCACAGAGGTGAGGCTGACTGGTCTGTAGTTCCCCGGCTCATCCATTTTCCCCTTCTTGAAAATGGGGGTTATATTTCCCTTTTTCCAGTTGTTGGGAACTTCACCTGGCTGCCATGATTTTTCAAATATGAGGGACAGTGGCTTAGCAACTTCATTTGCCAGCTCCTTTAGGACTCACGGATGGATTTCATCAGGTCCCATGGACTTGTACACGTTCAGGTTCCTTTTATTTTGTTTTTGGCTCTTAAGAGGTGATCTGAATTTTTTTCCATTTCTATTCTACCATCACTTAGAAAAGTAAAACCTCTTTGCTTGAGCTGGAGGAGCTCGAGTCTCTTATCCCTTCCATCTTCTGGGCCTTATTTTTACTCATTTGTAATAAGCTGTGAGGATCTCCTTATGCTCACTTAAGGTCAGCCAGTTCAACATAACAATATAGCTGCAGAACTATGAGTATGTCAAGTTCAAGACTCCTTCCCAGGTTGCATGTGATGTCCTTTAGATTTTAGTTAAGCATAAATTCTTTATACAGATTCACTTTTTGACATCTTCCTGACTATTCACATCATTCTATGAGAGCAATGGACCTCAGATCAGGGGTGTGTGTATAATTGGGGTTTAGGGGGCTTATTTTCATTTTTGTTTAGGTGTAGGTAATTACAGAATGACAGGGACTGGGTAAAAAAGCTGATAAGCAACTGGAGATCCTGCATTGGGCACGCAATGATGTCTTGTTGGCTAAAATTTCTGATACTATGGAAACTGAGTAAGTCTAAAATATCATTATTTATATTTTTGCTTCTTGGCATGTATTTACTCTTGCTTTCCCATGCAGTTTGCCAGCAACTTTTTTGCATGACTGCCAGCAATATGGAGACTGCAAGATTCTACAATTGCCTTTGCCTTCCTTTCAGAAATTCATGAAATGCATTTCACATCCTTTCAAGGAAGATCTTTCTGTCCCTAAATAGGTATTGGAAGAGGTGAAATAGAGTGGGAAACACAGTTCTTTTCCTTCCTCTTCTTGGATATGTAGCACTCTTTTATTGGTTCTCCTCCAGGATGCATTCCCCAAAGAGAACTCCCCATTCTGTATTGCAGTGAGAGCCAGTTACTCCCTCAGAGAGGAAGAAGCCAAGGACGGTCAGAACAGAAACCAGGCAATGTCTTTACTGAGAGAGCAAATTCATACAGCACCTGAACCAGGAAAGCGCAGCAGGGTGGTGACAGTAAGAGGTCCTATTGATAGACTAGTGATGACCAAAGAAAAGCAAAATAACAAGTCAAGTTGAAAGTCAGCCTGGGAAAGTCAAGCAACAATTCAGGTGTAGGTCTGAGACAAAGTACACCTGTGATGTACCTCACACAAAGAGTGTGTGCTCAGGCCTGAGCTTAAATGAGGCTTCTGGGTCTGTGGGCAACGGTGTGTGGAGGCCCCAGGTGGGGGAATTAAAACCTACTAGTGTACTCAAGGCTGAGGTGGATGCTTACAGTTTACATTTCAATCTGCATTTTTCCCCACTTTGTCCAGCCATTGAATGGACCTTTTTTTTCTCTGCCGCAAAAAATGAACTTACACAGCATCTCTGCAGTTCCCTACTTGTCCTCTTCTCCTCAGCTCTGCCTTTCTTCACTGGTCTAAATATTTTAATGCAAAGTGACTGCAAGAACAGTAAAACCTTGTTATAATGTCACTGGAGGTTTGGATAGAAAACATCTATTCTAGCAAATCCATGACTTCGTAGCAGTTTTGCGCTGTGCTGCAGGCCATAGGTACCTGGAACCTCATAGTCCCAAGAAAGACATTTTTACTTCCCAACTATGACTGGTCACTTTATTAGAGGTGTTTATATAAGAGACTGCAAAGTTTTCTTCTGAAAACCCAGCATCAGCACAAGCAAAAAATGGGCTCATAGACAGTCCTCGCCATTCTATACACTCCTTGCCTATGATGTCCATGATTCTCATATCACTGCTTTTTTCCCCAGTGCTCTGTGACCTTGTTGTACTATCCAACAAAGTAGGAGAGGCAGCAGGATGCTTAATCAGTAACAATCATTTCAAATAAATGTTAACATACCTATTTCCTGTCTGTCCTGCCCTCTTCCCCCACTCCCTTCGGCTATGATTTATTAAAATGATTTTAATCGAGTGCACGTGGACCCCTGCCTTCTACTGGAGAGTATCAGATGGGTTCAGCTGTGTGTCATAAACCTCATTCCTTCAGCAAATATGAGAAATACTGCAGTCTTTTATGGAAACACCTCTAATAAAGTGATTTTTACGTATGACATGCAACTGAGTAGGCTAAATTATGACATAAATTAAAACTTTACTTTTAAATACCTACATTTTTGCCTCTATAGTGCTGTAGAAGAGAAAAATCTTTGCATTGAAAACAAAAAAATATGAATAGAACTAAGATGTGTCATCTCTCCCCTGCCCACAACTCTGCACTAGCTTCCTAAGGAAACACAGTCAAGGACAGCCCAACTGTTCTAGTGGCACTGTAAACCTGGCATTTGTATGAAGCTGTTTAGTCATATATTGGCTTTTTCAAGTTATTTTCTTATAAGAGAATACGGCATCCTTGAGATTTTTTAATTAATTCTAAAAACTAGTGCTACAGCATCTGATCAACTTTCTTCTTCTCCACTTTGGGAAAGGCTGCCTTATTTACAGCTGGTGAGCCAGTCAGCTCCCACCTCTTCCAAAAAAATAATCAAGTACATGTATGCCTAAGAGAAGCAATGGGCTAGGAGGCATAAAAATGATCATCCTTGTTATGTGTTTCTCTGATTTCCCTTGTAAAATAAAGCTTCCAAGTTTAGATGAATAAACTTTAGAGTTGAGGATTAGTTGTGCAACCACAAAGACTGTGGGCTTCTCATTATTTGAGGGGTATGGAAGTGTGGGCAGTATGTTCTAGACCAAACCATAAAGTTTTCCATTGGAAATCACCTGTCAGTAATCCTTGCAAGCTATTAACTTAAGGTGGAATAGAACAGGACATTTGTAAAGATTAAATAGTAACGGCAGGTGCGGACCTGACTTCACAGGAGGCAGAGGGCTGAGACAAACCATACCATGTAATGGTATGTCCAACTGATCACTACAAATAAGAAGAGCACATGAGATAAACTAGCAGTTCAGTTAGGCAAAGACATTGTAATTAGTCACTCATTCTGACCTTAGAAATTGTGAAAATCTCCAAATGTTATATATTTTGTTTTCATAACATGTTCCTGGCACCAAAACACACAGAAGTAATTCATTCACCTCAGAAGCTTGTTTAGCCAAACCGCTTTGCTAGATTGTAGTATGCCCAATATAAAATATTTAAATGGTTGTAATTTTGATCCCAACATAAATACCATGAGAATGAAGGACCTTGTCTTGTATTTTGACCTGTTCAAAGGAAACAGAGCTCTATGGGATGTGTGCAGATCAGAATGCACAATGGGTGGCTAAAAAATGAATGCGATGGCCACCTAAGCTATGTATGCCTTTTACTAAGAATGAGGTCAGTTTATATGATTGATGGCTTATGTTTGTTATCCTCCTTCAGGTAGAGCATTTGCTGCAGGCAGGTTTTCTGCAAAAACTCCGGAACTGAGAGTTAAAAATGATTTTGCTTTTTGAATAATTTCTTTCTCTCTTTCTTTGAGCAAACGTAAAAGGGTCCACAGAGCAGTAGTGTATAAAGACAAAGCCAGGCTGAGTGTTACATCTTACCAGAGATACACAAGTGTTAGTCAAATAGAGAGATGACAGTGAAATAAGGAAACAATTAAACTTCAATAAAAGAAAATAAGGAATAACATTCCAGTCAGATCTAATCACATTATGTATAGCATAACTTTCAAATTGGAAGTCCATAAAACCCAACCACACCTCAGCCAGTTTGTCTGACATCCGTCCTGTATAATAAGCCAGAGGTTCCTCATGGCGCAACTCCAAGGCAGTTTGAAACCATGTCTGCAGTGGGGATGGCACTGAGCCATGTTTCCAAAGAAGCAGAACAATTTTTCTGGTGGGAAAGGTCAGGCAGTACAGAGCCATGAGGGATGAAATTCCCTTTTTTGGATTTTCTCCATTCATATTCCTTCAAATATATTTCTTTTAATAGTAAAATTAGTTCACAAACAGAAAACCTGCCATTAAAACAACATTAAAGATCCATTTGAACTGACAGGCAGCAGGAAATCCAGAACCCAGGCAACTGGCTTGTGTCATTACAAAACTTAGCAAAGAATTTGATAGGTCATTGGTTACCTTTGCTCTGTCCTGTAAGTCTGTCCTCCAACAGACTTTTTAAACTCTTACCTAATACAGATAAAAAGAAGATAATGCAATGGATTCTCATTCCCATGTTCTATATTTGGTGTGTGCAAGGCATGCATGAATATAGTAGTTAATTTACATTTATCTTCCATTTTAAATAATAATCTTATTCATAATGCATAAATGGATTCCATATGCTACTAGACAAATCATTTCTAATTTTCATTATGGAAGCACATATGGGAACTGTGCTCACCCAGGGTGAAATCCTGGCTCCACTGAAGTCAATGGCAAATTTCCCACTAATTTTGCAAGGGCCAAGATTTCACCCTTGATGTGCAGCCACCCTAATAATACAAAGAGCCAATGTTGAGAAATAGCATCCTGTCCTCTTGTTCTCTCTTCTTATACATCAGATAAGTTTGAGCAAGAACTGAGTGATTGCTAAATTAATGTAATCCATTCCTATAAGTTTTCTAGCTTGCATCAAGCTCTTTGCTTGGGGTGAGGGATACAGGTTTAATTATAGTAGCCACGCAGCTGTCTGTAAATGTTATCAGTGCCAGCTATTTCAGAGACTTACATAGAGAAGTGGAGCAGATCACTGGGAAATGACATAAGAACTAGCTTACACTGAAGAGGAAGGGCAATACACAGCTTTCCAGCAGTAAGAAGCATGTCTTAGGGAAACAGGGTCTGTGGCATCTTCTGTCAAAGTCTGTGGGTCATGATTGGACTGGTCTGAGAAAAAATTATGTTTGATCCACTGCTCATTCTACATGGCCCTTTTTGGACTCTTCAGAAGTGTAGAAGATGGATTGCAAGCAGCTGAATTTCCTTGCAGTCTAATTTCTTTCCCAGGGGCCCTAACACCCTTCTCTATAATACAATATGAAATACCCTCTTCATGTGGCTAAAATGCAGTTCACTGGAGGATGGATACATGTCCAGTCATTTGTCATCAGGGCAAATGCTTGGGACACATGAGCATTGTACGAACGGTCTAAGTTATTTGAAAAAGAGTATCTCTTGTGGCCCATGTGGAGCAAAGATAGACTCCTTATACTTTGGTTGCATTCAGTGAGTACTAGAATAAAACTCAAATTCCTCTTAATTTCTGTGTTGGATTTACGGTATTCCAACATTCCTTCTTGCACATAGAGAAGGGATGCACACTGAGAAGAGCTTCAGTGAAACTGGCTAGATCACTATATTTTATCTTTAGTTAGATCGACCTTAATATCAGCTATTCCAAAAGTAGATGGCTGATTTCCAAAACTGATCTTAATTCAAATTCCAGCATCCCTAAAATTCACACGAGTTGAGCTCTGGAAGCTTTCTGCATATTGAGTGTCTTAAACATGTGAGAGCAAACCCTCCATTTTCTTGCCAGAGCTAGGAAATAACTGATGTTCTGGCTCACCGAACAAATGAAAATATTTTATTTAGCATGCATAAACTTTAAAAATTGATCACAAATTAAAAGTAAGCATCAGTGAAAAAAAAAAAAAAAAATCCAGGAAAGACGTTTTGAGTTTTCTGGGGTTTTTTTGCACCCTCTTCAGTATGGTTCAACTAAGATTCCTGAAGCATTCTGGTCAAATTGTAGTTTTGACAGATGAATTTATGATTTGAATTTATGAAAACATGTCACTCAGCCTAATTACTTGTTAAGATCCATTGTTTTGGAGTCCTTTCACTAGAAAAAGCTTCTCATTAAGCTAATCAGCCAAGTTCTTGGCTGGTGCAATCTGAGCATCTCTACTAGTGTTTCTGGCAAGATCTCTGAAGTCCTCACCATCACATCACTGTCTGCTGAAGCAGACATTTTCATGTGTAAGAACTATGAGATTAGGTATCATGTAACATGTGAGAAGCTGGTTAATAAAGAGCTAGAACAATAAATTATATCAATAACTTGAATTTTAGCTAATTTGTCTCTGCAAGGTATTATTCCACTTTATTTTGCCTGCATTTTTATTTTCAACACAAGGACATGACAAGTTGTGAATTATGATCTATTCATTCATACCCAGTTTCAACACAACTAGGTGTGAATTAATAGTCCATAATTCATATAGTGGAGTGTCTTATTACAATTATAAAATTTTATTAGAAAATGTTTTTTAATATTTATATTGTTAATTAAATTATGATGAATCTCATAAATTCTGAACAATTAATTAGGTTGTATTAGGCACTATTCAGATTTCATCTGTTAGCCAATCAAGGTACACAGACTTCTCTATTATTTAATATACTATATAATAATGTTGGCCTATGAGATTTTTCTTTAGTATGTGGAATTTCTTATTCAGATGGACTTTATCAGAAAATTTTCATTACTAATTTGTAACCATAAGGGTCAGTCAAAAGGAAATATTATTTCCTTTTACAGATGATAATTCACTGAATGTAGGAAAGAACATTTAATTCTTCATGTAAAAGGTGAGAAGCCTTGAGCAATTCAGCAGTGTTGTTTCTGAGGGCAACAGCAGTCTCTTCTGCCTGCTAACTTCCCTAAAGCACATTGATCTTCCATATTTTGGCTCTAGCTCTGCATTTCACCTCCTCTGAGTTAAAGTCTCATTCCAGGTCTGCTTGTGAAAGCACTTAAACATGTACATAAAGTCAAACATATGCTTCAGTGTCCCCTAAATTAAAGTGAGATCTGCTGTACTCTCAGGTATATAGAAACTGAAGATGGGAGGCATAGTAGGAATTGCAATTCAAGATATATATGGCTTACATGACATTACTAGGATCAAGGTATCCCAATTCTGATGACTAATCGTAAAATCACACACATACAATCTACGTAAATGATATGGAAAGATGCAGCAGCCAGAGTTATAAACATATATAAACAATATATATAAACAATGGGAAATAATTTAAATCCATTCTGTATCTATGTAAACCTTTTCTTTTTTTTTTTAAATCTCATACATTTTTCTCATTGGTTATTATTAGAATTTTTATTTTAATTTAATTGCATAAGGTTGTGAATTGCTTTAATGCCCATAGAATTTAAATTACTTTGGGTCAGGTAGAGTGAAGACCTGGAGCCATGTACCAGTAAGTTACTTCTTCCCCAGCCTTTGCTATTCTTTTGATTACAGATAGCATAAGAGCCCCGTCCTATGTAGAGATTCTCTGTGCAAGGAATGGAGGGCTGAGTCCTTCAAAGCAAGGATTATGTATGGCAGCATTCTTCCCCATCAGGTAGTGCTGTTGTAAGAGTGTAGCCAGGGTTGCCTACTGCTGCTTTATTAATAATGGAATGCTCACAGAAATTCCATGCAAAATTGATTTTTGAACAGTACATAAGACTCTAATGCGAAGTCTTAAAATGTCATTGAAAAATCTGTTTGTAATTTACTTTGCCTGTAAGAACTTACTGCCACACTATAAACAATTTTATTGTATTTCTCCCCATTAAACAACAGGTTTTTTGCATATTTGTTCAGCCTTCTTGCTGTGACATGCCACTGTGAGCTGATAGATAGGTATTTGAAACCATACATGGTCTCTGTTTCTGTTGTTGCCTTTTTCAAACGGCAAGTGGGGATATCATTTCCAGCACAGTGCAGGTGAATGGTGTTAATGGTTCATTAACACAGAATGTTGTTAACTGATGAATTGCAAATGTACTATTTGGAGAACAGTGAAAGTGCTTCTGTGGCTGCAAAAATTGTTCTTGTTCCTTTTTTTAAGCTCTGAAAAAAAGACTCTCAAGTACAGAGCAAAGATTCCTGGGGCTGAGGCCCAGGACAGGGGAATAGGAGACCTTCATTTGCATTGTTTTCTGTTCCAAAACTTTCTTTGTGACTTGAATTATTTTACTAAGCACTTGATTTAACCTCCCCTTCACTGACCCAAGACTTTATCAGTATAATTGCAAGTGTAACTTTACATGCAACCCTTAATGATGCCGTTGATTGATAATATGCATATACAAATAGGCTGTAGGAACTTTTAGGAGTTTGAAAAGGCTGAAGATACTTTTTTTCTGCCTCATTTCTTTATATCCAAAATGGACCTGAAAATACTGTTGGGGAAACAAATGTATGTTCACCAGTGTCTGCTCAGACTTCACAAGTATTCTGCAAATGTCTGACGTTTTATTTTCATATTATTTTTCACTATATTCAGTAATATCACTGTATTTTCAGTGATGGATGATAGAACCCCAAGGGTACGGCCTCCTTGTTTAATAGAGGGCTTCTAGCACTAAAACATTGTTTGAGCTAGTTTGTATAGTTCACTTTTCTGCAGCTGGACTGTGGCTTTTGACTTCATCGTACCTAAAAACGTGTCAGGATTATGAAATTCCAGAGTTACTCCATATTAAAAGATCAAAGATATGGTTCCGCCAATTAAACCTAAGGGTTTTGTAGGAGTATGAAAGAAATTTTGACAACCCTGTCCAACATGTGCTAGTATTTGTATGACTTGGGAGATAGAGATTCCAAGAAGCTGTTATTTCTTATTTTCTAAAGTGTTTCCAACAGAAGGGTTGAAATTTAATAACTTGTGAAAACATAGGAATTGCAGGAAAAGGTAGCTGGCTTTATATGCTACTTAACCATACGCTCTTGATCAGCTGGAGGAAGTTGTTTATATTGGAAGAAATTGTTTATACTTTTGGATTAATAGCAGAACTTGAACTATGCGTGGATTTCCAGTTGTCCTTCAGTCAGGGGTAGGCTTTAACACTTGACTAAGCCACTACCCATAAAATGTAACCCCTGTTTTGTAAAAGGGGAAAAAGTAAGTCCCAGGGAGCTACAGTCCCAGCTCTACCCAGCAACATCATGGAGCAGATCCTCCTGGAAACTATGCTAAGACACATGGAAAATAAGGAGGTGACTGGTGACAGCCAACATGGCTTCACTAAGTGCAATTAATGCCTGACAAATTTAGTGGCCTTCTATAATGGGGCCACAGGATTGGTGGATAAGAGAAGATATAATCTACCTGGACTTGTGGAAAGTATTTGACACTGTCCTGTATGGCATCCTTGTCTCTAAATTGGAGAGGCATGGATCTGATGAAAGGACCACTCAGTGGATAAGGAATTGGCTGGATGATAGCACTCAAATTGTTGCAGTCAACAGCTTAATGTCCAGGTGGACACCAGTGACAAGTGGTGTTCCTCAGAGATCACTACTGGGACCAGCACTGTTTAACATCTTTGTCAGCTACATGGACAGTGGGAGTGATGCACCCTCAGCAGGTTTGCTGAAAACACCAAGCTGTGTGGTACAGTTGACATGCTGGAGGGAAGGGATGCCATCCAGAGGGATCTGGTCAGGCTTGAGAGGTGGGCTTATGTGAACCTCATGAAGTCCAACAAGACCAAGTGCGAGGTCCTGCACTTGAGTTGGGGCAATCCCAAGTACAAACACAGGCTGAGTGGAGAATGGATTGAGAGCAGCCTTGAGGAGAAAGACTTGAGAGTGCTGGTTTATGAGAAGCTCAACATAAACCAGCAATCTGTGCTTGCAGCCCAGAAAGCCAACAGTATCCTGGGCTGCAATATAATCTGGGCTGAAGGTGACAGGGCTTGGAGAGACAAATATGTTATGAGAGCTGGTAGTTGGAAGTCAAACTACTAGGTGCCTAAAGAATAGAAATCCATACCTACTGTTTGTTCCATAAAGTAATATATATTGCATGAAGACATGAAGATTGCTGAATTTTGGAGACACTGCCTTGAAAAGCAAAGGCTGAACTGGAGCTGAAGATGAAAATGCAGCAGTACATGAGTTCTCTCTGAAATAATCTCTATTAACCTGTGGCCTATACTGAAATATAACCCTTTCTCTGACATGTGGGCCAGGACACTGAGTTTGCTTTCTGCTTCTTCATCAATATTTAGTGCTGGCTAATGTAATGAAATAGGAGTGGGTATGCTACAACTTGGAGATAAATGTCATTTCACATTGTTAACAAAACTTGGGGGACTTGACAATCAGAGGTTATGGCTCAGTATTTTCTACAAGCAATTATGCCATGCAGATCTGTTTCTTGAATTTCTGTAATACAAGAGGATTTCTTTGTGAAACACAAAACTTAGGATTCAGAGTAATTTTTTACCTCTACATTTTTATTGGGTATATTCCTGTCTATCAGAGAAAGCTCTTAACTTTTCATATGCCTTTCCTTTCCCTTGCTAGTGTAACCTAGGGGAAAAACTAAGATGCATTGGACTGGAACTCAGGAGACTTGAGCTCCATTTGAATGTCTCCCACAGCCTTTTTTGACCTGGGCAAGTCACCCTTCTATGCCCATTTCTTACTTGTATGTTATGGGGATACTAATTATTTGCCTCAATTGCCTAATTAGACCATGAGCCTTGGGAATCCAAGCTGTATGAAGCCAGTAGCCAGTACAATGGTATCTTTATTTTAGAAAGCACTTTTAAAATCTCCTGTACCTAAAAATATGCAACAAAAATGCAAAACTCTTGTAGAAATTTGTAGAAAAACCCTTTCTGTCCTTTGTGAATAGCCTCATGAAGAATATATGGAAGGCATAAAGGGAAAGGATGGTGACCCTATGGAGTTCAACTATAACAGCTTGAAAACACAGCTTGGAGTCGAATTTTTTATGCTGCTACCCTATCCATGAAAACAATAGGTGTTTTTGCAGAAAAGGAGTAATAAATGCCATGAAGTGCTTAGAAGGGATGACCATATGAATCTGCCTTGTATGAATGCTGTTTATTTCAAGAGTAGGAGCGAAAGCTTGAAACTTTGCAGGAAGAATGTAGGCTATGACTAACTTCATGAGTCTTGGCTTCCTGCACTTAAAAAAATCACTTGGTGAAACTGAGCAGATCTGTTTTGCTTCCTACAATACTTGATAAGCAAGAAAACCTCTAGTGACTGGCTAATCTTACAAAAACTTTACTGTGCTTTCACTATTTAAGGAAAAGTTTAAGTTAGCATTAGTATGAAAACCTACAGATGTTAGCTCTTTATCCTTTGTCTAAGATCAGATTTATCTGACTAACCAACATTAAAAATGTGTAAATTTGTGGCAAACACAATGAATCTTGAATATATTAAAGAAACAAACAGATGAACCGTCTGGAAACAAGATGTAGATCTGAAATAACTATGCCAGTGGCACAATCCAAGCATAACCCCTGGCATAATTTACACAGAGCAACTCTATCAAGAGCCAGAAACTATTCTTTCAGAAGGCACATTATCATTCCATTTGCTGGGTAAATATTGACAAAGGAGTGGCACTTGCTGTAGAAATGTATCTACATCCTGCATTCCCTCTAGGGAAACTCCTGTATTCTAAATTTTCCCTACTATTCTTTTTTTTCCTTTTGTCTTTTCTAGCCCTTTCCTATCTAAAGTCATGGCAACAGGTGTGGCTCTGCAACTACAGGAATCAGTTTGTTAACTTCACACTTATTTTTGATAACTGATAGATACCCATTATAGTGCATAATTGATTATACACACAAATGCTTAATATTATGTGAAATAGGACAATTTGATAAGTGGAGATTTGCACATCACCATTAAGTAGACCTTAATTTTGCCATGCACCATTAAAGATTCACGCATAATCCATCAGCTTTTCTCTTTCTGCTATCACCTGAAAAGATTTCACATTGTCACATCGTCCCAGTGGAAACTACTTCTGAGGGAAAGCAGTAGATTTTACTATTATGTGACTAACTAATGCGTTTCAGCTGGGTGTGTTTTCTCATGGCACTGGAATGTTTTGGCAGCCTGCAGTTTTGTTGCTAGCGATCACAGAGCAACACAAATTAGATATTGCATTCTTTCTTTACATAGCTGGAAAAGGTAAGACGCCTCAACAAACAATGCATCTTGGAGAATGTTTGCAGGGTATGCTGAATGGTGAATATATTGCAAATCTGGATAGAAACTAGGTTGCAGTGTATCTTATGAAGTGACTGATTTAAACCCATACCTAATGTATCTTGTAGGTTAGCATTAATTTGACTTGCTGAGTGGATAGAATTTATGAGTATAATGCATTGCACTAGACAAATAAAAACATCCTCCTCCAGTAATAAAGGTGAAGGCAGACTCCATACTGCAAGCCAAGCACCGTCTTCTAAGCTTTAGCTATGTAATATCCATCTTACTGCTGTGGCACAGTGATGCAACACATTGCAAATGACCCCTGTCAGGAAATACCATTCTGATATTTGACTTCAAGCTTAGATTTCCTCAATTTTTTAAAAAAATCTCCATGCAGCATTTGTCTCTTCAACACTGTTCCTATTTTTCCAATCTTTTTCTTCTTCCCATTTTGTAATTGTTCTTAGCATCTTAACTTCCTTCTCCCTCAGGCATTTCAAAAGGTTTTATCACCTTCCTCCTCACTTTTGTTTGTATCTGACTTGGTTCTGTAACACGTAACAGCAAGCAACATTAAAATATTTGTGCTAGTACTTACTAATACATCCTGCAAGCACAATCACAGCAAGTATAGGCTTTGCTCTGGAAAACTTACAGCTTTAATTAAGCTTGCAATTTTAATTATCTTTCCAGAACAAATCTTGGAAATGGACATGGAGAAAAGGAAGAGATTTTCCACACTGGTAGCAGAGTTAGAAATAGACCCCATCTATATCTTTTGACTTATTGCATACTTTGTCATTCTACTGGTACTTCTTTTGCTTCTACTCTTTCCGTAAGGAAATTGGGTTCATTCTGCCACTCAGAAAAAGATTACATGTTTATTGTGAAACCTCTTCTACATAAGTAAGGGCTTGACTTACTGAAATGAAGCTCCATTACACTCAGAGCTAAGCCTATACCAAACTTCTAGTTTAGACTGTACTCAAATTATGAAGTGTTTGTCTGAAATGTAACCTACTTTGTACCTTGATCCTTCCTCTTCAATAGGAGCTTGAAAACACAGTTAAATAATCAGAATAAAATAAAGATGTTTCAGTCTGTGCAGATGGGCTGGATGATGATTTAAACAGGTAAATGAGATTTCCCTTCATTTGTGGGGAAGCTGTATGTATATATCCAAAGATAAAATATGTGTTGAGTATTATTTTTTCCCTTTTCTTCCTTTTATTTTTCACTTTTGGGATTACTTTTTAGAGGTTGGCAAGTGTTTGTTCTTTCCAAATCTGTGGAAATTATGATTTGTGTGTGTGCCTTCACCTGTGAGGTCAGCCAAAGGATTTTGCTGTTGCTGAGACAGATTTCTTTCAAGCCCTAAATACTGCACATCCTAAAAATTCAAGAAAACTTATATCTTGCAAGAATGACCCAAAGCTTTGTAAATCAAGACAGTGCCTTCCCTCACTAATAATGGAAAACTGTTGGGATTTTGGCAGTTGAGGTTTGTTTGCTTGGTGTTTTGACCCTGAACACTCTTAAGCCTGAACAATCACATCTACTCAAGTGAGCTAAATGAACATACCCAACTGAATGAAGTTCCACAAACGCTTAAGAGCTTGCTGGCTAACTTCTTGAAAGATATGCTCAAGTTCAGCCACAAATTACTTGGCTAGACACTGGAATTGCTGGGTGAATTTCTATGGTCTGTGTTTTGCAGTGCTTCAGACTAAATGATCACAGTGGTCCCTTCTGACCTTGAAATATGTGGCTTGGGTGTTAACCTATGTTAGCAAAGCCAGAATGAGGAACATAGGAATGTAAGGGGTTAGCATATGAGAATTTGTTCAGTTTTTAATTTTACTTTTAGCATAGAGCCTAATCAAAAGAATCAAGTTGTCTGGAAGCCCTAACAAACTACTTGGCAGTATTAATCACTTGCTCAGTTCAGTGTTAAGGGAAAAAGATATCAGTTAATCAGGGGGATTTTTCTAACCACCTTTCTGAGATTTTCTCAGAGTCTTCGTATTGCCAGTCCTTTAGGGGCTTCGAATGTTACAGAACCTGCATGGTCTTAGCTGTGTGTTTACTTCTGAAGGACTTGTTGTTACAAACCGTATCAAAAATCCCTAGGATTTTCCATCTTTAATTTATTACTGTCTATAATTATAGATGAAGAAACTGAGCTTTTTCTTTTGCCTTTTTTTTTCTGTTGAAACAATTCTGTAATAGTGTTATTTCAAAGAAGAGGTTTTATATTGCTTTTGCTATGAGAAGGCTTATTCTGGAGTGCTTACTGGGCATTTTTCAACAAAATTCTCTTCTCTTTCCTGAGATTCAATGGCAAAATGTGGGGTTTAATTTTTATTTTTAATACACAAGCACTTTAAAGCACATTGCTTAGAAAAATATGTCTTGCGCAACAATTTATTTTGCTCCCTTTTTTAGTGATAAGCGTTTAATTGCAACTGAATTTACATGTATCGAGCTTCCAGTAGAAATCCAAGATATAGCTGTGTATCAAGTGTGATATTGAAAACCATGCATGTGAGATCCCCTTGTCATGTTTCTCGACAGTTGCCTACATAAGCTCCCTTATTATGTCGCTTATCAGGTGAAGGTATAAGATTGCCGTTCACACCCTTGTTTCTTTCTCAGGCTTTTAATTGCTGTTTTTCTAAACTACTCAGAAGAGAAAGGAATAGCACTGGGGTTGTGCAGGCTGAAAGGGTAAAAGCCCATCTCTGTTACACTGGTTTGAAATGCAGAGTAAGAAGTCAGCTTTATTGTAAAATGTTTGACTGCTCTTCTTGCATGGCTGTTCAAGTGGAAAATGCATCCTTCCTCAGCTGTAACTACTGTGAGTTGCTACGGTTTCTCTTTAATATGAATTCAGAATTCATTTTCAGTGCACAACCATTTTTTTTTCTACTTGGTGAACAGGACTGAATACTGCAAATAGAAAGCTGCTAGCATGTGGGTAGATTCATTTATCCAGAGGTGGTATCTGTTGGTGCTAGTTTCTGAAGCTGATACTGGTGGCTGTTGTGTATTGTCAGCCCACAAAGAAATTCAGAATCATTGAGAAGCAATCTGTCTAAAGCACTTCTGACAGCTTGTATCTTCCACTTGGATGATTGGCTCACTTAAAGGCTGGGCTTGATGTGGGCTGTATTTCTGCAACACAAAAGACTTACTGCTTTTCCACATTTTACAACTTCTGTCCAGTAGGTTTTGGTGAATAGAAAGTACTGCTGATTGTACAGTGATATACAGAAAGATAAAAAGGATGAGGTGTTATATTTTTACCTGCAGATTGTGGTGAGAAATGATAGATAGGTGAGCTCCTGGTATCCATGTTGTTTCACTGTAGCTCATCCCGTGAATACTATGTCTTAGGCTACAAGAGAGCTCTCTAAATCAAGATGCTGTAGTCAAGCACATAAACCATTTACTTATTGATCAGAACCATACAGAACTGCTTTAAAAGTCTATTCCTGCATTCACTGAAGTCAGTTTCTTTCCTGATCATTTCAGGATCCAGTTCAGGATGCCAAAAAGGAGTGTGCCTAAATGGAACTGTAACCTGAAAACTCAGAATATATATAGGTGCAATTTGCATACTGAGAATCTTACTATCTTCCTAAATAATCTGTTAATTTTCTTATCATTCCCTCTAGCTTTTCCATTTAGGTCTTGCTGAGTTTGGAAATTTCTTCCTCTCTCTTTGTGGAGGTGAGAAAACGAATTTTCTGGATTCCTTGTGAATATTTCTACTTAACATCCCTGCCGGTTCGATCCCATTTTCTCACTGATGCACTAGAAGAAGAATGTAAATGACTATATTATCTCTGCACAAGAGTTACATAAATCTACTTAGGAGAAGAAGACTCAATAAGGGGATAATTTCCTTCTTTGATATGTCTGACTTCTATTGATTTGAGTGAAAATGTATGTGCATCTTAGGCACGATTTACATAGAGAAGGACCTAAACTAAAATTTTTTTGTTGACCTACTATATTAGGTGGAAAAATAGGAGACAAACTTTGCTTTCGTTAAAGATCTCTTTGTGAAAATAGCTGGGAAGTACAGGAAAGAAAGTATTTCTTAAAGTGTGTCATGTTAACAGAGGCTAATTCTGCAAAGGCCTATGACCAATTAAACAAGTTAAATACAGTATATTCTTTATTATTGTAAATAACACAAAGAGTTTCCTTTCATTT
Source organism: Ara ararauna (assembly GCA_028858755.1). Taxonomy (NCBI): domain Eukaryota; kingdom Metazoa; phylum Chordata; class Aves; order Psittaciformes; family Psittacidae; genus Ara; species Ara ararauna. The sequence continues at coordinate 23,871,362 of CM054381.1, forward strand.
CCCTGTTTCAACCATAAAGTAAAATTACTGTAGGAGCAAAAGTAGTGACAAATCATAGGCTATAGTCTGTAGTGCTTTTAAAATTAAGCAAGTAATCTCTTCAGTTTGCAACCCTTCACAAGAAATTAAGAAGCATTCTTAAAGTAACATAATTCTCTTGACATTCTCAGCACTATTTCTCATCAGAAATTCTCAGTTATTCAGGAGATTGGCCAGTTTTGTCATTTAACAGACGTGCCTTATCTGTTTTCATATAGGAAAGCAGAGTGACAAAAAGTTTCCTCATCCTGTCTGAAATGAGAGTGTGCCTTGATGCAGGGATTGTGTGCGAGAGGTGTAAAATAGCTCTTAGGGCCATTTCTGGAATACACACATTTTGTGGAGGCTTTTCTGTTTCACTGCTGACAGAAGTGGGAGAGGAGCCCATCATGCCACTGTGCAGGGTGGTGGTGTGCCAAACGGCACCGAGCTGTTTGCAGCTTCCACACTTGTCTGCTCTCCTGCACGAATCACCTTATCTGCTGCACCAATGTGACCATTAATGGAAACCCTGTAGTATGCCATCAGAGCTCAGCTTCTTGATCAATAGTTATTTACTTCTGAGAGGTCAGAGCTTGGCTAATATAGCTGAATAATTTTATTGATAGATAACATAACAATGAAAAATAAAGTTTAAAATAGAAGATGAATGAATTCAGCACTTTCTTTGTGGATGAATATTATTATTTGAAAATTTTAATAGCTGGTGGAATGCTAAAAGGGCAGACAACAGAAGCATTGAATAATTGTCCTAGGACTATAATCAGAATTCCATTATTGACCTCTGCTAATATTCTACTGTAACTGTCTGCTAAATTGGTTCCTTGGGGCTTGAAATATACAGTGATGTTATGAGTTCCTATTGTAAATTGCCACACAGAAAAGTAGCAAGTCTCTGAAATAGTGCTGGCCCTGGTTTGATCAATACTCAATTCTAAGCAGCGCAAGAGGCAACTGTTGCCATAGAAACATTGATGTCACTGAGGTTGAACAGTGGCTCTTACAACAAATCATTTCCTTTGAGCAGTTGTAATTGACTATATGTACAGTTTGCTGTCACCTGAGACTATTTACATCAAGCCAGTAACAGAGCTGCATTAGTTATTCCGGGAGTAAGAGGGTTAGCTCTTCTTTTTGTGACCTTACAAATACCTAGGAGGATATTGCCATGGCAACCACAGATATAACAGGATGAACATTAAGGTAGCTACATAATGCAGTGGCATTCTTTTGGTGCATGAGAGGTAGCTTTAATAAACTTTACCTAGCCATTGCATCAGATAAACATTACATTAGATATATCTTTGTCTCAACTTCTGAATTCCATAAATGTTACCTTTGGCATAGGTAAAAGCAAGAATCTTTGAAACCAGCTGCAGAACTTCAATGCTACCCATTTTGCACTGAGGTGTTACAGAAACACATTTTTGCAGGTTTAGGGAGTGAGTTTAGGATGGAGAGCCTTCTTCTGCTTTCAGATGTAATGGTGCATGTCAATCTGCAGATAGTGCTCTTTTCAGAATTTGTCTGAATTGTTAAGATCCATTTTCTCACGTAGCTAGGTATTATTTGCATGTATTTTTTAAACATAAAGCCAGCCAGTTGCTTAAATACCTTTGTGACCTCACATCACAATCTTTTACCTCAATGGAGGTTTTAAAGTAGGTACTATATAAGCTTCTTTAGTGCTTCCCCCATCGCATCTGCCTTTGTTCTTTAAATGATTCCTCTGGAGCCAGTGGAACGTCATTGGGCACTGCAATGCTTGGTAGTTCCATGGAAGGGTGAGATAGGGTTGTAAACCACCTGCAGTGCCCAGCAGCACCTAAGCAGTTAAAAGTAAAACCTCAGTAATGCCTAACATAGAAGCTCTCTAAATGCAAATCAATGACCTTGCCATGAAAATACATATTATAGTTCTTTTTAAAAAGAGTGGTCTCTAACGTGATACTGTAATTACTCAAAACTGCTACATTCTGTAGTGCAGATAAAAATTTAGTGAGCTGCCAGTCAGCCACATAGACCAACATTCTCTGGTACATCAGTAATAAAAATACTGTGCATCTACAAACTACCAAATTCCACACGTAAATAGCTAGCCTCCCTATGCCTGTAATTGCATGTAGAGGCACTGTTTTCCTGTTTTATACTGCAAAAACATAAAACTAATGATCATTTATTCTAATAGTAAGATATATAGGCTTGATGGCCTCATATCATAATTATTGAGGAAACATTGTTATGCAGGTTTTTAAAATACAATGCCAATGACACTGGCATTTCACACCTCTCACTTCTTTCACAAAATGCCCTGTGCATGCGTGAGATCCTGTTTATGGTAATGCATGATTGACTTTTGGAAATCTGTAGCCACAGGAGATGAAGGCCTCCAAGACCTTTCTCAAAAAAAAAGAAAAATCTACAGCAGTGCAACAGTCAAAAGCTGGTTTTGAATATAATGTTTATAGAAATAGGATATATTTTAAAAGGCTGTTTTCATATTCTAGGACATATCTATCTGGTGACAAGGAAGAAACTCCACTTAGTCTACCCAGAAAACATTTCAGGCTTTCTTGGATCTACTGCTGAGATTTCTATTTCTGTTTGCTGTTATGGATAAAATCCAGGGGAATTACACCACTGGTACAGCAATTTGTTTACTAGAATAGTTCAGAAAGAGATTAGGCCATAAGTGTTGCCTGTCTTCAGGTGAAAGAATTATGGCATTTTCTGCTATTTAGAAATACACTTTGAGGTATTTTTGAAATGCAACGTAAAATCACAGCTGTAGAATATACAGTGTATAGAAGTAACTGAAAATAAAGTATGTGCTGACATTTTGATTTAGGTGCAATAAAATTAATTTACATGGAAGAACTGAGACACTGCATTCTTTCCTTGCTTCAGTTTCAAACACGGGTTTCTTTCCCTACCCACCCACCTTTTTCTCTAAGGAAGGCTGTGGGTACAGAGAACAACCTCTAATAGTATATCATCTTTGTAATCCTGTTACAGAGATGACTAAAAAAGAATATGGCCCTGTTGATACATTTTAAAAGTCCTCCACTAGAACCCCAAAGCAAGCATTTTTTTCAATACTCAGAGACTGCACAGGCAAAGGTCTGGTGGTGACTCTGTCCTCATTTCATTTCTGGGTGGCCATGTCGTCTGTTATTCAGTTCTGGTCTAGCTCACATTTTGGGTTTGGCAGAGCATTGTGTGATTTTGGTTTGCTTCCGCTGCTTAGCTGCTGTTAGCATCCAGTTGACCTGCTGCTTGCTTAGATGAGATAGTCCTTTCTGAAGTGCTTATGATTTGTTTTGAATAGTTTGGAGGAAAATTTGAATAAAAGCAAGAGATGAGATTGAGTTGGCATTTGTGTTTGGACAGTCTATTACTCTGGAAATACTTGAATTGTGAAAAGCGTTGTCAGAGTGTGAACTATAAAACCTTGAGCAGCAGCATCAGATGCAAAGTTGATCTGAGAACTATTTATGTAACAGGCATACTTACTGAAAATGTCACAGTATTTTGTTAACTGTGAAAAGCTGATAGTCCTTTGTGTAGTTAGAGCAACACAGCAGTGAGGACAAGTTAAAAATATGGGGTGCTGAGAGGTAGGCAGAGCAGTGGACATACAAGAAGCAGCAGCAGCGCAAGCACAAAAGGGCTGAGATTCTGCTGTCGTTAGATATCCTTCTGTACCCTTCATGATTCACTGGCAAAGAAATGAAGACACAGTACTGAGAGCCTCTCTGCCGAAGTGCAGGGCTTGGGACAGGAAGAAGTATTTCATACATTAGAAGTGCTAATGCAGTCCAGGACTGTGAGCTTGTGAGTGCAGTATAGCCAAGGGACAGCTCTTGAAGCGTGATGAGCTCTACAAATGTGTGTGTGAAATACTCAGCAGAAAGTCTTAGGTTGCCAGTAGTCTTTGGCCAGCATCATATATAAACTTTCCATGACCCACAGAGACAGCTATGCTCAGTGAGAATGCCGAAGAGGTTGAAACTGAGGGTAGGGTTCTCAGGAGATGGAGGCCTAGAGAAGGAGAGCTAAATTCTCAAAGCTGGATCTTACAGTCTTTGTAATGAATTCCCATAGGTCGATTAAAATGAACCCAAACCAAACTTTGTTCAGCACTGTGTCCTCTATCTTGGAAAAGGAACGTAGCAGATAAGTTTTGTTCCTCTCCTTACTGGGGGTCTTTTTGCAGTGAATATGCTTCATTATAGCAACTGTTACTTAATGGCTGCTCTATTAACTATTGCAAATGTAACACACTTGACCAAATATTTTGTCTTTAAGAAGCTTCAGAAATGTAAAGGTTGTATGGAAAGAAATGAAATTGTTTCCCAAATGTGAATGTAATAGAAAGTCAGTAAGGGATTTTTTTTCTTTTGGCTCTGGATATCTTTTATGGCCTGGAATTCTGAAAGTTGCTGTTCCCTCTCCTTCTCCATCCCCTTCCCACACCTTAAGTAACTTCTATGAATTCAGCATCAATTACTCTTGATGGACTTTGCTATTCAGAAAAGCCAGAATCAGCTCCATTGCCTTCAGTGGAATTTTCCTTTCCAGTTTTGGCACCTTGTTATTCCCAGTGCAGGTGTTACATTTCAGTTTTGAATTTTTTGTCAGAGATGCAGTCATAAATGTATTACAACATTTATGCTTTTAGGTTGCCTTGGTTTAAAGTCTTCCTCTTTCTCCACTCTTTCTTAGGACTTAATTTCCTGTTGATAAAGGTTTGGGATTAGATGTGTCATGGATGCATGTCTAGAAGGGCAGATCTGCAGTGATATGCAAGACTGCCATCCTGCTGGCTGTCACTGGTGGATGGGTCCCCACAGCCATAAGTGGCTGAGAATGTCTGTGCATGAGAAGAGAGAATGAAGGATGGAAAACTGAGAGAGGGTACTGTTCTGTCTGAGAAAGCTCCGTCAGCACAACAAGCTGTTTTAATAAGGTCTTAAGATCTTAGTGTGTGGTAAGATGCCCACAAGCTTTTCTATGATTGAATCTTGCGTTTCTGTGACCCTGTTAGGTAAGGCAGCTGCATGTCTTCCCCTGCATCCCTATTTATTATGCCAACTGTTTCAGGGCTACAGTCTTCTAGAAAAGAGCTGTGTTTCTGCATGCACTGGAGGAAGAGAAATTTACTGTGGCCTGGCTTTTGCTGAGAGAAGGTTCTGTTGGGATTCTTGGGTCTGTTCCATTTGCCTGGGCTATGCTTTAAAGAGTAGGAAAGTCACGTGTGTCCTCTGTGTCTGGGATGCTGAGCCATGACTCCTTTAGGTGCTCTGACCCATTTTTGTGAGGGAAGTGAGCCTGGCACAGCTCAGCATCTACAACCTAGTGCCTCCCCTCAGCCAGTGCTATTTCCTGAAACCTTGCGTCATGCTGTCTGAGCAGAGGCAGAGTGAGGATGTTCATTCAAGGTCTTTTACAGAAGGAAGTTGTGACAGCTATGATGAATGAGTAAGAAGTAGTGAAGAAGCAAGAATCAGGTGGGGAGGTGAGGAGGCAATGATGGTAATAACTTCAGACTATTGCAGGCCTGCGGCTGCCTATCTGTCTAGGACTATGTGAAAGGAGAGCATGTTTTCAGAGCTGGGTCTTAGCTGTCCACAGCACATCTTCGTTATGGAGAAATTGGCTGTTTGGCATCTGCTTGCACATTGGCTGTCTAATACAGGGGTAATTACTTTGGTCTTTAGGTATGTCTTATAGCAAACTCAGACATCCAGTGGCAAAAAACCCAATGCAGCCAGGTTTTTTGTTGTCAGTGCCATTTCTGTTCTGCAGTTCTTTTTTTTCCCCCCCCAAAGGATTTGTTTTGTATTCTAATTTTGGGTAGCTTTCAGTCAATCTGATGGCAAATATAAGTACTTATTATATAAAGCAGTATTAAGTACTTTTATTAGCACTGGCCGTTTCATGAGCTAGCTTTCTTCTCCAACACTCTAATATAAACCATTGTTTGGCAAGGGATAATAAATTAATCTTCATATTAAAATTCCTTCTATGCAGTTAATACTAAGATTCATAACGCTTTTTTGGTTTAAGTATGGAAATCTTTGACTGTGCTATACTTTTACCAGGGCTATATAGCAGCATCTGGGTCTATACTTAAGTGAACCTTTCCATTCCAAAATAGGAAGTGCTGACCTCAAAACAGTATGAGTAATGGATATCTTTTCATGCCAATATATGATTGACTTCACCAAGGGTGTAGGAAGAAAATGCAACAGAAACTATGCACTCCATTTGTCTTTCGTGCAGACAAGCATGGAGTTCTTATAGTATTATATATTGCATCTACCTTGGTTTCAATATATGATTATTAGCAAATAATAATATTAAAGTTGATCATGATTAATGTAATTAACAAGTATACAGAAAGCCATAAAGATTCTCCTGTTTTACTGGAAATGCTTTTAGATGCCATTATGGTCTCCACCATTGTGTATCTCATATTTAAGACTGTTCTTTCATTTAACTGGAAGCTTCCTTCCTTTGCAAAAAGTAGAGGTGGGCTGGAGAGTTCATCTGACATAAAGCACTTCTGGGCCATAATACATATTCAGAGGAAGGAACTTGCTCAGTTAAGAAAGGGGTGGGACATTCTTCATCCTTTCCTGGCCATGCTTATGCTGTTATTAAATAACATAAATAATGATAATAATAAATTATTAATAGAAAATTATATTTAGCACTTATATACGTATTTTATTACCCAAAGATGGAGTTAGGCCTTGTTTCCTCAGTGCAGCAGGCCAAATTCTTCTCAGCATTTAGGTTTGATTTTTATTAAGAATCAGACTTGCCTAATACCGTAGTTTAAAAACTACCTCCAAAAGCACAAAACAAGGGGGCTAGAATAGATTCCATGCTTGACATTTAATCTGATGATGTCTAGATTGGTACCATGTATGTTAAAGGGAAAAATGCACTGTGTTACTGCCACTGTCAGAAAAGAACTTCTGAGAGTAGACATAAAGGTCTGTGTTAGAAGGCACAGTTGATCTGGGTTAAATTCAGATTTTCTTGTCTGTGGTTTATTCTAGAGATGTTTTGAGTTTAGTGTATTGAATATGAACTATCTCAAAAGGGACTGACTTAGGAGAATGACAGTTTTATGTTAGTGGCAGAAAGAGCAAACCTGTCATAAGGACAATAGTGAAGAAGTAGTGGAAGAAATGTTCTAGCAAGATGGAGGAAGCTCCGTGGATGCATTGAAGGGGTTATTTGCTCAGCTGGGTTATGTTCATGTTGATCAGTGTCTACAAAGAACATGATGGCCTCTTGAGTACATGCATTTACTTCTATCTTCATTCCTTCCACCAATTCAAGACAAATCAGACAAATCAACTCGGATGAATCTCGTGTTTAATCATTCCCAGGCAAATTGGGCAGCCATGCCTTTGCAGTGTTAAAATACTGCACTGTAGATCTGTTTTGGTGCTATGAATGGCATTAGAAAAACCACAGCACTAGGTTTTGATACTTTGAGAAAAGCTATGTGTTATGCAGTATAGTTGGACCTGCATCACAGTCTCAGTAATAAATGGTGTTCATTAGATGCAGGAATACTTGTACAAAGCAAACAATGTTCTTTCTGAGACTAGGATGAGATACACTATTTTGCAGCAGAGAGCCTGACTGATGTAGAGTAAAGCTTAACACATAACTAATTAGAGACCAGACTTCCCCCTCCTGAGATTCAGAGGCATTAATTAAAGAAAGAAATTTATTACAATCTGCTCCATTATCTCCAGTCACCTTTACACAGATGAAGACTAAATTCTCTCTATTTCTAACAGAGTTTTGCCCACAGGACTATAGCAGTTTGGCAGAGACTTTCTGCTTTATGTAGGCAAGCAAAAGAGGATTTAAGAGAGATGGTCCACTTGGTAGATCTACTTTATAAATCATGTTTCTTCTCCATCTACTCTCTGTTACTGTGAACACCACTTTTGGAAAAGGGTATTGGCTCCTGGTTGATCATGCTGGCAGAGACATCCAGAGCAGGTCCCATACTTCTGCAACTGGTATTGACTGGCACCAGGCTCAGGTTGAATGCTTTCCAACACATTGTGTGCATGGCACAGGTGTTGGAGGCTGATGCCTTTGAACTCCGTTGTGTCAGTCTGATCTGCCTGCCACTGCTGTAGCCCCTTAGAGGGATTACTTTGTTCTCTAGATGAGAAGGTGTCTGCTAGTTTCCAGATGCAGAGGCATGTTTTTGTATGTTGAATTGACAGTAGCTCCAGAGCAGAAACAAGTGTCACGCTTGTGACGGTAATGGTACTGAACACCTCCAGGTTGCAACACAGCAATTCAGTATGGGAAAAGAGCAGGAGAAGATAAGAATCTCACAGTGAGAATGAAGAAAAAGAAGAAGACACTTGCTAATGATGCATTTCTCTAAAAAAATTATTCTAAAGTATAAAAGCCGGTCAAACATAAGAAAATCTCTTGCTGTCCTTACAGAAAGAGGCTGTTGGCAGAGGGAACACCCTGAAAGTTAATCCACAGTTTAGACAACACCTAAGGACTGCCCAATGAACAGAAGAAAAAATATGAGAGAGACTTCATACATGGGGACCAGCCTTTCTGTGTGATCAACTAGGTCTGGTTAGGTTAACTTTCACCAAGTATTTCCAAACAAGCTATTTATTGTTAATCATAAAGATGAGTAAGAGCTTTTTTACAGGAAACTGGAAAAGAAGTCTCTTGCTGAGGCCATCTGGAATTCCTCTGAGTCTCATTAAAAGATGCTTGGCTACCTTACCCTGACAAAGACAGGTTGCACAGAAAGAGGCCCTATTCTAGCACGAACAACTAAACAGGAAGTTGCCTCAGCTGTAATGCCTTTGAAACAGCACTGGAGATTGGAGGTAGTGCTTCACAGAGCACGAGGACGCTGGAGCAATTGGGATTGGTGCCGGGGTTGAAATTAGTGTTGTCCAGACTGCATGAGTGGCGTCTGGCATTATGGGTACAGATTTTGCAAACTCCTCACATGGTTGCTCTGTAGTTCCATAAAAGACAAGCAGTATCTATTCCCTAATGAAAAGGGACTTCTGGCTGACTCTTTCTGTACCCATATTTGCTGTGATGAATAGCAGATTGATTATAGTCAGGTGCGCTCTCTGTAGGAGAGTGCTTTTTCTGCCTCTAACTTACTGGTGTTACAGGGAGCTTGCTTTATTAGCTCATTCCTAGTTCATCTAATGAATTTTCAGCTTTCAGAGCCCCTCCATACATATATTTCACACTGAAAGCGATGGAGAATAGTTTTTAAAATTACAAAAGAAGTAAATAATTCTGAGCAGTGTTGAACCCTGCTGCCTAGACCTATGCTTTATAGATAATTGGTCATTGATCTGTCTGGTAGGAAGGAACTTCTGTATCCCTTATATCAACATCCTGTTGATTCTGGGACTTGGGGTTATTTCCCTGTCTCTCTTTTCTTTCCCTCACTGTACATTTTTTAGATTTCTGGTTTTGAAAGAATGCCAAATAATGGGCTAAATAGGTCAAAGACTGTAGGAGAGGAGGAACGTGGATGGAAACTTAAAACAGACACAGGGCCTTGAGGAAAAGAAAATGCATCTCACTGTTTATTTTCAGCTAGTGTGTTTATAGGTGACTGATGGCATAATTAATGAGTAGGCAGGATTACTATGCTTATGTGATGGCATTTTGTGCAAGCGTGCATTGATATATTGGACAGAGACTGTAAAGTACCTGAAACTGGACAGTTGTATTAACCATAGGCAAGTTTCTTTTCCAGTCAGAGCTTTTCTCCTGTTCCAAAACACGATGTTGTCTTCTTGCTTGTGTTTAGTAGAGCAATATTTTTACCATTCTTTCTAACTGAGAGGATAAGTAGGATGCCCAAGAGCTTTGTCTAATCATTTAGCTAATGATCCTGCTCTCTAATATCCGTTCAGGTGTTTAATTCAGTTTAGATTACTACTCTGATAGTCCTTTCTGGCCATTGGTTTTGATAGGACATACTTCTAAAAGCTGCATCCCCTGAAGAGGGAAGGTCATAGTTCAGCTCTGAATTTACTGACAATGTCTTATTTTAACCTGTGCTTTAGTGTTGGGCATTCAAACCAAATATTAATCATTAGTTTATATTAAAGTACCTTGATCTGCACCCCAGATTTCACATGTATGTTTTGTGGGTCAAAATATTTAAAAATAACACAGTTTGTAGCATAATAGCATATCTAGGTATCTTACTTGTAGGGAGAAAGAAACAGTTGTTACTCCGTGCAGTAATCACTATGGATCTCTGTACCCTTTCTGTTGTGCAGGCAATAAGGCCTCAAGCTGTGTCACCCTGAAGTGTTTAAAAAACATAGCTCCATAATATGCTGGACAGTTTATGCAGTAGAGCTATTAGAACCAGAGAAACCTATGGGCAGATACAAGAACCGCACTGCATTGTTATTCCTCCAAACCAGAGAGAGAACTTCATGCGTTTATTGCTGTGCTGTCTTATGTATTTGAATACACTGGGACAGACTCTTCACTAGAAACTTAAAGCACCTTCGCTGATATGCAGCACTTCATATATCTTGACGCTTCAGTTTGAAGTGTTTAAAACTGCTGCCACATCACCTGCTGCAGTTTTCTCCAATATCTAAGCACATCAGTTTCTGGTTTATTAACTGCCAGTTTTTCACTCAGACCAAGATGTTCTGAGGAAGAATATTGCGATATACTCATCTATTATGTTCTTTTGAAACCTTTTAGCAAACAAACAAAGCAAAAACAGCTAGACAAGCATGAATGGAAGACTCCCCAGGTCCCCATTTCACCTCTCGTTAAAAAGTCATTAAAGCTGTGGCTAGTCAGCAAATCTAAAATCTAGCACCTGTTTGCCAGATAAAAAACAGCTGCACTGTATGTATGTTATTTAACCCAACTGCAATTTGCATACCATATGCAGTACCACGTGTTTAAGTTCATGTGTTTAAGTTAATTTGCTTAAGGTGTTTTTGGATATAATGTTTTTATGAAAGATGAAAAGTTGATGATATAGAGTGAAACTTGTAGTGAGTCTTTGTGATATCAGTATCTTGAAATCATGAGATTACATCAAGGTTGAATTTTTGAGTTGTAGAGTTTTCATTTCTTTATTTTTCATTTCAACAATTCAACCCATTTTTTTGTTCTAAAAATATATTTCCCTTCTTAGCTTATTTCTTCATTGGTTTTGATTAGGTCATGACTTATTGAGGTGAAATGAATTCTTCTTTTTCTTCCAAAATAATTAGAAAAAGACAAGTTCCATGGGCAGCCCAGTCTTTTGTAATCCTTATTTAGTGCATGTGGGACATTCCTGTGACATGAATTCATTTTAAAATTGTTTCTCTTCCTTTAACACAGAGCTGGCATGTAAAACTGCTTTCCCTTTTTCTGAAAAGTATTGTCTTCTGAAGTGTCTGAAATTCTGAATCTGAAGTAACAGAAAATCTCTCTCATCTGCTTTCAATCTACTGGCATTTTCTGCTCTCCTCCGCTTTGTTCACATACATTGGTGAAAGTCCAATAAAGCTTTTCATAGCCTGTAAGATCAGATTTACATGAGGTTTGCTGAAGTGACAGTCTGAAATGGCATGAATATATGGACAGTGCTAGAAAATGTACATCCTAGGCCTGTAGTAGACAACAGGAAAGGAGTGGAGTTGAATCTGAATTTCATACTAGGTAGCACAATATTTGGCGTTCCTCATTTTATCCAGTATTACCTTCTGAATATGTTTCATTAAGCTGTAAAAATACTCATTATGAAATAGTACATTTATTTGTGAGATGCAGTCACAAATGAAGAGCAAGTCATGAGATTAGTAGGATTTTAGTCCATGGATTAAGGTTTTGATTCTGCTATACATTGACTGTGTGTTCTTGGGTAAGTTGTTTATTTTCTCTGTGGCTAATTTTCATACTGTAAAAAAATATATATATAGATGCTAATATTTGTTTTCTCTTTACTCTTACCCACCATGATCAAACTGGTGAAACTCTATTACTTACTGTGTACATATGATGCAGGCATAATCTTTAGTCTATGGCATGAGGTTATCTGTCAAGCCATAGAAAAATAGCAGAAACTAATCTTGGAGATTCTGAGTGTTTCCTAACACTTTCAATTCCATTTCACTTCTGTGGAAATCTGTGTTATCGCACAAGAGGAAGACATGACTGATAAAATTCTAAGAGATCCACAGAAATTCATAGAATCTTAGAATCACAGAATAGTTAGGGTTGGAAAGCACCGATGCAGTAATTATGACCTGGTAATTATGATCCTTAGAAAATTCATATTGTGCTGGCTTTTCCTCTTTCTTTCCTGGTGCTAAGTAATGTTGAACAATCATAAATCCTTTCCTGAAATCTATTTTGCATATAAGGAGTTTCTAAGTGACTACTGCAAAGCTTTGTCAAGGAAAAGCAGGTGATCTGCATACTAGTAAGTTGGTTCATGTGGCAGCTCTGACATTGCATATGGGCTTGGTGATTCAGTACCATGAAATAAATTCCAGTTTTAATACATAATGCGCAATTGATAGAGGTATGTCTCAGTAACTTTCTGTAGTAGCATAAACTTATGTAAGTTAATCTCTGAAGTTGCTCAGCTTAGATAAAAATAAACTCCATTTAAACATTTCTTTTCCAAAACCTCATCCTTTTATAATTTATAGCGAATCCTTCTAAAACCTGTGTTAGAAGTAGCAATCAGTCCATGACTATTGCCATTTTATTTTCATAAAAAAACTTTGAAAAAGCTTTTCCTATGTAAAAGACAGTTTCTACTGCATACGGTTGATTCTTGGTTTCATTGTACAAGCACATAATAGCAACTTCTGCTGTGACATTGGTGCTTCCTTAGAATAGACAATTCAGCTAAACAGAAGGGCAAAATAAGGTCATTGGCCTTCTGTGTCTAACAGTGAGCTCTAAGAAATGAGTCAGACCTACAGACAGAATGATAGTTTGCCTTGTCATGAGAACACACATCTTCAAAAGGTTCCTGCTTTGGAAAAATAAAGTAAAAACCATAAGGAACCACTTAAGAAGGCTGCATAAATAATTTGTCATTTGTGAGCAATATATGCAAAATGATAGGACTGCAAGGACTGGATTTGATGGAAAAGCTTCTAACCATTTAAACTGCCATCCTGGTGTTTATTACCTGAATCACCTCTGGGAGTCTGATAAACACCTGTGATCTGCTGGTAATTCAGGAAAGGAAGCAGCACTCTGCATGACCTGCTTTTTTTCTCTCAAGCAGTCATGGTGTAATAAACAGGGTACAGTGATTTGGAACATGCAAAGAATATATTTAGACAAGTTAAGGCTACTACACTTGGTTTAATGCTTAACAAAGCTAACAGCACTATGTAAGTGGTTTAGCACCTCAATATGGTGTACAGAGAAATGGAAGGTGAGAGCAAAAGACAATATGAGCTAGTGGTACCTGGAAGGCAATTCAGTCATTTGGTTTAAAAATGAGACTAAGTGTTAAACACGTTAAAGAGAAATAGGGGAGAAGCAGGGATTTCTTTTAACCTATACATTTTTTAAGTTACTACATGACCAGTAAAGTAATAATTTCCTGGAAAGCAATATTTAAACATATCCATCATCATTTACATCTTGGACACATACTTAAATATTATTGATTACTTGCAATTGTGTGCATCCATGTGTAGGTATATTAAACAAAAAAGTAATGGTAGCATGTCAGCAATTGGGATAAAGTACAAAAATGGAACTGGAGTCTCTAATTACTAGTTGTTTGGCTTTTTTTTTTTTAATTAAGAAAGCCACAAGCAAATTATAGACATCCAGTTTATAGCATTGCAATCTTACAGGCTTGCTTTCATGAATATGGTAATTTTTTATTTTATGCCCTCTTGAGATGTCTTGTTAAAAACATTTTATTGGTGATCCTAAAATTCAGTAAATTTGAAGCCCTTGGCACCCTGAAGATAGTTAAAGTTCTTCAAAAAATGTCAGCAATAAATATTTGGCAAATATAAAGAATATGCACATTTTCCCAAGTGGGTGATATATTTTTTCCCCAGTTCTTAAAGTCGAGTGATGACACTGCAGTTCAGAATATAAGTGCATATAGATATTTTCTTCCAGCAACTGCATGTGCTGCTTAGGGAGTGCCTCTCCTACTGTTATTTTCCTGCAGACACCTGGAAGTGGCTACATACTCGCACCAGCTTGCAGACTAGTTTTGGAGAGTCAGGTGTATGTATGAGCAAGTGGTCTTTATTTGGAGCAATTAAAATGCTAACATTCTCCTCTCTTGACATGCAATTACTAGGGCTCTGCTGTTCCACTAATTGCTCTTGCTGGGGACATTGGTGAGGAGCCAATGATTTTGATGGGTAGTGGATTATCATTTTTACTCTGCTACCTGAGAAAAAAATCATTTGCAAAATCCCTTGTGTAATTAGCAAGACTCATGATTAATTGTCCTGCAAAATTAGCTTCACTGTTGCTTTTATTTTACTGCTTCAAATATTAATTAATGTTAACTCCTTTCCTTCAGTTCTAGCTTTTGAATATTCAACGTGGCTTTGAAAAATTAGTCAGGGCTTCTACTTACATTAACATGCTGGAGCTTTGATTTCTGAATAAGTATTCTGATTTAAAAGATCACACGTGGGTCATAAATAATTTTTATAGGAGGACAAACAAAGCATCAAAGCATCATGGGAAGGCATTCATGCACTAACTGAAAGTAAATTGTTTCAGTAATGATTCATTCCCCCAGTGCTTTTGGGGAAACATCAGTAAATATGCAAAACGCTGCATTGTGCAGGGCAAAACAATCATTTAATGACAGCAATCAATATATGTATTTTCAAATAAGTAGCACAGTGAAAGAGTTAAAAGAATGGTGGATTAACACTATTTTAGTACCAAATTGTCCTTTAAATTTTGAGCAGTTGCAGTATCTACTCTCTGTATTGCTATGAACTGGTGGCTCTTACGTTTGATGGTATAAGGTGGAAAATGCCGAGTATCTATACTTCAATGCTATCTGTCTTAGCACTCTCAAAACTCTTACGTGTTTAGTGTTATGACTATGACAGAGTCAGAAGGCACAGAAATGACCTAGTGAAGACTATTCTTGAGTCACTGGGATGCTGATGGAATGCATTCACAGGACAGCTTGTTAAAACCACCAGCAAGACGTCTTGAGACTCGGAAGAGTCTCGGCTTCTGTTTTAGCTGTTTTCAGTGTGGCAGGTTAGCTCACACAACTCCTCACAATGGAGCTCTTGTCCAAGATCTGCTGGTTTCTCCCAGCAGCTGCAGCATTGCCTATAGAGCACTCCCGCACAACAGTTCCAGGCTTAATTTTGCCCATGCATCAGTCCTTGCTTTATTTCTTCTCTGTGTTTTCAGCATGCAGCTAGATGAGTTTCTCCATAATTCATCAGAAGCTCTTGCCCTCTAGACGTTCTTCTCATTATGCAATAATCTCACAGTAATCTTGTCATAAAACTCTAAATTGACCACTGGAGAGAGCAATAGGGGTGAAGGCAGGAGTATGGTATACTGGGCAACATTGCTTCATTATCAAACATAACAGGAAAAACAAGTTTGGTGAATTTTGTCTTGCTCTTCTCATTAAAGTGTACAGCTCTTCTGGCAGCTTTGTCAGACTTTTGTAATGCAGTGCAGGACCTAGAAAGCTCTAACTATCTTTTATGGGGTTAGTTACTTCCAGACTTTTGTAACTGAGGATAGATTTTGGCCTTGAATGCCTGTAAAATGACGCTGCAGCCAATATGCTGTTTTTCTGTACAACAGTTCTATTATCCATGTCCCCACATATGAAATAACCAAAGAAATCACTTTCTCATTGCTTGAAAATTAATGCTTGCCCCAAAGCTACGCTGACAGTTACACCACTGAGCGTTCTGCTACTTCCAGAAACTGCCTCTACTCTTTTCATGCCACCTATTTCTGAGGACGCAGCTTGTTTGTGTGAGAGTATATGTATCACATGGAGAGAAAGCATTCCTCCATGAAACCACATGGTTGATTTTAGTTGCTTTTTGATCAAGTGAATGAGTTATTTTAACTGTTTTTCTACTATTGACCGAGGAAATCAATGATGGGAAAATAGTGTTACCTTTATAGCTGAAATTAATTAAATATCAGACCTGAATCCGACCTTTGTTTTGGTCACACTGTCCACTTATGACGAATCGAGAATTCTTTACTAGCTCATTAAAGGCATTGTGTCATCCTTCATTTTCTATAGCCTTCTTAAATCTCAGCTTTAATGACTGGCTTCAGTGTATGATCCTTTTGCCCCTCTTAATAGGCTCAGTCATGCCCTTCTCTTCCCTACATTAAAAAGGCTATTGTGTAGGCATATTAATTCAGAATTTCTGTGGAGCCTCAGGATGTCTTCACAAATGAGTGAAAACCAAGAAATAAATTCCAGTCTGGATCCAAACATCAGGAAAGGTTTCACATTTTACCCGGGTTTTGGGAATCTTTGAATAAATAAAAGGTTCTGTGAGTTTTCTGCTGTTCATCTGTAATTGCTTAGTCAGACTAAGGTGCAACGACGAAGCCAGAATTGATTCACATGCTTTTCTAATTTCAGCAGAAACAGACACATCTAGTAGCGGTTGCAAAGAAGCAGGAACACTTGCAGATGTGCATGTATAGGATGTGTGCAAGAAATACTCTAATTTTCTCTCTGTCACATGCTCTAAGAAGCCTTTTCTATACAGAAAAGTACTGTCACGTATTCTGATGAGAACACATCATTCTTCCTGTGCAATAATAGATATATGGACAATCTTTTCTGCAGTAATAAATGGCCTTTTTGCTCTTAAATATGCCATTTTAAAAAGTAACTTGCTTAACTGTGTTAAAATCCCTCATACACTGGTATCATGTTGTAGCAGTCTACCTGAGAATTACTGAGGGATTTGGATCACAGGTAGAGGCTGAGGGAAGGAGGCTCATTTGGGAATTTAAATATGAAATATTTCAGATTTGGTCCCCTACAAAAACGGGGGCTTTGATCTACTAAATTGATAGACATTAATGAAGCACAAAAGAGAAGCTGAGATACAGCAATTATGAAGGTTGTAACCTTTCTATTTCCACAACTGTCCCACTTAATAGTCAAGCATCCGCAGGTGAAAGGTTCTGCTGCAAAATGGAAACAAAAAAAGAGAGATCAGTTAATCTTTAAACTTAAAATTGAGCAAATAGCACCATGCCAACACAGTCTCCCATATATGAAGGAATTCATAAATATCCTGCATCAACACACTGCCATATTGAACTCTCCATCTTCCAGTGATGCCCACAGGATTTGCACATGCAGTTTTACCGGAGCAAGTGGCTTCAAGTCCAGAGTCACAGGCACAATGGTCATTATCCAAGTTCCTGTGTTTGTGGACAAATGTTTTGAGGTTTTGCAAGGATCTGTATAACTTCAGCTGCTTGGGGAAATTTAAGGGCTTGCAGAATCTAGCTTTAAAAATAAAAAGCAAACAAAGTCAGCCCCTCCATATTCTTTTACTGGGTTTGGGGGGATTTATTCTGGTTTGGTTTTTTTAGATCCATGTTTGCATGTAACATCCATCTTTATTGTTTGACATAAGAATGTAGCTTTCACAGGTGTGGATTTGGCTGTGGTATAGAAAAACACATGTTTTTGAGAATTGCAAGGGCAAGTCTATGTCATGGGGGGTGTGCAGAATTCCAGCCAGCACACAGTTGTATCTGAACCACCTGCTGCATTACAAACATACTGAATAGCCTTTGGGGAGGCTTGTTTTCTCTTTTCCACTTACCTTTTCTTCTCTATATGTTTTTCTTTAAAAAGAAAAACAAACCAATCTATAGGCAGAGAATCATGACCTTGGTCTTCTCTTCCAGGCAACTTTCCCTTTTGCCTTTTCCACTGATTAGTGCTCTTTTAAACGCTAGCCAGAAATGGGATTAGTTTAAGTTTTTCACAAATAAAATAAATGACTAAGTGATGTGTGGTGAAGGGCAGAGGAAAAGGAAAGATTTTCACGTGTGTCTCTACCTCTTATGAATCAAATATGGCTTCTTCCTTCAAATTGGCCTCTATCAGGGGGCCGAGCTACCCTGAAGGTTAGCTAAAGCCCTATCTCATGCTGAGATGGTATTTACTGGATGATGAATATATTAGTTCAAATTTCAATTGATTCAATGGAAGGATAATGTTGATACCGTATTTACTGCTGTGTTTCAGTAGTGTAGGCCAATCATTAGTGTGGAGAGTGGGGAAAAAAAAACTTAAAGGTGACACTGTCTGAAATGCAGGAAATGAACAGTGCTTTATAAATAATATATTTATCCTATTATGTTAATTTTTCAAAACAAGCTTAGAGTTAAGTGTAATGTTCGATCACTTGCTGCATCTATACTAGCATATTCTTAGATTGTTTAGTCACATCTAGAAATATGTTCTTCATATTTGTGGTTGCTAAAGTAAATAGAAATCAATGAAAGTAGCAAAAGTGCTGAAGTCATTTCAATAAGTGAAGAGCTCATTAATTTAAATTTCACACTTGACATTGTTACGTACTAATCATAGAAAATAAGGCATTGACTTCTAAATATGTTCCAAGACATGAAAGTATCCTGCAACTTTATTTTCAAAGTGGCATTGACATTAGAAGGAAAGACCTCTGACTGCAGCAGTTTAGGCAGCTGTTAATGATAGTAAACTTTCTTGAAAGCCTGAAGTTCATTCATATGGATGACATAAGCTTGAGGAGTTAGCAAGCAAGCAGCATTGAGATACTGGGACTAAACATGTTCTGAAACATCAAAAAGCTCTTCCTGCCGTTTTCAAACATCTAAAAATATGTGTGAAGCCTGTTCACAATTTAATGGGAGATATACAGAGAGCTGGGGGTGGTTACACAGGAAATTAGAAAAGCCTCTTCTCATCAGAGTGAAATAAATATGCCACCAAATAAGAAACGTAATTGGAGGGGTGTGTCAGTTCTGTTGATGTCAAGCAGGTGTTCATAAATTAGAATTAAACATTTATAATTGATATTAGTGATAAGAAATTATTTTAAATTACACTGAAGAGAGATACCTAACTTGTCTCTCTCCCTCACTTTCCATGTGAAAAAGAGAGGGTTGGAAATGCCATTTCCCCCAGCTATCTTTTCCAGTGTAGACTGATCTTCTATTCACCTGCTTTCCCATGAAACATTGCATAATGCAGGATGCAACGGAAGTAGCTTAGAAGGAAGACTGCATTGCAGTTGCAATGCAGTAAGTAGCTTTACTTGTAGATAATGGGATGCAGGTAGGTAGCATTGAGTTGGTGATTGCTGGTTGATAGGTGCAAGGATGCTATCTCCTTTCCATTTGTTGTCTTATCAGCCTCTTAGTCATGGAGAACTCCCATTCATGGAGAATGAGTGTATTTCATTCTCCTGCCCTTGAGAACATCTTCTGTGTGGCTTGGAATAGTCAAGAGAATTCAGAATTCTTAGCACTCCCAACATAGATGCTGTAAGGGTCATGGCATACAGATCTTTTATTGTCAACCACGTTAAAGAGTTAAGTCAAGTAACGTTGTTCAGACTTGCTCAAAAGACAAACCCTGTCTAGCATTTAGTCCACTGTAAATAAGTTGCTGTAACTGTTGTGAAAATCTTTTCTGATCCAGTATATGAATCATGACTAAGAATTTAAATATGAATCTTGCGGTGTGTCCACAATATATTTTAAAGCACAGGTATTTTTTGATGTTACAGTCTCTCGCTTAACACTGGAAGGAATCAGTAGTAGTGGTAAGAACAGCTTCAGCATGAGAACATGGTGTGTATCTGAATGCACTGCTAAGTTGACTTAAGTCTAGTATTTACTCAAATCTTTACTAATGGATACAGTATTTCCAGATCAAGAAGCGGAGGACAATAAAAATGTACATGGTGTGTAAGTGCATTACTACGTTACAGCTCTATGTGGCCTATTTTTTCACAAGTTTCCAGTAAAAATTTGGATAAATTATAACAATATGGATAGCTCAAACTTTGGCCATCAATCTAATTTTATCTATCTAGTACATATTACTATTGATTTTTGGGTTGATGATTTTGGGTTGACCTCTTCAGTAACAAAATTTCTATAGCCATTTTCACTTTGGATTTACATGCTTTTTGAACTTAAATTTGCGAATAAAACTGTCAGACCCAGTGAGCTATTGACTGGCTTATCTTTGCTAAGTAGAAATTAAAGTTTCTCAGCAGAAACTGTGCATTTTACAAACCTGTCCAGTTCCATTCTGATATGAAATGGGAGCAAAGTGCGTCCCTCTTATTCAGAGAGTATTTACAATACAGGATTGCATTCAGAAACTGAGCTATTACTGAGAGCCCTCCTATTGAATGGAACAATTGGAAAGGTGGTATACCACAGGGCTTAAATCAATGCAAGGTAGTGGTTTGCCTTCCTTTTCGACCAGTGTGCTTTTGGGGAATAAATATCTGTATTGCAATTTGCAATTTACTGTAAGTTTTCCTGATAAATATAAAAAAAACCCTCCCTTTTTCCCCATGATGTTCTTGTCACTCCTGTTTTCCCTTCAGAATCTTCCAACTAATAGTAAAAAGAAAAGCATTTATAGTAGGAAACTAAAGAAATAAAATTGGTAGTTTAAATATTATGCCAAACATGAGATTTAACTTACTGTAAACATTTCATCAGATAATATATCTCTATGGGGATAAAGCAAAGCAGTTCTGTTCTACCCTTCTGATTTAAGACATGGACCTTTTCTGACATTCATGTGGAGTTATGCATGAAATATTAACTGACTCTGTCCATACATACACAAGTATATATATTTGGGGCTTCTGTCCTGTGCATCCCTGAAAAAATGTTCTGATCTGTGACAGTGTTTGGCTTGATAAGGAGAAAGAAGGTTGCAATAAGGGTGCCCTGGTCCTCAAATGTTGGCATTACACTATTCCTCTTGTCAGGTAGGTGTAAGATTTCACTGTGTGGTAGTACTTCTATCCCAAAGTCTGGCTTGTGCAAACTAGTTTTTGTGCCATGTATCAGCTTTGACAACACATTCTCTGTGCAAAAAGCATGTGCAACAGCTTCAGGATCTTTAAAATATGGGTCTGGAATGAAAAAGAGTGATGCAGAATGGATAGGAATAGAAACCTTAGAGGAGACAAGATGATCTGAACCATCTGCAAGTGAAGGTAAGCAAACAGCTGCAGCAGGGCAAAGACAGCAGGGAATGCATGCAATTAGCTTCTGCTTCACATTGGGGAACTATCATTTCATTTTATAGCTTTGTTGACAATCCTCTAATTTTGTTTTTTATTGTGAATGACATCATCAATACTATTAGATGGAAGAACAGTTCACTAACAGATGGCTTTGTACCGTATCCAGTATGGCGCCCAGCATATCACCTTATATTTACTTTCTTTCATGAGTGTATTTTACCTGGAGGATCCACGACAAGTGTAAGGTGCTACACCTGGGTAGGAGCAATCCCAGGCACAGCTACAGGCTGGGCAGAGAAGGGATTCAGAGCAGCCCTGCGGAGAAGGACTTGGGGGTGTTGGTCAATGAGAAAATGAACATGAGCCAGCAGTGTGTGCTTGCAGCCCAGAAAGCCAACCGTATCCTGGGCTGCATCAAGAGGAGCATGATCAGCAGGTCAAAGGAGGTGATCCTTCCCCTCCACTCTGCTCTCGTGAGACCCTACTTGGAGTACTGCGTACAGTTCTGGTGTCCTCAACATAAAAAGGACATGGAACTGTTGGAACAAGTCCAGAGGAGGGCCACGAGGATGATCAGGGGACTGGAGCACCTCCTGTATGAAGACAGGCTGAGAAAGTTGGGGCTGTTCAGCCTGGAGAAGAGAAGGCTGTGTGGAGACCTCATAGCAGCCTTCCAGTATCTGAAGGCAGGCTATAGAGATGCTGGTGAGGAACTCTTCATGAGGGACTGTAGTGATAGGACAAGGGGCAAAGGGTTCAAACTTAAACAGGGGAAGTTTAGATTGGATATGAGGAAGAAATTCTTTACTGTAAGGGTGGTGAGGCACTGGAATGGGTTGCCCAGGGAAGTTGTGAATGCTCCATCCCTGGCAGTGTTCAAGGCCAGGTTGGACAGAGCCTTGGGTGACATGGTTAATGTGAGGTGACCCTGCCCATGGCAGGGGGGTTGGAACTAGGTGATCTTAAGGTCCTTTCCAACCCTAACTATTCTATGATTCTATGATTCTATGAACTTGTGTTTAACTGTTGATCCTGTGTAGCTATCAGTGAGCCATAAGGCAATAAACAAAATTTCAGTAACATTTTGCTTACTAATTAATGAAGAAACTTAACATGTTTTGAATTTACTTGTTCATTTTACTTTTCACTTACTTGTTCAATTTCCTAGAAAAGAAAGGATAGCAGTTCCAATTGAAATGGGGAAAAAGTAAACTATGTCACTGTATGGTATGCTAAAGAGTAAGCTAAATCTCTTCTGAGTCCTTTCTTTCTCCCTTGTAAATCTGCCCTGGCCACTAATGGTGAAGCAGCTAAGGGTGTCATGTTTTCAGGGCATGCAGTTTTGCCAGTGTATTGGCAGACCTCAAATAGGGTGGTGAAGGTCTTGTGTTTAAAGTACAATTTAGGAGAGTCCTCTATTTGTCTGAATTGGTGAATGAACAAAGACTATATACATACAAACAGCCTAAGTACAAATTCATCAGCCTAGTTAACAAGAATCTGCAGGTAAATGGGACACTTCTATACTGAATGTGATAGTACTATACCAGCCTCTTGGCCAAGGAATTCTTGGTAGTATGTGGGATGCTGGAAACAAGGTCAGTGCATAATCTGGAACCAGTAGATGTAAGGGAGGCAGAATGTTTAAAGGGAAATTTAAGTATCCATTGAGTTCTTGGAAATGTATAGAATCCCTAAACTTGAACTAAAAATGTTGCATTATTTGCTTTACTTCAAGCTCCAGATATTCCAGATGCGGTATATTTTTGCTGATATCATGCAAAAACTAAACTAATATATTCATGAGAATTCACTGACATGTTGGTGGATTTAATGGCATAGACTCCTCCTAAGAAAGTATCTGGTGTTAACAGAGCAAGATTTTTTCAGTACTTGGATGACTTCATTTCCCTTGTAAAATTTAATTAAATTGGTTGAGAGAAATACATGTTGATTAGTTTGGGCTAAAAAAAACCAGAACAAACAACACTCTAATAGAAGCCAAAGAAGCTGGAATGCCAGCCCTGAGTAGCTGTATGGAGAAGAGCAGATTGATGTCATATGTATCAGAATTCTAAGTAGTGTCCCTAGTTCTTTTGATATTTAGTCATATTTCAGTCTAGTTCCTAAAAGGTTTTCTTTTTTGTTTGGTTTAAATTATGTTTTTGCTGCCAGATGTTTAGACCTGCAGTAAGTCATGCAGCCTACAGGATGGAGGCCCAAGCTGTGTTAGTGTCCTTCTTCCTCAGCTAGTCCTGATTATCATCCAGCTGGAGGATTAAAAGGTTGCTGAGCCTGTTGAAGAAGGTAGAAAATGTATAGTCATCATCCAGTTCACTTGCCAAATACGTATATGAAAATATGATTCTTCTTAAAATAAAAGTTTATGGCAAGCTATGTCTGTCTCAGTATCCAGAATGGGGATCTGAAAATAAGACCACCTGGGCACTTAAAGTAAGCTTCGTACACTAACTTCAATCATCTTAAAATGGGACTCCAAGACCTATTATTTTACTACTATTTGACCCATCCTCCTGTTAGGATCTTTACAAAGTAATTAATAATGGTTTGTAAATTCATCATTATGACTGTGTCTAGTACCATGCTATCATTTGTATTTTTGCAATGACTTACTGATTTCCTTCTTATTTCCATTTCTTACAATCAGGACAAGTAGGATGGGAAGATATTTTGTTTTCTGTTCGACAGTATAGTGTCCATATAATGTTTAGCTTACCTTGTAGTTTATAGGTGATTTTGACACTTAGAGAACACCCTGCTACCTGTATGATCTCACTGTGCAAGCAGTGATGGAACCTTTCCTGTGAAATATCTGTGCCCAAGGTTTGCTCGTCACTAAGGTCTTAAGGCCATATTGTATGCCAAAGTATAATTCTCTCTGGTGGTTCTGGCAGAGGTTGCTGTGGATGGTTGTTCTGGAAATAGATGCTTTGGATGCTCATGAACTGGAGGAAGAGAGACTATAAAATTAAGGTCTATATTCATAATCTTTGCACTTACTTCCAGAGTTTCACATATTTGTATGTCTAAATTAATATACTTTTCTTATAGATGGTCTTTTCTGCTGTATATCTAGATCTGTCACATGTTTTTTGGTGTTCTATTTAAAACCTATCAATACACCTAGCTTTGAGGCTTATCAGCTGACAAAAAATCTAAGCTATGGTGCAAGCTGTTTCTGACCATTCTATTCAGTCCAATAACACAGCTCATACTAACAGTTTAATATATTTGGTTGTCTGCACAAAAAAGCTAACAGAGAAATGCACTAGTTTAGTGACATATTCAGGGTTAACAACTCAGCTCCCAAACCTATAGTACTTGGAGTCAGTGAAAATGCTGCTTAAAGGAGGACTGCACACCTGGGCTTTGTATGAAACAACTAAGAAAACTATGCTAAGAATAGTAGGATATTTGATTGCTAATAGTATGCTGTATTAGAAACAAAGGATGGGGGGTCCCTTACGCTGTGGATGTCAGATCTTTGGAAATAGTTGCCAGAGAATCTTGTAGGTACTTACAGTTTACAGTGGCTGAAAAGGTGGTGAAGTTCATGGGAGAGACATTCATTGATGGCTAGTAAATGTGTAAGAACCACCTCTACTTCAGAATATCCCCAAGCTGAAAATAGGAGGAAGCTGGAGGATATGAGAGGGAAGCATGTTTGCCCTCTTATTCTTCTGCAGACGTCTGCTTATGACCTTGGAGGCAGAGTAAAACAGTAGATGGACCTGCTGAGCTGAAGCAGTATGTTTGTTGTGAAACATGGTGGAGCTGTAATTATTGAACCTTTAAATAGCAACATGCTAATAGGTTTCCTGATGTACAAAGTGAGAATAAAATGTCTGCCCTGTTGCAAGCTGGGTTTGGTATATTTAAGTTGTTTTCTCACTGATTTTTACAAGATGATAAGCTTGCAGATGGACATTCTTTTAAGCCATAAATACCATGCACGCTGTCATGCCTAGCAGTACAGATAAAGCCAATGGGATGTTAAAAACAGTTGAAGTGCATTCCTTCTCTACCTGGTTTACCCAGATGAAGCTGTCTGCTATCAGTTTGGGCATACGGTGTTTGACCCTTGCTTGTAGGTATAAATAAAATAAAGCTTCCATCACTTAGTCACAATGCACTGAATGACAAATTTGTCCACAGCAGTTGACCTGAAAAGTGGAGGCTTAACCTTACACAGAAGCCTCTGAAGTTTCTTGCATCTGCTTTATCTCTGTAAACATTCTCCAATGTTTCCCCATCTTATTTCAGACAAGGCTCCTGGGACTCTGTGGTTGCAGACTGGTTCTCTGAATTTTATGTTCTGTTACACTCTTCTTGATTTTGTTTTTCCTGCTATGTCAGTCTGGAGAAAAAGTATGGAGCAACATGAACTGTGCTTTTTGCTTGAGTTCGTGCTCCTTTTTCTTGACACAAACTCATTTTTTAAAAATATAATTTAATGTAGTTCAGGATATGAATTCTATGAATTTTTTTATCATGCCACAATATTAGTATTGTTACAGGTCTTTAAGCTTTTCTCATCACAAATCTGAGTAATATAGGTAATAAATTGTATTAGTGGAAGTGCCTGATTGAAATACAAAGTTGTGAGAATATTACTTAGAAGCAGTATGTGCATACGTTATCTTTTACTGATAATGAGATCAACACTGAGGTACAAGAAATCACTTCCAAAGTGTGAATTCAAAGGCAAAAAAACAATTGATGGGCATTCAATTAAGTTTCCTGCCTATGGGCCTTTGCAGGTTGTAAACTCTTTACTTTGCATCATACTGAATAGGAGGAGAACAGAGAAGCAACTTCTGGAGTCAGTGTCTTAAACCTCTACCCTTAAACATTTGCAAAAAGATACATTATTTCTCCTTATGCTTTTTAAACCTCCCCATTGTGTATCGAAATGCCAAGTGCAATTCCATGTTCCAAGTATGTAGAGAGAGTATGCACTGATAATTCTGTTGTAAATTGGGATCATTGACAGAACTCCTGTTAGGAGAAAGTTGATATTTTATATCTAGAACATTATTTATCCAAATATTTTCTATTCACCTGGGCAAAGGAGAGAAGAGTGTGATGTACTACAATACTACAGTGTTCAGTTCTACTGTATAATCTCATTCGTAGAAATGAGACACTCCTAGTTTCATATTTAAATCAAGATTAGAAAGTTACTGCATTTCTTACATTTATTCAGGAGAAAGAATTTTTTCCTCTGTTTTCTTGCTGTTCTGTAGATCTTTCTTGGGAATTGGGCAACATTTTAAACCACATCCCACAAGCTAAAAGTGAAGGATTCCAAGCTAGACAGCTGAAGAAACTTTGTGTGTTTTGGGCATGTTCCTGACAAATTTCCATACTTACTTTGCTCTCCAGTAAGGGAAAAGGTCAGCCCTAGCTGTTTCCATGGCTGCTTGTTCATATTTAGAGAGGGACTAAACAGACACAGTTATGTTCTTCAGTTCAAGTCTGCAAGATCATGATGAGGACTTGGAGTGGGGACTTGACTGCTTATCTTGAAGTTCCTTTGCTCCTGTGAGCTGCACTGAATGCATACACATGAACGGAACATGGGCAGCTAGGGAAAAGCATAACTGAATTTCTTCATCTTTTCATTTCTGTGGAACATGGAAAATATATCAGCTGTTCTTCTGCCTATGTGTGTTAATGACTATCTTGCACATTTCAATTATTATTTTGCCTGTTCATTAGTGTGATTTATTTCCTTGTAAGACGAAAAGGACTGCCTGTACTACGCACAAGATCTGTACTACTACAGATCAAGGGTCTGTTTTGCTCAGTATCTTGTATATACCTGGGAAAGACCAAAAGAACAAATCAAGCATGCAGTAAATATTCCCAGAATATTCTTGCCATATTGCCTGAGTTATGGCTCAACATCTTCCATGAGCTTATCTATCCTTTCTGAACACATGCAACCATTCTGCAGCCAAGATGTCACCAGGACTAACTGCGTATAAAAGACCAGAATGTTGTGTTTACTACAGAAATTACTTAGTTACTGCAGAAGATCTTGGCTTTTAAAGGCATACAGTTCTGAATTATGATCCTACATAGAAAGTTCTGATTTGTCTTTTTGAAGGCTCTGAATTAAGATTCAAAGTCCCAATGGAAGTTAGAATAGATGTACTTGTATCACAGAGACACAGGCCTGCCTGTTCTCTTTTCACCTTGACAAGTCATTTCAATGACTTTCCATAAGGTAACGCAGAAGAAGGGGGATCACATCAGAAATCCCCCTCCATCTCTCCCTCCTTGCAGGCACAAGTCCTTGCCTGAGAAACAAATTCTCTCAACTTTATCTAAAGAGGATCATACACCTTCTGCTGTAGTTCCCAGACATTGTTAATTGTTGTTAATTTCCAACACCTCATTAATTATTTGCTATTAAAGATATGAGTGAGGCAAATGCCCTTCACCCATGGATAGTCACAAGAATGGACCATTAATAACTACAAAAATGTTTTACTTTTGATGTTGAAAGGGAAGTTGTATGAAAGTCACTTTGCATGCAAGAAAAGCCTGATGCAGCATCAAGGTGTCATTTAATAAAGGCCTGGGTATGAACAATGCCTTAACATGCAAAAGAAAACAGGGAACAATGAGAAAACTGGAGCTGATGTAATCAACAGTTAGAAGTAGTAGCCTCCTCCCCGCTGCATTGTCTCATTTAACTTGTTTTAAATAGCAATAATTTTGATTCAATACATGCTGATGATACTTCCCGTAAAAAACTCACTTTGAGCTTTGTTATTTAGCATGCAAAGCAGTACATTAGGCTAGTATTCTTATTATGTTAGGTTTGAGAAGCCTCAGTCAAGACGGAGACTATTAACGAAGGTTGTAGTAAGGCACAGTCTCCAATCAAGGAATTCATAGCAAAGATAGAAAAATGCATGAAGGGATCATGAGCATTCCTCAGAAGTATGAATGTGTTCCCTTAGGTGAGGCTAGGAATTGTCCTGTATCCTAGGAGCTGGGAAAGGATGATCATTATTTTCATGATAGTAATGTAACAGAAAAGGATTTTTTTCTGCCCTTTCTCAGCTTGCATTCAAAGCTAAGCCTTTCAGAATGGTTTCCACAAGAGCAAGGTTTGACCTTCTTAGCCAAAATTTTGGCTAAATCTACAGCTACTGTCCAATAACATCTTCACTGTTGCCTTTGGCTTGTGAGTCTGCTTTACCATAGCCTACAGCTGTTAGAAATCCATCAGATGTCATTTCAAGGGACTTGCTAATCTTTGACTGTTAGTGCCTGATACTTAGGTGAGGTGGAAAGTTTTAGGGCTGTTATTGCCCTCCTTTCTCTGTTCTGAAAAAGGTGCCATCAAATTAATCTTAAAATATATCCATTTTGCTTCTTCTCTTTTTACCTATTTTTTACCAGCTTTCACTTTTATCTGGAACATTTAGTCACTCATTGCACAGATGTTTGGTAATGGCAGCCCCATGGCTCGCTGAAAATCAGTATCAGATTCTAGCCTGGAACCCAAAATTAGATTATTGGCTTTAATCTTTCACTGTTTTAGCTGCAGGGACTGAGTGACTGCCAGAGAGGGACAGTAACTTCTGCTGCTGCTGCTGCAACCCAAGTCAAAGTAGAGCTGTAAGTCAAAGTAGAGCTGTGAATCAAAGCCTTCATTTTCCATTGTTCACAGCCTGTTACATTCACTTCAATTAACCTTTTTAAATGATATTAATATGCAAGGCAATGAATTGCAGCAGCAGGGAAGTTTGCACACCACCCCTCTGTGTCTCTGTTATGGGCTCCACACGTTCTTCAGGGAATGGGTGGGTTGTAGTTTCAATAATTTGTGCAGAGGAGAAATTTCTTTAGCTTACTCCAAAAAGGTCCGTGAAGCAGAGCCAACAGGTCGTGTGGGCAAAGACTGAAGAATCCTGTTCACCTAAGCCAAGTTACTTGCAGAAATAGTTCCATATATTATCCGTTGCGCAGGAAATCTGAAGCAGAGCCAGGAAATGTTTCTGCATCTTCTGAGCTATGTTACACCTTTTTAATACCAGAGCTACCTTCCAAAGCCAAGTTTTAATTCAATGAGTTGAGCCAGAACTGAAAATTCTCTGACATCCAGCTTACAATCTAGTCAGTATAGGGGAGTTTGGACTGCTCCATAGCTGCAGTCCTCTTGATGCTGCAGAATGCTCCTCTGAGAGGAAGATGGGGATTCATAACGCTGTTGGATCTCACCTAATTAGATTATTACCTAGGTAGTACTACTTTTGTCTTTTTTAATTTGTTCCATGATGTGAAATAATAAAGAAATAAACACAGACCTAAATCTTTGCTTCTGAGAAAGATGCTAGCCTTGAAGGCTGAAAAAGGGCCATTAGGACATCTCTTTATTTCTATAGAAATTTTGGCCTTCCTGACATTGTCTCCTTTCACTGGATCCTGGGACCTTCTCCATAGGCCTCCAGCCTTGCTTTGGAGAGCTAGAAAGGCAAGACATCTACCATTGTCCTGATTATTTTGCCTCTATAGCTGATAAGCTTCAGTGATTAACAATTCAGCAGTCAAAGATGAATATTTTATATTAAAAAAACAGATTGACTCTGCAAACACTTGAAAGTTACCCTCAAAAATACTGACTGCATAATGCAATCTCAAGAGTTACATTAAAGCGCTGAATAATACCATATAGCCTTGTCTCAAATTTCACTTTGGAACAGATAAAACCTTCCCAGGAAGTATTTTCACCAGATGCTACATCTGTAGTTGTTTTAGAAGAGCTGAAGTACAATGAAGTACCTGACCTAAGACTTTCCAAGATACAAAGTTCCTGGTTGGTGCTAAAGCTTCATTTTTAATTCATTCTTTATTATGGAAGTTGCTCTCTCTAGGAGTTTAAGCTGTGATCAGGAGCACAGCCAGGACAGATAAGGCACATGAACCTTGCCCTGAAAGCTGTCAAACTATCAGAGCTGAGCAGTCAGCTACACTGGAGACAGGTCTCTTTCAGGCACTAGTTCAAGCTGAATTTATTCTCAATCACCTCCAAGACTCACTGAAAATGGAATGCACCAAAATGATATATGACTTTTAAAAGTTTACAATCTATGTGCTTACAGGTTATTGTCAGGAGGTAATAAGAAAAGAGAAAACAACAAAGACTTCCTCTGCCCATGTGCATACCAGCATTTACACATGCTAATACAGACATAAAACCTCATGTGTATCTAATGATAATTACATATTACAGTACTTATTACAGTGGATTTTAGACTTAAACAAAATCCCTAATCAACAGGGTTTCATGAATTAGAGAAATAGAAACCATATGGATATTCATTTTAATATGTTTTGATGGAAAAACTTCATATTTGGTTTGAAAATTAGTTTTGCAATCTGTTTGGGTTTCTATATTCTGCGCTGTGATAATTATTTTCTTGGGTTTTGCAATGACTGACATGTAGTCACTAGTGTTTTGTGCTTACTTTGCTTGCATTGCAATGCGGTTTCTTTGGGAAGGAAACAATGCACCATTGCTGCATATGTACATAACATAACATTTGTTATGTTATTGTACAGTATCTTGCACAGTGGTCCTAAATGCTCCTGTATATTATTTAAGTATAATTAATGTACAGTCATTAAGTTTCTATTTCTCTATTTCTGTTTCTGCTGGAAACCAGATTAATCCGTGAGTCCTGTGAAGTTGATGAAAATTTAATACTAGGCAGTCCTGAGCCTGAAAATTATGTTTATTTTGACTTCCTGTGTTTGGAACATGTAGGTGGTGTACACCTTTATCAGAGAATAATAGAAAATCTTACATTTCTGCACTAAAAAGTAGTGAAACAAAGCAAACAAACACAAAAAAAGGAAGCAAGTTTCCTGGAGATGAGGCAATGGAGATATACACAAACGTAATAGCTGTGTCTCCAAACAGTACATACACAAATGTGCACCTGTAACTTAAAAGCTTGGTTGTGATGGACCAAAAAATTGGGGTTTTTATATTTTAAAGGTATATTCTTTCTTATGGGTGTATTCTTTTAGCTTCAATCTGACCAGAGAGTGTAAAGTCTGTTTTTCAATTATCAGCATGACATTTTCTAATTCTTTATTTGTAAGCAAAACCCTTTTTCCATTGCAAAAGAAAAGCAGAAATCTTGCAACCAGTGTATTTATCTCTCTTCAGGGTCTGGAGGTTAATATCCAATAGCTCATAACATCTTTATTATAATGCATTTATAATGATTTACTGGAATGATTGTAGCTACATATCTAATGTCAAAGACTAGATTTGGCATGGTGGAAAATGTCGTATCCTTGGGTAGCTCTAGGGGAAATAAGGCCTCTGCCAGTACTTTCTGTGTAATTCTACTAACTGTAATAAGTATAGGGGTAATTGCATTAATGTCAATTAAACTATTAATAATGCCCATCCTGTCATTCCTAAATATAGCAGTCACTCATACATATTACTGTCGCCTGTAAGGACTGTACGTAAATGAGATCATGGCTTATTTATACTTTGAAATCTGGCTGACAGCCAGTCTTGTATCTCTTGTATAACACCAGAATAGCTATTATTTTGGAGAGAAATAACCTACGCTGCTTGAAGAGGCTGTGTCCTGTAACTGTGATATTGATCACCTCATGCTAAATACACAGATCCTATGTAATTTACAGACTCCTAGGATGCCAGCAGGGCACTCTATCATTTCCATTCATGTCAGAGGGAGCTTTTTCATGACCGACAAAGATCTTTAGTGATGCTCATACCATCTTGGTGCACCTGAAGAAATGTCATCTCTGTTGATGACTTCAGTTTTCCCGTATGATAGCCATAACTAGTGGTGTGACTGCCCTTGCTAACCGTCTATTGTGGCCTCCAGTATTTTGGCTGCATTTATGAAATTAATTCTGTTTCTAATACCATTGTTAATTTGCCTTAAGCATGATTAAACCGTTTAAAGACAGAGTCCTGGAATAATGCAAATGGACATGCAATCTTCATAAAACATGCACCGATTAATATTTGATAAAGCAGTTGCTGAAAATTGATTCAATAGTTTCACAAAATGAACAACTAGTTGGTGTGTCATGCAGTGCTTCAAAGATGGTGGTTAAATGTTCAATATCATCAGCTGTAGTGTGCAGAAAATTGTCATTAGAAAATTTCAAGGGTTACCAAAGCAGTCACTCTCAGAGCTGGGCTGCCCTTCAGGCAAGAGGACAGAAAAATATGACAGGAACCTTTCAGTCAGAGCACATGACAAATGAGAGGCCGTGATCAGTTCCCACAGGAAGACAGAGAGAAGTACCATGAGCTGCCTACATCAAGGAGCAGGAAAGGAGGCAACAGATGATATGTATGCATTAAGGGCGAGAGGGGAAAGGGAAGTGAGAATAAGACTGGAATTGTTTGTGAACATCTCTGGTATTCTAATGCTGCTCAGTCCTCTACCATCTCCAGAGAGCCCGGAATAAGGTTATAATAAGTGAAGTCATTTTTGTAATAAAGTTGGCTGTAGCTGTAGGCCATAAATCACACGTTCAGGTGCTCAAACTTACGCATTTCTCTCTTGCCTCACACTCTCTTCCTATTAATACTTTGATTTGGATGAAAATTTTCCCTGAATACTAAGGCAGGAAGGGTGAAATATTATTTCATCCCTATAGAGAATATGTTTACATATGACTTACTTAGTAGGATTGTTTTCTGTAGAGTAACATCATTTTCTTCTGCCAAAGGAAAACAAAATTTCAATGACCCCGCTACTTCCATTTTATTTTAACTGATTACTACCACAAAGTTTTAATGAGTCTACAGTTGCTGTGAGTAGTAGCCATCAGGTAGACTGCCATCAGCAAGTTTGTGTCCTGTAGAACTGAATCTTACTCGTGATTCAGCTTTCATTTGTCCCTTCCTTACTCATTTATTCCTTGTTCCAGCGAAGTTAAAATACCCCCGGCAATGCATCATGCCTCAAAACCATGTAACACAACAGAAAATAAACTGGCGTATTTACAGTCATTAGCATTTTAAGAACAGCTGAATGCATTGATACCTCATTTCTCCCTTTTATGTCAAAACTCGTCAGCTTTGTTAACTAAGCGTATTTGAAACAGCTGTTTAAACCCTCTTCCCTTATTTTAATTTCTTTCATAACTTCTCCTTTTAAGTACATGTCCAGTAAAAAATGGCTTCTTCCTTTAAATAAGGGTCCAATGCAGAATGAGAATGAATGTTGTCATATGAAGTGCATTTCAAATGTAATAAAGCAGAAAGGAGTTCCTGGCCCCTGTGTCAGTTGTAAGAGGGTGCATAGTGCGATCACTGTAGCTCAGTGGCTGCAAAGCAGAAAATGAAGATTGTAAAAACGTCACATAAAGAAAAAATGCACAGTGGATTCATTTTGCGATGCTCATAATTCAGTAATGCCTTTAAGTAGCTAGAAGAAATATAATAAATGTTTTTCCACAACATTGATCATACTGTATCAGAGGAAATATTAGTGTGCAGGGAGCCATGATTATGCTGGTAGTAATTCTCGGTGCAGAAAACTCCTAGAAGATGGGACCCTTTATAGGCTGAACTTTTATTGTCTGCAGTTATTTACCTTTAAGAATACGCCTAATACACTGTCCTATAACTAAATATTTTTGTAAAAACTCAAACCAGCAACTGTCAGTAAATCAGAAACCCTGTTACCACCTTATACAATTTATGTTTTCCTATGGCCACACTGATACCTTCTGAGGTACAAAAAATGACCAAATGACCATGTAAAACAAATTTCCCTGCTCTATTCTAAGATCTGGATTTGGTCTGACAGGTTTATTCTGCACGATCCCATCAAACCATTGTCTGCAAGTATAAAGTATCCCTAAGAAATTGAATGCAATGTTAGATTAAGCAATAGCATAAAGTACACGGTTACCTGAAGGTTATAAGCGAACACACACAGACCACCACGGGCTTCTTTACCGTACTGAAAACCTCACTATAAGTCATCAAAACGCGTCTGGCCTTCTGGATGTCACGAGGACGGTACTGATTCCTAGCGCCGGCCTCTTGCTCCTCAAGGTGGCAGGACCTGGTAGTGCTGGTGGGAGGCGTGGATGAGCCCTGTGGGAGGGGGACAACCGGCTCCGGGACCAGAGGGACCGGTGAGCCAGCCATACCATGCTCTGGTACAGGGACAGCACATGGGCCCTGGGCCCAAGGAAAGAATGTGGAGGGTACCAAAAGGTTCTTCCATGAACGCTGAGATGGGTCTTACTGTGCTGGAAGGGAAGGGCAGGCTGGTCATGGTGTGTGGAGGGCTTGCGTGCCAATGCACCTGTTAGTGGCTTCTGGTCTCTGATACATTGTGCTCTTTCTAGACACGGCACTAAAATATTCATGTTCATTTATCATTAGGCTCCTTTTCAAAAGAGTGGTTGAACATGGTTAGAGCTTTAGGCAACAAACTATGCCTATATACTTCCAAAGTAAGGCTCACAAGCCAAAAATAGCACTCCTGCAACATGATTTGCTGGGCCAGGGCTAAATGAGCAAGTTTTCTGCGCTGATCATTGGCTCAAGCCCGGCAGAGCATCTGCTCTCTGAAGATAGGGGTTGGGTTTGTTTCCTTGGTAGGCGGTTTAGGCAAGAGTAATGTGATTGTTCCCCTGAGTAGTTATTCCCTCAACCTTGAAACTCTTTTGTTTGTTTGCTTTTTCTGGAAACACACACTGTGATTTTTCTTATGTTTAGAATAACAGATTTTTTTTCTTGCTTTGAATAAAAATTCTCCCTCTATCTCTCGTGGGCTAGTAGCTTGGGTTAGAGACTAAAGGGTCAGCCCTGTATAAGCTGTCCTTGGCTGTATCAGTGCTTTGCGACATGATTTCAGGCAAGTAACCTGAACTTTCTGTGGTTTAGTCTATCTATTCTTATAAGTGATTAAAATCATAAGCACATCTGCCAGCAGTTATCACATAGGACTTAAATAGTAAAAGGCCTTTGCCAGGTTGTGTCAAAACAAGGAAATTGTGCAAGACTGAGAATTGTCAAATCATATACTTTTTTAAAAGCAACTGGGGATATTTAATGCTCTTTGTGAAAGAATTGCTGTGGCAATATTTTATTCTGTATATATATATATTCTATATGTAATGCATACATGTATATTGGCCTGGGGTGTGTTTACTTGTATATGAATCTTAGAGTTTTAAAAGCGGCAATAAAGAGTGTTACCTTAGTACAAAGTACAGCTGGTGCTATCACCTGATAGAAATTCAGTGCCATGCAGGACAAAGAAGGGTAGGATTTTATGGTCCTAAACCAGCAGCCTTAAATGGCAACTGATGCCAAGATTAGTCACAGAGTCTTGCTTCAGAGGTGAACTCACACTTTGGGTAAGGCATAAACTCATACCAGCCCTGTGCAGTTCTGCATACTCTGAAAGCCTCTAAGCCTGGAGCTCAGTGCTGTCCTCCACACTGGGGACTGCCCAAACCCTGCACAGTCCCCTACCAAACACTGTTCAGAAAAGCACTCTGATTTCTACTCTGGTTAAAATCTTCCATGGGCACAACAAGAGGATTTTATAGCAACTCAAGATGTATTGCTCTGGTGGTCTGTAGTTAACATTTAATCTGAACACAGCTTGCTACCTTTCAGAAAAAAAAGATGTGCTATTTATTTTGTTTTAAATTAGTAATTTTGTTGGATTTCTAGGGATTATACAAATGTGAGTAGGCTGAGCTGCCACTGGATGGCACTGTTGCTTACAGCTGGCAGGGGAAAAAAAAGCCTCTCAAAGCCCGGGGTTCAAAAATGAGGTTTGGGGCAGTAACTCATTTCTGTGGGTGTGGGATTACTGGCCAAACACACTGTACCAATGCTGCAGTCACACAGCAAGACAGGAGATGTCAAAACCTGTATATTAAAAAATTGCTGTGATATTGCAATACCCCCTAGTAGCTGTCCCAGCACTTGTATGTTCCCTCGCTACACGAAAGATTGCATTTTTATAATAGATATTGGGTTTTTTAATTTAATTTAATGTATTTTATTTTATTTTTATGTAAAATTAAATACCAAATATATTAGGTCCTCTACACACCATTATTTGCTCACATGAATGGTGAGGATGTTGACTCTATATTGACTCATTGTCAGCTGAGCTTAATTTAAAACCAGTTAGGCCAAGCCATTTTCACTACAAATATAACTGTGACTGCCAGCTTTGAAAATAACCTGCATTTTAAAATCCTTTTACTTATTTTGTTTTAAATCACAGATGAAATTTTGCATTTAACTGGATGGGCTACTGTATTTGGAGTGGCTACTGTACTTTAGGAAACAATAGAAAATGGGAGGGTTGGTTTTTTCCTCAATTCTTGAAGGAATATGAGGTAGATATTGCCAATCCTAGTTCAGTTCAGTTCAGTTCTTAACCTCTTAATACTTATGCTTCTATGAGAATGAGCATTTGATAGGGAAAAAAGAATTTTCTTTTAATTACATTGAGAAATTGCACATTGGTGTGAGTTCAACTGAACTTCTGTGTTCTTTATCCCCCTTCTTTTTTGTTTTCTTAAATGTTAGAGTACATAAATTGTAGAACAGTTGCAGTCCTAGATTCTAGCTATGGGATTTCTTTCTGTTCATGTACATTATCGCAAAATTATGTTGCCTGCCATCTACGGGATGCTTTGATCCAAAATTTCAGTCATTGTTTCCACATTTAGGGGCTGGAATAAACATCAAAGAAATGGGTGTACTGAATTTACAGAATGCCAAAGCAGTACAATAACATGCAAAGGATATAAGCAAATCCCAAAGGTAAAATGTGCTGCCAAACCTTGCACATAATAGAAGCTCTAAAGTGACAGTCTATCTTTGACAAATGCATAATGCTATCAATGCCAAGGGAAGGAACTAGCATGCTGAAAGGTGAATAAAAGAGTTGGGAACAATTCACTGCATTTACACGTTTCCTCAGTGTGTTTTCACACAACAAGGAAAGCAGATGAGACAAATGTATTAGGTAATCATTGGAGAAACCCATAAACCTGCTAAGATTTTTTACTAACCTGTATATTTCCTTGGCTTGTAATGAGCATTTAAAAACAAAACATGGTTAGAAACAATTCATATTCTGAAAGAAAAAAAATGCTAGCTAAGAGGAATGTAAAAAATGGTTTATTCTTTCTTCCTTTGACAAGTTCACAATTAATGCCCATATGGTATTTGCAATATGCTGCTCTCTTTCCTGGTTGATGGATTCCTAAATGCTTCTTCAAACAGTTGCAAAGGCAAGTTAAGGGTTCCATATGTATTCACCAGGTTTTCCACCACTGTGGACTAACAGGGTAATTTAAATGGGTGCTATAATGTAAAAACATGAAAATCACGGCACAAAAACTATCAGTTTGTCTTGTAAAAATCTGAAACCTACTTGTTAAATTCATTTTATTTTCCTTTCTTTGAAAACAAAACAAAACCCAAGGCAAATAATAGCTGTAACACCTGAAACAAAAGGCTTCCTTTCCCAGTATGTACAACACTTAGCAGAGGTGAGGTTTGGGTGATTTGTCAGATCCTAGTGTATTCTGGAGTGTAGGGGCTTTTCCCAAGACTACATGTTAATAATGTTCATCAGAGGGAGTTTGACAGAGGCCTGCTGAAGTGCAGCAGTCCTGCTGCAGACAGTCGAATATTCAGAAGGAAGTTCTGCTGTAATAAAACTTCAAAGAGAGAGCAATTGAGGACCTGATCTTCCCCTGTTGGTTTTCTGCCCTGTCTCTGGCAGCTGAATAGTCATCCTCAGTTTTCATATGGCAAGAAAACTGCCTCTGGTTAGGTGACTGAAAGCATGGCTGCCACATGCTGCTCAGGTGGTAGGTATATATAAGATTTTGGCTGGGTGATAGCCATATTCTGGTCATATGATAAAGAAGACTATTCCATCTTTGACAGAGTGTCAGCCTTCTGCAGGAAAAAGTGGCATATTACTACCTGGACTGTGGTTCCTGTACGCCAGCTACTCCAGAGGTCTAAGGAGCAGTTTAATAGATCTAGACAGGGTAACATTCCTTCTGCTCAGTAAGTGAGGAAAAATCTTCTGACTGGCATGAGCCTACGTTGAGACTGGAGGGAGTGTTTCCATTGCCTAATTACGTGGATTTTCAGTTGCTGTTGGCTTTGGGGGAGCCCATTAACACCTCAGGGTGCACCATAACTTAGTTACTTGGGCTCTTGAAGCATCCCTCAGAGGCACATATATGGTTTAAAGCTGCCTCTGTCTTGCTGTTCCTCCCCCTCTTGCCTTCCACCCTGAAACTACAGGTTTTCTACTATGCTTTGGTGAAGTTCAGCAAATAATGTAATTCTTTATACATATAACATCCTGGTTTGTGCAAGCAATTAGGAAACTGAATGCTGTGCCCAGATGGGGACCTGATCCTGTATGCCTTGGCTCCAGTCCTGCATTAGATTTGTAGGGAGTGTGACCTACATTCTCTTCCAAAGAAGGCTGCGTAGGAAAGGACATCTGGTTTGGATTGTGGCTGCTAGTAAAACCTCTTATAAAGCAGGGAAAAGAGCTGCAAGTGGTCAGGCAGAGATGCATCTGTTATCATTAAACAATACATATAATCACCACTAAAGAAAATAAATACATAATGTAACCTAGATTAGGTGATGTCCAATAAAGAAGGAGGGAATGTGTACTCTTCCATTTTGTAGGCAAAGTATCTGACCCCATGCCAGCCACCTGCTAACATTGAGAACAGACCTGTTTTGACCACAATAAGATTGTGCCTCAGTGATAAAGAGAGAAAAGCCAAAACCATCAAAAACTTTTGAGGTTCATGGGCAGGCAGCCACTTTCACAAAAGCAGAAAAAAGTTAGCAGCAAATAAGTTCTGTCACCTTCAGGACAGTGTTAGCATCTCCTGATTGTCCTTAAAGGCATACTGCTTCCCAGAATTCTGGGTCAAAGTGTCACTATTTCTGCAACTCAGCTGCCTCATTGATCTCTATTGCATCCTCCTTTCCTGTCACAGAGATAGTGCTGGAACCAATGCTAGACAGATCAGAAGATCAAAAAGTTGCTGGGCAACCATGAAAGAAGAAAGCCATCTTTGAGCAGTCATTTGCTAACCTGGAAAGGGTTAAGGGCTTTAATAATCTAAGAGTTAACAGGAGAGCTGGCAAAACCCCATGTAATAAAATAAATAGCACCAACTTGCAGAAGGGTCAAAAAGCTACAAGTAATAGATGTTTACTCACAATAAAATCACAAGGACAAGAAACAGAACAGCAGGTCACTCATGAGTGTCTTTAACAATCATACTAATGGAAAAATATAAAGAATAAACAAGCAAACCTGAAAATCTCAATAATTGGTTGTGGTTCCAGCTGAATTGGCATAACAGACTTGGGAGAATTCATGCAGCTGTAGTATTAATATAAAGGATATAGGCTGTTCAGGAAGGAGAAACAGGTTAAAAGCAAGCTAGGATATCGTGCTCTGATGTCTAAAATGGAGCTCAAGCATATGCATGATGATGAAGTAGCAGACATAGGCAATCTCACAGTTAGGGTTTGCTACAAAGCATTAAATCTGGAACACCAAATGAAGGACATTTTTTATAATTAAGTAGGAGAATCTTCTAAGGACCTATACTCTATGTGCTTGAAGTATCAGACTGTTGGCAAAGGCATGCTGTGGAACACGTTGGTCAGCAAATTCTTGGTTGTTGCTGGTTAAAAGCGAAGAACTGAAGATAAGAGTGTTGAGGGGTTTTTTTCCTAGAGGCTGTTTTTCAATTTTTAAGACGCTTCTTCAGATATTCCCTTTCTGGCTTTCCCTTGGCAAAAGGTAAATGTCAGAATTTTTGGACTTGATGAATACGTCCCAGACATCCTCGCAGGTCTAATGATATGTGCATTTTGCTCAAAGCAAAGAAGCAGGGAATTCTCCTTCCATGTTATACTGTATAGTGAAAACATAGGCACCATATTTACAGCTCAGTGAATCATAGAATCATAGGACAGTAAGGGTTGGAAATGACCTTAAGATCATCTAGTTCTAACCTCCCTGCCATGGACAGCGGGGCCTCATACTTGACCATGTCGCCCAACACTTTGTCCAGCCTGGCCTTGGACACTGCCAGGGATGGAGCATTTACCACTTCTTTGGGCAGCCTGTTCCATTGTTGAAGCTCACTGAATGAAGCTCATTATCATCCAGATTCAGCTCAGCTGCAGAGTCCTTCTGTTTGGGCTTTGAATTCAGAGCCAGACTTCTTTTAGGTTTTGCTAGTGCTTATAAGTTCCTGTTTCACTCAGTTAAGTAGTGTTTGTTTCTGATTTTCGTGAACACTGAAAGGACCTAAGCAGATGTTCTATACTTCCCTCTGTGTGAACGGTAAGAAACTGGCATCTGAGGAATCTACAGAAAATATAACTATTCCATTGCAGAACATCAGGAGCAACATCACTTGGGTGATGTGAATGTGATAGACAGAATTCACAAGTGCATAGGAAAAGAAGGTGAAGCAGAAAGAGTAGAACAGTTCAGGAAGATAAACCCTTCTGAAGTTCTACAATTAGGAAGTAAGCTCAGGACAAAAAGCTGTATGGTGCTGTGACAGCTGAAATATTTTGTACTTTTTATTGGATCATACTCTACTACATGCATTGACAGTAGCAGCTGGCTAGTGTAATTAACAGCAGCTACAAAGGGTAAACCTCCACCTAGAATAAAGGGCAGGACAAATGTTTTTAGCTTTTTGACACATTTCTTAATTATCCCAGAATGAAGCTCATTGTGTCCACCTCAGACTTGATAGCGATTGTTTAGAGGACATGGGGAAGACCAGTGAGAAGAAGTGTAAAAGTAAAATGTAATACCAGTTCTGTCAGAAAGGGAAAGGAAGAACACAGGAATTCTGGCTAGCCATATGCATTTTTATCCAAAGATTTTTTGCCATAATCCGTAATGAATTTTTAAGCCTCAAAAGATGAGAATGAGGCAAACAGCAGCCAATATGAATTTGTTAAATTCATCCACTTGATGAGCAGGAATTTGTCAGTAACTAATTATGTCAAATCAATTTCACTTCCTGTTTTAAGACAGGGTAGCTGGCCACAAGTTGAGTGGAAATATAATAGGTCATAGTGTTGCACGACGCTGTCTTGAACAACCATCTCAGCACTGTTTTGAGGCCTGTATTACACCAGGTTTTGGGGCACCAAACTCCTAGAAAAACACAAAGTAGTTAGAGTCCAAGGGAGAATAACTGGGTCACAACAATATGACATATATGAAAAATTGGAAGAGCTGTATTGTATTGCTTTCTCTAGAATAAAGAAGACTGATGGGCAATGAGAACAGCCTCTGATTTTATTTACAACAGCCTTTTACAGGAATTATTTGTTCTTTCTGGTAGATAGAACAAATTTGCTCTGGCAAATTCAAACTAGGCTTTAGGAAAAAGCTTTCTGACTCTAAACATGGCAAAATGGATTTTTTTGAGATGACTGTGGAGTCCTCAACAGTGAAAATGTTTAAGAATGGGTTTAAGAGGAACATCTCTCATAAATTAAACCTGCCTAGAGAGAGGGCAGAGACCTCCCAGGGGAGTCTTATTTTCCAGTGATTCCCAGACACAAAGTCAAATGTCTTTAAGCTGCGGTTTCTGTGCCATCCAAGGTAGGAGATGGTTTTACAGTGAAAGACAGTGTCCATGCTGTACCTACCATGGGTAGCAGCAGCAACTAAGGCGATACACCACCAAGTTAGAAGCTGAAGCACCTAGCCAGGATCCCTGGTAGGCTTGGGTTTTGCTCACACTATCATTAGTCTTTGTCACCTGTACTGCAGTCAGTCTTCTCCCATGGGCATGCAGATTGGTGTTAAACTTTCTTTCTTTTTTTTTTACCAAGTCCTTTACTATCCGTGTGTTTTCTCCATTCCTTTGCGTCTTTCTACAGTTGATAATGAGTAATGATGAAATTTAGCTTAGCAGACAGTTTTGACTGAATATATAATCTTTTAGAATTGTGATCAGAATCTCCAGAGTCCCAGGTAAATCAGAGTATTTGGCTTTTCTGTTGTTTCAGAATTTATTAGTGAAGTATCTAAATGTTCAAGAACATAAAAATGTACAAATGGATGTTAGTTGAATGGACGTAGTAAGATTTTTCTGGCATGCAAAGCACAGTATTTATGACTTAATTTAATTGGAGAAGAAAAATATTGAGTAGGTGACGAGGTAAAAATGATGACTGTGTATTATGGTTTTGCCATGCAGCTGAACAAACACATTCAATGACAGACTTTGGCAGGAGCTGCAAAGATGTTCTTGACAATGGCATGAATAAATATTAGGTGCTGTACACAATTCACTGCATTCCAGGCCTTGAGCAAAACCAGGTGAGCTTTGCCTGGAAAATACGGAAGAAACAATGTAATAAGCATGTTAGGAAAATGTAAACAACTACAGTATTCTCCCCAGCTGCTTTGCTGTAACATTTTCATTTGCATCAGCAGCAGCTCTGTCATTTTTTATCTGCCCTATTTTCATTGCACTTCTAGGAATCAATTAAACTCCCAGTTGCTTTAGAGTTCATGGTAGGCACTTCAATAATATTGCCTAAATGAAGGACTTTATACCTGATAAACAAAATATACTGGTCAGACTTAATTTCTATTACTACAACTAGTTTACACAAATATAAAGGAAAATAAATACTTCAAGATTCTTGGGGGTCAGTACAGAAGCAGACAGGATGTCACCTAATAATTTGAGATGGAAAATGGAGGAAATTAGAGATCTGCCGTACAACATGGATGTGGGCTATTATTCTGAGTCCACTGAGTAAAATTTAATTCAGGGCTCATCTTCACATCTTCAGTGTTCAGAGGGGTAGTGACAACCATGCTGCTTTTTTACCTTGGTTTTGGTAATTTAAGAATATTCTTATTTAGTGTTGCAACAGTGGTTTCCAATAAAATTTGATGTTGGTTTTACATTGAGAACAGTTTGCACCCCTGAAAACAGTTCTGTTTTCTACTGGTCTTATTTCAAGTGTGCAGTGTTCATTACAGAAGTAGTGGTCTTAAATGTATTCCTTCTGTGCCACTCCAGAAAGCACTGGGGACAGTCTGCCTGGAATCCTAAAGACAAAGCTGATGTGGTCTGATGCTTCTACAAGGGATAAAAATGCCTCTCCTTTTTTATAACATGACGTGTTTGTGTGCCTGGGATCCTTCAGGGAGTCCCAGTAAGAATAAGCCTGCAACAAAGAAATCATTGGCATAGCTGGGAAGGAGAAAGGCAGTTTTTAACACTTCCACAGTTCCTTTTCTGGAACAAGTCCCAGGTATAATTCAGAGCAGCTTCAGACTCCTTCACCATCTATAGCCTCATGGGGATGTTTTAGCATCTAAGGACAGATGTGGTATTAGGTTGCCCAGCCCATAGCTCCCCTTATTCACTTGCTTACCTGTTTTGTGAGGGATGTGAGGGTTTGTGAGGATGTATGTCAGCTTCCTGTAAGAACTTCAAAGGGACTGGGCCTGGAACATTTATTAGTGCCATTTTTTTTACTGGAAAAAAAAAAAAAAAAAGAAAAAAACAGAACAAAGTGAAAATCCATCTTGTAGGTTTGGCTTTCTCTCCTCTCTTCCTTTCAGGAGTGAAACCAATGGACTCAGACCCTTAAAGCACATACTGTATAAAGTGCAGCAAACAGCCTATAGCGACATACTGGTAAAAAAGGCTAAAGACTGTGTTTTTATATATAGTCTTTGGATGTACTGGTAAAAAAGGCTAAAGACTGTGTTTTTATATACAGTCTTTGGATGTCAAGATGGTAGATACTAAAGGAGTAAAAATAAGTCTCCAGTTTAGAACAGTTTGGGTAGCTGAGGATTTATGCTGTTTTTCTATCTGTGATTATAATTTCATGTCTGAGTATGTGCCTTTGGCTTTCTCCTCTAAGTTTGTAGAAATGGTTTTTTTGCTCAAAATGACCAATATACCTTTCGTATGATACCAGTTCCTTAGCTGTTGTCTGCTATTACTAAATAAGTTGAACAGTAATTTTCTGTCTCAAAAGGCTCCCAGAAAGGCAGATCAGGAGATATCTTGATCTGTTTGCAATTGCATATTGCATGAGGAAAGTGAAGAGTTTAGCCTGAGCCTCAGTTGAGGGGTGACTTCCTCAGGCCATTATTATACCTGTTAGAACCATTTGGGAATGCCTGTT
The DNA here is from genome assembly GCA_028858755.1 of Ara ararauna. NCBI lineage: Eukaryota > Metazoa > Chordata > Aves > Psittaciformes > Psittacidae > Ara > Ara ararauna. Next base: position 23,916,023 of record CM054381.1, read on the forward strand.
GCTAGGGGAAGTTTTTCTGGAGTAATTATGTCTCATTTATGAACATACATGGATATATTCTCAGGTATGCTTGGCAAGCTAAGAACTTGGGGTTTTTTGTTTGTTTATATTTTTAAAGGCATACACTTTGGGAATTGTAGTCTTAATTACAGTATTTTTATGAAAAACTTGACAACTTGGGCCCCAGACTCTTAATCAAATAATATAATGTTTGCTTCATTTGTTATGTTAGCTCTGTCTAGAGATCCATCACTTGTGTCATATCTCACTAGGTTCTTGACAACAGAGAGAGCATTCTGGGAACATTAGCAGCATGTACATGGCATTGTGATTGTCACACGTGTGTTGGACACACAGCAAAGTTGCTTTGAGCTACCTTGTCTGAGTTATTTTACATGCTTCACCTGTCTGTTGCTATGCAGGAGGTCTGAGCATACCCAGTCTGAAAGAATTGAGGGGATTTCTGTGTTTCTGTGTAGAGTCACTATTGAAAATCAGCTACAGGAAAAACACTGAAATGTTCCCACATGTGAATCTTGGGGCAGAGGTTGCTCTCCTATTTCACAAATGACAAATATACTAAATTAATTATTTTTAAAAAGAATAGTAAGAGATCCCTGGGCAGTCAGACAGTTCAAAATCTTGAATACTGACTTTGCAGATCTTTGTCTTTATCCTGTAGTCCTTAAAAGAAGAACCTAGCAGCATTCAGAGGCAAAATTTTGATCGAATAAAACTATGGTTCAGCATAAGAATCTTTTCAGGGGTGCAAACTGTTCTCAATGTAAAACCAATACCAATTTTCATTGGTGATCATGAAAGCTGTGTTGGTAAGAGAAAAGGTAAGAGACTGAGTGAATAAGGGCAACTCTGACAAGAGCCAGAATAAGTGAGCCCTTTGATTAGAGGAGATATGAATACCCACAGGACTGAAGGGGGAAAGGGACAATTTCTCAATCCCTTTGCCAAACTTACATCTACCTATGCAATCCAATTGCTCCTGAAGACATTGCTTAGGCATTGATACTTGTCTATCTTGTTCTGTTTCTTGTACATCATCCATGATAACACTTAAATGAAGTTGGTAGAAGAATAGACGCTTTTTCTAATCTTTTCTAATCTTGGTTATACTTGTAACCTCAACTTGATAATGGAGAAATAATTTTTAATTATTTTTGTTTTCATAAATATCACAGAAAGCCCTTAAATGTAGTTACTTAAATAGTTCAAGCTAATGCACCTGCAGGTACATAACTGTTTCCAGTGGCATAGGCATGTTTTGAAAGATTGTGACAATTCACTCTGGATTTCATTGCAGGGTGTTTAAGACTACAGTTAATACTTGTAACAAAGCTGGCTCCTTTGATTAACTTTGGTTCTGACCGGGATTTAAGTGTGATTACACTACAAGAAAGAAAGATTCTGTATGCTTCCATTTTATTTCTGCAGAGTTAGAGAAATGGTTCCATTTCAGAAAATACCAGGGCAACTGCTGACCTACAGTCACGTCTTTGCTCTTCTAGCCTGCGCTTTTTTGTGCTGAAGGATTTTGTTCAGTCAATTATTGCATTGAATTCAATAAACTGATTATACCTTATAGTTAATTTGGTCTCATGTTTACAAAACTCCTATAGAAACAACTATTTTGTAGATACTGCTCAGCAATATTATATACATAAATATCAGTAATTACTTTAATTTGTGGTTAGTCAATGATACATGTCTGATCACAGTACTGGAGCGGCTATCTCTTGGTCTATCTTTTGTACTCTTTAAGGGGTGTGCAAGCAAATAAGAGCTCATAGTTGTATGAATGGAGATGGAATGGTAGAGGTGCAAAAAACATTTTTGGTTGCATTAATACATTAATGCCTCTTTAAGGATTTTAGTCTGAAAAATATTCTGTAATACCTTTAGTATTAAATAAATGAAATCCACATTTTTATTGCTAAGACAGAAATTTTACAAAACCTGTGGGTTCCCAGTTTCATGACCTCCACAATGGTCCAGACTCCCAAGCCATAGGAAAAAAACACCCCATTTCTGTAAGCTACTGTACAGTTCCTTGGCAACTGATGATAAACAGATATTGCTTGTTAGGAAATCTATCCTCTTTTTTCTTATTCTAAATGTAGCTGAAATGAAAACCAAGGCTGTCATCGTACAGGCTCCAAAAATAACAAATAAAATAATATTTATAATATAACTTGGGATGCAATATTACAGGAAGCCTTTGGGCTTAACCTTATTGTAGCAAAAAGGTGTAGCAAGTTTTTCAACTCCAAGTAACAATGGCAAAAAAAATTAATTCAGACTCTAGTCATTGCCATAATGCCTGATTTGGCATAAATTCTTCAAAAACATGGCAGTCTGGAACAATATATTCTGATTATAAATTCCTCCATTCGGCAGAAAGGACCCTTCAGGTTCCTAAATGACAGTTTTAGCTACTGCTTTAGTCATTGGGAGAATTTCAAAGGGTTGGGTGTCTGAACACCATTATTTTAAAAATTTCACTAGAATTTTATGTTAGTGACTTTGTGTTGCAACTAAAAGAAGTTGATGCTTGGACAGGTAAAATTATGGGGTTTATATTCTGGAAAAGCTTTTTTCTGCCTTCTGAAGTACTGAAAATATTCACCAAACCCATAAGCCACCTCTTTGCTGCTACCTTGGATTCTAACATTCCTATAAAGTTTCCTAGGAGGACATTATATATTTTAAAATGTAGCATAACATAGATTTAAAGTTTGAGAAATAAGGTCTAAACAACCAAGTAATTATTGATTAATAGTACAGTATAAAAATACTAAATGCACTGTTCTAGATGGAGCCAAACTCTTAAGAATTTAATTTGAGTAAATACTAAGTTAACTGTGAAATAAAGTGTGTCAGCATTTGAACTGTATTTTCTTATGGATAAGTAACCTTGAAGAATTATGGAAAACTGAGGAAGTAGCAAAAGATCTCAGCAGACCAGGACTTCCTCGAAAAACCTTTGTTCTCTGTCAAAAGTTTCCCATGCAACTATTTTCATCCTATTCTAAAGGGTAGATGGTGTTCTCATCTTGAAATACAATTTATTGCAAATTTTCCCCAAGAAAAACGACTTAGTTGCAGGTGGGTAATTCTATCTTGCAACAATAATTTTTTTTGGAGGGAAAAGCCTTCAAACCAAAAAAGCAAAAAATCATGTTACTGCACTGCAGGAAGAACATACAATTAATAGAACTGTAGAGTAAACAGGTCACCTGCAACCCTTAAACTAAATAAATTCACCATAAACATGAAAAAATCTGCAGGAAAATAACATTAAATATAGTAATTATTTGAAATGCACTTACTGTTCCTGCAGTTCCTTTGTTCAATTAATACATTTCAAATGTAAGCGGCACACTCAAAGATTGACTTTACTCTTTGCATTGCCTTGCAGTTACTGGCAAAGAGGACTTTACTCTTAAGACCAAGCTCTATATTGCTTCTTCTTTAACTAGCTAAATAAATACCTGGCGCAGTCTCACATTCTTTTTCAGCAACAATGTTTAAAGAGTTTCTGACTTCTGCTGGTTTTTCCCAACCCACACCAGCCTCTCCAGTTGTTTTGATACAACTCTTTTTAAAGAGGTATAGTAAACTAGGTGAGGGCGCAGGTTTTGATTAAAATATTCCTCTGCATTTGTCTACTTTTTCAGTGGTATTTTAAATTGAAACCCTGTTCCTCGAACCAGTTCCTGTGTGTCCCTACAGTCATGGCAGCACAACTGAAAGGGTCGGGCAGGGCAGGAATTAGGGTTGTCAGCAGCAGGAGGGGGAGTTCCTTACACTGGAATTGCTAGCAAAATCATTAGAGATTGTAGCTGTATAGCCATCTAAATCAGAAAAAAGACTTGGCACCAGAAACTTAGCTTAAAAAGAAGACAGCAATGATTAATTCACTAAAAGTACAGCAAGATACAAACAGATCACATCAATGCACCTGTTCTCCACTTTTTGGCACAGTATATAAGAAGAGATTAAATGTTTCTCTCTATACATATATTATCTGGTGGTGCATGTGTGTGAGAACACACATATGCAAGCAGGCACATGTGCAAGTCTTGTTTTGCCTCCTGGTTACAGTGCTTGGCATGGGAACTGAGCAGAGAGGCCTGGAAGCAGGAAGTGGAGGTGGCTACTAACATGCAAGATGCTGCTGGATCTGGTCCCATTGGCAACCATCACAGGAGACTGCTAGAAACACAGGCTTGGCTGTGGGTTTGATTTAAGACATGTATCTGGGTAATTAAACTGAGAAAAATATATGTATTTTGGGGAATGGAACTGTGACAAGTTCTGTGAACTTTGATTCTCCCTGTATAATTTTTTGAGATAGAGTATTTAAAGTTGTAAAGGGCCCTAACCCCCTTTCCTTCTGCATTCTGCATAATGCAGGAAGCTGCCCAGAAACACAAATATTTCACTCTATTTCTATGGAAATACCTAGATTATAACTCTTTTCTTTGGGTTTATATATAATTTTTACATTAATAAGTTCCTAAAGTTTTAATTATGTAATTTTTTAAGGTTATATTAATTTCTTTCTAAGTCTTGATAGTAAAAGGTTGGTTTAATTGCTTTTCAAGGAGCTGTTAGGTTCATTTGTATTGTTATGCGGCATGTATCATCTCCCAGTTAATTATTTTTGTTTCAGCACAAAAATTATTGTCTGTTTTCTCCGGTAGCTTTCTTATAGCTGCATGTGGACTTTTTTAGTGTCAGTAATTTGTCTTTAAATTTCTATGTGAGCTCACCTGAATACAATAGGAAACAGAAATCCAACCTGTACTTTTATTTAAAATAGTAATATTTATTATAAAAAGAATCTGTTTGTCAAGTCATATGCTTGCCTAGATCCTACAAGAATGCTCATGTGAGAAACACCTCCTCTCAGCCTGGCTCCCAGCATCCCAGGCATCCTTTGGAGCATGTGTTCTATGCTGTCCCAAGCAACTGCCCTGCCTGATGGAGACATGCAAGCAGCAGGTCTTCTATGGCTACTGTCTTTCCGAAACAGTCAGGTGCCCAGAGTGATTCCAAAGTTTGCTCAGGTTTTTTCTACTCCTTACTTACCACTTTGAATCTTCCAGCTCTGCCCTCTCTGTTCTGTACTTTGCCAACATGCGCCAGGAGTAATGGACATCTGCAACAACCCAGTTCCTTTTGATACTGCCTGAGCAAGGGAGTGTTCTCATGATCTGGTGGTAACTGTGAAAGGGTGGTTAGCTGGAAGAGCTGAGGGACAGTAAGCAGCTTTGATGGTGTAAATTCTGGTGAGCTGCTTGAGGACATAAGAACCAGCCCTGGGTGTGCTGTGTAGGATGGAGCTACAAATTTGTTTGTTCCTTTCCTGGTGGGCCAAACAGGCATGCAGCGTCATACGAATGTTGTGAAACTTACTGGTGATTTCACAAAGCAAGCTTTTCTCACAGGTACTTTCCATAGTGCAGCTGCATTCTCTCTGCTGCCCACTGGCCTTTGTGAAGAATTTTCTAATTGCTTTTCATCTTAGCCAGCCCTGTACTGCTGTAGAAATTTCCTAAGCACTTTTGATGGATGCTGTAACCATATTTACCCTACCTGTGCAGTCTCATCAGCACTGTACTATCTTTTGTGAAGTCTATTAGCTCTAACTCAATTCTATGTTTGCTGTCATCTTAATTATTTTTTCCAGAAGTATACATGTTTTCAATAATACAGTAGATTTTCCATGTGTCAGCTCTGTAGACAAAGAATCCCATTTGATTTGCTCTTAGTCTTTATTCATCAGCCACTTTTTTTTTTTTTTCCAATTTCCAAAGTGGCAAAAAATAAGCGAGTTCAGAAATATTACACTGAAGTCCATCAGTGTTGGACTTAGAGTTGAACCGGGGAAGACAGACTTTATAATTCCTAGATAGATGGACAGGGTAGAAATTAGCTGACAAATGGCTGTTATTGTGTTCTTTTTAGTCACAGAAGACAGGAATAATTTTCTCTAAATGTACTGCTATTATTATTAAGCTCTTTAAAAAACAGAATCTTTTCTCCCAAGTTTGAGTTGATACTTCTGTTGGGTTATCATTTTATGTGCTTGCTTATGTATGAACTGCAGGTGACTATTCAATAAATCCATTTTTCTTGTCATTAATATTAGAAGATTTCTAACTTCTACTTGCATGCTTTATTTATGATCAAGTTCTTGCAATCAGAAATGTGATCTTTAATAAAATGAAATGTATGTGTCTGATGGAAAGAAGCATTAATCATGCAGAAAGCAACCAATACACATTTATTTCTTCTTGCCATATTGTCACATTGTATTTCTATAGGTTAATCATGATTTCTAAGTAATATGTAAACATATTTTCAAGGAAGTGCATTCCTTTAATGCACTGTGAGTCCAAATAAACAAGAGATTGTTCAGTTCTTTCTCCTATTCAGTGAGCAGGGCAATCCAACGTCCATTTACCTCTGCTTTGTTTCTAGGTATTTCTATTATCTTGCATGTTGTGGATACCAAACTGATAGACCTGCAGTTGCTTAGAGGATGCATTTTAAACAACAGTACCACAGTGACGTGATTCCATTTTTCCATAACCTTACTGAAAGTTAGCTCATTCTTTGTAATAATCACTAGTGCTCTCATAAATGCGTATAAATTACTGGTATTGATATTGCGTTTATTTACACTATTCTATCATGATTAAAACTCACCTCCTGCAAAACAACTAATCTGTGAGTTTGTTAAAATTCTGCTTATGGCAACTTGGGATGCTTATTTCTCAGTAAACTCATTTTAGAGCGTCTTCTTTTGGCAAAGAACATTTTCAGAACACCAACCTCCACTGAGTGAACTGTTCCTCATTTAAACCATACAAATACGAATCACACTAATGAAAAAGGTGCATTCATGGTGGAGCTGTAACAGCCAAGAAGATGTGAATGAAAAATGACTGAAAAAATTCTTTGAATAGTTGCATTAATTTCTACAAGAATTAATTGCAGTTATCATTATATCCCTTATGAGCTCGCTGTCATCAGCAGCCACTAATCTGTTGAATATCACAGGACCACGCATAAATGTAAAATGACCTGCACAGACTTCTTTCTGTCTTGGGCTCAATGTGGCATCGCTATGCACAGCTGACTAGGGTTGGCAGCTCAGGATAGGGTCAGTTACACTGAGGCAGTGCAGCTCAGTTCTCAAATGCTGAACAGTTTGTGTTACCTAAACAGATGAAAAAATTAAAATTAGACAAAGAACTTCTGTGTGCACCGATGGAGCATTGTCAGGCAGACACAAAGGCTTTCAGTGCCAGATGTGTACGGCAGCCACTGTGTGGGTAAAACAGAGACAATCCCATTGCTTGTTCCTCCTGCTTCTATAGTGTCTGCCACATGCACCGTAACATCACCTGGATGTTTGATAAAGATGTGGAAGCATGGGATAATCCTGGTGCTGGAGGCCCTGCAGGCTTTGGCACAGGAATGGTTTTAATGTGCTGAGCATGATCAACTCTAAAGTCTTTTGAGTATGGCCAGAACTTTAGGCAGAGGTGAAGCCTGAAACTTAGGCACCCTGAGATTTTGATGGCTGGGAATCTGGGTGTGAGTGTGAGCAACTGAGGAACTAAATTTTGAACTTGGATGCCTACAAGGGCAACTGGATTCTATATCCACCTGAATCCCATCCTTAGCCCTTACAAGAAAAGCCCTGAGAACAAAATCCTTAATAGTTGTAAATTGACACAGTACCACTGCGTGTACTGAAGTTCACATAATTTGCACTGCATGCGCAAGAGGATTTGGGCCTCTTTCTTCAGATGGAGTCTTTTGTAGACAAATCAGTATGCAGCCAGTATTAGAGGCAGCTCATTATGGAGGAGCCATATTCACCCATGTTCACTCTCTGGGAGGTCTTACTCTTGTTCTTTCATGATTTCCGTAGCTGTACCAATGAAAAGCAGAAGTCACTGTCTCTTAGAAAATAAGTTGGTTTTGTCCAAAGCTACACAACAGAAATTCTGGCTGATGAAGCTGTTCTCTGGGCTGGGGACTCTGTGTCTGTGTGAGCTATACAGCTGCCCAGGGAGAATATCTGTGCAATCTAAGGATCTTTCTCCTCCCTTCTTTTTATTTCTTCCTTCCCCACATTTATTTTCTTCATCTTTCCCTTTCTTATTGAAGGAACTGTTCCTATTCAATAGCCTATTCAAGATCCATTCAGGACTGTGACTTAGTGAAATACAAAACTGCAGGCATTGCAGGACAAACAGAGCTTTTGAATAACTGATGGTTAAAAGGCACTATTTGGCAGTGCTAATTGTACACAGAGTATTGCCCAGCTGTACTGCTCCATTTAATGACTTGTCATTGTATATATTTTGTAACACTTTGTTAGCCTTGAAAATTTGCTTAGGCTGGTACCCAAAAGTCAAAGTTGGTGCCACAATTTTAATTGAAATATGAGAATATTCCAAACCCCTGCTTCCTTTCAGTATTGGCTGGAGTAAATTCCCTGCAAGTAAGAATACTCCCAAGTGGTCTTCTCAAAATGCTGCCTCATATTGCTTGAAATTATGGACCAGAAGTTTTGCATGATTTTATGCAATAGACAACCTCTCAGGGAAAGCACTCTGGTGAAGTAACTAGTTCACTTCAGAGAAAAGCCCACAAAACTTTCCCATCATTTTCCTGTCTTTTTATACTAATTTACAATAATAATCGCAAGAAAATTCAAAAGTGTTGAGGAGAGGCTCAGAAACAGACCTTTTTTGAGACTGTTTAGACGTAAGCAAAAAACTCAGAGGGTGAGTTTGTCCATGCCTTGAACACAAGATAGTTTTGCTTGCACTTTGCAAATGAGGCTACTGTTGTGAGTTTGAAGTGACACTTTGTTTTTGCCATCAATATTCATCTCCTATGCCATATACAGCTGATAGTAAACCAGTAGGAATTTGCTATGTCATGCCTGCATTTATGCATTTCTCCTCCAACTAGAACTTCATATTTGCAAATTTCCCAGCTTCCCAGAAGCTGTGAAGGTGAGTTTAGTGTAGAAAATTTAGACATGTTACTATACTTCCATGGTTTTTAGAAGCAGTGTACAATAACCCAAATAAGGCACGGATTAGCGAGGTACCACTGAGATGTACTGGTTATAATGATACAACTGCAGTGGTATAATTATAGCAGTATAGTAATATGAGAAAATTTTCTTGTTTAAACAAGCCTCAAGCCAAGCCCTTACCATTATTAAATCGTAGTTTTGCATTATAAACAGTAATATTATACAGTTTCAGGTAGTAGAAATATTTAGTCTGTCCACAGGTGACCAGAACAGGATTATACCCTCAGAGTGTATCAGTGCTTTGTTTCTTCTAATTTTAAATGTCTTAAGGGAACGGAGCTTTCACCATTTCCATAGAGACTATTTCACAGCCCATAGATCTTTCTGTCAGGAATACTCACCTTACAGTCTCTCAAATTTTTCCTTTTATGCAAGTTTGGCAGTATTTTTAACTCCCTTGGATAGCTTTATGTGAGAGAGGTGAAAAGGAAGGAATTAGAGAGAGAGATAACAAAAATAGTGAAGTCTAAGGAAAGCTCTACCTGATTTCTTCATTAAAAAAGTCATAGCACCGCAGATTGAATGTTGCTCTCCTCAGCGCCTTTAACAGTTTGAATGGTGTTATGATACATGTAAACTTAAAAAGATCTTAATGTCAAATGGAGCAGGAATTTTACAGAAACAAGTGCAATTTCTTCTAGAGATAAGAGTAAAATATTGCTTTGATTCACTCTAGTAGATTTCCTCACATAATCTAATCTATCTGCTTTAAACCTCAAGAAATTTGTGCTGGTTTATAGGCAGTGAGACCTTGCAATGAAATGGAGAAGTGGGAGTTAACTTTAAAAACAGACTGGCTTTCTCCCAAGCAGTGAGTGCTGACGAGTATAACCATATTACTAAAATCACATCAGCAACGTGATATATTAAATAAAAACATGATCGTCTACAGCCAAAGTAGTTTGTATTTTATCCATGAAAAAGCATTGTGTTACATCAATCTGTCCAAAAAATGGGGCACATCAGAAAACAATGTTAAGAAGGCTTTTAAAACACATCATTGAGATTACAGCACCTTTAAAAATAAACAGCACTGAATACCAACACAGGTAAAATGTCATTATGAAACCCAGATCTGAAATTCAACAGCATGCTTTATAGCTTTCCAGTGTGTGATAAAATCTGTTCACCAGATGTACTATCTGTCTCCTGTGTAGCACACTTGAGCATCATCTAGGCCTGAGGCCCATTTATTTCATGTAAATGCCTTCCCTGTGCACACCTTAGGGCACCCTAATTCTCCATTTTATTTCAGGCACTGTACAGGGTACCATCTGGTAGCGTTAAGCTCATCTCATTTTATTGCACTATTGCAGTGGCTATATCCAGCCCTATAGCTTTCTTTCAATGAAGAGAGAGTTCGGTTACTGCCAGCTATTTATTTTTGCCAGAAATAAAGTAGTTTTTAACTATATACATGCAGAGTTCACATGTATATCAGTCTCACCTGAAACACGGGTCACTGCTTTTTATGCCACATGGTTAAAAATAAATAAGTGGTGACTTGCTGATATTCAGGTACAGCAGAGTGCTGGGACGGTGTTCTTTCTGTTAGGAGTAAGAGATCTAAATTCTTTTTACTTCTCCAAGTAATGATGTCTTTTTAGTATCTCATTTTTATTGTTTCTATTAAAATGAGCAAAAGATATTGTATCACACCTTAAAAAGGCACCTTGCAGGAATAGCTAAATATTTAAAGGTAGCAATATACCTCTCAACTGTACTTCATTACAAAGTTCATTTGCTATTTTAGGCCTGAATTTACTTCTATTCATCACATTCCTGCTGTTATCCTTTTGTTTGTTCCTGTAAATTATCACAATTAAAAAAAATTGAACTTGAGATTATAGGAAACTTCATCCATTTTTCAGTTCTTCATAGTCTGCCATTTTCAATCATCTCTCTCCTTTTGAGGCTTTGTCACATATTTTAATGGCCTGATTTCTTAAAAAACTCCCTTTTGTGCCAGCAATTGTGTGCTCTTTGTTATTGCTACTTAGATGTCTAACAACCTGATTGTGTCTGCAGATGAGGGAGTTGGGAGTCCAAGTGCCATTAATTGCTCCCACGGTTTTCATGCGCAAAAAGGGAGTCTGGGTTTTCAATCTCTGAATTTGCTGGCCATAGGTTTGAAGCACATCAGGTTTGAAGTGCAACATTGTTATCTGTGGTGCAGCCAACTTCTACTTTCATGTAAATTCTTCTGACTTCAGAAGGGCTGCATGCTGACAAGGCAGAGCAAAATTACCCTCTACACTCTAAGCTCTACCACTGCTGGAGAGGAAAAAAACCCCAATTTTTGCTAAATCATGGTGGAAGCATCATGTGAATCACATTTGGCACCAAGTCAGATGTCCTACAACAAAATACACAAGTTTCAGTGTTTCTTAGATGCATGAAATAGATCCCATTCCCTATGTCAATGGCAGCATGAATGAAAAAAAGAACCCCAAAATGAAACCAACCCAACCTGCTTTTCTCTCCCAGGGTTTTTAAAAGGTATTTAAATCACATTTTCATTGCATCCTCTTCACCTAGTGCTTTCTGCCTAGGCAACATCAGGACCAGATTAAGGTCATCTGGATGCAGAATATCAAGCTCCCTCCTTCTTCCGCCTCTATAATTATCTCCTCTTTGGAGCAGTTGTTGGCAGGATATCAGCCTTTTAAGAAGTATGTTTGTCACTTGTGAGCAATTGTTATGCTGGGCAATGCAGGTGGAGCTCAGGCAGTGTAGATTCTCCCAGTCATCACCGCAAGGAGTGACGTGGCATCTGTCCTTTCTCACCCTGGGGAACAGCAGAGGTTCTCTTCTATTGAAAGACAGAAATGTCCCACTTCTTTCAAGTATGGTTCCAGGCTTTCTGCACTTTGGCTGATGCCATTTTGCTGGTACAATTCAGTTTATGTGTTGCTCTTCTCAGCTGTGAAAATCTGGACGAAACATTGATGCGACTGAATGCTCCCAGGAGCTGGGAAGTGTCTGTCTTGGTCTATCCCCAAACAAGGCAACTGATGAAAGATACTTGAAGGGGGTTAAAAAGTGCTGATTTTAGATAAGTATTTCAGTTAGTCACCTGCCATTTCAAGTGCTGGAAATTACTGTCTTTCCGTAATGTGCTGCATATGAGAGCAGATGACAGTGGACCTCCTCAAAACTAGTGTTGGCACAGTTCTGGTGAGCAGCACAAACAAACTCATCATAAAAAAACAATCACTGCTAAAATGCATTCTCCTCTTTCTCCTGACTTTCGTATTCACTGATAACTAATGGCCACGGGATGGCATTAATAGCCATGTCTGAAAACGCCACCTTCCAGATAAATAAATTATAACACAATGAAACTCAGAAAAAGTGGAGTTGTGTTCCTTTGTGTGAATTCTGTGTGTTTCTGTCAACAACAAATGTGGGTAGATTCACTTGGAATAGCTGTCTGCATTGATATAAAGGAAAGGTGAATGAAAAGAATAACCATAATCGTGTGTTGTAGGAATATTTTACTGTTTTCTTTCTCATCTGAGATTGGGAGTACTGGGCTGTGACTAAATAAACTGTGATTCTTAGCAGCCATACAAAGTACTTTTTTTCTGGTGGTCTGTAAATCAGTAGAAGTCTTCAGTGAAAAAGTAAGTTCATGTTTATTTTCCTGGTCAGTTCCATCTCCTTTAGCTTTCAAGCCACCTGTCCTGGGTTCAGCAGTAGCAGTCATTTTTCTCCTTAGTAGCTGTTGCAGTGCTGGGTTTCTGACTTTCGGCCTGGGAACATTGCTGATAACACCAATGTTTTTAGTTGCTGCTCAGTAATGTTTACCCTGACCAAGGACTTTCTGAGTCTCATGCTGTGCCAGGGAGGAGGGGAAGCAGGGAGGAAGTAGAGACAGGACATCTGACCCAAACTAGCCAAAGAGGTATTCCACACCACAGCACGTCATGCCCACTATATAAACTGGGGGAGTTACCCGGAAGAGTTAGATCACTGCTTGGTCGGGCTGGGTGTCGGTCGGCTGGTGGTGAGTGGTTACATTCCTTTACCTTGTTATTTCACTTATCATTATTATTATTGGTGGTAGCAGCAGTGGTTTGCGTTATACCTTAGTTACTGGAGTGTTCTTATCTCAACCTGTGGGAGTTACATTCTTTCGATTCTCCTCCCCATCCCTCCAGGAGCAGGGGGGAGGAAGGGGGAGAGTGAGAGAGCAGCTGCATGGTTCTGAGTTACGGATGGGCTTAAACCATGACACCACCTTATTCTGCAGAAATGTTAATGATAAATTTATATGTAGACTCATTTCTCCCTTTCACCCCATCAAACAGAACATCCCAATAATTCCAAAGATATTCATATGCAAAGAGCTAAGTGTCTGAACAAGCCACCATAGGCCTGAGAGGAGTCAGAGCTTAGAAATTCTGGTAGAAAACTGAGTCCTGAGGTTTTCCATATACCAGGAAACAGTGCTTTAAAGAAGGGAAGAGAACTTCAGAGCTGGCAAGGTGCAATAAAAAGGTGTGAGTGCAGCAGGGTACCAGACAGTATCTGTTGAAGGACTGTAGCCTTAAATATAATTAAGACTGTTCATTTGGCATAGCAAAAAGAAAACTTATGGATTTTTATTGATAAAAATGCAAATGTGATAATTTGAGCTAAAAGGAAAAATGTTGTGGCACGCACTCTTTCCTATTGAATTTATTTTCCATTAGCAAAATGCTAATTAACCATTAATCATTTGATAATGTATATGTAGCAAAAGCAGCTCAAGAGTCAGATTGTCTAAATAAACAGCACAGTAGCCAGTCAAGGTGAAAAATACATTGCTTCTTTATAGAGAAAAGTAGAAATCATTGTCTCCCCTTGCAGAAATTGTAGCTGTGGCTTGCATACAGCCTTAGTTACAACACCTGAGAGTTACATCTAGCTAGTCAATCTTTTCCTGCAAGTGGCTGCAGTTAAATGGAAGTAACAAAACAGACTTATCCGTCTCTGCAATCAGACTGGGAGAAAACTGTCTTGGAATTCATTGGACAGTGGAATTTGAAAGAATCCCATTCTTGCAAAAGTTTCCTCTTGGCCAAAGGATGACTTCCTAGTGCTAGTGACTTCTATTCTGAGCTAATTTCTGCTATACTCCCATTGCACATTTTTGCATGGATAAGCCCCTGGAGTGCTGTACAGCCAGACCTGCCAGCATTTCCCGTTTATTTCTGTCTCTGGTATGATATTGGATGTAACATCTCAGCCTGGAAGTATATTAAATGAAGTGTGCATGCAAATTACCAGCAAACCATTTTTCCATTTTACAGAAGGTTCATGTTCAATTGGTTCATTTTGCAAGACTTAGTTCTGTAGGATGGGCTTGGCTTTTTTCCCATTATAAAGAAATCACTAATAACGAGTCCCACACCTGAGACATTGAAGATTAAAATCAACCATTGTGTAGTATATGAGAAGCAACTATTTTTCATAGGCTTTTTACTGCACATTTGGGATTACAATTTCATATTATGCAAATGCATTTTATGAAACCATAACACAGAAATGTGTACTATTGTTAAGATGCATTTGCAGCATAGTATGTGAAGTCTCCAAAAGAGCCATTCTGCTGTCTTCTCTCATTGTGTATTATGAATAATAAAACATAGTTAGACAGATTCTGTATTACAGAACAATAATAATAAAAATTGCATCCTGTCATTAATATACATCAACAATGTGTATCCTGGTAGCTCAGAAAGACATCTCAATGTGACTGCATGTTAAACAAAAAGAAAAAGTTGTCTAATTCATAGAAGGAACAAGGACTGTTTGGGACAGCTCTGTTGTACTTGGAGGGAATGACAGTAATCAAAATCCTGCTTGTTCTTCTTTCAGCCCCACAGTGGCATTATCTTTGTCACCAGAGCCATTGCCTGCATGCTAGTTCCTGTGTATTACTATCATACTCTACAAAATACTATAAGAGACCTCAAAAATAACTGTTCTTGTATTTGTTTTCTAAATAACTCCAAAGAAGCAACTGGTGTTTGAGCAGCCTGACTGCTACTGCAGTACCAACGCCTTGCCTAAATGCTAACCTATTGACAGTACCACATTCAATGGTTAGGCTGATGAGGCCATTCTGATGTGGAATCACAATTATATATTATTTCTTCTTAAATTAGTAATGTGAAAGGAAGTAATTTAGCAGCTTTCCCACTTCTGCCTGATTTTTGCATTTTACATGCAAATAAAATCCTTATCATTGTTCCTGAAAAAATCTGTGTCAAGGCTGGGTTGTGACTTACAGGTGTGCTTCATTTACACTTATTTCACAGATCTCAGAACTGTGCAGAGTGTCCATTTTCCTTTATGCACCACATAGTCACAGTGACTAAGGGGAAAAATGGAGCTGTCCCGCTGTTCCGCAGGTGAAGTTTTTAATAAAGACACCTTTACAGGTATTCTGGTACTGACTTAGGTTTAGTCTTTCTGATAGAGCTGTTTCCAGTGTAATTTTGCCCATATAAGCTGAAATATTATAAAGGCTTTAAAAGTCTTTTGTAGGTTGTGTTGACCACAAGTTCTAGGTGTTACTACTTGAATATAGTTATGTGAGATTTAATTAGAACTGCCTTATAACTCTTTATCGTAGCAATCTCTCTGCTTGCAAAGCTGGAAAAAGATTAACTTAATAGCATGGTTCAGTACAAAAAGCCAAGAGGAATGAGCTCTAGAAAAATATCAATTAAATTCAAGCATCTGTATTTTGAAGATTCCTACAGGTATCAATTAAAGAATATATCATATCTAGATTGCGATAAAATCATGATATATAAACCTGAGGAGGTAAATACTTGAAACGATGTGTTCTGTGTAATGAAAATTCCCTATCTATAGAGTTCTTTTTCTTTTTTTTCCAACTGCAAAAAATATTTGTAAAGGTAATTTCACCAGACATTTGGAGACTTTGAAGTGCTTTTCTATCCCTTTGGTTCTTTATGAGTAGGTAGGTTTTACCCGTGCTCTACTCAACTGAATGTTTATAAGACTGTCTAGTCTCAAAGATGCCACCTAAAAAAAAAACCAGAATTGCCTTAAAATGACGAACATAAGATTTATTAATTTACCCTTTAAGTTCCTTGCAACTTATTTCCATTTTTCTCCCTCTAATTTTGCCTCCAGTAAAATCCTAAATTTTTCTCATTTGCTGTGCTCTTTTAATTAGTCAATTTTCCCTTATTTGTACAAGTAAGCAGTCTTATAAGTTTGAAGCTGTAAATCATTCATCCATTAAAAACTCTATTTCCTCATATTGCAAGTTCGATTCATTTAGGAAAAGAGAAAACCTTGGCATGGAACAGAATTATGCAATGTCATGGACACATTAACATTTGGATCAAAATTTTACATTGTGTCAGCCAGTAAACAGTATAAATGGTTCAGATTTGCAATAAATAATTGTCTATTAATACCTTGGCATGCTGTAGCAAATTAAAGTCTCACTTCAGTAAGCACAGATGTAGGTGAGAGCTGGGGCCTAAAGAAAGCAACTGCCATGCAGCATTAGAGTAGAAAGAGAGCATCATGAAGCTCTACTGTATCTTTCCAACAATAAGAATAATGTATACAGATTTAAGCAGTAATAGACGAACATAGGAAGAGGTAGGTTGTAGGCGCATTTAAGTCTAATCAGACAAGATTTAGAGCCATTTGTTTTAGATGGTCTGGCAGACGCTTCCCCTGCAGAAGTTTAAGAGAAACATTTTAAAATACAGCATTGTGTGCTGTTGCATACAGAGCAGAGCCCATAATTCAGGATGATCAGGACATACAATACTCAGGGACCTCCTGGGTCATTATACTGGGTCCAATCCTGTGATACTTTAACACCCCCAGAAATCTTATCTGTACACTTCTTCTGTTAAGCTGTCGTACTTTGCAGCTTGCAGGTTGTTGCCAATTGTCTCAAGATTTTAACAAATTTAATTGCCAACTGAAATTTTGTCAAATTACTTCAGTAACTTCCTGCCCCCCAGACTGTGAGCAGATGGTTCTGAATGCTCAGTGTCTGAAACACAAAGTTCAGTTTCTTAATGTGGGTTTTCTGTGATTGTTTCAACAAGTAGACATGCTGTTACTTCAGCATGGAAAATCAACACAAATAGAAGGATGAAAAAAGATCGATTTACAAAATAAACTATATATGAGGAATTATGTAGTAATAATTATTTAGAGAGCTCCAGTTCATAATACTGTCTCTCAACTGTCTCTAGTGGTGTCATCCATGAACCATGATTGTTGTTACTCCAGTTTTGAGCATGTTTTTCTTTTTGCATTACCACCTCAGCCCATAATCCTGTAAGACAATCTAGCTTGTCCATACACTAATGGGAAGGCATTAATCAAAACATTGTTCTCTGTTACATTAACTATAGAGCAATATCTCCTTATTTTGTATTTCTTAATGGTTTCTTTGTCTAAGTCTGTTTAAAAATGCAGCTTCAATGTGCTGTACCACAAGTCTTCCACGGTGTATGCTTGATTGGCTGACTAATCTCTCTCATTTTCTTTGACACTCTGTGTTCATGTCCTTGGTGTCTGGAGCACGAGTCAGTGGGGTTTTAAGCAGAGTACAAGGACTGTATTTTGTAGGTGAGATGGCTTATTTAAAGTAGATCTGAGGCTGGTCCTTCTAGCTGCACAAGACAAAGGCTTAAAAATCTTACTGAGTGTCTGGCTGTTTACAGGCCAAACAAAATGTAATGCTTGTTCTGAGGGAACACAAGAAGGATCTTCTTTCTGCCTGTCTTGTGCAGTAGGACTAGTTAAAAGGGATATAAACGTACCCAGGAGACCTGATGCCTCTGTGCTTGGGAGCTCCTTCAATAGACTTGAAAGCTCCTTCCCTAGTTCCTTCCGCAGTGTTGTGGCTGTGCTCCAAACCTCTGAGGCTATTAATAAAAACCTGAAAATCATCTATCTAATAAAATTCATGTGACTCCTTGAAACAGACCTCTTTAGCTAACTAATGATTTGCTCTGTTTGTGCAGTATGTTGACTTCAGTCCTTGCATAGTTACTGTGAAATAATGCATGCTATTACATGGTTAACCACACAGTAACTTCACTGGAAGCAATGGTAATTACAGAGTAAATTGTGTTAATCCTCCTGCGCTATTTGGTAACTGCATGATTAGCGTGGGTGTCATGGTTTAAGCTGTAAATCACGCAGCCCTTTCTCTCACTCACTCCCCTCTCTTTCTTCCCCCCGCTCCCGGGTGGATGGGGAGGAGAATCAAAAGAATGCAACTCCCACAGGTTGAGATAAGAACAGTTCAGTAACTAAAGTATAACACAAATCACTACTGCTACCACCAATGGTAATAATGACAAGGCAAATACAAGGAAAGAGAATGCAACTGCTCACCACCCGATACCAAGCCCCACCCCGCAGTGCACACCCACCCTTCCGGGTCTCTGTTCTCCGTTTTACATCCTGGGCATGACGTGCTGTGGTATGGAATAACCTCTCTGGTCAGTCTGGGTCAGGTGTCCTGTCTCTGCTTCCTCCCGGCTTCCCCTCCTCCCTGGCAGAGCATGAGACTCAGAAAGTCCTTGGTCAGACCAAAACATTACTAAGCAGTAACTGAAAACACTGGTGTTATCAGCACTGTTCCCAGGCCGAAAGTCAAAACCACAACGCTGCACCAGCTACCAAGAAGGAGAAAAATGACTGCTGCTGCTGAACCCATGACAGTGGGTCACCTGTGCAAATCAAAGTTGCTCGGTAATGTTTCTCTTCTCCCCTCTTGTAACAATCGGAAATGAGTTGGTGATGGTATCTCAGCAGGGTATGTGGGTCCAAATCTGCCAGAGCAATGCACTGTTTTCTATAGACAACTCCTATGTTTAGTGTTATCAGCAGAAAACTGATTTCAGGGACAGAGGTTAAATGCCTCTATGAGCAGCTGTACTTCCATTTTTAGCACCCTCATTGAAATCAGGCTTAATATTTCACTGAGTATAATTCATTCCCACCCAGTTGCTGTTTAGAGACACGTGAAAATTTATCAGGTGCCCTCAATTCACTTTCAGTCTTATAAGTTATGAATTTTGAGCAAGAAAGACACAAGTCTGGTGAAACAGTGAAATACCTAGAGCAGGATATGAAGTAGGCAATGGCTGAGACATCCCATAGCACTCAAAAGACAGCCAACAGCCACAGTCAGTGTAATGTTTGTTCTGTGCAACCACTGCTCAGAGAATGCAAGTCACAAGAGATGACAAGGTGTGACTTTTTTTGCATAAACAATAAACTCTACCCACCCAGAGTGTAACACAGAGATGAAAAATGCTAGGGACATGACATGACCTGACATGATTTTCTTTTATACCGACCTGACTTGCATGTTAGAAAGTAACGAATTAATAACACAATACATAGCCAATTGCCATCAGTGTTCCAGCAATCTGTGAAGCACTATTTAGGCATGCCTTCCCTGTGACACTTTTTCTGTCTCCAATATATCACACAGCAAACCCAACATAACAGAAGCACACATATCAATGTGAACAATATCATCCTGGTGCAGAAATTTTCACAGTTAATTAAAAAGATCAAATAAAAGCAGTCCAGCTCCTCACTAAACTAATTAAAAATATAAATATAATAAGCCCTGACTGAGCTTTTGACAGGTCATTAAAAACACAAAATTGAGTCAAGAACAAGGACTAGTTTCAATATATAATAGAGTGAAATAAAATGGTGAGGCTGAAGTTAAATTAATACTGTTTTTTTTTCCACTGTTCCTCACCTGGTGTCAGTGGCTGAATTTACACAGTGCAGTTCGCCAAAGGAAAAGGCCTGGGCAGTTTACTTTGTGAAGTCAAAGATGCCATTTACTGCTTCCTTTTGGCTTTTAAACCTGCTTCCCTGACAGCATTACCAGCTGTGTGTGTTCCATGCAGTGCCTTTTTGACCACAAGTTTTGATGTAATTTTAATCCTCTGAAATTATTTCAGCACTCACCACTCCACATGTATCCTTTAGAAATAACTGGTTAGAAGTGAAACAGTGCTTTTGGTGCATCAGCTTAGGGTTTCCAAGCAGAACTAAGATCTAGCAAGCATTTTCCTTGTAAGCGCTTTAATACTGTGCGATAAAGCTGCACCAGGCTCACATACTGGCATTCCCTGTTTAACACGGGACTCCCAGTCCTGAAGATACCAATGCTGTATACAGCTTAGTTCATACATGGGCTCTTTCCTCAGGTAAATGAATACTTCACTTGCTGAATTACAACAGATCTAACTTCATAAAGGTAGTTTTGTTCTTGGCTGTAAAATACCATTTGTATGGAATTCTCCAATATAACTACAAAACCCAAACAAAACCAGAAAAAGTATGTGTGTAGCTGCTGTGAATATTTTTCCTGTTGCCCTTGATTTATCAACTGCATAATTTCCTTTGAAGCCCATAGATAGCAGTAGCCTGGAGAACATAAAGAACTACAGAGCTCTGGGAGAGGTGGTTAGGGGCTCTGAAGCTCAGATTGTCTTTTCCTCAATTCTCCAGGATACAGGGGAGGACCTTAAAAAAGGCTAAGAGTATTGGCCAGGTTAATAAATGGTTAGAAGGGTGGTGCTATAGTCAGGGGTTTGGGTACCTTGAACATGGGCCTCAATTTAGCAGGCCAGGTCTACTGGGGGCTGGTGGAGCTGGTCTGACAAAGAAAGGGAAGAGTGGATTTGGGAGGAGGCTTGCCAGACTGGTCAAGGATGCTTTAAACTAGATGTGTTGGGGGGGGGGGGGGGGCATCATTCTATTCCAACACACCCAGTCACTTGCCAGCACCTACAGTAAACATTCAGAGCAATGTAGAGATATTCCAGCTGCTCCAGCCAATGAGCTGGCTCCTATTGGAGCTTGGCTCAGATGTCTCTATACACATGCCCATAGCATGGGGAACAAACAAGAGGAATTAAAGATGTGTGCATGTCTACGGGGGTATGGTATAATAGGCATCACAGAAACATGGTGGGATGGCTCCTATGACTGGTGTGTTGGAATGGAAGGTTACAGGCTCTTTAGGAAAGACAGGCCCGGTAGGTGGGGAGGGGGAGTTGCTATTTATGTTAGGGATAGGCTGAAGAGTATGGAACTCTGTCTGGGGACAGGTGAGCAGTCGGCAGAGAGTTTGTGGGTCAGGGTTAAAGGGAGAACAGCGATGGGAGACATTATTGTGGGGATCTGTTACAGACCGCCTGACCAAGAGGACACTGTGGATGAAGCACTCCATAGACAGATAGGAACAGCCTCACGCTTGCAGGCCCTTGTTGCTATGGGGGACTTCAACCACCCTGATATCTGTTGGAGGGATGGTATGGCCCGACACAAGCAATCCAGGAAGTTCCTTGATTGTGTGTAAGACAACTTCCTTCTACAAGTAATAGAGGAGCCGACAAGGAGAGGTGCCATGCTTGACCTCGTCCTCACCAATAGGGAAGGGCTGGTTGGAAACATGACGCTCCACGGCAGCCTTGTTTGCAGCGATCATGAGATGTTCAAGTTCGAGATCCTCAGGACAGTGAGAAGAGCATGCAGCAAGCTCACTGCCCTGGACTTCAAGAGAGCAGACTTTGGCCTCTTCAGGAACCTGCTCAGTAAGATTCCATGGGATATAGCCCTAGAAGGCAGGGGGGCCCAAGACTCTTGGTTGATATTCAAGGATCACCTGCTGCAAGCTCAAGAGGTATACATCCCTACGAGAAGGAGGTGCTGCAGGAGGGCCAGGAGACCTCTTCGGATGGATAAGGAGCTGCTGAGGAAAATTCGAAGGAAAAAAGAGGCTTATAAAAAGTGGAAGCAAGAACAGGCTGCCTGGGAAGAATATAGGGATGTTGTCCGGGAAGCTAGGGATCAGGTTAGGAAAGCTAAGGCCCACTTAGAATTAAACTTGGCTAGGGATGTTAAAGAAAACAGGAAGGGATTCTATAGGTACATTGCAAATAAAAGACAGACTAGGGACAACGTGGGCCACCTCCAGAAGCTATCGGGAGAACTGGCTATCCTGGGTTTGGAGAAGGCTGAGGTTCTTAATGACTTCCTTGCCTCAGTCTTCACTGGCAAATACTCTAACCACACCACCCAAGTCTTGGAAGGCAGATGCAGGGACTGTGAGAATGAAGACCTCGGGTCCACTGTAGGAGAGGATCTGGTTCAAGACCATATTAGGAACCTGAACGTATACAAGCCCATGGGACCTGATGAAATCCATCCGGGGGTCCTGAAGGAGCTGGCAAGTGAAGTTGCTAAGCCACTGTCCATCATATTTGAAAAATCATGGCAGTCAGGTGAAGTTCCTGATGACTGGAAAAAGTGGAATATAACCCCCTTTTCAAGAAGGGGAAAATGGATGAGTTGGGGAACTACAGACCAGTCAGCCTCACCTCTGTGCCTGGCAAAATCTTGGAGCAGATTCTCCTGGAACGCATGCTGAGGCATATGGAAAACAGCACGGTGCTTGGTGACAGCCAGCATGGCTTCACTAAGGGGAAATCCTGCCAGACCAATCTGGTCCCTTCTATGATGAGGCTAAAGAACTGATGGAGAGGGGTAGAGCAGTTGATGTCATCTACCTGGACTTGTGCAAAGCGTTCGACACTGTCATACATGACATCCTTGTCTCTCAGTTGGAGAGACATCAATTTGATAAGTGGACCACTTGGTGGACAAGGACCTGGCTGGATGGCCGCACGCAAAGAGTTGTGCTCAGTGGCTCAGTGTCCAGCTGGAGACCAGTAACAAGCGGTGTCCCTCAGGGATCGGTGTTGGGACTGGTCATGTTCAACATCTTTGCCGGTGACATGGACAGTGGGATTGAGTGCGCCCTAGTCTAGTTTGCCAATGACGCCAAGCTGTGTGGTTTGGTTGATACGTTGGAGGGAAGGAATGCCATCCAGAGGGACCTTGACATGCTTGTGAGGTGGGCTGATGCCAACCTGATGAAGTTTAACCATGACAAGTGCAAGGTCCTACACCTGAGTCGGAGTAATCCCAGGCACAGCTACAGGTTGGGCAGAGAAGAGATTCAGAGCAGCCCTGCGGAGAAGGACTTGGGGGTGTGGGTCGATGAAAAAATGAATATGAGCCGGCAGTGTGTGCTCACAGCCCAGAAAGCCAACCGTATCCTGGGCTGCATCAAAAGGAGTGTGACTAGCAGGTCGAGGGAGGTGATCCTGCCCCTCTACTCTGCCCCTGTGAGACCTCACTTGGAGTACTGTGTGCAATTCTGGTGTCCTCAACATAAAAAGGACATGGAACTGTTGGAACAAGTCCAGAGGAGGGCCACGAGGATGATCAGGGGACTGGAGCACCTCCCGTATGAAGACAGGCTGAGAAAGTTGGGGCTGTTCAGCCTGGAGAACAGAAGGCTGCGTGGAGACCTCATAGCAGCCTTCCAGTATCTGAAGGGGGCCTATAGGAATGCTGGGGAGAGACTCTTCATGAGGGACTGTAGTGAGAGGACAAGTGGTAATGGGTTCAAACTTAAAGAGGGGAAGTTTAGATTGGATATAAGGAAGAAGTTCTTTACTGTAAGGGTGGTGAGGCACTGGAATGGGTTGCCCAGGGAAGTTGTGAGTGCTCCATCCCTGGCAGTGTTCAAGGCCAGGTTGGACAGAGCCTTGGGTGGCATGGTTTATTGCGAGGTGTCCCTGCCCCTGGCAGGGTTGGAACTAGATGATCTTAAGGTCCTTTCCAACCCTAACTATTCTATGATTCTGTGATTCTATTCCCTATATTGTCTGGAGAAATGTGGGGGGGGATGCCATGTACATGAACATGTTGCTTCCTAGCATGTTCCAGCTTTCATTTACTGACATCCCACATATAATTCACTTGTATGGTGAGTAATACAGTTTCGGCTGAATTTATTTCCAACACAATTTGGCCTGCCTGTAAATTGGCACAAGCTCAGTTTCTATGATCTGGACTTGAGGGAGCTTGTTTCCTGTTGTTAGGAAAGGAGATGGGGAATCACAGCTGTGGGTGTAACAAGAGCCCCTGTGCTGAGCCAAAAGGATGAGGGAGTATCCCAACAAGAAGTTCCCCAAAGGATATGAGAGTTTCTTCCTCAAGGCTTGTCTGCTTCAGGAGCAACCCTGCAGCAAGCAAGAATGTGAACTTAGCACAGAGCACTGTAGCAACCCTTGGGCAGGCCACCCAAGGAACTGCTGTGAAGCAGATAAAATGCTGTAGAGTCACATTCTTGCTTGTTCTGATACCGCTATGCAAAAGTGCCCCTGAATCTGTCTCCCCAGTACTGAGCCTCCCAGCCCAAAGGAGTCAGGACTGTTGGTATTTGTCATTGTTGCTGTAGCCCTAAGGGTTTGCCTGTGCTTGTGTGCATACATGTTTCAGAAAGCCAGAGTCCTGCACCAAGCTGTGCCTCGAAAGGAGGATTAGTACCTAGAAAATATCTTAGTCAAAGAGTTTAGACATGGGTTTATAACTTAGCTAATGGTCTAGTACTGAGAGACTTGAGAAAACATGGCAAATAAGTATTAATGCTGATCTTCCACTTTCTCTTTTCTTTTCTACTGCTCTACATCAGATGAGTCTCCTTTTTATCCCTAGCATTAAGATTTTATCACTTTACTAAAATAATATAAATCAATAAAATAGGGCAGAAAATTGCTTTCTTACATCACTGCACCAACATGCTGCTTGTATGGTCTGGAATGACAATGAGACATCCATCTTTCTATGGACAAAAATGCCACTTCCCAGTACAAAATGCTAAGTTTTATATGACTAAAAAAGTTCCCGACCAAACATTAGCTTCTGCTGAGATGAGAAATGCCCCCTTCACTTTTCTCATTTTTTGAAGATCAAGAGAAAATTCTAATTCTCTAAACACAAAATATTATTCATAAATTGTTATTTATAATCTGTCCTAACCCTCTTTTCCTGCTCATTCTTCTTCCTGATAATATTTGCTTGAATAGCATGCCAAGATCTGTAAAGACCTTTTCTGATTGTTTTGAATTTTTTTTTTTAATTTTTAAATATACTCACTAGGGGGGATGCTCATAAAATTCAGCCTCAGCCGCAATCTGGACTATGGTCTGCCAAGCTCCACATAAATAAATCATCAAGTCATTTTGGCATCTTCTGGGCCAGGAGGAATATCTTCAGGGTAGATTTAGAGACGTTGTCCTATATAGTGTGTCCTTTGTGGAGAAAACTAAACAGTAGCTGCTTTAAATCTCAGCTATTTGAATATTTGCAGGTAGCCAGGGCCACAAAATACAGTGTAAGATGTTTTAATTCCAAAATGACAACTGTATTAATTAGTCTTCCCTTCTGCTGTCCTAGCAGAAATGAAATAAAATCCCTGAGACCTCAGGGTAGTGTGAGCAAGTGATGCTGGAGATGACAATTTTGTGCTAAAACGCCTGCAGAACACACAGTAAGTAGCCATTTGAGACTTTCTCTTAGTAATCTGAATGCTGAAACAGGGCTAAAGCAGCCAAATGTTACTCGGCTTTGCACTTTCTAAAGCCAATCTAAACACTGAGACACAAGACTGCTCCAGCTCCAGAAAAGCATGCTGGGGCTGGCCTGACAGCACGTTGGCCAGTCAGCTGGCAGCACCTCATCCCTCTCTGCCTCCCTTACACTCTGGGGAAACAGGACCTGAGGTAAGTGGAAAAGAGCAACCGCCTCCTTCCTGCAAAGGCCCTGGGGGTGGCCAGCTGGGCAGGAGCACCACAAAGGACATGTGCCCTTCAGCCCAGGCTCAAAGCCGAGTCCTGGTTGTGGGACCTCCATGCTGGCCAAGAATGATCTCTGCCGCTGGCTCTGAAATGGAGCTTTGTTCACCTACCCCTTGTGGGGGACATCTAAAACAAGGACATGTAAATCAGATAATAATCAAGGGAAAGCAAGCTCTAGCTGGTTTGTCAAGAGGAGACCTTGGGCTGCTGTCCTGTCTGCCATTCACAGGTCACTGAAATCAACGGAATTTTGCCTGCAATTACACCCCAGGGAATCTGGATCATTTTATTTGGACTGTGGGAAGTTACTGAACAATAACAACATGGAGGAAAATCTCCTCATTTTAGGTTTTGCTAAAATCCCCAACTTGGACCAGGTTCATCCACGTGTTCTAAGCCATCAGTGGTGCCTGAAACTACCGAAGGGGTTTGAGTGGGCAGCAGGGAGAAGTCAGGCAAAAATTAGTATCTTCAACTGAGATTATCTGACCGTTCCTTCTTTTGTAAGAACTGCAAACAGACAGGAGGAGTTTGAATTTCCTCAGATCACCTGGAGAGTGAAACAAACGTTCATGAGTTCCCAGTTCTTGCCTAGGATGAAACAAATCCAGAATGGCATCCAGCCTCAGGAAAAGAGGGAGTTGCAGCTGGACCACTAACTGCTTGAAGGAGCTTCCCTGTCTGTCTAAATTAACTTCTGAAATGCAGAGGAGAGTCTTAGCTGCAAAGAATATGAATTTTGGGAATTATTAAATCTTAGGAGCTGTGATTTGGCCCGTTGTAAGTAACAATGACCTCCTGAAAAAATTAAAGCTGAAAACCAAATTAAAAAGCCAGGGAGTTTCAGCTCATGTCTTCTCACAAAAATATTTTACTAAAGCTATACTTCCTGCTGATGATACCAACCAGAGGTGTTTTAGGTGATCTTTTGAAGATCACTTACCTATTTTGACTGGTCTGATGCTTTTGAAAATTCAACAGTGGAAAGAAGCATCAAACACTCTTTCTGGGTTACACTGAAATTAAATCTTTGGGGTTTGGAACAGTGACACAAGGTAATTAACATGCATGCTGTTGGCACCATAGTCTTTGTATGTATTTCTGAGTTGAAAAGAAGCACTCAGAAATACATACCAGGCAGTTACAGGTTAAGGATCATTTACATAAATTAGCAAATTTGCAAATGAATTCATCTAGTGAAAAGTAAGACACGGGACACTGCATTTTAATAATTGACATTCCACATGAAATGCAATGTTCTTGAGGAGGAAATTGAGCTCCAGGTTGCTATTAGAACCAGCGGAGCAGCAAGAGCTGGAAAGAAATGCCATCTCATATTATGTGAGTTACTGCTTCTGCATAACAAGTATCTTCTATTCTGGTAGACTTTGTTTTAATAAAACTAGTACTAGAATTTTTACAGAAGAAAAATCCAGTCTTCAACAACATCGGTCAGGAAACAAAAATGTAAGAAATCTTTGTGATCTGGTTCTAACAGTCAGCTAGTAATTCATTATGCTCTAAAGTAATCTTTCTTCTTCTGTTTTATTTGGCAGCCAAATCACCTTACCAGTTGTACCAGTTATACCAGGTACTTACAAGCTTACCTCAAAGTATGCAACACTGACAGAAAATTATAAAGTATCTAATTTTTTTGTTCCCTGTCACAACATAGGTTAAATTGCAAAATAAAGATAAGTGATCCACTTAGCTGCTTCCTGCTGTCCTGATCAGTTTAAGAACACATTATGTTACAAATATTGTTCTTGATATGAAAGTAATGACTTTCATAAGGTGCTAGTCAGTCATTCAAAGTCACAATACTTCCATTGTATGCCATAAATACAAATTATAAGCTCACAGAGAGCTGAAAGCAAATCTGTCCCTAGTAATGTTTCTTAGTATAATTTAAAGATTAACTTAAAGTGAACCAAATTATTCTCTCAGTGATACACTTTTTCTGAGATCACATGGAGTAAGCATGTCATTTCAGTGAATGCCAGTGAAATTTCTCCTACTGTAATATTCCTAAATAATGATGAGTGTTTGTCCTCAATCTGACTACAACCCTGACATCATCCATAGGGAGTGCTGTGTTAAACTTCCTCACCTGAAATGATAAAGCTATTGCTGCCTGCATACAATGTTTGGCATTTGGTTGTCCTAATGTCCTTTTTACTTCCGTTTTTATACAAGCTATTGCAGTGACATGGAAAAGCTAAGTTCTCTTCCCTTTTGTTTCTCCCCCTTGCTTTAGGAACCTGAGACATTTTAATTCTTGAATAGCTTGAGAAGTCCCTTCAAATGAATCAGCTGCATTAATAATATTTATTTTTTCAAATGATTCGGCTGTTTGAAATATGGACAACAAGATCCTTAACTATAACGAGCTCAGATTCAATAAATGAATAGGCTGACATCCTTTCTCTTCAGTATTTTGACACACACATACAGGTAGAGCAAGTGCATTTAGAGCAAGTGCATTTAGAGCAAGTACATTTACAGATTACAGTGATGCCCTGATGAGCAAAACTTACTGCCCTCACAGGTGCAGGAGCAAATTTCTGTAACTCTCCTGACCTTTGGTATAAGGTCTTACTGAGAAGTATTCTCCTGTACTGATTAACAGACTGAATGAAGGAAGCTTGCATTTTTAACTTCATTCTTCATGACACAAAAATACCTGTCACATATTAATGGGAACGATCATATGGTAGAATAATTTTGCAAGAAGAAAGAAGGCAGCTCTTGGACATTTTTCTCAACTCAGAATATGCTGTCCCCACCAAAGCAGCACTGTAACCAAGGTCAGATAGTCTCCTGAACTGTATCCCATGTGGAGTAGTCAATAGGCTTTGCAGAAGTCCATTGCTTCACCAAATAAGACTTTACCTTTAAGAGTGCAGTAACAGTGCGAATGCCTTTTCACCAGGGTGTCACTGATGGATATGAGCAGCTTTTCATGTATGCGTGCTGCAAACTCTTTATATTTTTACATTCTAATAACAGTGAACAGCATAAATTATCTCTAATTCTTGATTCTGCGAGGAAGCAGCCATCTGGTCTAATACCACTGTGACAGTGATATAAGACTGAACACTCTGTGCTTGGTCTGCTGCACAGAAAAGGACAATAGGACATATTTTAAAATGTCAGGATACATCAGAACCATATTCAGGAAAGTTTGCATTTATGAAAATTGATAGTATTGGAGATATATCATGATGCAGATCTAATCATGGCTGCTGGTATGGTGAATTAAATTAAGAGCTGATTTGAATTTTTCTAATTAAAGGTGTGTTATTCCTTCTCTCCTCATGTTTTCTCTTTTGGTCAAAGAAGCTTATTAAAGAATTTTCAGGAAAGCTTTATGATTGAAAGGGTTAAAGCTTTAACAAAAACCCTGGTGTCAGTGGGATTTTGACTCAGTGCAGCATTCAATGGGCATTTGTTTGTATACCAAAATAATTGCTGATGTTTGCATAATTGTTTTTGTTTGAACTAGATAGACTTGGTAATAAGCGTACCCAGGTACTACAGGGTAGGATGGCATTTAGGCACAGCAGCTTAGCAGAGCTAAGAGAGAGTGCCCTAGAGAGTTCTCTCATCTGCCTGCTTTCAACGCCTAAAATACATGCACTAAAACATAAAGGAAGGGAAAAGAAAAAGAATTTGACTTATGCAGGAGTCAGCATACTTTAAAAGTAAGCTAACATGTATTGGATCAAAACCTATCAACTCATGCTTTGCCCCAGCAAATTAACTTCAGCTTTGCTTTAGTGCTTAGTTCTGTAAGAAGCTTGTTTATGTAACATCTCGTGTCTAAAGTTTTCTTAAAAACATCAAATATTTTTCAAGTCTTCAAGGCATCAGGAACATAAGAGCATCATTTATAGGCATCACATAGAATGTATCCCCATCGTTAGCCTTGATGGCTTTAAGAAACTTGCTGTATTATTTTAAAAATAAACATGACATAGTTCTTTTCACAGCATGAATAGTAGTTAACCTACAGAGGTCAAAGAGTTAAATACTGTAATGGGATTTTTAAAGGACTTCTTAATTTTACGACCAATAATATAATTTGTAATTTTACGTACTAGGAGGGGGCCATCAAATTCATACTCCAGGGTGTTAGCTGATCACAGGGATAAGAAACAGTCCTCTCATCCCTTTTTGCCATGTAGGACATTGCGTAATTAGCCAGCTGTTTTCTTTGAAGCACCTAACGTAGGCCACTGGTGAAGGCAGAATTCTGAGCTTGAAGGATAATTGATCCAATCTGGCTTGGTAACTCTATGTTCACTTGTCTGCTCTTAAAATAGATTTTCTGCAGATCAAAGATGGGGCATTTGTGAGTTTTTCATTTTGGTTCCTGCTTACAAGCACGCCAGAGGTATACATTACATGATTTTTTTTCAGAAAGCAGTCCTTCTGGAGCTTGTGCCAGCATATTTACTAGTTAGAATTGTCCAGTGCTGTGACTACCTTTAAGGCTGTATAGTATAAAGAAATACTGCTTGAAGGACATTACTCTTAAGGATGCTATATGCCCATTTTGCAAACTCAGGTTCTCAAATGTTAAGGGATGCATGTATTGTCCAATCCTTCTTGCCAGTTCACCTTCTCACTACCATAACATCCCTTAAGTGCTGGAATTCTGCTTTCAGAGACACTTTCTTAGAGGCAAATGCAAACATAGCATGATTCATGAAGGGGAAAGGAAGATAAACAAAAGCAAAGGACAGTGATCTTCGACCAGCTCCTGCCTTTGTGGGGACAATCTCCTATGATACTTCTGCTTCACAGCACCAGAAATGGTGTAAGCTTTATGCTGTGAGCAAAGAAAGCACATCTTCACTATGGAAAAGTGTGTGAAGATAGATCTGGCGTTATTTTACACACCAAATTCCTGAGAAAATAATGCAGACTTTTGCTTGAATCTTGCATTTGTGTGAAGGAAGAGGGAAACTGTGCCAGTGATAGAAATGGCCAGTAACTGCATGAGTAGTTAGAGGTTTTCCAAAGATGGATGGGAATTGAATTGATTTATCTTTGCCTAAAGCTTTATATCAGAGCATGAGTGAAGAAAAAAGGAATGTTGGCTTACAGTGATGATAAAGTTTCTGCAGATATTTAATTTTCCCTGTTAATTTTCAAGATAGATCATGTGAAAGGCAAAATTTATAAAGATTATTTCCTTATGGGTTACAATCCTGACTGGTTATAATATTCTAAATTCATACAGACAATAAGAAAATTTATAAATTAATTTTTTGTTCTATGCCATAAACATGTGTAAAGAAACCAACTAACACACTAGTCTTCACTCTTGTTGCTTTGTTGTTTCAGAACCAAGGTAAAATCTAAGCAAACCAGTTAGGATCTGTGAAATCTTAAGCTTGAGCCACTTCCCATTTCTGGCAGAAAAAGCAGAAGCAACACTAGTTCCCCAAATCCCTATCAAATGGTCGCAATATAGAAAGTTTTAAAGTGTTATCTTGGAAGCTTGGACTAGACAGAAAATGGATAAGAACTTGTGTTCGTCTCTCCTCCCTATATATTCTTTGACACTGCCATCAGTTTCCTGTGTGTATATGTTGAAATCAATTTTCGAAGATCTAAGTTTTGAGTTTCTTTTCTCCTCCCACATTTTACACAAGGATCCTCTGTGACCAGCCAGTGCACCCAAACGTACGCCCAAGCTTTTCTAGGTCAGCATTGCTACAGAAAGAGATGGGGGAAGCCATAGACACCTTCTAGTGCTTCCTCTGCTGGTTCATGACCACCCTGTGAGCCCACTCAAAACACTGAATTAGCAGAAAACTAACTTGGCAAGAAAAAATGGATCATTTTTATTCAGTTTGTGAACTGAACAATGTTACAGAACAGAGGGGTGGGGGGTTGAACAGGGGGAAACTAATGGGGTCTTTAACAGCCTCTTCTGTTGACAGTAAGTTTCATCATTCCAGCCATGGTGTTTAGCATGACCCAAGTTATCTGGAAATAGAGAAGAGCAGTTACTGTTAAATGGCATTACTTTTTAGATTTTGTGCTTTCATCTCATCAGAATTAAGACAAAGAAGGTCATGGCTGGTCCAATCCCCCACTTCCCTTTCCTCTTTTCCCTTGAAAAGCCAAAGCTAGTACACTAACTTATACCTGCATCCTGTGCTGAGCTTCCATTCAGTCAGAGAGGCAATGAATGTGCAACAGTGAGCCTTTTGGATGAGATATCAAGCCAGGGTCTTGAGTCTTTAAATAGAATCAAACTATGTCTGGACCAAGACTCTCCAACATCTGTTAATCAGACTCAGGAAATTCTAACGAGATGAGAGTTTTCAGCAGAGGTACTGCTAACAGGTCACTCTGTAACCAGGAGAGGTCTGCATTATTGGTCATCTCTGAGCTCTTCTACATCTGGATAGAAGTTGCATGTGTTCATTAGCACAAGTTCATGGATAATAATGAACTAAAAACTGGCAGTCTTTTCTCTATCTGGGCAGTGCAAAATAGTTTGTATGTGCTGTTAATTAGAATTTCCAGAGGTTTTGTTGCAGAAAAGCAAAGAATGGCCCATATAAAATAATGTCATTGAGTAATTTGTGCAATCTGTATATTGTAGAGGGAATTTGAACTTTCTTGTTGAAAAGTCATCACTGTAGTACTTGGACTATGAATTCTCATGTGCTATTTCTTTCTTAGAAACATGACACAACAAAGGAAAAGGAAAAGGAAAAGGAAAAGGAAAAGGAAAAGGAAAAGGAAAAGGAAAAGGAAAAGGAAAAGGAAAAGAAAGAAAAGAAAGGAAGGAAGGAAGGAGGGAAGGAAGGAAGGAAGAAAAGAAAGGGAAGGAAGGAAGGAAAGAGGGAAGAAAGAAGGAAAGGAAAGGGAAAGGGAAAGGGAAAGGGAAAGGAAAGGGAAGAGAGGAAGGGAGGGAGGGAGGGAGGGAGGAAGTAGGAAAAGAGGGATGGAAGAAGAAAGGAGAGAAGGAGAGATGGAGGAAGGAAGGAGGGAAGGAGGGATGGAGGAAGGAAGGAGGGATGGAGGAAGGAAGGAAGGAGCAAGAGCTAAAAAAAGAGAGAAAGAGAGAAGGAGAGAGAGTAAGAAAGAAAGAGAGAGAGAAAGAGCGAGAAAGAAACAGAACAAGAAAGAAACAGAACAACAGAGAGAGAGAACAAGAGAGGAAAAGACAGTTGCAGTATACTTTCTGGTAGAGTTTTCAGTAAACGACTCATTTGAGTACCAGAGGAAACATGTGGGGAGTAATTACTTAAGAACAAGCCAAATGCTGCAACATTACTGTAAGCCACAGGAAGAAGGCTATGAAATGCTGTGGGCACCTACACACATCAGGACAACTAATAAAGGTAGCTGACCCTTTACTGCTATGATACCAATTTCACTTTAAAAGATTGAAAATCATGAGGGTTTTGAATCAGAAATACAAATGACACATTTTTCTATGATACCCCGATGTGTTGCTAGCAAGTGTTTTCTGGTCAATCAATCACTCACTCAAGTAGTCAAAATCTTTAACCACATAAAAATCTACTGGGAACAAGTTTTATTTACAATGGTGACCTGGCCAAGAAAGCTCACAAACAGCGATATGTAACATCACTTACAGGCATACAATCACTGTTGTATATTACTAGGAAGCTCCCAAACATATCGCAAGGCATAAATCAATTATATAAAATACCACAAACATCAAATAAACCAATAAAAGAGGGAAGGTCATAACATGACCAGACATGTCATGAATAACCGCCACAAACATCAGCCAGTGATTCATCCACAGTATGAATAAAAAACCAAAAGACGTACAAGCAATTGCTTGTTAGATCCTTTTGTGTTCTGCTAGAAATGTGTTACTGTCTTTTGATGTTGTCTATTCTACATTACTTCTATTTATATTTCACTAAAGTTATCAATTATTTTTAAAGTCTACATTAATTAAAATTGGATGGGTTTGTTTGTTATAGAAATGTGAATTTTAGCCTGTATGTTTTGCTTAATAATCCATTGCATATATTTCCATGCTTGCATATAATCAGTAATGCTTTGCATTTAGCAATATAGTTCACAGTATTATTATAGTTTGGTCTACTAATTTGGTCTACTAAAAGAAATTAGACAGAGAACACAATGGGAGGCATAGTTTGATATCACTGTCATTGTCATGTGTGTATGTCCTCTCCACTCCTGCCCTTGATTATGAACATCATTCAAAAGCCACTAAGATTTGAAGAACACTATCTCCAGGTAATTGACAGCTCTTAGAATCTGCACCACTATTTGTATATTAGCAACAAAGAACTTATGTAAAACCATCATCAGGCTTGGTCTTTAGAGAGCTGAGAGCTTATACATAGAACAACATATCTGTTATGATTAAATGTTATGATTGCAATCAAGCCATTTTTTTAAATGTCAGATTGTGGCTTTCTTAGTGTGTATGTCTGTGTGTCTTATTACCAGAAGCCCGTGTTAAATGCCTACCAGTCTGGAGGGTCCTATTCCTCTGTACTTGCAACTGGAATATACACTTACATTTTTGCAAGAGTCACAAAAGTTTAACCTTCACAAATTCTGGTTCATTTGTAAGTGACACAGTTTTCAGGTTGCATTCAAAGCAGCAGAATCATCTGTTTGAATGAAATTTTAGGAAATAAATAATGCTAAGGAAATAAATAATGTTAAATAAATAAATAATGCTAAGTTCCACCCTCTTAGTACTCCTAATTAGTCAACATTAATATAATGTAAATAGGTATTACCTTCAATCAAACTTGACAGAAAATTAGATAGCATGTCTCATCAGATCCTGTTCCCAAAAATGGGCATTTATGAGCAACTCACGGTTTTCAAGATGGTGATGATATTGTCGACCATTTACACTCTAGTAGGGTTCAGCTGGTGAGACATCAGCAGGACAAACCTGCCTGACAACTTGGAAAAAAAAGCATTTTATTTCTGAAAATGAGATTTGCATTAAAAACTCATTTATAGCTGAATTGAATGTAACTGAAATGAGAAAGCAGGTAAAAACATTTGGTTTATTTATATACATCATGTTCCAGATATGAATGAAGCTTGTTCTGAAATCCAGAATAAATAGATCATTGAGACTCCAACCCAGATCCCCTGCTTTTAAACTGATGATATTGGCTAAAAATTAGGCCACCATCATTTCAGATGTGTCATTTTTACTTCATTTATAACATATGCACTTAGAAGCAAGTTCTGCACATTAAAAAAAAAAGAAAATCTAACCCTTTCAAGCATGCATTTCTCAGATATAGACCCAGCCAGTGTATGCTAACGCCAAGCAATTTGTTTTGCAGCATGTCACATAATTCTCTTTTTTTTTACACCCAATATCTATGATTAAGAAATGTAATACATACTAGGAAAGTCTTAGATAATTTACACGGTGCATTAAAGTGTTTTGCATGAGAATATAGTAGGATGCAGACAGCAGAAGAATTATGTCTTTCATTAAAAGGTTTGCAACTCAGTGTGCTATGATATAACTATAGCAGTTTTTCTGTCTCAGTGAAGGTTTTTTATTTTAAACATTGCCTTGAAAACCAAGGGATGCATATGCAGTAGCACTACTTTAGCTATATGTTTTAACTTAATATCACCTCTTAGTAATTACACACTGTCAGTTTACCTGCTGTCTCAGGGTTATGGGTGAACAGCCATGCTGTCACTGTTCTTCATCTCTCTGAATCTTGATGTAAGCAGTAAAATAAGATGGCATTTTTTCATTATTTAACATTTTAAAAAAATCCTAGTTCAAAGCCTATTTGAAGCAGTTCATCAAGGATGATATACATTAAGGTCAGGATTAAAAAAAAACCAATTATATGGAAGAAATATGATTTTTGCTACAGCTCCTTTATGTGCAAATTAGGATGTGCATTTGCTGCTTAATTTAGAAAGCACCAAAGGACAACTTACAGGGATGTAGGGTAGCCTTTGAAGGAGTTCAGCATTTGTGCTTCCTGAGGAATGTAAGCAGGGAAGAGCTTGTAAGAGAACGTAAGCCCAGAAGGCTTGTGTTCAGGGTAAAACCTGATCATTGCTCAGCATGGTTTGCACTATCTGGAAAAACACTTCAGGTGTAGACTAGTAGCTTGGAAGCTTCTCTGACTTGGAGTAATCTCCAGATCCGTCAGTTCTGCATCTTATTCATACCTTCACTGCGTTGGTGACAGAAATAAAGGCAAAGCTTTAAGCTGATGCAGCATTTTGATGGTGTCTGACTTCAAGAATGATTTGCAGGGTAGAAAGGTTTCAGCTGTTTGTTCCTTGGGGTCTATTTCAGAGACACTACAAACCATGCTCAGAACTTCACAGATGTCTTCTCTCTCTGCCATCCACTGAAGTTAAGAACAACCTGCTGTGGTAGTTTCTAGTTGTTTTCTCTTTCTTACATTGTCTTTTCATCACTTGTCTACATCATTTTGTGTTCAGTGGTTCTTCATATTTTAACACTAAATATTTGCTTGGAACGTGTAGCTATGAAGCTGTTCTTTCTTTCAATGTCAAAAATCTGCTGCTATATTTTCAGGATTAAATAATGGATTGTACTGCTTTGTAACATTCAAGTATCATAACTGTCATTTTATTGAGCTTTTACCTCTGCATGTAGATCAGTGTGATAGGTAGTTGTTCCATACCCTCCTCAGCTCCACCTAGGTCTAAGTATTTACAACATCAGGGGGTAAGTGGGGATATTTTGTTCCCTGTTCAAAGCACTATTATTACTGTTTAGCTTGTGGTGTTTTAAATATAAAATATATTTGAGCTTCTGGTGCAGATAAGAATGGTAACACCTATCTAAGGTAATTAAAATTAAACTATACAATGCAGGAGATTGAGTTTCACTATATAATAATTAATATTAGTTCTTCCAATAACTAATACCATTTTAGCTAAGTGGTAAAAAAACAATGCAATGTCTAGCACTCAAACATAGCTCCTCTGTTTTGCTGTTTCCAACTAATATAACTCACAGACTTAATAAATCCAAGGCATTTAAAGGATTTTTACATAAGATATTCTGTTAGTGTGTGGGCTTCTGTGAAATTTGTCAAGCTGTATTTAAAAACAAATTAAAGAAGCAGTAAATCTTTTGTTGTTTGGCCAAAGCTTACTTATATTTGGGTGCAGAAGAATAATAATGTTCTACTGTGAGTGCAAAGCTGCTGGCACTGAGCATCTGTATATCCCCCCAAGACCTTGTTCGTAAACACAAGAAAACTCAGCATGACTTGTCCTGCATTGACACGTGACCTTAAATGGGTTTTATTTCTTCCATATTCACCTCCCCACAGACTGTGGCAGCTTGGAGTCACAGCCCATAGGACTTGGGCAGCAGTGTGCTCCCAGATAACAGGAGAAAACCTCAAGGGACTTACAGCTCTAACTACCCCATGCAACACAGTGTGCTCTGATTAATTATAGCAATATGCAAATTCTTGACTACTGTAATGGCTTTTAAGGTGTGGGTATCTGGATGCCTTTTAATCCTACATTTAATTTAATTTATCCTAATTTAATTTAATCCTAATTTAATTCAATGATACCATGCATCAAGACACCAATGGTATGGTGCTATTTCTGTCATGTTCTTCCTGCTGTGCTGAATTCCAGACCGCTATAGTGGGGTCCATGGCCCTCACTTGCTGTCTAGTTAATAATTTGCTGCATGAATTACAAACCACCTCCCAAATGCTCTGAAAAAAGTGAGAGTGACACTGACTCACCTTTTGAAAATGTGGTGCATTGAGCTATGAGTGCAAACTCTTATTATGGCAGTTGGTGTGTCCTGGGGGCAGGAGAACTCACAGTGGGCTCTTGCTACTATTCAAGGAATGGCCTAGTGGAAATTTATTAATTTCATATCCAGTTAGCTCAGATGAATAATAAAACTTCTATCTAGTCAATCGTCCTTCAGCTCAAATGTTGGGGGCAAGTGAGACACAGCGGATACTTTACGTGATGTAACTGTCCCAAGAGCAGGGCTCCAGACCAGGACTATCTTTTGAAATCACTGATCAAATATTAGGAATTAAAATTAAGGTCAAACAAAGGAAAACTCTCCATGGATCTTCCTGGGATCATCTCTGCCACACAATGTCATAGTAATGCCATGTATCTTGTTCTGCAGCACATTTGCATGTGGTCAATAAACCCTTATGTGCTGTGACTTTGAGCACTAAAGATTGCTCACAGCAAAAGTCACTGGCAGCTGAATTTATTTGTGAAGTCATACATATTACTAATCACTCCTCCTCTCTCATGCCAAATTAATTGGAAACTTCTAATTTTAATATCAAGCTACATTAAGTCAACAGCTGTGAAACAGAGGTCGTAGTGTCTGTTTACCTCAAAGAGATAGTAGGAGAATAGGTGCTTCACAGCAAGTACTGTATTGGTAAAGACAATAGGCATAGACCTCATAAAATGAGGACCTCTGTCTTCAGAACATGCTTTAAATAGTGCATAGGAAATCATCCATGGGACCAAACACTGGCAATAAGGGAAAACCTGATGATTCAAAAGCTTCTTTTTTAGCAGTCACTGCTCATCCTGTATATTAAGTATTACTGCATCCAGGAACTTCAGAAAAATGTGGAACTTGTGTCAAAAGTAGCATGCAATCACGTAATTAAAGGTTTGGTTAGGAGCATTCATGCAAGTGATTTGAATTAGTTTGGTGCGGAATTCCTTTATTTTAGTATCTCTTAACTTCAGCCTGCTTGTCTTTGTAATCTTATTAATGGTTTTTCAGAATAGCTGTGGTGCAAAATCATAGGAATCATTAAACTGAGAGGACAAGATGCTTTAAGGTGTATAATCTATCAAATTTTTCAGGCCAAATTTATATGCTGATATTTGCCATCTGAGGCAATGTGTATAGGGTCAAATAAAAACAGTTGTTACTTGTTGCAGATATCTAAATTTGCATGAAAAAACTCTTTGTACATTTTCTCAGTATCAGAGAATCTTGTGTATGTGATTGGGAATTGTTTTATATATTTTGTTTATACTGACACATACAACTTGTGGTGACTTCTTCACTCTGACATGACCAAAATTCAGAAGTGAGATGAGCATCCCAAAGAATATCTCATGTTTACTAAGCCTGCATCCTGAGGGCATAAAACGTGTCATTTTCTCTCTAGAATAACTATCCCTTTCATGTATAAAGGCTTACATCTTGAAGAGATACTGTTTATCCACAAACAGCCATCTTCCATGAGAAGCCGTATGTGTTCTTATAACACAATATAGATATACCCTGAATGACATTCAATGACATTCTGTTTACACCCTCAGGTAAGCATTCCCTACAATTAAAATACGAAATATTTGAGGTTTCCTTTCTTATGCCAGTTAATAGAAGGTATATATAATACAAAGTACACAAATATCACTGAATGCAGAGGTCTGTTACCTGCCTAGTGCCAGCAACACCCGCACAGTTCAACTGATATTGCAAGTGGTTCTCTCCTTAAAGCTGAAGACCATTATGAAATGTCAGGCTTCCTGCTGGTGCTCTGAGATGGGAACCAGTTGCAGAGACTGAACAAGTAATATAGCTAGCCTTGCTTACAGCAGCACTACCTGAAGTGTTTGGTTTTTTTTACCAAGCATTAGTCACTAAGATCACCTAAACCCAGTCTCCATTATCAGTGAAATGCTGAAACAGAGTTGAAGATAAAGTGAAAAAAGACAACTACTCTTTTCACTTGAAAAGATTTCCAAGTTAATATGTTAGCTAATTATAATGTGTCCAATGCTATTCGAATTTAAAATAATCTAACTCAAAGTGACTCAAGTTTCTGCTGTTCCTTCAGCTGGTGCAGAGATGTCATTGTCACTGTGTGATGAGTAGGTGCTCAGTAATAGTTTTGCTCTGCACTTCATTGCTAACAAGCTTCTACACATAAAGAACTGCAGAACAGATTTTTAGTTTGCCTTTGTGTCTAGATTTTACATATTAATTCAAGCTGTAAATTATAAAAACATGTAAATTGTACAGTACAACACCATTAGATATACTGAGTTCCACAGCTTCCAGTTATCTCAATTTATACAAATAGAAGAACTGTTTTTAAGTGTCAGGGAAAATGATATACTGTCTCAAAAACTTTGTCTTCAAGGAATAGTCAGTGAGAGCACCAAAGGACACAGGAAGCTCTGTTCTTTCATTATATGAACAGCTTTTGAAAATTATTTGCAGTACCTCCTGATGTCATGACAAGAAACAAACAGATCTATATCTGACAGTTAACAACGTCTCTTGGATCCTGAGCTCTGTACTCTGAGGTCCTGAAGGTTCTTAGGGTATCTTAATGTACTTGGCTAGTTTGAAAACTGGAACAAAAAAGATTGATAATATAATAGTTCTACCCCTCAGCTTCATAGCTTGCACATGAATTTGTATGCCCAGGAAGACTGCCCTAATAGCTGCCTTACATCCCCAAGGAACTCAAAATATGCTGTTAGAATTTGGTCTTCTATTTACAGGTAGGACATTTTCATAATCTCAGGACTGAATAAGCTGCTCTCTACAAATGTAAATAAATGAAGAAATAGATAATGAATAATGCTTATTGTTAAGATTTACATTCACATAAACAAGGCCAAAGATTATTTATGTTAGCATCTTTTTCCAGTGATATTACAGGGTAGTGATTGTAGCTATGTGATCAT
Source organism: Ara ararauna (assembly GCA_028858755.1). NCBI lineage: Eukaryota > Metazoa > Chordata > Aves > Psittaciformes > Psittacidae > Ara > Ara ararauna. The sequence goes on from CM054381.1 coordinate 23,956,661, forward strand.
GCATAAACATGACTCTTTTAAAGCCAGTGGGACTATTTGACATCAATAACCTGATGATGTTAATTGCTTTAACAGTAATTAACTTCTTTGTGAGATTTGTTTTAAAAAATTAATCCCTACCTCTGTAACATTTTGTTGATATTTCCAAACTATCCACTGTACAATGTGACCTGAGAAGGTATTGGAGCAACCCAAAATATTTGAGTCCTACAATAGGGGCTTAATCTTAGAACTGCCAGCCCCAGTTAACAGTTTCTGGAAACTGCTGGAAGTAGGGTTCTAGTAACTACCCTGGTAGTTCCACAGTAAATATACCTGCCCGTTCATGTGATCATGTCCTTAGACTACTTGATTTGCATATTAATTTGAGCTGTCGAATGAGGTTGCTATGAGGTTGAATATACATTTTCTATCACTGCAGAAATAAAAGTCCGGAACACTAATACACTAATTCCAATACACTAAGGTGGGTAGCAGAATTCCCATTAATTTCAACAGAGTTAAGGATTTATCCATATCCTTAATCTCCAAACGAGAGTTTAACTGTAATCGCTGACACCACCTACGGAGATGAAAAGTACCTCAGTGCAATCTAGACTTTTTTGTCATATACTTAAAACTTTTATGCAAAACATACTGATTATAACTGAAATATGTTCTTTCATAAATTGATTTTACCCCACTCTCATTTATGCGTCTGTTTCAACAGCAATGTACAGGCCCATTACCAAATGAACAATCTCTGGGCACCCTGTAATAAATTTTACACGTTTTTAATCTTTTAACATTTCTGGCACTGCTGTCTCTAATTTTGAGAAGCACAAGTTTTGCCCATATTTTAAAGTAACGTGGCTAATTTACTAAAAGTGTAGAATGAACACAATTTAAATTTACTTAAAGAAGGGCAGAGAAAGAGTATATTTTATGTCAGCACCTTTTTTTCCAATGATATTACAAGGTACCAAATGTAGCTGTGTGATCATGCATAAACATGACCGGTCCAAAAGAGGCTTTTCTTCTTCCAAAAGAAGCAGTCCTTACTGGTGAAATTACAGGAGCTTGGATGGCCAACAGTATCAAGAAATAATTGCAACTTTATCAGGCTGTTCTCAAGTAAGTGCTGTCAGTGCCTGAATCTGGTGATAAATCACATTGATCATGTAGGTTACAGAACCCCTATCAGTATCAAAGGAAAGACATTATAGTTTGACAGTGGTGTCTCCATTGTCAGCTTCTGGAAGTATTGTACTGCACTACATTGAATGGCTCATTTAGTAACTGTTTATAAATTAAACAAGCAGAAAAATTATTAATAGCAACTTAAAATGCTTGAGAGAATTTTTAGAGCACTTAGTTTTAAGACAAATGTCAAATTAGGCAAAAGTTTGAGCTCTGGATATTGCAACAGTGTTGGGCAATATTATTCCAAATAACAAACTGGTGAACGTGCATTTTAGAAAGCAATATCAGGCTCATATTTTTTGGAACACCATTTGTATGGGAGGGCAACATGCTGCATATGTCATGGTCAGTTAATAGGAGTTACAGAGGAGTTTCCACAAGCTGTGTGGAAACCCTGGCTACAAAACTGTTGGGAGTTTTTCATATTATAGCAAGATCCTGTATTCATTTCTTACCTGTGAGTGTTTTAGGATTGCTGTAAATCTTTAAGATTGAACCCACAGTTCCAATATTGAATTTGAATGGTATATCAGCAGACTGTAGCACTGGATGCTGCTATATGCAGGTAAAATGTTATGAGAGGGTACTTTATTAATTTTAAACAAGAGATGGGATTCGCAGTAAAGTCAAAGCCGCCCCATGGGCTAGGCAGGTAATGCTTTTAAGCCTTAAGGAAATCTTTTGTCATCTCTTCGTTTGAGCAGCTACCTAAATTTTTATATTTTTAGTTATTCTTAGGATGAAAATTAATGATCAAGTCAGAAATTTTAATTTAGAAACTTCTACTTTCTTAATATGACAATATAATTTATAAGAACATGATGGAAAAAGAGTTTAAGTTTAAAAGTAGAATGAAGTGAGAGTAGGTATTGCCATTAGCCTAGGAACATTTTTGCCTTCTGCATTGAATATTGACTCGTACAGAATATACTGTTGTGCACCCAAATCTGTGACTAGAAATTGACTCTTTATACAGAAAAATCCAATGACCATGTCTTTGCCCTTCTTGTGCCTAATAAGCAGGATAAGTTTTATGTATTTTGATACAGCTTCCCTCCACCTCTTTTTTTAATTGATTCTGCTCTGAGGCTTAAGAAATGTGTGGCTTGGTCCTCAGCCCCATCTTAGCCAGCTTCAATGAGGAAAGCTAGGAATTCAAAATAAAGTGTCTCATAGGTTATGTCTGCTAACAAATTTCCACTAATTGACATCAAACTGGTTAATTTCCATATAATAAGTGTTGATTGATTCAAGGACTTAACTTAGCTGGCCAAGACTGTCCTTACAATGATCACTTATGGGCTACCTTTTTGGAACACAGTGGAATATTTAAGTTCTTGCCAGATTTCAAGGATGCTGGGAGTTGGAACAATGTTTTTAATCTTGGCTACTAATTACGTGGCAAAGGCATAAACTGGGCTTTGCAAATCATTATTTCCATTAGAAAGGTGTTGGAAGCAATTCCACTGAGGACTTCCCTCCTATTTATGCAGCTGTTATTCCCATGGGAGGAGGCCATTGCAGTTGTGGCTGAAACATGGGCTTCTGTTCTGTTTCCACAGCACTTGGAAGAAAAACAAAACAGGACTAATGAAAAACACACACGGGAAATGCTTTATTATTTCATCATCCTCACCTACTGAGATCTGGCACCACTCTGTGTTTAGGAAGAACTTCTCCCACCCTCTCTCTCTTGCGCGCAGTGTGGTTGTATAAGGCTGACACTCTGTCATTTCCTGTCAGATCATTTCAGAGGAATTTGCTCTTATTTCCTCCCAGCCTCATCCCCTCCTCCCGGCCTCAGTCTTGGCTGCATGCCCCAGCCGCCATGCTGTGTTTACTTAACCGCATGGAGCGCTGGGCTGCCTCAGCTGGAAATGCTGGGGCAACGCGCACACACGCACATCGTGAGCTCGCTTGCAGGAGTTCACATTCACACTCAGGAAACAGACAACAATTCTTTTGTGAAGAAAACATGCAAGGTCCAAAGCCAAACCTTACGAAGGGTCTCTGTACACTGTAGGTAGGTGAGTTCTACAATTTTTCAGTAGACGTGGACAAAAAAAACACTTTTTTTTTTTGGCCCACAAGTGTCTCAGTAAATTCTCTTGGAAAATGCATTTTCGATCATTTCACATGTTCAAACTAAAGTATATTTTGAACATATCTGTGTAGCATGGCATTCATAGTACATGACTACCACTTGATCTGTTAGGATTAGCCAAACATGTCTTGCTCCAATATATGTACCCGCAGCACTACTACTAGTTTTTTTGCTTTGGCATATCTGTAACAGACTGGATAGATTAGCAAAAATGGCCATGCTTCATAAATGGTGTAAAACTATTTTAGCACCCAACAATGGTGTGAAAATAAACCATGCAGAAACAGGACATTTATACTTGAATGATGTGTGAGCTTTTCAGTGGGTAAAGTGGTCACAGTTCATCGTTTTAAAAAAGTAGTCTTAAGCCACTAATAATCTCCACACCAAGATTTATGGCAATGAAAAAAAAAAAGAACTAAGTAAACTATCTGACTGAGAAGTCCTTTCTTCCTTCCCTGGCAGCATAGCGTTTGTTTAAATGCTGTTTGGAGAAGGCCAATTAAAATAATTTTGCCAGAAGTCTGGGAGATTGCTAAATCCAACACCAGCTCAGTGCTCTTGATCTGGAATGACAACTCATTTCCTAATATAAACTGGGAGTTTCTTACTGATACAGAAAATCAGAAGTTAGAGAGAGAAATATATCCCTCTGACATAGTTATAACAATAACCATTATTTTGAGTAGCAGTCATAAAATAAATTATAGATGACATTTTATGACAACATTTAAGTTTTATTTAATATTATTGCTGATATTTATTTAATTTAAAGCTAATGGGCTACCTGCCAGGCCAAAGCAAGAATGAATAGTTTCCATTCCACTTATGATAGACTTTTCTTGTCCAGAATACTGTCAAAGTTTAGAACAAAATAATGCAATCACAATCTGTATAAGAGATTCTTTATTCTCATTAGTTGGAATTTATGTTTAAACCCTGACCTTTCAAAATCCAACACAATATCAGGCAAACAGTTGCAGCTTTTCATTTTATGATTCATATCTTTTTTGCTTCATCAGTTCCACTGTACACTCAGTGAAGAGAAATAATTGATACAAACAAGAAAATAGCAGGTTTTATTTCTATTTTCTGAATATCTTCAGTATTGAGCCTTAAAATCTAACATTAATGCAACTTTTAGAATTTGCCAGTTTCCTAACTTATGAAATGGGAGTTAGAGAAATCCTCAATTCCCAAGCTAAAATTAACTCACAGCATTAGAGAGTTTGCCCATATGTCTGAAAGTATGCTATTTATTTTGCAAAGCAGCTATGTCAGGTAGGCACAGGTCTTTCTTCAGTAAACCAATCTACCAAATAAGACATTTTAATTTTCCTGAGTAATCATGGCAGAATTATAAGCACATTTTCTATCTTTTTTCCAATTTGAATTATGTTTCTCTTAATTCAGAGGTACTCTCATGGACAGCTGTTAGTTTGTTATGGGGACTATCGCTATACCCTTTTAGCTTTCTTGAGTTTCTTTATATTCCTATATTTCTAGGTCCTTCATAGTGATGACTGTCCAAAACAAGTAATCTCAGTGGAAATATTTCAAACCAAAAAGAGTAGCTTGCTATTCATAGTAAAATAGTGTGGAAATTTTATCACAAATGCTAACATCTCATCTGAACATGGTCGTGCTCACAACCAGCATTTTCTTAACATCAAAGATTTTCTTAAATTTTACTCATTACTTACATGTATTCAGGAATTCTTTTTAACTCTGGTGACTTAACCAGGTAGAATTTCCTTTAAGAATTCATTACATGGTGCTCAAAGTCTGAGTTATGTTTCTTAGAGGTGATAGGGCAGGGCGTAATACTGGCATTGACATTTTATGAATTCTGTCATGAACTGTATGGTCTCACTGTCTGCTCTTGAAGTACCAAGTTTCTTGCTGGAGCAATCTGTGAGAAGGAAGAAAACTGGTTATTGGTATTGCTGGTCAAAACAATTACCACACAGAATATTAGGATGTTTGAGTCCACTGTCCTACTGCAAAGCAAGAGTATCCATGCCATTTTTAACATTTTAAGATTAACACATATAACACTTTAGTATTAGCTTGTCTAATGTGTTCTTAGAGGCTTGAAGGAATGGAAACTCCTTATATGCCACCTATTTAATTGCTACAAGATGCAACATTTATTTAATAGCTATAAGATAAAATAATCTTTTAAATATCAGGTTTTGGAAGAAGAGAAGAATTGAGATTTCCCAGATAGAGAGAGATCACTTGAGAATTTGCTGAAGTTGCCAGAAAAGGACTCAGTAACCGCCAGTGACAAGGGCCTCAGAGACTCTCAGGAAGTGGACCAAAAGGAAGGTGGGATTGAAACCTAGCATTGAAGATCAGTAACAAAGCAGTTTCTAGTAAGAGTACTCAGAAAGAAAAATAATAAATCCAATGCAATAAGCCTAGAAAAAGAGATCTAGCCTAGGACTCTGATGATTCCTATTCCTCAGAAGCCTCTGAAGAGCTGAAAGATGAAAGAGGATCTACTGCAACTTTGTATAGTAACTCCTCACATGGTAGTTTTTTCTATTTTGGGAACCATAACTAAAGCTTTTTTGACAGAAAAGACATATACACATATCATTACAGGCTTTATGACAGGCTTTATGACTTATTAACCAGAAGTAACAGAATGACTGAGATACCATCTACAGCCACAGAAAAAATGGAATATTGCCGTACTGGGAATACTTTCTGTGATCTAGTGTTTTCCAAGGGAATGTTATGAGACAGAGGGATGAATTTCATATTTATTTTGATGCACAGTCTGTAGATGAAATCTCGGCTTGTAGTGCTATATTGCGTGTATTTTACTATGATTCTAAAACCTTAGTCAGTATATATCTCCATGTATAGGGCACAAAGTAACTCAGTTGTTCACCTAAGGACGACCTAAGAGACCAAAATATTTCTCTTCTGAATTCACGTACATAAATAAGAGGGACTGTTACACCTGACAGTAAACAGAAGAATTATTTTAAAACACACACCTTGACAAAGATTTAAAGGAAGTGAAAATGCATATTCGGGCAGCGATGTTGAAGTGATATCATATGCATGGGAAGAAAATAGGAAAGCTGTTCTCTCCTATGTAAATAATCCTAAACCTGGACAACAAAGCACCACGATTTTCATAGTAGAGTCTGAGTCCAATCATCAAGCTGAGCTCTGCCCCACAGATGTCCTCAGGTCCTTCTGTAAGCGTAATAGTGACCAGCTGGAGGAGGGATGGAGTGTTCACTTTCTGAGTGGTACCAGTGGGAATGAGGTGTGACTGGAGATGGAGATAACTGTTGGGGTGGTCAGGAGCAGCATACCTATGTGGATGAGGTCTCACAGACTCTTTAGAACAATTTTGCCTGAATAAACTGGATTTACACACTTCAGCACTCCTAAGGAAGATACTTAAAAACACATTTGTATAAGCCTCAAGGAGATATAGGTGAACTGATACAGAATATGGAGCACAAAAATCGGGATTATGAGATCCCAGAAAGCAATTGCACAGAAAGCAATGTCACCTGTACTGCTACCAAAGCACTTGTAGAAACAATGCTCTGTCTAGAGAACCCAAACACACCTAACACATTCTTTCTAGCCCTTATGAAGAATTATAGGAAATATAATCACTCCATGGTGAGTTTAATCAAGGTATGACATTTTTGGAAGTTGAAGTTCTGGATGGGCACAAAGCAGTATTTATCTTTGAGAATCCTGCAAATGCCACCTCACACTTTGGAGAGAGGGTCTCTGGAGCAAAGAGGCCCAGTGAAGATGATGTGTTACCAAAACCTGGAGACAGTAGTGACCGAGACTCTAAGTCCGGAGAGATGCAGCTGTCTAGTTAATCCTCTTCAGATAAGTATTCACAACATCTTGCCAAAGATGAATATCAGAATTTGAATTATTTATATTTATTTGTAAGTGCCGACTGTGTGATAAGTACCACAAAAGAGAAAGCCCCTGTTTTGAGAGGATTCCAAAATAAATATAATAATTTCTTTTTTCTGGATTTGGCCCAAAGCCCATTAGTGGCAAAACTGTGATACAGTCCTAGACATAATGACATGCTGTGCTCATTTTCCTCTGAGAAAGATGACTGATGATAATGCTTATGAAGAACTTCTCTATTGCATTGGGACACATAAATGCACAGATTGCAGGGCCACATGTCATTTGCATGCATTCAGTATTTTTCAGTGTTGAGGTACTTGCATTAATGACCTGACTTTTGCTGGTAATATTCACATGTGTAAAACTCACCAGGAAATAATTAGGAACACAAGATAAAATCTTGATCCCATTGGAGCTAAGAGGAATTTTCATTTTGAATTAGAAGTCTACAATACCTGCATCTTGCTAGGCAAGGAGTGGTCAGCTTTTTGTTCTCCTGCTTATTTGTACTACCTGTTTCCAAACCCTACAGCTGTAGTACATAACTCTCTTTTGCCAACTCATTAAAAATAAGCTTTCAAAAAAACTTCCTCATAACTGTTATATAACCTAAAATTTAGCATTATTTCTTGATCTGATTTTTTGAGTTTGAACTCATCGTATTAACTAAAAAATTAAATCAGAACTTTGATGAGCAAAAAATATGAAAGGTCCTTCTTGTTCTTTCTCATAAATCAGTGGTTTAATCTAATTCCACAGAAATGTAAGTCATAGAGAATGAGAATTCATATTTAAGTATTTACAGGAAATTCAGTTACATACTTATCTTTATGCGACATAGTAAACTGCTATTGCCTTCTTAGTAAAATTTTTAGCGCACATACATTAGCAGGTATGTCTCAGCCATGCCTTTAACTGGGAAAAGTGGTGGATACTTTTAATGTGTTTTACTTCACTGGATTTGAATAGGGTTTTGTTTTTGTGAAATCTGGCTTGAATTCAAGTTAAAACATTGTTTGCTTTCTTTTTTTGTCTTCCTGCCCTTAACTATTCCTTTGCAGTGTGAAAATACCACAGCCTATGGTTGATGTCTTCATCACAGTGGAATGCTTTTAAACTTAATGAAGAGTTGCAATAAATCAGTACTCTTCATTCTGCTTTCTTTCATCAACACATACATACTTTCTTAGGTATTAATCCCCTCAGAGATTATTAGGAGTCAATAAGACATGTTAAAAATTATTACCGTTAAATTTGAAAAGGATTGGACCTGGTATTGTAGCTGGTAGCTATCTTGTCTCCAGTGAAACTATATTTGTACATGAGCTGTTTCTGAATTAGTCAGAAAAAAATAAAAATAAAATCAATAGCATATGGCATTTAGCCTCAGCCTTGCTTTAGGATGCTAAAGTTAAGCATGTGCTTTTTGTGTAGAACTGGGGCCTTATCTGGATAACGTATTCAAGCAAGGACTTTACGTTATCCTGTGTTTGCCTGGCACCGACTACAAAGCACCCTGATACTGCAGGACTCTGTAATGACTACAAAAATATCATGTTGATTTTTATTATTCTGATGTTTCTTAGCTCTAGATGATGTAAAATACTCCAAGGGTGGGGCTTTTCACCCCTTTCGTTGATGGTTTGAAACTTTTTACCCAAAACCCACAGTCTATCAGGACCATAAGGGCACTGATGGCCGGGCTGTCCCTGCCCAGCCTACATCCCAGGAGCCCATGTCAGCCCCCCAGGGCCAGCCCCTACCCCAGCAATGCCACAGAAAGGCTAGTCTCCAGCTCTCCATGTACCCCATGGTGCCGGGCTCTCCCGTAGGCCCACATCACAGCCAGCCCCACTCATTTTGTGCACCACCCGCACAGCTGTACACAACTGGTCGGTTTGCAAGTAAGTATGTCTTAGTGTGGCTGTGTATCACTGCTCAGGGCTCTCCAAGTCAGTCTGAGAAACTGCTCCAGAGAGGGATGCTCTACATCTCATCTCATCAGGTACAAAAAATAGGAACAAATACTTTAAGCCCAAACCCTGGTGTTTACTTCCCTGAACTTGAAGAACTTTTGATTCAAACCTTGATTTTTCATTCCTGTCTCTATGGTTGTGCAAAACTAAATCAAGTGGCTCAGTCTGTCATTAGCTGCAGCCTTTGCAGAAATGGAAAGCTGGATCTGCTATGAGCAGGGAACTATGCAAGTGATTTTGCAGCTATGTTAACTTCTAAATTTGCAGTTATAATAATCTTGAAAAGGTTTTGGTCATTTTCTGGTCAAACACGCAAGTTAATTCCTTTATTATTTGAGTTTGGTTCTTTCTTTTTCTGTCAACATAGTTAAATCCCAATTAAATGCACTGTATCTGAAACATGGCTTTTTAAATACTGAGAACGATGGGTAGGGCAGGTTGTTAATATTTTGCTTCAGGTTTTGCTGTTTAAATATAATAAGGAAACTAATAAAGGGGCAAGATATTTGTGAAAGCAGTACAAAAAGCCAAACAATGAGAGTGTATTCATTATGACTGAGAAATTTTCCAGTATATTTGCTTATAGGGTTGTCCCTAACCAAGGTTACTGTCTTATTAGGAGGTTACTATGGAAACAGTGAAACAAGGTTTCACAGATTTCTTGATTGGCCATCTCAGTTAGGCATTATTATATTCCTTGTTGGAAAATAAACTACACAATCTCTCCAAATAAACAAGTCTTTCTTTGTGTGTAATAGGTATTTAAGACTGTAAATAACTCATTGATATCTTACAGCATGTCAGAAGTCCCTTTAATGGTTTATGTTCCATGAGGATACAACCTATTTTATGAGATTTTTTTGTCTTGAAATGTCACCTTTATTGGCAGCAAATTGTTAGTATTCAGTTTTTCTGTATTTGAGCCCTGAGTAATAAACCTGTAGTAGAAAGACACCTGACTGATAGACAACATAAGATAGAAAATATTTTAATAAAGCTTGAATTAAAGACATTTTTCAAAATAATAATAAAATCTTAAAATAGCTGTTTATAAAAAATTTTTCATGTTGTCGTGGCTTAACCCCAGCTGGCAACTAAGTCCCACACTGCCATGTTCCGCCCATGAAAAGGGGTCATCCTCAGCAGATTCTGAAGGAGTTCAGCTAATGTCCTTATAATGTCCCATAGTGCTATGCTTTCTTCACTGGAGGCAGATGCCTTTGAGATCAGATCAGAAGGCCTAAGTCAGCAATTTTGTGCTTTGGCTCTCAAGTCGTGGCCTTAGAATTTCACTTAATTGGAAGCAACTTTTTCTAGCTCTCCTGGTTAAGAAGAAATGCTCAAAATATGAATTTACAGTAACATATACATTTTGCTAAAGTGTTGAGACAGCCTCTACTGAAAGCCACAGTTCATTGTTGTATTCCCAGTCTGAGCAGACTTTGCCCCTTCTTTCATAGAAAGAAAATACAGGCTGTAAACACGCAGGACTGTTCTTTCTAAGCATGGTTTGGAGTCAGTTTTTGAAATTAGATTTTTGTCTAGCACTATTCCCTACAGTGGCTCTGGACTCACATGGGATCAGGACAGTCCAGCAGTGGAGTAGGTGGGCCAGATGCTGTGTAGGCTCCATCCATAAAGGTTTCAAAACCAGACCAGATATAGCCCTGAATAACTTGGCCTGACCTCAGAATCGATCCTGCTTTGAACAGAAGGTTACAATAGAAACCTCCTGAGGTCCCTTTCAACCCTTCATTATCTTATGATTCTATATTTCTGGAGGAAACCCTCCTAAACTGGACATAAGCAGGATATCAGGCTACAGCTTCAGATTTTTCCGTACTTGGATTTCAAAAGTCTTCTAAAAGATGGATAGACCTTTGAGCAGGTCACTCCTCTCAGGACTGAGTACTGCTCCAGAAAAGAAGTGCTGCTTGAAGTCCTTTGGGATATGAAAATCTGCCACATTACAATGTTAGAGTAGACCCACAATGTTTCAGGTTTTTCCCTCAGCCATGGGTGCTTCTCGTAGTTTTAAAAGGAAGTTGAGAAAGCTTGCTGAATTTCAAAGAGATTGGATCTCTACTGCAGAAGATTTGGAGTTTTTCAGTGGGTTAATATTACTTTGATGATGATTGTGAATCATGTCATCTGCCCAGTACAGCAGACTGGAATTAAAAGCACTTTTTCATGTAAGGGAATACTCAGCAAAAACTTTCCCCTAATAGTCTTAGCTGTGAAATGCCAACCCACTAATTTTTCTTTTGCAGGTGTACAATCTAATACACAGGCTAAAAGATTTACAATTGTCTCTGCTAGAAGTATATGGCATCTATTTGTTATGGTTTGCCTTCAACTTAACCATTTTTCTCTAAAATACATCCAAATCAATGTCTAATTTCATTTTGGGGTTAGAAGATTCACACTTTATATATGTTAACATAGAGATACACTGGTAACCTGAAAGTTTTACAATTAGAGCTTGACTCTCTTTCTGTGGGTATTGAACCAGATCAGCTGCATTGGTTCACTGCCCAGTAGTTTTCACACTGAAATACATAAGTTGCATGTTTGTTAAAGAGAGGAGAGAACAATCTGCTGGCTTTGTGTAAGTTCACCATCAATTTACATCGAAACATGGGGCTCTGCCACTAGCTTGCTATTTGCTTTTATACAGAGATAGTTGTGTATGTAAGTGCTGACTATACCGAACAATCACATTATTGTGATGCTTTAATTGCTCCTAGAGGCCTATTTTAGCCTGATCAAAATTATAAATGTATAAATTAAACTGTGTTTCAATATTCAGCATTTTACTACTTCTAATAATTTAGGATTTGTTTTCCTTTATCTCTTTTATTGATGCATTTAAAGTACACAAAGAATAAGCAGAGGTTTAATTACTTTTTCTTTCCAGTGCTTACAGAAATTAAAATTCTGCATTGGACCGAATTCACTCTCAGAGCAGGATATAACTTAAGATATACCTTTGCTGGTGTCTGCCGGGAAAGGACTTGAACCTACTGCAATCGTCTTGTTTTCTTACTTGGTTTAAGTCTTTTAAGAAGCTGAACTGAAAATTTTGAAGTATTAAGTAATCCTTCCGGGTGTTTAACAGAATCTAATCAGTTTTTTGAGGAATACAGATAAGAAAATTTATGAGGTGTGGATGGCCCTCTTAGACAGCCGCAAAAAGGACAGAACTAAAAAGAAGCAGTTTGTCAAAACCAGCCTTGTCTGAAATAAATGCAACACAAGCTACAGAAACTTCTTGTGCTACGGAGAAGAGTAAGTGCTGAAAGAAAGGTTATCCCTTATCACAGACGTCATTTAAACCCATCTTTTATAGTGCCATAGGTACACACTTTGCACACTTTACAGGGTTATAAAAAGTCAAGGTACTTACCCTAGTGGGTTTACAACCCACAACCATGTGCTTAAGTACTTTGACAGATCGGGCCCTTAACAAGAGCAAACTCACAGTGAGATGAGGCAAGAATGGTACTGAGGGGGGACTGACATGAGGTCATTAAATGGGAAGCAGTGACATTGTATAAATAACCTGGGTGAGAGAGGGTCTCTGCCTTAGAGGCCCACATCTGGGGGACAGTCCTGCAGCACCCCAGGCACAGCAGACACAGCTTTTTCTGTCAAGTATCTTTTGCTGTTGAACAGTGCAAGGCTTCTTGGAGAAGCATGCATCAAATGTGAAGGAAAAAGAAGTTTGTTGGGTGAACGGGGAAATAACCAGCTCAAGAAGGTTAAACACTGCAGAAATAGGAAAACTAGGCAGCTGAAAAGGGAAAAGGCCATTAAAATAACATATTTCGTAATTTTTCAGATATTACTGGACAGAACTAATGCAGATGCAGTATAGTTTTTCACTGAGCAAACTGCCGAATTGAAAGTACTGGTTCTGCCCCCATTGCAAAGGGAAAAAGCCTGGGCATCTTTTACCTGTGCTTCCAAACACAGTAATACACTTTTCAACAATGGTCTTTGTCATACAATCAGGTTTTAAGCTAAATAAAATTAAAATAAAACAAATACAAGAGTGAAGGGGAAAGTTAACAATCACTGAGAAAGACATTTTCCCTGTGTCCCATGACAGCCACAGCATGAATTGTACGCTGACCAGTCCTTCTCCACACTGGGGAGAAATAACATTCCAGACAACAAATGGGCTTTTCAAGGGTGTGCTCTCAGACCGGACCTGTGTCTCTCCAACTTCATCCTTCTGAAACCAAAATACCAAGATCAGCTGTATCTGTTTCTTGATAAAATTTATGCCTTAGCATTTAACAGTAAAGACACTAACATTTGGGTGAAATTATTCTACAACTGTTTTCTCCAGCTGGCAATTAATCTCCTGGAATTTCTCAGGTAAGACCCTGAAAACAATAGGAATGTCACTTTTTATGATACAGGTATTTAATACAATGGGGCTGATCTGTGAGGGAGATTTCCACATGTACCTAAATAAATCAAAGTGAAGAATAAATGACTACAAGCTTCACTATACAGTCTATCAGGCAATCAAAACCCACATGTGACCAGTCCCTTATGCTGTCACCACATGAGAGTTGGGGATCCAGAATTGTTGGAACAGCCTCTACAAGTAAATTATAGAAAAGAAAGAAAGTAGGAAAAGCAACATAAACAAATCATAGGCACTGCATTTCATACCACCAGAACAAAAAGTGCTTTCAGTCATACAGCAAGTGAATGATGGATATGTGCATTGGACTTTGTCAGAGTCCTATGCCTGCTTACAGAGTCATTAACCAATTTGCTAGTTGAAACCATAGCTGCTGAAGTAAAGCCTTAATTCAAAGCAAATCAATTCCCTAATCTTCTGGCTGTAAGTCCCAGAGGTGTAACTGTCTCTTAATAACCAAAGAGATCTGGTGTCTAGATTTTTTTAGGTAATACATTGAGGAAACACAAGAGTGAAATGGCCAGCGTAACTCTTCCTAGTGATCACTCCTGCTTTTGTAGGTACCTTATCTTCTATAACATAGGAAACTCTTCACTGTTTTGAAAGAGTATTACTTAATACAAATGCAATTCAGAGATTGTAATGGCCCTAACACAACTAATAAAAATCATTTACTCATGAATGGGGCATTTTAAATGCTCTGATGATAAAATGCTAAAATACTCTGACCACACCACCCAAGTCTTGCAAGGCAGACGCAGGGACAGTGAGAATGAACACCCTGGGTCCACTGTAGGAGAGGATCTGGTTCGAGACCATATTAGGAACCTGAACGTGCACAAGTCCATGGGACCGGATGAAATCCATCCACGGGTCCTGAAGGAGCTGGCAAATGAAGTTGATAAGCCACTGTCCATCATATTTGAAAAATCATGGCAGTCAGGTGAAGTTCCTGATGACTGGAAAAAGGGGAATATAACCCCCTTTTCAAGAAGGGGAAAATGGATGAGCTGGGGAACTACAGATCAGTCAGCCTCACCTCTGTGCCTGGCAAAATCTCGGAGCAGATTCTCCTGGAACGCATGCTGAGGCATATGGAAAACAACAAGGTGGTTGGTGACAGCCAGCATGGCTTCACTAAGGGGAAATCCTGCCTGACCAATCTGGTGGCCTTCTATGATGGGGCTACGGAACTGATGGAGAGGGGTAGAGCAGTTGATGTCATCTACCTGGACTTGTGCAAAGCGTTTGACACTGTCTCACATGACATCCTTGTCTCTAAATTGAAGAGACATCAATTTGATAGGTGGACCACTCGGTGAATAAAGAACTGGTTGGATGGCCGCACGCAAAGAGTTGTGCTGAATGGCTCAATGTCCAGCTGGAGACCAGTAACGAGTGATGTCCCTCAGGGATGGGTGTTGGGACCGGTCTTGTTCAACATCTTTGTCGGTGACAGGGACAGTGGGATTGAGTGCACCCTCAGCAAGTTTGCCGATGACACCAAGCTGTGTGGTTTGGTTGATATATTGGAGGGAAGGAATGTCATCCAGAGGGACCTTGACACATTTTTGAGGTGGGCTGATGACACACTTTTGAGGTGGAGCAATCCCAGGCACAGCTACAGGTTGGGTAGAGAAGAGATTCAGAGCAGTCCTGCAGAGAAGAACTTGGGGGTGTTGGTCAATGAAAAAATGAACATAAGTCAGCTTCAGTGCATGCTCGCAGCCCAGAAAGCCAACCGTATCCTGGGCTGCATCAAAAGGAGTGTGACCAGCAGGTCGAGGGAGGTGATCCTGCCCCTCTACTCTGCCCTCATGAGACCCCACTTAGAGTATTGTGTGCAGTTCTGGTGTCCTCAACAAAAAAAGGACATGGAACTGTTGGAAAAAGTCCAAAGGAGGGCCACAAGGATGATCAGGGGACTGGAGCACCTCCTGTATGAAGATAGGCTGAGAAAGTTGGGGCTGTTCAGCCTGGAGAACAGAAGGCTGCGTGAAGACCTCATAGCAGTCTTCCAATATCTGAAGGGGGCCTATAGGGATGCTGGGGAGGGACTCTTCGTTAGGCAGTAACTTCATTAGTGGTTTCAAACTTAAACAGGGAAAGTTTATATTGGATATGAGGAAGAAATTCTTTACTGTAAGGGTGGTGAGGCACTGGAATGGGTTGCCCAGGGAAGTTGTGAATGCTCCATCCCTGGCAGTGTTCAAAGCCACGTTGGACATAGCCTTGGGTGGCATGGTTTATTGTGAGGTGTCCCTGCCCATGGCAGGGAGGCTGGAACTAGATGATCTTAAGGTCCTTTCCAACCCTAACTATTCTATGATTTTATGATTTTCAGATCTCCAGGCCTGGCAGCTTACCAAAAGGGGCTTCCCAGTTACATGGAAACCAAGAGCAGAGCTAAATCTTAATATGCAATCTGATTGGCAGCCCAGTGTATGACTGAACCCCTTGGAGCACATCAAATTGTGCCAGGAGATCAGGGGACAAAAAAATATTCTATTCCTAACCATAGTCCTGCAACATGTATGGACTCTTTAGACCTCAGGGCAGGCCTAAAATATATGTCTGCAAAGCTGAAACCATTGCCCTCAGAAGTTAAGACGTGTTGGCACAGTGTTTCAGTAAGATTCTTCACATTAAATTAAGGTATATATCTCATAAAGGTGATGATGAACTATCCTTTGATAGCCACAGTCAGAGAGAAATGGTGTAAATCCAGCTTTTTTGCATCATTGTGAAGATTTGCATGGACACACACCATAGAGACTCTCAGGCCAGGTTAAGTGACCTTGATGACACTCAGCTGGACAATGCACAAGATGAACACAGCTTTAAACCTGTGGCAAACTTTCAGGTGTTTGAAACATTAAGCTCAGTTATACAAGGGAAGAAAGAGGTAGTAGCTGCCAGGAAAACAGCACTGCCAGAAGAGCACACAATAAAGCAAAGTATCCCCAAATTTTGAGCATCATCTGTGGGACCAAATTCAACACTGGCAGCTCATGGAGCTTGGTCTGTATTCATTGTATATATTGATTATCACAGACCTGTAACTCTCAGTTTCCAGAACAGCTGCATGACAGATTGATGTTAATTGCTGGTTATTTTGTTTACTGTAATCTCAATCAATATTAGATTTTTTTTCCTCAAGCTAAATTTAATGCCCCTGTATCATTCAGGGAAAAGGCCACAAAGCTTCCTGATAGTGAGGGTTATGCCTTGCCATGCCATTGCAAGAGACATTAATGAAAAGCCATTGGCTCTGGAGCTCCTGCTCTCTCAATGCCTCTTAGCACTTGTGTCCTTTCTTAGTTACGTCTCTGCAGCAGACCATTTGCACTTTTTAACAGTTTCCAAATAGCTGGTTCCCAGGATTTGTATACCCCCCCATCCCCATTTGGTTAATGTCCAAGAGTATGCCTCGTAATACTTCCAGCAAATTCATCAAATGGTACAGAAAGATTTTCAGGTAGTTCTTACTCCAAAGAAAGGTGCAGAATTTCACAGAAGCATCAGGCAATTTAGATAAATTAAAAGATCTTTTGTGAATGATATCCAATAGAGGAAATACACATGGTGAATTGAAAGCAGAAAGAAAACACATTTAATATCTCTTTGCCAGCAAAGGACTGTAACTTCAAACCTTAATTAAACTAAATGCATGACTGAATTAAATATATTGTTCTGAATGATCCTCCAGGTCAATGAAATTATTAACTGATTGATCTGCAAAGTAGGACAGGTGATGAATCAACTCAAATTTACTCAGTTTTCACTCCACCACCACCACCACCCCCCCCCCCAGTGTAATTTGTTCTCGACAAACTGGGTAAGTAGATAAAAATGGATAAGTCATTCTGCTGATAGCCTGTGAAAGTGCTCCTTCTATTTCTGCTAATAGCTCCTAGGTGTTTCTCAGATTAATGCCAGCCCCTTTTTTCTTCCATTTATATTTTTGGGATGTTAAAGAGGGAGAGAGTATAAATGACTGCAAGAAAATAAGTAGATCCCAGATGTTTTATTCAGGTAACCTAACCTGTAAACTGCAAAGAAGGGGATGGTTATGGGGCAAGCATCCTGGTTTTTCCAGCCCATTCATTTAGTTCCTATTCAAAGTTTCAGAAGCTCCTCCAGAGAATCAAAATATTGTATAACTGTACTTTTAATAGTTGATCAAGCCAAAAAGAAACCCCAGCAAGCCCCCAAACCAAATATTCCTGCACACCCTGAAAAAGATAAGAGACACAAAGGAGAACCATATTTGCAATATTTCCATTGCTTTTCTGCTAGCCACAATTACGTTTTTGTAATCAAATAGAAGGTGAACGAAAGCATACAGCAATGCCTGATGCCATAAATAATGCATGAGTGCCTGTCTGAAACAGTGAAAAACAGTTAACAAACAGGCCAGTTTTGTGAAATGTAGTCCTGTAATGCTGCCAAAGACAACGTCTGCCTAGATTATCTGTGTTGTAAGGTTTGGCTGTGTAAACTAAAGTCACCTGGGGACACGTTAAATTGTACTCTTGAAGGTCTTAAAAGTGTTCACTTGCTTTAGATCATAAATCAGCATCTTTTGATCACTTATTCCCCTAATTTCTTGGTCTCTAAGCCTGTCAAATTTCAAAAGGTAAGTAGGGATTGGAAAAGAAAATAACTTTCAAGTAAAGCGTGTGCCAGAAATGATGACATTTGTGAGTTTTGTTCTTCCCTGTGAATTGACACAAACTGACAATTAATTAGGAAGAACTGTAAAATGCAACTAGTGGTGTCATTCTCGAGATTGAGCTTTAAGGCCACTGGGGTCACTTATGATCTCAGATTTATTTTCAAAATGACAGAATGATTTAAGAATGTTGTGTTTTATTTTCCAAAGCAAGCCTTGCCTGTAACGAGGTTTAGGTTGCAAGGTCTCTTTGGAAAATACACTTATGCACCTTACTGCATTTTAGGGTACATAAATGTGGGTTTCATATCTTTAAAGCAAACTGAATTTAGGTGCCAAAATGCCTTCAAATCTTTTACTCTACCAAGCTCTTGAGGCCAAAAATTTAAGCTCCCAAGCCACTTCTTTTTTAAGGATTTTCCCTCACTTCACATGCTTCTGGTAGTATTAATTTCAGTGGAATTCTTTGGGTGCATTAACACGGCTAAACAAGTGCATTTTCAAGTTTTACATTCTACAGATTCTACCTTGCAGAAAAATGCTACAAAGTAACACTCCTTATGTTTTCTTTGCAGAATAATCAGTCATATTTATTTGCATTGGAAAACTTATTTAATAGTACTGCCTGTCTACTAAGACAGGCGATGGCACATCTGTTTAATACACTGAACATGAGTTCATGCTGTTAGGTGAAAGCCAGTGCTCAGTCGCTGGTATCTTACAATAAATGTAGGACAGCAAAGGGAAAAACTGTAGTTCTCACCACTTCCTGGTGGTATCAAAAGCCTGTTTGCTCTTGCAGAGGAAACAAGACAGCTTTGGCCACAAACCTGCCTGCATGGGCAGAGCCCTCCATCCCATATCTGCAGTGTGTCATTTGACAAAGGTTTAGTAATTAAACAATCTGTGCTTCTCAGTAACATAAGCAAAGGACATGAGTGGCTAGAGCAAGCGGATTGCAGGCAGCTGAGCAGGTAGGAGGCATGGGGCAAGGACATGGGAAGGTGCTGCTGTCCAGGCCCTGCATCTGTACAGCCAGGAGACACTACAGACACTGCTGATGTGAGACCTGTGTAGGTACACCATATGGATTGACCTGTGAGTACTAAATGCTTGGCCATAAGAGCCCATAGACTGTTGGAAAATGTATGAAGTACTTGATGGAAAATTTAGCTGTATACCAAAACTGAAAACTGGGCTTGACTCCTGAAAGGCTGCAATTTACTCACTGGGAAAACAAATAAAGTCTAAAAAGTCAATTTAGTCCTACCTTTTGCTTTGCTTAAAACTCTGGTTGAGTATGGTAAGTGCAGGGTTTTTTCTTTGGGTTTTGTGGGTTTTTTTTTTTATAATTGCCTGTTTCTCTGCTGTTAGACCATAGCCTTTTCAGTGTTTCTTTAAGGCTGTGTTTTTAGCAGTTAAGTTAGAAACAAAATAGAAGTGCACTGCTTTTTCAGGGCAACTCCTCAAAACTGATTTTACACTAGTAAGAGTTTCAGAAATTGGTCCTGCTCCTTGGTGTGTGTACATAAACTGCCTCTTGGTGAAAAGGGCTGTGTGACATTTAGCTAAATGAGATTGATTGCATTAGATTATACAGATTCAATTAAATCATCTGTTATTCTGAAAGCAACAAATTCACACTGTTCATTGGCAATGTGAAAAATGGATGTTGTATCTGCCTTCCTTTATAACTTGCTCTGTTATAGTCTACCAGGACATGCTGAGCTGTAGCATAGTACATTGATTTGGATAACATCAAATAATAAAATTCATCTTTATCTATCCTGTTCTTCTATGGAGATTTAAGCCCTTCCACAGTATTGTTGCAAAACCAGAATGCTAAGGAGGCAGATCTCTTTTGTTTGTTTTCCTTAGCTACCATCCTTTGCATCTGCAAAAAAAATTTCAAAGGAAAACTACTGTTCCAACAGCCACTAGAAGCAACATATCAGAAAAGACCCATACAATTGCTCTCCCATTCCATTCCAAACTGCTTTGATCAATCCCCCCAAGCACCAGCATGGGGACCAAACAAAGCAAACAGTTGTCAGTCAGCAGTACCTCATCCTCAGTGGTACTGGTGATATCAAAGAAAACCAAAGCCTACAAAGACACACAAGGGTAGAATAGGGATGAGGCTTTGACTTTACTACTGCAGCAAACTGACCAGTACCAGAAACTACTCCCCACAGTGGATCTTGTAGTCTTTTACAACCATGCAAGCATTCCAGAGATACCCATTATTACAAAGAAAGCATGATTCTTTTGTCTGATACAAAATCATCTTCCATATCCAGTAAACAAGTCTTTCCTGTATGGATTCAATGGGCTAAAATCCTCTATAGTGAAATTTTATAAGTCATTTAAAGGGAAAATACCTCTTCTGTTTCCCTTTCAGAGTCATGTAAGTGATCCTTCTGGGGATATTGTATCTAATATGCTTCTCTCTATTGTATATGATTGTGGAATACATAGGGTCCAACCAGTGTCTGCTCAGAGGCATAACCTGAATCTTAGAAGTGTTTCTTCATACTGTAGATAAAGTAATTGCAAGTGCCTTGATAAGGAAGGTGATTGTAGCTGTGACTGAGCAAGCTGCTGGGAGCTCTTTATTCAGCAATAAGACAACACACTAATCCTCCTTAATCTTGGATAAACTCAACACTTACTTTCCTGGTGATGGTAACAGTCGTTTGGAGCCTTGAAGCATTTCAGCGTCATACTCCAAATAGGAAAACCAATTAACTCTTTGCTTTGATGGTAGTATATAAGTCGATATTATTAATTTAAACCTTACTGAGTATGGATTGCCACACACAGTTAGCTTTAAGATGCATGCTGAATCAGGCTCCAGCAAGTACACAGGCTGAGTTCTCTTAATATTTGCAGCCTTAATGCAATCAATTAAAATGTGAACAAACAATAAATCACATTCATGCATTTTGTTTACTTTTTTATGAAAAAAACTGCAACAGCTTGAATTTATGAATTCTTCCGGTGATTAGGTAACTCAGAGTCTTGAAAGCAAATCTTGATCACATTTTTAGAGCAATGAATATAAATTATTAATCTATCATTTCTTCCTTTTTTATTTTTTTTTTTTAACCTAGTTCCTTAGCATAAATGCTCAGTGCAGTAAAATAGAGCTCTGATGTTTAGAGCCCCAGTGTATATCAACTCTTGCTACCTTTTTATATAACGTGAAGTGCAGCAATCATTCTGTGGTGTCAAGAACTGTTTGGGTTCTAAGACAGATGGGACTTTCAAAATGAAATGTACCTATGACTGTTTGCTACTATATATATAAAACGTCTCATTTAGTCTCATCTGTGATTTTCCAAGAGGAAAATGTTACCACAAGTAATTTATCTCAGTCCTACAAGTTTGGATCACTGAATGACCACCTCCAAACAGGTCTAGCAATTGTGTTTCTATTTTTTTAACAAAACTGGCTTTTTGTCTAATTTATCATTAACATTTTCATGCTCTTTTAAAAACAAGCAAACACAATTAAAATAACTATCCCATAACACAGAAACAAACAAATATTTCCTTTATATTCCAGGTTTTCTTGGTTGGTGGGAGGTTTTTTCAGACCTTAGTTTATCAAGGGATACGTGTAACTTTAAGCTCTGGAGTTAAGTTCATTAATGTAGTACAGGGCATATATTAAAATGCAAGAATACATATATCAGTATATAAAAACTCAAGGTCTTTGGCCAATAGGACAGATGCTTGCCTACCCCAATGGCTGCCTGGTTGAAGCTCAGAGGAGGAAGGAAAGGAAGACAACAGTTATTGTATCTGAGATCAGTCTAAAAGGAGACTTTTTCAGAGTTATTCATCTAAGGAGTGAATCTTCTATATTCCTTGATGCAACAGCTTCAGCAAGTAACTTTGCTGTTAACTCTCTTTGTATTGGAGATAAGCAAGGGAGTTTTAAATCTACAACATATACAAGAGACATTTACTCCTTTTAGAAGAAAATGGACTTTGCCATTCCTGTAACAAAGTCAAATAATAAGGGCTAGATTAAAGTAAGAAATATTAAAGCCTTTTTTTTCTTTTTTCATTTAAGCAGTGGCTATTTTATGACGAAGTGAATTTCTTCTTCTGTGCACTGATTCATTTAAAAACTATTCACTTACTGACTTTTTGCAGAGTATAAGGCTGGTTTGCTAGAGAACATGGCTGCAATGTCTGATTCTTAGTCACGTGAAACACAGGAGTCTTAAAAACCAAACAGAATACTGGAAGCAAATAAATAGTACAAGGGCTTGCAATGCATCCCCTATATTGTAGTTTGCATGAGAATTCCTGCAGTGCTCTTTTACGCATGGTAGATTTTGTGGTGTTTATAAACATTTTCATGGATTACTGTGGTCCTCCTGTAAAATAGCAATTTTACTTTTTTGAATTATCTTGTATCTACTCTGTTCTCTGCTCTCTACATCCTTCTTTCTGGAGTTACCACTGTGGTTTGTATTTCAGGTTGTCATTTGTTCTGTATGTTTGCATTTAAACAGAAATTTCAACACATTTTCCCACATACTTTTTTAATTATTGTGTGACACTTTCCTCCTATGTTGGTGCTTTCTCTTAGAATTTTAAATACAGTAAGCCAACAAGCGGTGCATAATGCTAACTAAACCACCTTTTTATCACTGTGAGGGCAGAAAAGGCTCTGACTATAAAAGCATCTTTGCTGTTACTGGGAGGAAAAAAACACTGCTGGAAAATACCTATGAGGAAGAGAACAGCATTCCCAAGAGCTAATTAAGAAAAATGTCCTGCTCTCTAGCTCCAGTCGCCAGCCCCAGCCGCTTATGCTCATGGAAAGCTGCACTCTGATTTCAACAGGAACACCAGTGTGGCAGCAGTGCTAGCGCCACATGAACAGGGTGAGGCAGCACTCTGAGAGCAGGGTATGAAGAGTAGGGTACGGAGAGCTCTGTTCCCAGGTCTGATGGTACAAAACTACCATTGGGGCCAGTTGTAGAGGACTGGAGCTGAAAGAGCAAGCTAAGCGTCATGGGGAAAAATTAACTTACAAATGACAGTTGCCAGTGGCAGAAGATTCTGAAATAGTGATTAAAAGCTGTAAATAGTGTTTCAGAGCCAAAGTAACAAGAACAGTGCTATGTTTACTTCTTTGTGGTACAAGTTTTTCCAAGTACCGTTTCGGGAAAGGGCATTTTACAATGGTTAAACCACAGTCAAAAATCAAAATAATTTCAGGCCCAATTAGTGAATTTCTGGCTTGAGGAAGAGTGTTCTTACAGAAACATGGGGTATTTCATGTCATCCCCTTCCCCTATGCTGGTTTCTCTGGTTCCCAAGCTGCTCTTCTTTCTCTTTCCCTTTGAGCCCCCGCGTCGTGCACTGTGCACAGGCCCCACCACGAAGTGCACTTTGTTACAGGCCAAGGTCACGTTTCTGCAAAGGTCACAGGGTCACCAGAGTTCACATTTCTTTATAGCCACATGTCATTTCTCTCCTGGCATGGAAAAAGTAATTAGCTTTCCCCATACACCCCCATACTGAGAACAGAGTTCTTCATTTCCTTTGAGAGGAAGGGTGCCGCTTCCTTTCTTTACTGGGTGAACATCAGCAAATGAAAATCATTACTGGGTTCACTCAATATATTTGTCAGGAGATATTTTAGCTGGGTTTTTTTTTAAGTGAAGGGAAATTCCTTTCACAGGACATTGCCTCACAAATGCTCAATCTGATATTCAGAGGGAAAATGAAGCTGAAAATGATGTTTTTCACCCCAGTTGAGGTAGGAACTTTTTTAAGGCCACATTCCGTAAGAAGCAGGGCAATTTCCATTACATGACTAGTTCCATTTATTTTTGCACAAGTGTCTGGGAACATACAGACCAGCACTAAAGCCTTTTCCACCGTTTTCAACCGAAGCGATTATCCAGACTTCTTTCCCTTTCTCTAGGACCTTATTCCTACCAAGCCAGTCATCTTCCATTGCCACCTCAACCTCCTACAGACCAGATGAATTTGGAAGCAAAAATCCTGATTCTTCCCAACTCTAGCCATTATTCTATGTCTTACCAAGTGTTCAGCTCTATGTAAACGGCAGTGAGGATGTTCCTACCATGGGGCTCCAATACAAGCTGTTCATTAATCACCATAATCTACCTTTGGTATTCTTATGTGAAAGTTTGACTACATCCACTCCATTGTATTGGCAGATTATCAGCAGATAAGTAGAGTTTCTCTGACTCAGACGTTTCCTCCTTCCTTCTGGAACAATGTGAGTCTCTAAATCTACGCATGTATAGATGAACATCAGAAGCCATTAGCAGTATGTCCCTGGCATAAATTTCAGAAGGATAAGGAAATCACCCTATGTCTCTTTCTTATTTTCTTTGACTAGTTGTCTTTTTATTTCCTGTGAGGTGGTCTTTACTAGAGTAGTATTACATCTAATAAAGACAAATTTACATCATGGAAGACACTAAAGAGTTTAATTACACATTTAGGATGTTAAGAGTGGAATCCATATTGTTATATTATGCTAACAATCCTCATGAATGTCTTCTAGCACTGCTGTACAATACCTTCTGTCATTTGAACTGTGCACAGGCTTTCACAGATAGCTGGGATGTTTTCTTCCATTGATTGAAAAGCCATATCTTCCCATCTCACCTACAATTTGTCATTTGAGATATGGCTATTTTCACCTTTCAGAAATGGCCTTCTTTTTAGCCGTAATAAGACAGGGTACTGTTCATCCAGGTTATACTCAGAAATTAATGTCAGTGTTATTAACCAAAATTCTTAGCTTAGTTACTCCACAAAATTTACTTCATTTCTTTAAGCAGAACTAGTCTAAATTACACACGGAGAAGAACCGATCATGTTTACTGTTGATGCTATTAACTAAGGGATATTAAAAGCCCTAGTCAGAACCCTGTTGTGCTTGGTGCTCCTTACCACACTGATGCATAACACCTGATTCACAGCAGCTTTAGTAGTACATTCTCTGATGACACAGACATGTACACCTGCACTACATTTATCACTTCCCTATGTAAAAATCACTGTGACTACTTCCACAGCCAAAGTTAAGCAAACACTCATTTGCCTCAAACTGGTCATGGGTTAGTGGTTGTGCAGAGAAGAAAAGGATGACCAGCATATCAGTGCAGAAATGATGTACCTGTTTGACATACTGAGATGCTTAAGTAAGCATCAGTAGTGACTTCTAAGTATGAGCATGCCACTGACATTCTTAGAGGTCAGGATAAAATACCTTCATCTTGGACTTGAAGAACTGAATTCAATTTTCATATTTGGTACAATAGCTTTGCAAAGGGAGGATTATTTTTTTAATTGTATGTTTTCCTGTAGCAATGGAGCATTTAACACTACAAGTACATTACAGCTAGAGAGATTTCCCTTCTTCTCGGCTATAACAGCAAGAACTGTTGAGACTTCTTACCTTCTCAAAGAAATGGATATTTTCAGCTAGATTACCAATCTAACTCCTCTCCTCCACACCACTCCTGCACAGATATAAAGATTTAAACTTTGCAGGATCTTATCCTGCCTCATGTTTTTGGCCTCTGCCTGATCAGTACTTGCTTTTGCGAGGTGTTTGAGGGATTGCACATCAAAAATGCAGATATGCTGGAACAAACATGCTAATCACCTATTAGGAACTGCAGTAAGAAATGGACTGAAAGCTGCTGATTTAATTCATTATTTCCCAAAATTCCCTGATCTCGCTATATTACTACCCTCCATGATTTGGTTCCTATAAAACAGGTTCAGGTAGCAGAATGGAGAATCTGAGTTTTCCTAACTTATGTAATAAGTCAGGAATAATTTAAATAAAATCAGAATTTCCATGGTCTGGAAGCACAAGCAGAATAGAGCTATTGACAGTTTGGGCTTTTAGGTGTGCAAATGCAGACTCTAAGATCATAGAAAGAAGTCAGTGCAATGTAAAATCAGCTTTGCCATATAGTTGCCTGAACTGTTGAAGATCTACATGAGAAATTAAAATCAAGCAGCACTATATGAGAATTATTAACTTTAAGAATCTCAGATCTATTATTTCAGATCCAGATAAGACCAGCTTTCCAAGAGCTGAAAGCAATTAAGTTTCTATAGCTTACCATGAAGTAGAATTGTGTACAAAAATGCTCCCTTCTGCAAGCTTAAACTTGGTATTTTGCTTATCATCATACTGAGAAAATATATTCAGTCTTTTGCTTTGCAGAGGAACTGGGGATGAGAAAGGAAAACAGGATTCCTTATTTCTTATATTGCAGCCAAAGCTTCCCATGGTATAATTTAAAGAATCAAAAGAACTGCTCAAAATAAATGGGTCCACAGTAACCAGTGAGCCCACTGCTCAGCGCTGTGCAGGATTATCTTATCTTTCCTATTTGGAATGAGGACACAGAGCAAGAGGCATTTGTTGGATCCTGGGTTATAAGGGCAGGTTCACCACCAAGAACAGAAGAGTTAAGCCCAGATTTAGACATGTTTCTTCATACTATTATCTCCCCTTCCCAAGTTAATTTCATTGATTTCAGCAAGGAGGAATAATAGAGTGAAATGCTGCTTGGCATTAACACGTAGCATGCAACCTGAATTCTAGATCCTCTGCTTTGAATAGAGCTACTTAATTTTGTCTTACACAACTACGTGAAAAATTCTGACAGCTGTGCTTTGCCTTCTGTGTCTTTCAAAAGGCAAAGTGCTAAGCTAGCTGGAGAAAATGCTTCACAAATCTGACATGTTCAAACTATCCGCATCAAGAGATAACTTTTTTATCTTCAATTTATTCTGCAAAAAGACTCTGGGGGGCTTGTTTCAAAAAATGAAAAATGGGCCAGCAGAAATGGTGGTGTACAGCTCCTATTTATCTGGTTTACAGCTATCAGTTTGATTGCTAGTGTAGCACTGGAGAAACTAGATGCTTTCTTGAGCATGATATAACAAACATTCTATCAATACAAAGAGAAAAGAAGTTAAAAGCACAAAGATAAGCCTGATGCCAGATATTTTCTTTTATGGACAGTAAAGGATTTGACTCCTGAGATCTCTTGAATTTAGCTGCAGAGGACACTGCTCCTGTGACAAGGAAAGCAGAGTGGGCTTTCAGTCACTGTAGCTCACACCTAGATATATTAATGTAGCCTCCAGTTGATGCTGGTGTGTGCGCATGAAGCCGGCTCTGCACTGTAGGGCCACAGGAATGAGCACGCAGCTTGCTCTGCTGCCCAGGCAGGGGCAGGGGTGAGGACAGTCCCTGCTCACACAGCAGCGCTCTTTTTTCCCAAGCTTCCTTAGGCTAAATCAAATACATTTCTAATGGACTGTTACCTGAATTATCTCATAAAAAATTCAACGTGTTCTAGGCACCAGAAGCACAATTAAAAAGTCTTCCCTAATAGAAAATCAGGTATTTTTAACAGCCCATTTCTTTGATCACAACAGTTAATTTAACCACTGCTGTCTGCTTCACATGGGCTGTGATCATTGAGGCTGTTCTATTTTCTGAGCAAAATGGGAAGTGCACGTAAGTACTTCTGCTTCTGTTACAGACACATTGGAACAGCTTGGGCAGAATTCAAATCTGTCTGATGATCAAATTACGAACCAGCAATAACAGGATAAAGAAACACGTTTGATGCGTTATTGCAGTTAAGTGAGAGCAAGGGCAGTCATTAGAAGTCGTGTGTATCCTGTTCTGCTACAGCTTTCAGAAAATCAGAGATCACTGAAAGTTTGTAAGACAACTAATGCTTTTATGGCTTTTTGTTTTTCTCAACACCAGTTGTGTTTAAGGGGTTGCTATCAGAAACAATCAGTGGAGACTTAAACAAACTCCAAAAGCAGCAAGTAAAGGAGGAGTTTTATGATATTTGAAAATTTCTCCTTTGTGGTAGAAACTCTAGACTGCACACATGGTGCCTTCAGGACACCAACTGAGAATAAAGCTGCTTTCAGAGGCAGTAAGTGATTTCATTCTATTAATGTCCAGGTGATTTGTGGTGCCCATTACCGCATCACTAATGTGATGGCAAACATTTCCTGGGCATGCCATGTTTTCAATGTTCTGCAGAACATAGTCAGCTCAAGTGCTTTTACAGTGCCTGATTGGAAAAGACAGCCCCTGGGGTTCATTCTTTTCATCAGTCAAATACTAATTCTGAAACAAAAGGGGATCCTTTCATTTCCAAAGATGCTGAAATAAACTAGTGTAAGGCAGCAGAAGGACAGAGTAAAAGAACTTACAAAGCAGGTGTATCAGTCAATAGAACAGTCACAGAAGTATTCTACATACTATTCATTTCATATAACTTTTGTCACGTTTCTTCCTCATTCTTTTTAGTTGAAAAAGCAAGTCAATATTTAAAGTTGTATAGGTGTATATTTGTGTGTCACTATGTTAGAAAAGGCAAGGGCAAAACAAAGAGGCTTATACTTTGAGTGGGAAATGGAGATAATGGCAAATATAAACAAATATGCCATCCGCAGACAGCATCTTCAAGGTTGTCACTTGCCCTCCTCCAGGGAAAGTGAGTCAAGCTTCATCTGTCTTACGCTGAATAAACCATGGGGCTAACCAATCAAAGGACATCTCTTCCTCGTTGTTTGCGCAATGGAGAGAGCAAGCAAGTTACACTGAAAAGAGGCAGCTGGCTGCCTGAATCACAGCCTTCTCCACAGCTCCGAAGTCCAGCAAGCCCTGGGACACCTTGCGCGACAGCATCTCATCGCTGTCCATCACCAGGATAAGCGCAGTCAGGGACAGCAGTCCTGAAGAGCAGGAACTCTGTGTTTCAGACTCTGCACACGCAGTGGTGTTAGTGCTAAGGGTGTTAGTGCTAAGGAAAGTGGCATGGTCTGCAGAAGATGATAACTGGGTGTGTGTTGGCTTGAAAAGTCACAGTCAAAGGAGTCACAGCTCCTGAGAACTGAACAGCTGGAAAAGCCTGGTTGTGCAGTGGAGTGGACAGGAGAGATAGATACCTTGCATCTGCCTGTAATGCACGAAGCTGATTCAGAAGGCTCTGTTTCCTTGGAGCACATAGTGAAAGCTCCATGTAGGCCAGTGTGTTTCCTGAGGTTTCTACAGGAGTGTAGGCTGCAACTGCAGGTAAGACGCAGACTCTGTAAATGAAGTTCTGGAGCACAGTGAAAACTTGTAAAGGAATAAACACAACTGCAGGTCATGGAACAATCCTGCTAAATGGTTGTATTTCTCCTAATGCCTTACACTACACTTGCTTCCTACTAACAAAGAAACTAAGATCTGGTTTGTGGATTTAGTGGTATAGCAGAAGTAGCTATTGAAGAGTTAGAATAATTATCTAAACCAACATGATTTAAGAATGAAAATATTACCACTTTATAAACTCAGTCAAGATTTGGATTCCGTGTAAACCAAGAGAAACTTTAAAGAGGATGATAGGGTAAAATCAATATTGATTATTAGGAGTAAAAGTGCTATAATTGAGGCCATAAAACCTTTTAAGATCCAGCTAAAATTTTCCAGTAAAGCTACAATAAATTATTCCTAAAGAGGTAGAATATTTGCATGGAATTCAATGTCATTATATCAGAGCCTCCTTAATGAAAAAAAAGAATTAAAAAGAGTATTACTAATTCTACCATGAAGCTATTATAAGAGGAAGATTAGCACAGTTATTTCAGCAAGTTACCTTTTTCTACTAATATTTCATTGCATTCCACAAGAATCTACTTTTAAAATTTCTACGTGCTCTTAAGATCTCACTTTTCATTGCTGCTTGTTTTTCTGCTTCTCAGACCTTTCAAATCTGACATATTAGCTCCCTTATTATGGCCCAGCAAGAGCAAGCCCTTTTAATTTATGGTGCACCCTAATTTTTATAATCTGATATCAGTACAGGCTGTAAATCTTTTTAATGATAAAATAAATGGAAATCTAACATGGCATTTTTGTCATCACTTCTTTAATAGTTTTTATCTAGGTTTTTTTAGAGTTGTGGGAAGTAGAATTATGCAAAGGAATAAAATCAAATAATACTGTGAATCTACATTTACAGTCTTTGGGAGGCATCTCACTTATGCATTATTATAGTTTTGCCCCAAAATAACCTGAAGGTCATGGATTCAACTGTATTGGTTCTTTGTTGTTCAGTGGAAGTATATCCCAGAACTTTTAACTGCTAACAAATGAGGAAGAAGCTGTAACTAAAACAGCTTATATTTTTCACTTGCATACAGTCAAAAGTTTACAATTGCTTCCACAAACACAAAGTTTTTGATTATGCTTGCTTCAAAATCAGATAATGCAAAATCAGATCTTTTACGCATGGAGGGGGAAATATCCAGAAATTAAAGCTGAAGGTGACCACAGTATTCCAATGGTTCAGGGATGCTTCCTCCTGTAGGCTGACCGCTCAACTATAAGGGGTATCTGTAGGTTTCTATGTGAACATGAAGGCTTCAGTTTAACCTAGAAAGCCTTGTGCAGTCTGAGATCCAGATGTTTGAAAGGCTGCTTCTCCTATCTTTATGCTGTAAGATCAGTGAAAGCTCCTCTGTACAAAGGAGAAGAGGCGCCAAACTGAGCTGAGCATGACTTCTGAACCTTCACTTCTAAGTCTCATTTGAAATAGCTTGTTCTGATGGGTTTCATAGGATAGGGCAAAGCTTTTTAATTCAGCATGAGCTCTTGATGACGTTAGACAGACTGTTACTTTAGTTGTTAGGAATTGTCCTAGTTTGGTGAGCTGTGCTTAGAAATAGTATTTGATGCAGGCTTTTTCTTGTTACAATATGTAGATCATATGATTAATATTTACATTCACTTCAGAGAATTCCACAGTGCAAAGGCAGTTATCACAGTGGTCTGTTTATGTTGCATTAAACTTCAGACGTGTAAGAGTCCTCTAAAGGAGCATTTTAGTACAATGTGTGTGTATCCAGCCCTGGATGGGAGGAATTCCCTTTAGGCTCAGCCAAAGAGCTGGGCTGCTTTATGGTGGTATTAGCTCTCTGCATCTCACGAGTGCCTCTGCTTGTGTAGAAGGGTGAACCAGCCACGCCATGATGTGCCATGTAAGCTGGTGTGGCCTCACCCCAGAGAAAGATATTGTACATGAACTACCTCCCAGTGCACCCACAAAAGCTTTTCCTTGTATGCTGCTCTCTGCTTAAAGAACAGCAGCTATTCTACTGTACTAGATTTCTCACTCTGTGATGAGCAGCGGCTTCTGAGATGTGTGGAGTGATCTGCGGATGGAGGTGATCATCACTATGCAGGCAAGGGTTCCTGTAGAATCATCTGTTGGACTTAACAGTGACATCTGTGGGAGAAAAGCCTTTGTCTGAATGCAGAGCCTTGCTGCAGATAGATCTGCACATGGGAATTTCTCCCCACAGCATGCCAAGAGCATGGAATTTTTCACATCAGGTTCTTGTGGTTTCGCACCACAAGGTTTGAGCCTAACATGGTTCAGGAAAAAAGTCAGGGTGGGAAACTGGTGGGTGGGTTTCATTAAATTAATTGGTGGTAAGGCAGCCTTCTGCTCTGCAACTCCTGCCATCTGGAACAGACTTTCTTTATCTCTCTACCTCATTGACTCTCAATCTGATTTCAAATCTCAGCTGAAAACATCTCTCTTCTCCTGTGCATTATACCTTGTAATTTTTGTTTCCTGTTATTATTTCTTATTTATCTCTAACGTATTTTCAGATGGAGTGTAAGAGTTATCACACAACATTAAGTGATGCAGCACTGTTACTCTGATCTGCATCAGGCCAAGTAGCTCCAGTGAGCATTTTTCCCACTAGGATATTAATAGATTT
Organism: Ara ararauna; assembly: GCA_028858755.1. NCBI lineage: Eukaryota > Metazoa > Chordata > Aves > Psittaciformes > Psittacidae > Ara > Ara ararauna. Next base: position 23,988,790 of record CM054381.1, read on the forward strand.
AAATTACCCAGATGTATGTCAATTGTGTCACTTAGTATGTACATTCCAATTGTTGTTTTAATGCATGATTTTGTGGGAGGCTTTATTACTTTTAGTTACAGTATCCTCTCTTTCTTCAAGCAGTTGTCTTGAGCAAATTAGAAACTAGAAAGAGTGTTAAGCACTCCAAACACTACTGGATTCTTTATGTCTGTTGTTTATAATGGTATATCTTTACTACACTTTAGGTCATGCACATATCCTAAAATAGCATTAATCTGACAAATTTAGGTTGCTCAGACTGTAAAGCTTGTAGGCTTCAGCACTCAGTGTAAAGGTACCCTTACAAAGAGGGTTGGTGGTGTGTGTGTTGATGATGGCACTTTCATGCTGCAGAACTTTTCAACCAGAACACGTGGGAATTGGGGGTGGAGACAGGAAGGAGATGAAAACAAGTATTCACGTTGTGCCACATAATAAATCAACTGTCTCACATTAAATCAGGGTATCTGTAAGAAGGCAACTTCCTAATGGGCGCTAAAACTGCAATAAACATTCTTCCAGTATTAAAAAAGCAAGGACCCAGATTACAGAACAGTTTGTTGCTCTCCAGATAGACCAGATCCTCTGTGGTGGTCATCTGAGTGCCTAGCAGGCATCACTCTGATGAGGATTTGGTGTTATGATTATGTGAAGGAGTCAAAGCAGGAAGTTTACAGGGACAAGTGACGTTTTATTAGAGTGACTGCCATCACTGAGGAAAAACGAAAAGACACTCAAACTTCAGAGTGCATAAACCCTCCTCCTGGTCTGAAACAGAAACAGTAAATGTCAAAGAGCAATAGCTCTGACCATCCTCGCATTGCTTCCTTCTTGGGAGACTCATGGTCTCTCAGGAGACTGCCCTGTAGATACCGCAGTATAAAGATGGCCCCATGGGTTTCTCTTGCCCTTGATCATGGTTCTTCCTTCCCCATATGACAGGATATGGTGATTTTCTGTAACTGTAACTTCATGGTAGGCACTGAATGTTCACACCTGCCCTTACTTAATTCAGATCTACCGCAAAACTAAGCCATTCAACTTGATCTAAGATCTTCCACCTTGGAAACAAGGACAGAATTGAATGGCTTCTCTAATAATATCGGTAATAAGAAGATTTAGTTTAAAAGAAAGTGTGTCTGCAAACCCCACCTGTATCCCTTGTCTCCCAGAGATAATGGTAACTTCTAGGAAGACCTTCCTTGAAAGTGTCAAGGTATATGAGCTTATTACTAAATGGGCTGTGAACAGATGTTAGGACATTTTGTTATTTCTGTATAAAGTAGTCTTTGTGTGAGACCTATGACTGTGTTTCCCAACCTGGATTGTCCGGAGCAGTTCTAGACATGTGGTAAGGTAATGTGGAGTGGACTGAAATCACTGATCATAAACCATCTTGAAAAGAAAAATATGTGTGTTTACTGCCAGAGATTACTGAGAGTAAAAACCTGTTTTAAATCAAGAACTGGAGCCATTTCAATTCCTTAAACTAGCTTTGTTTTAGCCTGGAAGTTAGCACTGCATCTAAATCTAAAGCATCAGATAAATAAAAGCAAAGTAACAAAATAATTGAAGTATAATCTTGTTTACATACTTTTAAAACACAGACATCGACACTATAGGATTGTACCTTTTATGTCATACACTTATTTGCTGAGAAAAGTCTTGTAACGTGCTAATAGCAATTGGTGGCCCAACCCTACCAGATTTTACATACCTGCTGCTCAATAGTTGAGTTGATTGAAGTCGGAATTGAGGGCTCTATCTTGCTAAGCTTCAGGGTCCATTTGCTGCAATTTTCTTCTCTATTGTGCTTTTGAACCTTTTATCTGCAGAAGATACAAAAAAAGACCTTAACAAACAGATGTCACCTTTAAAGTGCAGTCATCTTGGAAGATGACTTTTAAAAAGTTTGCTGCCTGAGCTCTTTAATTATTTCTAAGCCTTTCGTTTAGGTCTCCTTATAGAAGCCAATGGATTTCTGAGAATACTGCACACAAATCTGTTAATTAGCTTCCTGATCATCCCCAATCAAGGCAACATTGCAAGTTGTATTTTATGGAGCATTATTTTAGTAATGTTTTGTCATTTCCTAATACTTAGAAGTGCTTCAGTCAATAACTGTGGGGATATGTCTGCTGTGAAGAGACATCTGTTTACTCAATAGATCTTTTTATTTAATTTTTAATAGAGCTTTTCTAATTTTGCTTGACCATTTGTTGTTAATGTATTTATAATGATTACAGTAGCTGTAATTCTTACCTAATGATTTTTCAGAATCTATAAATATTATTTATTAAAAGATAAAAGTCAATATTTCTTGTAGCAGCCATTACAAAAAAAAATCATCTGTTGCAAAATGAAATAAATTTATTTCACACCTGTACTACAACAGATCAAAAAGATAAAACTAAAGAAGCACCTTTGATACCAATATATTTATTTTAACTATCTACTCAAATAACAGAGTGGAATTTGGCACTTACTGTACTCTGCTGCAGCATGGTATAATTTCTGCACCACATATTAAAAAACCCACTAGATTTCATAGTTTGAGGTTTTTTAAATCTATAAAAATGAAGCTGATTATATCAGTTTTATAAAACATCTTGAGATACAAGGAGCCAGATTCTGCTGTCTGCTAGCCTGCTGTAGTTCAGTGGTTAGATTAGTGGTCTATAAGAAGGTATAGGACAAATTCTGCTGCCAATTTTACATTTGTGCAGTCAGAGTAAGTCTAAGGAAGTTAGTGCAATTTAAAACTGCAAATAAATATAGGCTCAAAATCAATTTCTTCACTTACCTGCCAAAATTGAGTTCTGAGTTTGACATACACAGCGCTTTTTTCCATCTAAAGAATTCACAGCACTTTACAAAGGTGAATTAATATTATCCTCAGTTAAAAAGCTGAGAAACTAAGACAGACAAGTGCGTTGGGCAGAATCCACAGCAGACTGGGCTAGAGACTGAAGATGCTGTTTTTTCAGATCCAGGGGATAGATTTGTTTCTTTGCTCCTGTACCTGAATTCTGAAGGAATGCTGAGATTAGGAAGAAATACCTATAATATGGGAGTGTTCTCCTTTCTTTCTTAGCATGCTACTTTTTTTATCAAAGAGGAGAATAAGTGTGTGCCTTATATTCACCCAAGTAAGTTTTCGATTTTACAGATAATGTGTCCTGATAGTTATTCACCAGGTGCTGAGCTCACAGCTCCTAGTTGATCAGTGATGAACTACAGCCTAGTTTGGTAGCAGACTTAATTACTAGGCATTATGCAGGTAAATTTAATTTTGCCCAGAGTGAACTTGTACTCCTGGGCCCTATTCTGTTAGCAGAACCAGCTAGGAAGCAGGAGTCTCATGGACGCCTATTTGTTGTGGACTAACGGAGAGTCCAACAGGAGAGTCCAACAGGGGCTGCTATGTCTTGCTATGCAAATCCCACAATTTCTACCCAGGATGTGTCCAGTCCCCTCTGAAAGCTGTCAGAAAAGGGCAACCTTACAATGATTTTACCCTGGAGAGTGCATTTACTTACATCAGGCTGTTCTTAGGTCAAGATTTCTCCATCCTGTGTGACATTTTGGTTAGGAGACCTGAGACATTCCTCTCCTTTTTAAAATTCCCAAACTGCTACCAGTGAATGAGGCCCCTTTACCTGGCCTCTTTAAAACACCAGTCTACTTGGTTGTGCTGAGTCCACCTAAGCACAGCTTTACAAGAAAAGCAGTACTTGTAGATTAGCATTACAGTTTCGTATGTCAACATCAATCCACATGTCTGCTTGTGGCATGTTTTATTTTTGGTAATTTCACTTGTTATTTTTCTGTACTAGTCAATCTTTTCCAGTTGGATGCTAATTTGATTATTCCCATATTAAAAAGGAATTTGGATTTATATTCAACAAAGCTGTAATGAGAACTGTTGTTTCTGGCCATGGGTAGTTATGCTGTAGAGCAACAACATCAGGATCTCCATAACAACATCTGAATAATCCTCAAACAATTTATATACAATAGAAAATGTCTTTTTCTTGTCATACACCAGCCTTAGCAAACCCCACCTGCCCTGACTCAGAGAACACCTATTAGCAACATAGGTTGTCGGCATTAGATAGCTGACTATTCAGGGAAAATAGAACGTACCTTCTATTCTATTTTATTTTAATGTACACTAACAGATGCATTAAAAAACATAGCCTAAGATCTAATAGCCTTACATGTGGAAATATAAAAACACATGCCTGGCATTTCTGAAATTATACCAAAATAAATAATAATAACAACAACCTTAAGATAGATAGCCATCACTGCACTTGGTTAAGCCAGTCTTGCTTAATGTGTTAAAAATTCTAAAACACCGTAAGAAAAAGACACTGAATTTGTTTGAGGGCTGTTTTAGGCTGGTGGAGAAGCACTGAATAGTGACTAACAGGTGACGTAGGAACAGATCTAAGTAAAGGGGAAGCAGAAGAGCAAGCAGGGCAGAAAAAGGGGAGAGGCTTGATAAGGCCAGGAGGAGTAACAGCAGAATCTGTGGCAGTGCAAGTTCACAGCTCTGCAGAAAGGGCTGAAAGAGGAACACCCACTGCACATTTTTATGAATTCATCCATGCTCACATCCTTTTGCATTTTATTCTGTGATCATTTTCTGCATTTGATTTACCATGACATGAAGGCAGCTGTATGTACAGACCTTCACAGTAACTTTGTGATCCCCTCAAACTAGGAGTCAAGGAAAGGATTAGAATTATAAGTCTTCGTGTTACTAAAGTCAAGTACAGCTCAGCTATTTAGCCTCTTGCCAATATTAATCCAACAACTGAAATATTCTTGGAAAATTGCTATGTCATTACAAGAGATAGATATGACTATCTGGAATCTAATCAGTCTGTGGTACAACTGCAAGCAGAGAAAAGGATTTTGTTTGGGTTTGCTCAGCTGAAACAGGGAAGCAGAACATAACACACTAAAAGCAAGACACCAACCATATTTCCTGTGGTGGAAACAGTTGGTCAAAGTGGTGAGAAAGAGAGGTAATTTCAGAAGAACTAAAACTACTCAACAGATTTAGTATTGACATATGATGAGGTGTTATTTTGAAGAACACAAAACCACACAATAAAATAAATAAAATAAAAGAAAAGAAAAGAAAATTAAATTAAATTAAATTAAATTAAAATAACTCAATTGCAAAACCACAGAAGTGAAGGGTGAGGTAAATTCTGGGACACTTTTCATTATCATGATTTTTGTCTTTACGTTAGACATAGACCAAAAAAAACAATGGAAACTGGAGCATAGGCTTTTGTTACTTTGCTGAGGAAGTTATCTGATGTTATCTTTAGTAATCCTAAGAAAATCAAAGATGATTTCAGTTAGCTATTGTTTGTTGCAAGGTTTATGAAATAATATAATTAATCTCTAGACAATAACTAATTATTACTGATTACTGAGAAATAAGTCAACAAAGATATTTTCCTGTTTACATTCTTATCAGACTGTATCAAGACCATCTGTATTTTCAAGTCCTTTGTCCCAAGGGATAAATAATTTGTGTCGTTCATTGAGTATACGCATGCAAACATGTCATTTGGATTTGATGCACGTTTACAAAGTGAGAGCTAGACAACTTAAATGAAAAACAAGCCTTAATATACAGGAAGAAAAGCTTAAACATGCAGTCACAGCAGATAGAAAAGTAAATACTTCAATGAAATGATTCTGCAAAATTATTGTACTGATTGTACTGCATCAGTGTTTGGAATTGGGTTTATTTTGGATTCTAGGTGTTATCATTTCTATTTGCTGCTGATATTTTTATAGATGTCCACCCCAAGAGTGTGTGAGGTGTTTGTGCACACGTGCGTGTGTGTGTGCGCGCGTTCACGTGAGAGAACTGCTTTGCTCACAGCAGTCACAGATTGCCAAAGTTGCAGAATTCAGCTCTGGATCTGGGAAGGGATTGAACAGCTATATATATATATTGACATTGAAAATCTCAGGCCATGGTTATGCTTAAAGACTCAAAGGTAATGAATGGCAATAGGCTTGCTTTCTGTGGCCCCCAAGTGCAGTCAGCAAACAAACTGGTCACATTTCCACTTCCTTGAGTCTCCACTCCTTCAGACACTACTCTTTGCTGAGTCTTTTGCCACAACTGGAATGATTTTGCCCTTCCAAGCAGGCTGGGATTCTCAAACTCCAAGCTCATTTCCTCTCTGCTGCTGTTTTTACATCCCACCCTTGTGCCTTTGCTCTCACATATTGCTGGAATGATGGTGGTAGTGATGTGAATACTTGCTAGTGCAGCTCTGGGCTGTTGGATTTGTTTTTTTTTCCTTCCTTTCCTATCCCTGATTTTCCTGGCTTCAGAAATGGATGGCTCAGGAAAAGGCAGGGCGTGCTGGGGAACAGATGCGCGGGAAAGAGGTTTCCTAGTAAAGGCAGGCAGAGCTACCAGGGGACAAGCCTTGCCCCACCTCGCGCCAGGCAGGAGCTGCACCTTCCCTGAGCGCACAGGACTCTCCCCACTTCCCTTTAACCTTCGGAAATGACATCCTCATCCTGCAAATCAGCACAGCATCCAGGCTTCACTTTACAAAAGACACTGCAAAATCATTTTCAAGCACTGTGCTGCTCCCCTTGCAAGAGTAAGAACTGTGAGAGGCCACTGAAGGTTACTAAGCTTTCATTAATTTTTGCTCTGTCTGTGCTTTACTGTGATCTTTTTTTTATGGCTGCATTTCAGATTTTTCAAAGTCTACCAGCATAATAGTGTCTGCCATCTTTTGGCACCACCTAGTACAAAATAGTAGTTAATAAACTGTTCTGACTGGACTGGAGACTGTCTCTACACGTCTTTGTGTATAACAGACCCCCGTGCCCATAGGGATGCAATCATGGCTCTCTAGGAGCCAGCAGAAATTACTTGTTTGTATCTGCTGATCTTTGATTTGATGACAGTGTCCATCTGTTTAATGAAATAACAGTGTCTGTGAAGCCTTAGATACGAAATGGCTAAAGTAAGTCTTTTCACCTTCATAGTGTCTAAAATATAAGAACTATTAGTGAATTGTGCCTTATATGTGCCACATTCTGTTGAAAACACAACTAATTCAGAGTGAAATACCCTTTTTGGCTGGTGGAGCACTATGGCTCAGTTGAGTAAAAACCCTTGGAGGACTAGTGGGAGATTATGTGTCCTGAAGAAGTAACAGGCTTCCTTGTGGCAGTGAGAGCTAGTGTGCTGATCACTGCAAAGGCTTGATTAATGGAGTGATTAAAGCAGCAGAGGGTTAGTGCTCTGGCAGCTGAGGCATAGGAAATGGGCATGGAAACTACTGGGAGAGGGGAAATACACAGCTCCAGAATCACAGGGCTGACTTGCCCTAGCGAATACTTTGATGTTGGAGGTGGGGAAGGATGAAACACACCAGGCAAGAAGAAAAAAAGACCCTCCCACCCCCCTTTTCCCCTTCCCCCCTTCCCAGCCTTATACTTACAAGGGAAAGCCCCTGACTTTTGGCTCACTTAGCAGAAGGCAGTAAAGCTTCCTATTACGAGGCTTTCTCTGATGTATCGAAACTGGTCTCAGGCTCCAGAAATCTGATCCCTTGGAACAAAACTTACAGTAGATGCTAACAGAGTCTCTAGCCCAGCAATGCTGCACACAACACCCTGCATGGGCCCAGAAAAACTTCTAATCTGGTCACATCCTTTATTCTTCATCTTTCCAACTCCCTGGCCTGTTTCTCTTTCCTAAGTTACTCCACTTCTGAACAGAGGTGAGCCAAACTCAGACTGCTTGTGCTCAAGGAGTGAATTTCCCCAAAGCTACAGGCTGAGAGCCAGCTTCTTTCTTTGGGTCTTTTGCAATGGCAACAGATCTGTGAGCTTGATTGAGTTGGTCCCATTAAAGATAAGAATCATCTGCAGAGCTGGAACCTGCATCTGGAGTCAAAATTCCCAGGGCTCAAAGGGTTTAGATCAGATGTCTGGGAATGGAGGCCTCCTTCTTCGCCTTAGACATCTGATCTAAAAAAACTTCAAACTTGTAACTCTTTTCAGATTAACCTCAGCTGTGAGAGGCCTGGGGACCCACATTCTTGGCTTACTAGTATGATTTCTCCATGCCACAGTTGATTAGAAATACTTTTTTATTAACTTTCGGCTCCTGCCTCATGCATGAAGGTTAATAGCCAAGAATATCCCTATAGAAGGTATCGTGTATTTAATAAACGAAGACCAGGATGAGGCATGAAAAGGGGAATAAAATTCACCGTCAGTCCACTAGAGGGTAGCTCCCCTCAGATGACAGCTGAAAGCCTTCAGCCCAGCCCCAGACACAGCGTGCTGAGCTCGCCTGTGCTCCGCTTGACGTGACAAAGCGGCATTAATGGCATTTTTCTCCTCCTGTTACCTCCGCTGAGCTCCAATTTCTGTTTTAATAACCACAAGAAAAACACCAAAATTCTATGCTGGTTCTTCTAGAGAAAGATAGGAAAATTAGCACCCAAGAACGGCATGCATCTGAGACGGTTAGACCTTTAAACAATAGCACATGGCCACTAAACGATGGCATTTTAATATATAACCTGAATTAACAAGTGTAAGTCCCCCAATTTTATATCCCTGGTATATTATTTATGGTATGTGTGGGCTACAAACACTGATATGAAGAGAATAGTTTGTGTGCATTATGTGGGAAGCATTTACATTATATAAAATGCATAAAGAAATCTACACAGGCTTCAGCATGCCAGCTGCCTCTGTTTATGACACTGAGTTACTCATGAAATCCAGGAAGACATTTTGTAGCAAAATACGCTACCTGCTTGCTTTTAAACTGCTGGAGCAGTCTGTCCAGCTAGCTGAGTAATTAAGGGAGCAATGTGAAATTAAGTATCGCATTTCAGTCCACCTTTTCCCTTCATCAGTGCTTTCTTGTAAGAGGAGCCAGGAACTAGAGAAAAATATGACTCACAGGGGCTGCTTAGGTGTTGCCATCGTATGTCCAGAAGGTAAAGAGAATGATAATATGCCTTTCCTGCCTGTAATCGTGTTCACTGTAGCAAACCTTCCTGCTTGTTACTGTAGAGTAAATGGGGTGTTTAATTTGGGATTCAGTGTAGTCTGGAGTCGAGGTGCAGCAGTTTTATTGCAGAATACAATTTTATTGGAGGCTGAAGATTTAAATTCCACTATATATACATATATACACGGAAGCTCTGCTTTGCAAATACAAGCTAATACATACACAGAGAGTTCCTGCATGTTAAACACGTTGTCTGATTTCTCAGTTTGAAGGAACCAAGGAGTTATGACATATTTCAGCATTTTCTAATGCACTGAAAAACCTTGTCAGAAATGGAGTCTCCTCCTGCCATCGAGAAAAGAAAGCACACGTATTCGAAAGGAGCAAGTGCTATTTTTCATTTCCTCTTTAGATTTTTGACAGTACTCGCAATGTCTCCAGTTCGTGACCCCCAGAAAGAAGCTTTTGGGTTGGAAAATATTTTCTTTGTTTAGCTTTTCTCCAGCAAACAGCTGCATAGCCCACCCCCTTCCCTCAGAAAGGTGCGCCGGTCGTGTGATCTTTTCTCCTTTATTTAGTGTACGTCTTAAGATAGAAGTCTTTCAATAGAACGATTTTCTGGCAAGGCCACAATATGATGTATATATTTGGAAATCAAATTATTTAGAATTATGACCATGTCATCAAAATAAGCCGTTCCGAATTGCGCTGCTAGCTCTCCAAGCAGATTGCATGGGGAAAATTGGATAACACTTGGCCCGGGCGCTTAAAAGTCGGTAAAATCAAAGCACTGGGGACCGTTTCATTTCATTTTCGTCAAAACAGCGGCGCACCTCGACCCACGCGGGGGGTGCGGGCGGCGGGGACCCGCGGGGACCCTCAGCCCGGGACCCGCGGGGACCCTCAGCCCCGGCCCCGCTCCCGCGCCGCGCCGCTGCCGCCAGGGGGCGCCGCCGCTTTAAGCCATCTGTCCACTCCTCCCGTTCATCCCGAGAGGCTCCGGGAGATAAATAACATCCGAGCAGGAATCCCGGCGCGGACAGGGTATTTAACAGAAACCGTAAGGCTTCTGCATACCCCGCTACAATAAACCTGGCTTTGAGAGCTTGTTATTCCTAGATCTAATAGCTTAGCCCTTTTTTTTTAATCTCCTTTCTTTCTACATGCTACCATTGTAAACCAAAGAGAGAAAAATTATATTGTTGGGTAAACCATAAACACTGTTGCTGTGGATCTATTTTATCTGGGGGAAGTTACACATAGGCTCTCAACTGCTAGCATATTTCCATATCATCCGCAGCTACTGGCACACTGTGAAGCTGCTTTCTCCAGCACGCTACAGTAGCTGCATAGCTGGGTGAAAGGAAATTATTTCTTCACAGGCAAAAGAGGATGCTTATCCTGCTGTGGGTAATCACAGGCAGTTTCCATTTCGTTAGCATTTTCCGAACCCTCTTTTGTGGTGCTGTTTGATAGCTAGCTAGTGGTAGCCCAAGGTCACTGCCTGCTTTGGCTGCTATTTTGCCAGCAACAAATTTACACTGGAGTGTGGGATCAACTGTTTGTATCCAATTAGTAAAAACAAAGAAATAAGCAGAACACATCTCTTATGAAAGAGAGATACTGACAGTCCAAGTATTAATTCCTTTATTCGCATGTGCACGTAGCTTTAGAATGAGCTAACTCCTAGATCTTGCCAATGACCTCAACCTTGATCTGGAGAGGCCATTTATTCATGAGTAAAACATTCATTCTCCATACAAACTGGTCATGGGACTACTGCCTGTGTGACATTTGGTCCTCCATTAATAAACACATAAGACACAAAATTACTGTGATTCTGTCCTCTCACCATTTGGGGTTGTGTGTCATGCACACAGAGCCGTGGCCACTCCTGAGGAACTTTACATTAGAAATCAGCATTTAGTGGCTTTGTGGATCTCACAGAGGAATTACGGGTAGTCCCGAGGCGAGTGAGGGCAGTTAAAGCATGGAGAGACAGGCATGAGGGCAATCGCCGGCGAGAGAAGCCGGCCTTTTTTTAGTGAAGCTGAGGGCATTTTCCATGACCACACAATGAGTGCATCACAGGTCTCCACTCATCAAAATCATGGGAACCACCATTTCGCAGTCCACATGCAACAGCAGTAAAATGGTGGTTGAGAAGGGCTCGAACACCCAGCTCAGCACCGGGGTTCTGCTGCTCACTCAACAGCCCAGCTCTTTTTTTAATCGTTATGAAATGGCAATAGATTTTAGATTAGGAATGAGACAGGAAATGAGGGGAAAATCCTACGTGCATCTGGAAAACACACAGGCTAAAAATTAACCTTGAGGCTCAAAGAAAACAACGTATGCATACATGTGAAAGCAGCCTCTGTATGAATATTCTGATAACTAAGGTGTATCTTCACCTTAAAAACTGTAAGTTTAAGAAGGTTTAACGCAATGTGCGCTGTTGTGATGCTGCAGAAGCCAATGAAGTGTTCTAAAAGTAAAACCATCTAGCAGAAATAATTGCTTTCAACTCTGAGCAGGAATTAGCCTGGCACTGCACATGATGAACCTTGCTTTATAAGAAGGGGACTTTTTAATATGATGATTTGGCAATTTGGAGGGATGTTTCTTTTCATTTTAACAGGCCTCTGCTTAGTGTATGTCCCCTTGGGGATGTAATGAAGGTTAACAACTTACACGTGGGGAGAAGGGTTTTTAGTGATTAGGGAAATTGCAGGCTCCGGTTTATGTGAGCGTGTATGTGACACGAGGGAGAGAAAGATTCCTCCCCATTTCAGACACTGCTTCACAAAATGTGTGCAAATGTGAAACATTTCTGGGGGAAAGTCATATGTAATAGAGAGAGCAGTCCACCAGAGGCTGAGCTGAATGGCAAATACTGGCCTCTGGACTCTTCACTGGTGTCAGATCAGGTGTCAGAACAGAGCGGGAGAGTTCACTTCCAACAGCGCATCAGCAGGGTCTATCTTGCCAAAAATCTTGCTTTTACAAAACACCGTAGATCATGTTTTGGGCTCGAGCATTCATGACTGGCAACTCCGAGAGTCAGAACTTAACCTCATTCTTGTCTCTAATCCAGTAATATTTTTCCATCGAAATTCCTACATACTCCATGTAAACTGAATTCAGAGCTCAGAGGAGACTGCAGCTGAATTTTTCACTGTAATGTTTCACTTTACAAGATTTGTTATTAATTTGTTATTATGCACTTTATAATTGATTTGGTATTAAGCAGCAAATCAGAAATCTGCTTTCAACCAAAACCAGCTGTCCACTTACATTCCTGTGCATTCTTGACCCAGTGTGACAATTACCAAGGGAAAAACATCCCTTTGCAATATTGAATGCAGTCCTGCGCCTGGACATTCAGCAATATTCATTGGCCTATATAACTTAAACAAGAGCAGTTTGTTAGCCTAATAAATCCAAGATTTGGGCTGAGAAATAAAGGTGCTGTCAATAACCCTTTAGCCAGATAATAGGAAGGGGATTATGTAATTATTCTGTCAAAAAATTAGGTTGCATGCTTTTAATTGGCATCATATCCTGTAGTGAGTCTGTAGGGTTTAAATCACAGTCCACCATGTTCGAGTGAGAAGGAAACCTAATAGTAAATCCTTTCATCCCAGAGCCTGTAGGGTTTTTATGTGAAGTCCTAATTTCTGCTAAAATACTTCCAAAGAAAGACAACAGGAAACAGTAAACATGGCAACACCACAAATATACTTTTCTGATGCACTATTTCTGTCAGCGTTCAAAGAGTAAGTTGTACAGGCTGGAAAGGAAACTGCTGTATCATTAAAACCCAAGCAGGCTCAAACAGCCACCCTTTTGTAAAATGGTCCCCCTCCCTGCCGTCTCTCATAAATCTTGTTTCAAACTGGGCTAAAGCCATGGATTGACTTTGCCTCTTGCAGTAATGGCTTGAAACTGTTGTGCATCACAGTTCTGTGTTCAAAGGGAATCAGGAGTATTTAAAACCAACTTCTGGTGCAGGATGCAATTATAACTGACAGCCAGATGTCTGCCCTGTCTGGTACAGCAAGCCTAGAAGAGGTTGCAGATGGTTTTGAGACCTTTGGATCTAAACAGTGCGTCCAAGTGAGTGATACACAGATAAACAACAATACCACAAATCACTGACACCAGCCGAGGGGTTGCTGGTACTGATAAAGATGTGAGATGTCGGGAAGCGGCTGACCCTTCCACCCTCCCCTGTCTTTATTTTTAACTGTGCCAAAAACAAAGTATGTTAGTGGAAAAGGGTTCAGCCCACGAACTGTGTTTATATATCCACTGCCAGAAGTTCATCTTGTGAGGAAAGTCTCGTAAGTAACTATTCAGCTTACAAAAGTTAACTGGACCGTAGTGAAAGGTATTTGGTATTTTGATTATACTACACGTCTGCAGCAAGTTCTATAAAACAAGGTGTTCCCCCAGGTGCATTACCTACTGAAAACATTTTTAGTGTACTAACACTAAATATGGACCCTCTTCTCTCCTGTCTGAATTGATTATTATGCATAAGGGGCGCTGCTTTGGTGTCAAAGTATGTTTCTTATAGCACTTGCAGGAATTTTTAGAGATCTCTGCCTTCACACGGCATCCTACTTCATGTGTCTTCTGTGAGCCAGACCTACTGACTTAGTGAGCACAGGCTTACGTGGGAGTACACTGATAACTGTACAAAGCTATTTTGGGAAATAGCAGAAGCCTCTTATCTTCATATCCTTTACTAATATTAGTTGTTGAACCAACCAACTCAAAGGCTTTAGAAGTGACTGAAAAGCTGTCATTGATTTCCCATGGGCAGCAGATCAGGCCCTACCTGGCTCTGGTGATATTTTTAAAAGAATGTACTGTTAAAGTAATATCCATTCACCATATCACAATGTTAGCCTATGGGGCAATGGCTGAAGAGTGAACGGTAACAGTTTGTAGCAGTGAAGATATGCAAATAACGTGGGCAAAACATAAGGTAATTTTTCATACACTTAAAAAAAATAATCGTTTTATTTGATTTGCCCTTACAACCACCTTTTTCCTGTGATATTGTTACTGTCTTTTTAAAATATCTGATATCTGATACAAACTCTATCTGCTTTGAATTATCTTGTGTTCTGTAACAGGATTTTGTAAAATTTATTAAAAAATATAAGAACAGAAGCTGTCCAGGAGACATCTTTTTCTGACATCCCAGTAAGAAAATTCACTGCATCACTTTATCAACAGATCTTCCCTGTGTCACAAAGGCAGGTCTATGCAGTATCATTAGAATGAAAGATAAGGGACTACGTAATACAAAGATGCCATCAGTGATGGGAAAATTCCAATTTTGAAAGAGGACCCCATTCCAAATATCAGGTTTGTAGGATTTAGTATCTTGAAACATTTTTCAGGTTGGTTCAATGACGTTGTGATAAAAAGGATGTCACTTAAATCACAGCAACCTGATGTGCAAAGTTGTCCTTCCGGATGAATTCCCAAAACTTTTATTCACAGATTTGCTTCAATTAGTCTAAAAGCCAACCAGATCCTTGCCTGTTCCTTGAGCCAAGCTCACTCTATGGACCTCATGGAGAAGGATGTCCAAACCCCTTCTCTGTAGCCTCCATTCTCTCACTGGCTGTCTACTCCTCCTCTTTGATATTCCCACAACAGGCACTACTCGTTTGGACATCACCGTTAGGGCTCTACTGCGGCTGACCTGTTCAATGCATACTGCTGTAAACTTTTCACTTTATGGGTAATAATCTTGCAAAACCATGCTGTTCCTACCCCTCAGGCATGGGAGACTTGTGTTAAGGTGTGTGAACAATCTGAGCAACCAGAAATGCAGTTTTTCACTGAAGTGTCTATAAAAGGTCTTGGCCACATTCACACAGTGAAAGTGGCAACTTGCCCTGTAAAGGAGCTGCAGCAGCAAGGCTGGGCAGTGGAGCACCAGCTCAGGCACTGTTGCAGTACACAGCAGGTTGTGGTGCAGACATGCCCTAGGACACTTTCCAGCCAAAAGGAAAGGCTCAACCTTACTCTGCGCACCAAGAAACTGCTATCAAAGTGTCAAAGCATTGCAAAGCACATCTTTTTTTAAGTGTGAATGAAGATAAAGGCCCTAGAATTCCCCAAGGAAAATAAAGAGTTGCCAGGAGTATGTGTGTGAGAGGAAAGACTGCCAGGCTTGAATCTTCTGTGAAAAGCCAGAGGGAGGGACCTGGGGCTTAGTGATGGCCATATGTTGGCCAGCATTGAAGTCTGGGGAATAATTCAGAGAGCCTCTAAAGTCTTCCTTAAATCAAACTAGCACATGAACAAGTGCTGAGTTTTAAGCATTCCAACTTCTTCTTCAATTTTGTCATTTTAATAAGCTTTGAATGGTCACATAGCCCAAATCCATTTTGATGTGCTGAATTTTATTTTGTCTGTAGTAATTTTTAAAGCCAATGATTACCGTGTAATATTATGTGTGGGACCCTTCTTGGAGACAGTCTTTATTTACATGAGAAACTTCTAAAGATCTACTGCCAGTGTAACATATTCATTGTTACAGCACTTCTAAATGGTCTTTTAAGATCCTGGTAATTCTCATCGATATGGGAGATATAAATATCTCCTCACCCTTGCCTCAGAGTGCATCAGGAAAGCAATGCACACAGATCAAGAGGGAGAAAAAAGCTTGTGAATCGTTTCTGTCCTTCTTCCCTGCAAACCAGCCATCCCAGCCGTGTGGCTGGGATTGTGCAAGGAGAGAGGGAGAAGCAACATGATCTGAGAGACCAGCATGGGCTGCAGATAGTGTCCATAATGCTCCCTTAAAGGCAAGCATTAGTTGGGTCAAAAAGATGGTGCTTGAAATGGCCCCTGTCTCCAGGCACTCAGAGGATAAAGGGCTGCCTCTCCAGCCCGGAGCAAAACAGAGAGGAGAGCCATTCACTCGGGCTTCCCGGCTGCTGTGCAGGCGCTGCTCCCAAAATCCCTGACTCCCTCCCACCTGCACCGCGGTGGGTCACATCTGACACCCAGCATAATCCTTCCACCATAGCTGCTTCTGGCATTCACTTGCCTGTGAGACCCATCTGTTATGTATCCTCCCTGCAGAGGCTCATTCTAAACCACACCATGTTTTACACAGGAGAGTGCAGGCAGTTTGCCATATGAGACTTCATGCTGCCTTACCTACCGTGCTTAAGAGCTAGGCTGGTAACCTGAGGGGTATGAATTCATCTTCCTCCTTTGCCATTTAAATCTGCAAAACCTTGGAGGGATCATTTAATCGCACACGGATATTTTAGGCAGGTAAATATGCAGATTCTGTGAGAGCAAAACAGTGAGTGGGATTTCCCTAGGGACCTAAATACCTTCAAGCTGAGTGCCTCAGTTTCTTCTCTGAAAAATGGTTATAAAGAGAATTCTGTATTCAGCAAGTTGCAAGGTGATGTCCTGAGTTAGTAACCAGAGCAGCACTTGGTCAGCCAGTGACTTCCTGGTGGATCTGGAAGCACCCTTGCCATGTTTGTCACTTATGCCAATGCCTCACTTGCAGAAGGCATGGGACAAGTACAGGGGTGTTAGTTAGCAAAACAGCCCCTAGTCCCCATGTTTTCAGCAGGATGAGCACAGCAGTTTGGTAGGATTTTCCAATATAAGGTGAGAAATTCGGCTGTTTGGCTTGCTGTTTGTAATTCCTCTGGCTAAGAATTGCATCTCGGGTTCCTTATAGTTATTCTGAGTCGGGTGTATCAAGGCAGTTATGTTAGATTCTGTTTCAGTATTATTATGGTTACCATTAATGAAGTTGTCTCCATAAGTTACCGGGAAACAGGCAGTAAAGAAATATTAATATTTTCTTGAGAACTAGTAATGAGAGACAGAGATATATATGTAGTGCAAGTAAAGGAAAAGAAAAATGGGACTAAGCTAAAATAATAAAGAACATTAAATGATTCCATAACTAGCACTCATCTTAAGAACTTAAGCAACATTGGATTATAGATGATAACTACAGTCCTAAGCAAGAAAGCAAATCCCAAGCTCTGTCTTGAGCACTGTAAATGCTATCATTTTCTGATCTCAGCCATAAACCCCACTGTCTGGACCTACCGCTATCTTCCCAGGAAGGGTGTCTGGGCTTTCAAAATTGCCACAGTCATCAGAGGAATTTGGAAGCCAGTTTGTACTTCAGATTAGAGTTCAGAAAGTAAATCCAAGGACGTGGGTAGTATTGAGTTAGATAGGAGTTTCATTGATTGAATAATCCATAGCTGCAGAAAGTACAGCTATTTTTCTACCAAGTTTCACTTATCTGACTTCCTTCTGAGGAAAGGTTTTATGGAGTACATCTATCAATTTGGACACAGAGGCACAGTGCTCATTGGCATATGTCCATTAAACTATAATAAAACTACAATGCAGGTAGCATTTCAGCTGTCTTATTCTTATATACTTTAAGTTGATATCATTATCTTCATGTACGTTCATTCTTCTATACATCTGCAGCATACTAATCCCTGTAGCAGATGACCACATGGGAAAGGAAAGGCTAGAGTTTTGATAGAGATGTGTGGTTTTCTCTATTCGATGGCCTAGTCAGGAGCTTCAGCCTCTCTCCCAAGCCACAATTCTCCCCCCCTCCCCCCCCCCCCCCCCCCCCCAGACTTCAGGAATTTTACTAAAAATTCATGAGACAAGTCGAACTTTGCTGTTATTTTCTCTCTTCTCTTGAGCTCCCTGGAGTGCCCTGACTGGAAGACCCCATCAGCTAGGCATTAGGCACTCATCTGGGAAGTGGCAGATGTGGGCTCCAGTCCATGCTTGAACTTGGTTAGATGCTTCACTGGTTAAATAACCTGTGGCATGCTTACATATATATACTGGAGTCATTTCTAAGTTTGTTCTTTCTCTCAGAACAACAGCAAGCGCTCCTCTTCCAAGGTTAACATTTTCCAGTCCATCACTTCTTTCACCACATGATTTCATCCTTCAGGTCTCCAGTTTGATGGCTGTAAAAAGTTTAAGAAGTTTAAATTGACCTTGACCTGCAAGCGTATGATTTACAGTAGATTATATTGTTCTGGAAAAATGAAACTTCTGTTCTGAAGCTAAACTGCATTTAATGATTTATATTCCTTCTGCTGGGCCAGGTTCTGGTGTGTTTACTAACACTGTATGTTATTTTAACTCCTCCAGAAGCCCCACTGATTTTGGAGGCACTCTTCCAAGACGAGGCAGATTCACAATATGAATAAATATACCTACATATGGTCCATGAATATGTTGTCATGATTTCAAAGATAAATTCTTTGATCACTTCTAACCTTGTCTTCAGGTCTGTTTGTAAAGTCCTGGCAAATTATTCAAATACATTTGAAAAATACACAGATAGTACCTGCTTTCTTTAAATGAAATCCCTATTGGCAGTATTAGGAGATACCTTGGAATAAGCTACATGTGTTTGTGCTGGGAGGAAAAAGTCCTTGTTCTACTTTGGTAATTGTGAAATACATCTAGTTGCAATCTTCAATGGGGCAGGTTTTAAGTCACAGTGAATTAAACAATTGTAGAATGATGAAAGAATCTCTTTCTGGTGTCCCTGTGAAGCTTGAAAGTTCAGAACAGTGTGTGTTAAAGAGACAAGACTGGCATTGAAGTGCTCCTGGTAGCATCACTGCCTTTTGTCTTTTTTGGCATGCTCTTTAGGAAACAGCAGAATAAAAAAAACCCACTAAATTGAATACGGCAAATTTAATTATAAAATAAAGCCACCCGCCTATCTTTCAGGGTCAGGAAGTGTAATCGCCTCTTTTTGACGCAAGAATGAGTTTAACAATGTATGTGAAACGAACAATTATTTTAAATAAAAGGAAATTACCTTAAAAACAGCTGCAGTATCTCAGGCTATAGCACCGAGAGCAGTGCACAGAAACAGCACGTTGTGGAGTGCAGGCTCACGCACAAACACGAGCGCTCCCCAACCCTACCCTTGCAAAGAGAACAGCAAAAAGCAATCATTTCACAGAATACTGACAAATGTCTCGCTTATATTTGATCTCACCAGCTTGTTCTGCCTCTGAGTTTTTATTTATGCTTGTTTACTTTGGTCTGTCTTTTTCCTATTTATTTACTTGTTGGCTGCAGGACCAAACCCCGCTGCCCAAAGCCACTGTTTGCTGCACAATGGCATGATGACATTGGGTGTTCTCCAGTAAATTGTATTTTAACAAATGTCACAAGCAGTGGAAATGCCAGCGCAAGCACATTGGCACTAGGGGCACACCTAGGAAGAATAGAGAGAGGAGAGCTTTTTGCCACAGAATAAATCCATTTTCAGTCACATGACCGAGCCTGGAGGCTTCAGGACAGCGCAGAACCAGCCTGCAATGGGAAAGGAATTAAGCGACTCTGCCTCCTCCTCGCACACACTTTCCAGCCTGTCGACGCGTTGCCTGTCCGTATCCCTCACAGCGCATCTGTAGAGCCATTAAATTGGATAATCCCTCTGGCCTTTGATACATTTCTGGACATGATTATTTCATTACTCGCAGTATATCAGTAGGATCATAATAAAAAGGACTTCTGACAACCTGCCAAGAGTTTTGTGGCCTTGTAAACACAAAAGTGCTCTAATAAAATTTTATTAAGTGTTAAAAAGTCATAAAAAGTGAAATAACATAAACTACAAAATTTACTGTCCTCAGCAAATGCTGAAAATATCGTCCACAGTAAAATTAAATTAGCATGTAATAGACAGTGCGGCAGTGCGGAGTGGGTTTAAAAGAGGATCCAGGAAAGGGGGAAAAAAAAAGGGAGGGGGGGGGTTAGAAAAGAAAGATTGCACTTGAACTAAATATGGGTCACGGGGGGTTAGTTTATGGCGATCCTCGCCTTTCGCTGCCGGGCCGGCGGCATGCACGCGCGGACGCGGCGTGGGGGAGAGCGGGGCCAGCACGTAGAGGGGAGCGGCACAGCCGCCAGGCGGCGCTGTGGGAACGGGAATGCGACGGACCCCGCGCCGCGACCCCCGGAGCAGCTTCCCCCCCTCCCCCCCCCCCCCCCCCCCCCGAAATGAGCCATTTACGGGGGTTTTGGCGTCTTCTTGCAAATCAGGAAAAAAAAAAAAGAGGGGGGGAAAAATGGAGCGAGGAAAACAATGCGGGGAGAGCTGGGCTGCAAGGCGCCGAGCGGGGCGGGCAGCGCGGAGAGGGCTCCCGGCGCCTTCGGCCCCGCCGCCGCTCTGGCTCCGCGCCCCCCGCGCCCGGGATAGCGGCAGGGGCAGGGGGTCCCGCGCAGGGGGCAGAGAGTGCTGGCCCTCCGTGCCGCCGGGGCCCGCCGCAGGAGGCAAGTAAGTTCAACCTTTCCATTGCCGTCGGGGCTGCGCATGGAAAGGGCACGGCCGGGACAGGGACAGCGACTGGGGCTAGGGACAGGGACGAGCACCGCCGCACACGGCCGCGGTGGGGCGGGGGGACACAACGGGACGGGACAGGACCGGCTGCCGCTGCTTGATGTGGCTCCGCCGTGCCGTGCCGTCTGTCCGTGCTCGTTGGGGAGCGACACGCCGGTATCCGGGACGGTTTTGGCGGCGGCAGCTCCCGGCTGCTGAGCTGTGGGCGCTGAGGAAGCAGCTGAGGAGGTGGCATCGGCCCCCCCTCGTCCCCCGCCCCGGGATGTCCGTCCTTCGGGGCTGCGCCGGGACCTGCACGCGGCTGGTCGGGAAGGAAGCTTCGCCCGGGCTCCCGGCACATTGAGCCGCTTGGCAAAGCCGCCGAAACTCCGCGGAGTGGGGGGAGCGGGGAGGATAAAATAGTAACAAACCACGGGAATTGACTTCAGAATGGCGGGTAGACAATATGTGTAAGTTTCATTTTATTCAAGTGGAGAGGATAACTGATTCTCAAAGGGCAAGACTGATGTTCAAGGCCAACTACTGTACGAAAAATAGCGCCTTGCTGCCTGAGCCTGGCTCTTCTTTGGTCTGGGGCTGGTGCGCCCTGTAAGAGTGGATCCGGAGTGCGGCCGGGCCAGCCCGACGGGGAGCGGGCAGGGACAGAGCGACCTTTAGGCAAAAACTGGTTTAACGATACGCAGTACACAAGCAGGAACAAAGAGCGAGCTTTGTTCTCGCTGAGGGGAAAAAATAACCACGCGGTTATTTTTAGTAAAAATTCTAACAACTGCAAGCAAACTGCACGTAGTAACTTTGGGTACGTACACTTTGTATTCAGGTGGGGTTGCAAATTCAAACATAAAGAGTATTGTGCTTTATTTTGGATCATCTGAACGAATGGCAAAGTTGCAGGCTGAGTGTAAAGTCATGCTTGCTTTAGCTCGACTGTCTTAAATTAAGACTGGTTTCTAAAAATAGGTATTTCTGTTTGTACATAAAGTTGGCTAGTCCTGTGTGCACATGCAGACCATACAGCCATAAAATGTATATTTATCCCACTGATTCAGAGTTTGTAATGTTTTATATACCCTTATGTTTATCACCTCTGATTACAGGAATGAGGATATTACAGTGTAATTCATATATATACATTTACAACAAATTACAGAAATAAAATGCTTTTGAGTAAACAGCAAAAAGCTTTGCTTTTTTTCCATCTCAGATTTTTATGTAAACTTTCGATAATTTTACAATAATGACTGCAGTTAGTGATGCTCACAGGAAGAAGTTGGACTTTTTAAGCGGAAGAAAATGACCACATCACATTGCCTACTGCATTTGATCAAAATCTGAGCTCTAAACCATCTATGGAAATGCACAAGTTTTCAATGAACGCTGAATAATGATTTTCTTTGCCCTCTAATGAAATTTTCAGTCTTCTGTCACCAGATATAATGTAAGGACTGCAAAAATGCAAACAAAAAGTGTAGCCAGTGTGATCAAAGCTTTGAACTTATATGAATTAAAAAGTCAGTGGAGCATCACAGAATTCCACATCCATGTGGCTAAGGTGTGTGTGCGCCTGCATAACTTTGAAGAGTTTTTAAATGAAGTGAAGGGGTTGGGGAGTTAGTTTCATTACTGAAAGGCTCTTGAGCATCTATTCTAGGATTTGTTGGATTTTGGGAACGTTCCTAAGAAATCCCTCTTTAGCCTATGGTGTGCAGAGCCACAATGACTTTATTTTTAAATATGTTCTTTAAAACCCCAACTCTGTCATCTGGTTAATCAGCTGTTTGCTATTTTGTGCTGCTTTCTGCCTTAGCAAGTGCATGTACAATATCATGGTGTGAACAGCCCTGTTTGTTCCATGGGGTTTATGGACATGAATTGGGATACATGCTTATGTGAGCAGGAGCCGGGATGCAGTGATGAGAGGAACTGTTTTTTCATTTCCCCAAAATTCAGCGTGCTAATTTATGGTGAGTGGCTTTGAGTATGCATCACTACTTCCACAACGGAATCTTTATATCAGCCTAATCTAATGTATAATTCACAAAAAAAGGATATGATAGGTGACTATATGTTTAAGCAGGCACAATGAAGGCCCGATGGGCAAACATACGACCCTGCATTGGGCAAGGCTGGAACTCACGTTGTTTATGTCTAGCTTCAGCCCCACTACTTTCATTATCCAATGCTGCCTTGCACCTCTAGCTGCTACAAGCAAACGGAGGAGCCTGCCTGGGGAAGTCTGCAGTCTGCTTGTCAGAAGGGCCTCAAAGGGTGAGGAGGAAAAGCACAGATACAGCAGACCACAATGGTTGCAGCAAGCAGGATGGATATTGTCTGGGCTGGGGGACCAGGGCTGCACATGTGTCACTTCTTTTGCAGGGTTTAAGTGCTTGCAGAATTTAAAGGCACGCACCACCCAACAGAGGCCTATCTTGCAATGCATTAATCAGATCTTTCTGAGTTGATTAATGACTTCAGGCTTTTGTGGTTGGATTTCTTTTTCTTTTTTTTTTTTTTTTCTCTTTTTCTTACTGTAATACAGCTGGGACCTATGCTACAGAAATAGATAAGGGATGAAAACTTGGCTCTCCTGTAGTCAGTCAGAAAATGCATTGATTTCATTTGAGCCACGTTTTCATCAACTGCATCATAATATTTTGTATCAGCCATGTGAAGGAGATTTAAAATTGGCTTTAGAAGAAATAGAAATTAGGACCTTTACAAATTACTTGCATGGGTTGTTATCTGTTAGAGGATTTTTTTCGCCAGGTAATATAAATGGCAACGCTAAGTGTAAACTGCCAAAAAGACAAATAGCTGTATAGCGTTTTGATTTCCTGTAACTACAGCATAACTCAACTAAAATATCAACTTAAAACCAACAAAGTTGGATTACTGTACATAGGACCACCAGGTCCGATCTGGACAATGCAAGGGCATGGGAAAGCATTCAAAGCCACAACTGGCTCTTTAGAGTTCATGACACTCTTTAGGACCATGGAGATGTGAAACTGTATGTCAGTGATGCTTAAACACAAGAGGCAGCACGTTAAGGAGAAGAGGCTGTATACATTCACAGGCCTCACTGTTGCACATTCAGTGTTATTAAATTGTGCTTTCCCTTGATATTTTAAACAGATGCATCATAATGGACTCCTTAAAATCTGATTTAAACCATAGCACCAGGAAGTACAATTCTGTTAAAAATGGAGGGGGGGAAGAAGCTGCTGGACTCCCAGCCACTCCCACAGTCCCCTTTCACAGACAGTTTTTTCTGATCCGTTAGCCTGCCAGACAAGGATGGCACCTCTCCAGTGTAAACGTTACATTTTCAACATTTGGATGGCATTTTGAGCAGTATTTCTCATCCCTTGAGAATCTATACTTTATAAATACAATATTCTCTGCAATTCAGAGCTACGTTATGGTAGGATGTGACTTTCTAATGCAAAAGATATTTAAAGAACTCTGTGTATGGACTCACTTACTGTAAAATAAAACTTCTTCCTTTCAGTTATTTTAATTTACAGTGAAAATGACTTAAGCACAGTATCAAACACACTTTTTTCCTGGAATGGGAAGGATCCAGGCATGATTTTAGAGGAATAACGCCATGTGTAGACAAGATCTGTTGCTACTGTTCAGAGGCATAATCTGCACTGTTCATATATTAAAGTGAAAAGCCACACTAGCATCCTTGGGACCTAATATCCTCATTGGGCTAAACTCTTTACTGTGTGTATTCCAGTAATATCCCACTGACAATGCCACATACTGCCAGAACTCCATGTTGGAAATAATTATGAAAATGAGTTGATCCACATCCATGGCAAGTAGTCAATCTTCTTAGAGAAAGAACTTGCTCTGAAATTCCTGTCTCTAAATCCTTCTCTTTGTTGTCAAAGGGAAAATGGCAATATTTGAACTGAGCCCAAATCAATTTCTTTTTACTCATTGTTCTTTAAGTAAAACCAGCATCAGCTGGTTCGTATAGTCTTGTGTATGGAGGAGGAACCGCAACGAGGCATGGCAGTTGTATCACAAGTTTAGGCTGGTGTGGATTTACACTGCTGAACTATACGCCCTGAAATTTGTATTTACAATGAAAAAAACTAATCCATCTTTAAATACAGCAGCGTTACTTAAGACTATTTTAATACGTACCAGATACAGCCCATTAAACCAGGACAAATATAATCCTGAAAACACTAGCTTCACATTTTCCTGGTTGTAGGTAATTTTCCATACTCATAATCTGCTGTTTTGAAAAGATGTCCTTTTTTCCTGACTTTGAAGTCCAGACTACTGTTTTTGTCTCCTGTTTAGCTTCCCCGCCTTCCCTTCAGTTTGTGGCTCATAACACTTTGTGTCTTGGATCCTATATTTGCCCACCTTCAATAAAATGCTTTCAGCTGCTACATGATTCTCATTTGCAAGTCACTGCCTGCGGATATCAAACTTGCAGATCTGGTCATACAGTAAAGCCTGGGTCACGGAGCCTAAGTGAAGAGAGAGCCCAGCTGGCTACAACAATAAATTAGCAAAGAAATTAAAGATTTTGTAATGGAATGTGGCTAAGGAAATTCATGGCTTTCAAGCTGATAATAATGTTTTACCATGGATCTGAAGGAGAGACAGATCTGTGTGACTGGCCAATCCTGGCTGGAACCGGAGCTAGAGAGAGTCAGTGCTATGGCTCCCCCTGTGCCTGCCTGCTGCCCCAGCAGTGCCCCAGTGCATAGGCAGACAGCAGGACTGTGCCAGTTCTTTCTGGCAAAGGATCCAGCCTTTGTCACTGCAAAAATAACCTTGCAAATATGAGGCCTGAGTAAACTAAGGAGCTGGCAGGAAGCTTGGAATAATGGTTCTGAGAAGTGTGAATTGTGCCCATCAAATGTGATACCTTAGAGGCCTGATAACAATGCATTCAGTGGAAGACAATATTAACTATTAAATGGCAAAGCCTGTCAACACAACTAACAGGCTAAACTGCTTATCCTGTTGATGGAGTCCATCCATGTGCAGAGGAAATGCAAACTTATCAAGCCTTGTGCATACCGGGGAAAGAGGATGTCCCAGTTTGGTACCAGGACATCTCATTGCTGTCACTCTGCACTCTGCTCCCGTGGTAGTTGTGTACTTTGCTGTAGCAGCATGTACTTGGTGTGCCCTGTGAGGGAGGTGAGATGGAAAACAAGCTGGATGTAAAATGAGATGGAAAATACAGGTGGATGTAGGACTTCTGCCTTTCGCTGAAGAACCTGGCTTATGCCCACATCAGAATAAAGCGATAGAGGATGATGTGGAATGCTATGGGAAGAAGGTGTCCTCAACATAAAAAGGACATGGAACTGTTGGAACAGGTCCAAAGGAGGGCCACGAGGATGATCAGGGGACTGAAGCACCTCCCGTATGAAGATAGGCTGAGAAAGTTGCAGCTGTTCAGCCTGGAGAAGAAAAGGCCTTATAGCAGCCTTCCAATATCTGAAGGGGACATATAGGGATGCTGGGGAGGGACTCTTCATTAGGGACTGTAGTGATAGGACAAGGGGTAACGGGTTCAAACTTAAACAGGGGAAGTTTAGACTGGATATAAGGAAGAAATTCTTTACTGTAAGGGTGGTGAGGCACTGGAATGGGTTACCCAGGGAAGTTGTGAATGCTCCATCGCTGGCGGTGTTGAAGGCTGGATTGGACATAGCCTTGTGTGGCATGGTTTAGTGGGAGGTGTCCCTGCCCCTGGCAGGGGGGGTTGGAACTAGATGATCTTAAGGTCCTTTACAACCCTAACTATTCTATGATTCTATGATTCTACGATTTAAAGTTTTTATGACTAGCAAGAGAGATGCAAACCAAGATACTGAGTGACAGATACCTGTTTTGGCCTTATCCTGGTATGAATAATGGTGAGACCAGTAGTCCCATTTTTTTTCTAATGGCAACTCAAATATTTTGCCAGTGAAGAGTTTTGTTTGGGAATGGAATTTTCTTACACAAACAGTTACATCAGGGTACCTGGCAATGTCAGACTGAAATGAAGATGAATGTGTGATGCCCTGATCATTCCGGACAGTAAAATCTCCTTGTGTCACTGTTCCTGTAGCAGATGAGTTAAAGAGCTCTTCCTGTAATGCTGCAACTTTTGGACATTGGAAGTAAGGACTCAGGATGGACCCAGCCACGCAGGCTGGACCCCCTCTGCCACCCTGCAGTTCTGCCTAGCTCAGGGCTCTCCTGCAACACCCACTGAAACACAGACAAGCCCCTGCTTCATGGATAACACGCTCAGTCCATTGACCAGTGAAGTGTCTTGGTCACCTCAAAGCTCCCATGGTTGTGGTATGAGCGAAGCTGGCAGAATTTTGAAACAAAATTGGAAGGCGCATCCCTTCTGATATATACTGACACTAGAACTTCATGTGAGTAAACAGTCGTCCATCCTCTGCTTACTGTTGTTTAGAGTATGCCGCATGTGAACGCCAGAGCCATCGGAGTAGGAAGAACAGCTGAAATATCCCTAATGACATCCAGTGCTAGAAAGTGCTTTGAAGTTGCATAGCTGCTATTTCTTCTCTATGATTTCCAAATGCAGAAGAAAAAAGAAAAAAATATCAATGTTAAAAACATCAGTCAGCCAATTTAACCGGGTAAGAGTTGTCTCCGTCATTTCTTTTCTTCTGATGCTCTGAAGAGGGGAAAGCAGGGAATTTTCTTGATGGTTACAAAGTATGAATTATTTACTTCTGAGACCAAAATAAAATATCCCTACATAGTATTTGCCAAAGGCCAGCATATTTAGGTGTTCCAAAAAGTGTATTTTTACCTGGTTATGTATGACTCTTCATGGTGCGTCTGACTGTGGTGTGAATCACTGAGGGCCAACACCATTTCTCATCATCAATCAGTTATACTGTCACTTCAAAATCTAAAAGTTTGCTGACTTTTACTTAGACCCAATACATTCAGATCACTGTTATCCCCATACAAGACAGAGCCAGAAAGACTATGGACTCAGGCTTAATGAACTCACTCCTCAGACCTTGCTAGCATATTGGGGACTGCGAGGTGCCATGGCCCTTTTACAAGGGCCAAGATAGCCCTTGGTGATCTTGCCAGTTTTGGCACCAGCATAAGAAAATAGAGTTTGAATGAGTTTTAGCTGTGTCAGCTTTGAGGTGAGATGTAAAGACTAGGAGCAGGATTGAACCCCAGGGCTGGCAGACCCTCTTCTGGGCTGATTGCTCTGACCATTGCGCACAAGCTCCTCCTGAAGTAATGCCAACAAATGCTAACACAAGATACCCCTACCGCTGATGCTGGCTGTGAACACCTAATGCTGCACTTGCTCTCTGCTATATTGTATCTGGACCTTGTAACAATCATGACATTCACTCCATGACAATTATTTAATGTGTGTTTTATTGTGCATTTTAGATAGTGACTTACTCCATGGGAAATGGTAAAAATATCTGCCAAAGGTCAGTTTCTGCTTTCTTGACTTCAATAAGCACGTTCTTCAGCAGACTGCAGTTCTCAGCATGAGCAGAGCCAGGAGAAATCCCAGTCCTGCACTTAATTCTGCAAGCTCAAATGAAGACAGTGTGGTTGTGTATGGCCACCGGTTCCCCTCAAAGGGCTGGTGTAGATACTGGTACATGCCTTGGCATGTGTTGTAGCTGAAATAGCAAGATTTACATACTATTTCGTTATTTTTACTATTTTACTGTTTCAAAGCACTGAAAGTATTTCAAGGATTTTTTCTAGTACTATCCCACATTTCCCATTTCTTGTATATACAAGTGCTAGTTTATAACACTCTGTATCAGCTAATAAATTGGAAATAAAGAGCATAGCCACAAGAACGTTTAGCAGCATGGTAGGTGGAAAAGAACTACACATCTCACCTGTTAACTCTGCCCAGTGACCCAGAGAAGAGAAAGAAAATAGAAAGAAAACTGTTGACAGTTGTATGCTCGCATAAAAATACTAAAATACAAAGCTGCTTAAGAGTGTTTCACAATAAAATCATGTCCTGATCATAGTTTTTGTTTTAATTTTGTGCTTATATGTGACTTCAGGGTATCCAAATCATTTTCATTCATTGTTAAAGACATATTTCCTCTTGTGATTACAGCTAGGTACAACAAAATTAAAGCTTTCTAAAATATAATTGCCTGGAAAAGGGCACTGTTGGTAGACTTTTAAGTATGGCTCCATGACTGACATCTGCAGCATGTTGAAATAAATACACAAATAAATTTAACCACTATATGGTTGGAGCAGTGAAAGAATTGCCATAACTTTTATATATGACTACATTACAATGTTTAGATAAATTGCCTGATGTAGGTCAGGAAAGTGGGGCCAATTAATTTTTGTCTGTCTTAAAGACGGCTCAGAAAAACATGGTTCCTCATCAAACATCCACTGAAAGGACAACTCACTGTAATGCACTGAGGTAAAAAATGGGCTCAGGAGGGGAACATGCTTCTTTATCTGGTGGGTCCTAGTTGTCCTTAACAGCCCAGTGAAGTCACATAGAGTTTACGTTAATTGATTTTATTGTTAATCTGCTTGAAATCTTATCAGCCAAAACAAAAAGAAAAAACCAATCTGAAAGACACACAATCACCTACTTTATACAGTCTTTAGCTGTACAAAAATGCTGTTCTTCCGGACAGCTGATTGTCAGCAAGCTGCAGAATGCTTTTACAAGTTTTACACACACTTTTTTTCCTCCTAGAGCCACAGAGACTGTCCATATTTTACAGTGCTACCTCTAATATTTACATTTCACCACCATGGTGCTGAACCCATCCGCCCCTAACTCCTCCCTTCATGATGCATTTTCCCCCAACAGTGCTGGAGATGGTTTGTAATATCAAAAAGCTTTCTCAGGATAGGAAGATGCTGATACATAAGATTTCCATGCAAAACTACACAAAAAGGTCCTTACTTTTGGCATGTGTTTATGTACGTTTCATTAGCAAAGAGGGAAAACTACAATGTAAAGGAAATCTCTACTCGGAGAAGACTTCTAGTTTCCTTAGCTTCTTTTCTGGATGACTGGTGTTAGAAATGGTGTGATTACTAGGCTAAATTCTACTTTTACACAATTACCACTTTAACCTTACTCCTCTCCACATATTCCTGCCAATAAGTATCCAAATGGTCAGTAGGGTGAGATGTTAGTTGTGTTCTAGAACTAAATATTACCTGTTTATAAAAGATTTCAGTCATAGGGCATTGCTAACAAGTGCTAGTCAAATTTCTTCTTTATTTATCAGAATTTGCATAAACAAAAGTTTTTTTTTAATTCCACAGATGAAATAAAACTTTTTTGTCTTTAGATGAAAATTCCAATTTTTTGTCTTATATTCAATCCTGAAAGATCAATCGAGACATTTGTGATTGTGCAACTTTTCGGATTACCTAATACCAATTTCAGTGAGTTTGCAGTATATAGTAAATCTGCTTGTGCTAATTGCTGAGAATTGGCGTGGTGTTTATTTCATCAACAGCAACCCATTTCTGGGTGTTTGATTTGGAAGGAACCTGTGTCACTCCTGCCTGCTGATGAAGCTGTTCCTCTGTGTTACCCTAGTGTCAAAAAAGGGTTAATGCCATGTAGCCCATGGCCATCCCTGCTACAAGAGTAATGTTTCTAAATGAGAGGTCCTGACAAAGAGAAGGGGATGAAATCCTGTCATAGAAAGGAGCTTTTCTTTGCTTACTCTCATTAAGCTACCCAGCTCATCGAGGACAGACATTCACTGCATGCACATATCTGCCCCAGCCCCTCTTCATGTAACATCATTCATCATGACCTGTCATGTTAGCCATGCTGCCCACATTCCCACAGCATGCTACAGAAAATTTTCCTCTCAGCACCTTACATTTCACTCCCTCGTAGGCATCCTTTGTTCACTCTAACAACAAAATGGTGCCATTCAAGAGCTGTGGCAACGTAATTAGTAGTTATATAGCACACTCCCCTGGTCACTGAGAGGTCTGCAAGTGCAAGGTCACACTAGGATTGCTGCAATGTCATGCTATGCTCCAAAAAGGAAGTAAAATAATATTTTCATGATGTTTTTTCATCTCTATGATTTCAAGAATGCTTTCTAAATATTAGTTCTCTCCACATACATGATAGGTGAAGCCATTCCAGAGAATGACTAACTGAGGCAAAGTATGGCCTTGCTCTTATATGGCAATTGGCAGTGAAAATCAAAGTTTCTTCATTTTAATCCATTGTGCTTGAGTCTGATAACTTCCAGAAATGCTGATCTCCCCATCCAAGTGATTATATATTAAACTGTTTATTTGGCACATATTAGCAAAAAATACAGGGAACCTGGAAGGAATGAATGAATCTGAAAACTAATGGAATAAGGAAAATGTTGGGGTTTTATCGATTGGTAGGGCAACATGCTGGGAAGCATTAAGTCTCTGTGGAATAGGAGAGTAAAAAACATAATTATACTTGTTTCATTGCTGCTGTATAGTTGCTGTGAACCCTAGTGGTCCAAAACACTGTTTCTGCTCTTTGAACATAATTTCAGATTTTTCCACTAGTTCAGCCCTTCCAGTGAAGCAGACCAGTCCACTGCAAGCTTATGACTGCTGCGACCAGAATCATGCAGATGGAGGTGTCCTGCTGCCTGTGAAAAGGGATGCTACATGGACAATGCTTTCCAGGTACAACCTCCATGGAAGGAGCATGGACAGGACCATCAGGCAGCCCGTTCCATTTTTAAGTTGGGCCACTCCTCAAAGGCTGATTTTTTAACTTTTATTTTTATTGCATTTATAACAGGCTTCCATGGCTTATGCTTAGCTCATTAGCCATGATGATGAGTTCCTTATTTGGGTACTTTAATGCATACTTCAATCAATTCATGAGTAGGTGGTAAGAAAAATGTTAGGTACTTGCAGCTTCCTAATCCCTTTCACCCCATTGTGGTTCTTGTTTTTCTGTTTTCCTCTGTTTCCATTCTTTTCTCTTTTCCCAACTTAATCCTCTCCAACTGCCCCTTAGAGTCTGCTTCTTGCCTCTTTATCTTATCCAAAACCCCATCCCTGCTGCCTTCTCTGCTGTCTAGTCTAGATTACTACATTCGGCTTTCATTCTCCAAAACAAAAGCGTGCTATTTTTCCTCTTAATTTTGTCCATCATATCCTGTCTGTCTCCTCAGTAATCTCAACTCTTTCATCTTGTCAGATGCTCAAAACCTGGATACCATAATTAGGTATCTGGTTTGATTTGGGTGGTTTTTTTTTTTTTTGCCAGTATCTATTCTACTACTCAATATTACAGATAACCTTTCACAAGAACATCTGGTTTCATCTCTTTATGTACATCTTCTCTCTGTCCAGATTGTGGAGCAACTCAACTCTATGCAGCTGGGCATTGTTTCTGTTTCCCTTGCCAGCCCATTTGCAGCCAGCAGTTCTCCATCAGGAGACAATGTTAGAGCAAACACACACATGGAAGTTGTCTCTAATAATCAAGATCCCAAGGCAGCAAGTCCCTTAAACATGCAGGTAACTTTTGTTAGTCAGGTGGCTAGTGTAAAGCTTCTCCTGAAACATCTTCTAGTTGTCCAATTTATTACAATCTCCTCAAGCTGATGAAAAAGTGATCATTTTAGTTTTCCATGCATTTATCATCCAATAATGCCCACATGGTTTCAGAGCGGGTGTTTTTTAGCAGCTGTCACAGAAGTTCTTTCATATTTTTCATTCCTCTCTCCTGTCGATTCTATGACAGTACTGCCTGCCAAATTCTCAATTTGTTGATAGTTCATCTTCTCACCTTTTATATGTTTTATTATTGAAAAACATTTTTATATCTTATCTCTGTACCCAAAGATTCTAGGGCTTGTGTGCTTGATGGGAACAAATGTGCTTAATACATGTGTTTGAACATTATCATCTTGGTCATTATGAAATTATTATAAAGCAGATGTAGCCAGTCACAGACTAAAACATTTTTCTGAGGGAGAACCCTTGTCAGATCTTTTTTGCACTTCATTCTTCCGAATTCCCAACTTGGGTATGCCAGGTGAAGTACTTTGGTAAAACAGAGCTGCCCTTGTGGAAGAGAGAGGCTTTGGTGGGTTAAGTGGATAAGGCTTCAAGGACACAGAATATAGTCATCAGCTCTCCCCAGAAGGGTGTCATTTGTCAGGGACACCAAAGCAGAGATTTGATGCACCAGGGCATGGCAAATCTGGCCTGCCTGCTGGAGCTTTCACATAGCACAACCCTGCACTCTGGGTAATTTGCTTTGGTCTAACGCAGAGGCAAGCAGCAAAACCATCAGTAGTTTTAGAGGTGGAACTGTCTGAGAGGAAGAGATGTAAAATTCTGATCAGTCTTAACTGCAGAGTCTTCCTGGCCATTTCTGCTCTGGCTGGAATTTTAACACTACCTGGTACAGAATATATACACTGAAAATAATGCTTCTCAGGATCATCGAATCATAGAATCATAGAATAGTTAGGGTTGGAAAGGACCTTAAGATCATCTAGTTCCAGCCCCCCTGCCATGAATCTGAGTACCAAAAACTTCCTCACTACACAGCTTACCTTAGACAGCTATATGTGAGCCAAAACCTCCTGCTTGGTCATTGGCTCCCATGCAGAATTACAGAGAAGGGCTGAGCTGCTCCTTTCTGCTCCTCACAGGTTCCCCAAACCCACCACGGCAGTGTGAGGAAATACCAGAGGAAACATCGCAGCACCATACTTGTGTGCCTCCATGGAAAAATAATCCCTGTCACCAAAAAAAGGAAAAAGGCTCCACAGTGGTTACTTCCAAATGCCACTAGCCTGCTATCAACAGAAAGCTACACCATGGCATGACAAGACATCAGTGTTTCTGCATATGATGAACCATAGTTGAGCCATCTGCTCACAGCGTGTGGCCTGTGTCTCAGGCTGCAAGAGCATCTGAAAAACTTGTTGCATATTTCTGAATGTCGGATCTCTACTACAGATGTTTCCATCTGCCAGGAGTGTGGTGCTCTGCATCTTACGCACCACAGCATTTGCAGATTCTTGATCTTTTTAATGAGTGGGTTTAATCATGCTGAATGTCATTTGCAACCACCATTCTCCCCCTCTGGAGATGACTGGATGGCATGAGATATATTAATGGTGGTAGTTGATCACTGCAGCAAGTTTCAGAGGACCTCAGCCTTCTGAAACATTGCTCTCAGGAAAAAGGAAGATGCTGATCCATATGCTTCCCCTGAGGGGATATAACAGTCTGAGTTTCCAAAAAGACTCAGTTTGTGACACCTGTATCTAGTTTGCCTTGCAGATGCAAACTCTGAGCTGGCTGTGGCTTTGAGGAGGAGCAAGGCCTCTCAGTCCTGTCTTTCCTTGCCTTAAGACATTTTCACTAGTCTGATTTCCTTTCGTTGATCCACATAATGCAATAGACTTTTTTGCGATCACCACATCACCTTTAAAAATGCATACTATTGCCTACAAACCAGGGAATATCTTCCTTTGAAGTCACTAAAAACACACAAGGAAGTAAAGGCGGATGGGAAAAATAAAACTATTTTGAGTTTTACTGACCTTCTCCTTGGGTGTCTGCTGCAGATCTGTGTGATCACCCATGAAATAAAGCCAACTTGTCCCCACTCCTGTGACTCTACTCCCGTGACTCTACTCCCTTTCACTCCTGGGCTTAAATAAGGCTTCTTGGTTTTAACAAGAGATGAGACTTCCAAAGTAGGCTGTGAATTGTACTAGGCATTGTACTAGCAAAATGATTTCAATATAATCATCAGGATGAGCACTTTCAAGCTTTCTGGCACTCAGATCTAAACTTTGTTCTATGGCACAGGCCAGGTCTAGAATAAAACTATATTTAAACTTCATATTTAAATGCTGGCTTCATGTTGCAATGACTGAGTTGAATCCAGCATGTAGTTTTCTTACTTACTGTACTTTATCATTTTAATGATAAATATTAAACTCTATCCCGGGGGAAAGAGCAACTGAGCAGGGGGGACCTGCATGGCACCCCATATGCTGCAGAGGTAAGCCCATCGATAACCGTTCTGAAGAACTTATGGACAGCTCTGTGATAGGGCCTCACCTGTTCCAGCCATGATATACCCTGCAGAAGACTGGGAGGTGCAGTCGTGGGACGCACGGGGAAGAGAAGGAGGTACCATAGGAAGGAGCTTTCTTCCCACCCCAAGCAGACTCAAAGAACAGGCAGGGCTCTGCCACAATCTTTGCCTCAGGGCACTGATCCCACTGCATTGAGCAACAGCTAAGAAAAACTGAAGCCTGGATTTCAGTGTTGTGGAGGATGATCCCACACAAAGCCTCATTAAAATCATAAAAATCACATTCTAGATATTAGGAACTCTTAGCCAGCACTTTTAGACTCTATGGATGCTTATTATAATGTCCACATTGTAGGGGGTTTGATAATCTATGATGTAGCATAGATACAGTCACAGAGGCTTTACCTACCTGCATTTATCATTCTGGAAAGATCATGTCTATTAATCACAGATAAGAGCAGAGCCTATTGTGTCCCTGACAGTTAGAGCTCTGTGCCAGCAGAGCAGACATAAATGCCAAGATGAAGAAAGTGTAAGATCTCTTTGCAGGGTTTGGGGGTTTATTTTCAGAAAATCTTGTACATGCAGTAAGTAGGGTCTTGAATTTTTGTAGCGTTCTACAAGTGAATCTTAAGCAGCTCTAAATACCTGTGCCCAGGGCCGGCAAGGGAGGGCAAAAAAAATATGTTGTGACTTTAAATAAGGTTGGGGTTTGCCTTGTCTTTGCAAGCTGTGTGAGACACAATGTATAAAATATGGATTTGAATGCACAGGAGCCGACTTGATGCCCCAGTACTAAGAACACGCAAGTTCCCTGATTTCAGAAGTAAAGCAAATTACCTGAAGCTAGGCAAGAAAACTCATTCTGGACCCACAAGACTGTTCAAGATTTGTAACAGCTGCTCTGTTATATAAAGGGAAAAAAAAAAGGCAAAAAGAAAGAAGGAAAACCTGTGTAAAATGTGAGGAGTAAAAAAAAAACAGATGGAGAAACCATAGCAAAAAAAGCAGAGGGAGCAAAGAAGTGGATAAGCAGACCAGAGATTTGACTGGGGGTTCTGCAGGTCATGCTGTAAACTGTTTTGAGTGGATTGGGGACAGCAGACACTTCCAGGCAGGTCTCGTCTGTTTTAAGCCTGTGACCCTTCTGCTGGGCTTGGCTGAGTCTGCCTATTCTCTTGTATCCCTGTTTTTAACCAAAAAATGAAGCTAAGAAACCTTTCCTGACAAAGAAGCCATTGAACCTTTCCCTTAAAAAGGTTTCATTTTGACAATCGTGAACAAATTATCTAATCAGAAAGTTCCCAGCCACTGGACACAACTCACCCACTTATGCCTGAGCAAGATCAAACCTTTCAGCATTTGATTGCGCATTTTACAATTTAAACTTCACTTTGCCTAGACAAATAGTAGTACAAAACAGTATTTTGACTATTTTTTTGTCAGTATAAAGCATGTTGTCAATCTCTTACTTAAACGGGGCTGTTGCCATAGGAAAGGGTCTGATTGACGTTGCAAGTAGCAATGTGGCTTTGCTACCTTCCCAAGTACTAAGCTCATTTAAAAGAAAAAACAGTTTTTCTCAAGTATATTGTATTTCCCCCTTCTGTTGGATTCTTGTACACTCTTGAGGGCAGATCTCTATTCTTCATCTGGGAAGCATCCAGCACATAAGACTGTAAAGTGTTGATGCAGGGAATATGAAAGCTGCTCTGAGTTTCTGTGGTTCCCAGTACAAAGGGGTCCAGGTCATGACAGCCTCTTTCAGGGCTGGGGCAGCTTGATGGTACATGCTGGGAGCCAGCACCCAGGAACCCTGACGAGGCAGCTTTCAAGTACTCAAGGCTCCCATCAGAGCTGTGCCCTTCAGTTTCCCTCTGTAGGAAGATGAGGGTGATGGAGAAGCTGGGGGAAGAAAACCCAAGCACATCTGGATCTTACCTGCAGGAGGCTCAGAGGCCGCTGGAACAGGCACTCCCACCACTGGTGCACATTCCAGACATATTCCTGGGTCTCCTCTTTCAGATACGGCCTAAGGGGCTGCTTCAGTGCAAATAATAATTTATGACAGCAACACAAAGATCTATAAGAATAACATGTTCATCATAATTATATATGCTTTCAGAGTGTTTCAGTGGCCATAAACAGCACTTTAATTTGTTTAATTTCCCCAAAGAAGTTTCCTGCTATATGAGAAATCCAAAGCCGTGCTTTTCAAGCCCTAACAAGATATACAGTTCCACAAACAAGACAAAAATTGCTCCAGAAATTTTTTCCTATGAACTGAGTTGTAATTTATTTCTGCCAGTGTTCTGAACTCTGAGCTTGCTTGCTGCTGGAGACCGGAGACAGAGAGCACATTTTGAGACTATTTGCATTTTAGAGTTTTACAGGTTTGAAGAGAAACAAAATTTACTCTTGGTTGCTATATATTTCCTCTATATTATTTTCAATTCAGCTGGGTTTTCTGGAGAATACAGAACTCTCCTTTTCTTCCCCTTTTATAGAAAGACATATTTATATTTTCATTCAGGAAGGCTGCCATTTGGAGAGAGTAGAAGTTCTAGAAGCAAGGTTGCAGCATGTGTGATTGGGGCAGCTCTGTATATTCCAGCACTGGGTCAGGAACTAGAACTACATGCGTTGGCCTGTTTCTGAATAGAGGAGCCATTGACATCCTGGGTACTGATACAAGCTCTTCCAAAAAGCATAATCCTTGCGCACACTGCTTTCCCAGTCAAAAATCCACTCTCTGCTCCTGTGCCTGCTGCCACTGCAACATACTTTTGGAGTGAACCCACTGGCCACATCATGGCATTAAGGAGAAATTCAGCTTTGTGGCCCATAATACTTGTGAGAGGGACAAGTGATAGCAAGAGAGGCCCCGTGCCAGGAAGGAAGAGCTCCCACTGGAGCCAGTGCTGCTGAGGAACGAGTGAGGTGCTATAGCAGGAGGGACAGAGGTAGGAAGGGTGCGCCATGAAAGGAAGAGGAGAATGGATCTGAACTCTCAGGATGATCTGACCTTCCAGGTTAAATTTTCTCCTACTCATTTTAGATAACCCATTTCACCCAAACAACTTAGATCTGCATGTTCCTTCTCTGCCAGGAAAGATGTGAAGAGCGCTGCCTAATGACCTCCCTATATGGTGGGCATTTCTCACCAGGAAAGCCTTCTTCCCAGAAAGTATTTCTCAGAAAATAAGTACTCCTGATGGGGAGAGCTTGCCTTCAGAAGGACAGACTCTAATGGAAGGAAACCACAAGTCCATTGGACCAAAATAATGCTGAAAACTTCATTTTCTAGTCAGTTCTCTGAAAATTAATTAACACACAGCCACTACTCTTGTTTGGAGACTGTTAGCATGATTTTTAAGCCAGTTTGTGAAAGCAAGAATTTTGTTCTAAGAGGATGACCAAATTAATCCTGACTATGACATTGTAGATGAGATCTGAGATCAGTAAGGATGTTCCTATTTGGTTAAAATGGTAGAAGTGGCAATATTACAGCAATGTAGACTTTTTTTTTTCCATAAGGGTGAACGTTTTGCTCTGCACTGTTACTTTACCCCTGTAGATCAGATTTTATCGGACCAACAAAACCCTGTCATCCCACCAACCAATCCTGGGCATAATATCCCATCAAGACTCTTAAGAAGCTTCCTGTATTCAAAGGAGGATCAAAAACATTATGAGTGTTATAAGATGATGGCAGTTTTTTCATTGTTAGGTAGCATAAGATCATTTTAAACTTTTTGGTTTGGGGTGAAATTTCTCCCTTCTAACTATTCAGAGCAAAATAAAGGGCAAATGAACAAGCTGATGTTAACTGAAGGTTAGGGGTCACTTACAAGCTCTAGTCCTCTTCAATTTTTTGATTTTGAGAAATTTACCTTTCAATAAATAATACTCATGGTCAGTTGAGCCCTTAATAATCTTGGAAATGTCTTTAGAAACAGAAGGCTTTCTCTGTATCTGAGAAATGCTTTCAGATGGAAAGGTAGTAATGAAATCTGTGTAAAAGACAAATAAATGAAAATTTGTTGGAAGCCATCGAATGTGGGTCTACAGGTGCTTCCTGGGACTGGAAATGTTTGGGAAACAAAACACATCACTGAGATGAATTGATGTCACTAAGCAGAGGCTGAAACTCATTAGCATCTCACGTCTGTTAGGTGGCGTGTCCGAAGTGAGTTGTCAGTGTTGATACAGTTTTTAGTTAATAAAGGGTTATCATTCCATGGCATCCGTCATTGTTTTAACCAGGAATTTAGGAACTGATATTGCTTAATTGTGAGGGTGAAAAAGGGGAAGTCAAATGTGGGCTGTGGCTAATGAAAAGGCATTCAAACTCTTTCATTGGTAAAGCATATCTGTGTCTGAAAGATGTATTAACATTTTTACTAAAATATTCTTTCACTGGTGTTGTGTTCAGGGACATGTCCACTTGCAACAGCAGGTGTGCAGCTAAAAATGTCTGAAAATTCAGCAGTAAATGTCTAGAAACTGCATCAACACTGACAACTTCACACTGGCCACTTAGGAGACATTGAATGCTAATGAACTCCAGCCTTTGCTGACGTGATATAGTAAAGTAGGTCATTAAATTGAAGGAGTAGAATGTACCCAAAAACATTGATTATACATGCTAGAAAACTTAAGCATTGCTAAAAATGTAAATCGAAGTTACACATAAGCAACCAACAAATAACTTGCATCCTGATATATGAAATTCTTATCACCCCACACACATGCTTTTAAATTGCGATGCTGGGCAGAGATGGAACTAGCCATGCTCCAGTGTTGACCCAATACAGTCAGCACCCAAAAATAAAAGCATCACACTAGCAGAGTGCCTTTGCTTGACTTAGCCCAGAGTTACATCATTTTGGTAAATGACAAGCAGAGCTAAGGTGCTGGGTGTAATGGAGATGCCTTAAAATGACGTATTTACACTGCCATGATGTTCAGAATCAGTAAGTGCCATGAAGAAAGACCATGTGCCATGGAAGTCAAGAAAATAGAATCAGTGGGAAATGACTGATTTGTGCTGCATAATGCAGGCACAGGAATAAGTTGCTGGGTGGTCAGTGATATCAGCTACATTTTTGTTGAATAAATATGCATTTAGAAACCCTCTGGGACTCCATCACACTGCTCTCTATGAGTTCTTCCTCCCACCGACACTTTGTTATCCACATCTTCAACCTTTTGTTGATGTTCTTCTTCCTACATTTCTCCGAGATTTTACTGGCAGAAAAGGTGTCATCTCGTACAGCTGGAGTTTATCTCCCTGTCTGAAATACAGCAGAAAAGAAGCAGCAGAGGATTAGAAAAGCCTCAATCTTGTTTTAGTATCAGTAATAGTTTCACATAAGTTAAAACAGCAGTTCCAAATGTAGAAAGGATTCTGTATGACACTGTTTTTATAAAGAACATTTGTAAATGTTATGTAAGCTGAAATGATCTGCAATACCTAAACTTTTCATTGCTTTTCATGGCAAAGGAAAGAAGATACTATAAATATGTAAAATAAGGCACTAGTACATTAACATAAATAACTAATAAATTGTAAAGCTTTGAAGAAAAAAGAAAACTGCTAATGGAATAATGCACATTTGTTGATTCTTGGAGCAGACAGTGGCCATACATCATGCACCAAAGCAAGTGCTAAGAGCATCAGCACATAGCAGTATTATTTAAACTGCTTTTATGGGTGAGATTAAATAGTCATCAGAGCATCCCAGACCGAGACTGCTGATTGGTTCCAATCTGATTCACTTTTCTACTTTTTGTTTGCATGTAAGAGACTATCATAGGAACTTCAGTGTTTGGGGTTCTCATCAATATTTACATCCTTAAAGCAATACCTTCATGGCAGTTGACAACCAGATTATCAATAACAAAAACTGCGCTTCAAAAAGGACCAGCCCAGAGGTCAAAACCACAAGACTCAGGAAATCCCTTCTGTCATCCTGCCTCACTCAAGTTTGCCAGACAACCTCAAGAAAGGATCATCATGGCGTATGTCACTCCATTTCTTTGCTGCTTTGACCATTATGTATTATAATGGGCAAAAAGTGGACTCACAGCCCACAGGAACTGAAGCAAACCCATCAACTCATTGCATGGAGATCACTGAATACAGTGACAAGATAAATGACAATTAGTCTTGGTCACTCTAGTCTACCATGGATTTGAAGGAAGGAATAAAGAACATGGGCAAAGACATATGATGATCAAAGCTCCTGCAGAGGTGATTAATATCCATATTTCCCAAATGTGGATTTGTTCATAGAGACCTTTAGTCAAGCATCTTTCCCTGTGTGTTCCTGAGCCCTGTTGGGTTGCTGATATTATTAAAACTAACCTGAAATAGAAGCCAAAGGTACCACCTGCACAAGCCTGCCTTCATTCAGTGGTAGGAACACCAGGAGCAAAAGGTAACACACTCCTCTGAGGAGCAAACCTATTAAATTACATACACCCAGACAGGGCATGTGGAAAGTCAAGCACCATAGCTGTACTCTGGTATGTTCTGCCACATTTTAAATTTGTCCCATCCTTTCTTGTTAAGGAATGAAAATACTTTAGAGCCAAGTTAAAGGGATGAATTGCAGATTGAAAGTCCTTGGGTTGTTGATGCTCTTTATGCCAGATAAAACAAATAGTAGAGCTTGATGGAATGGAAAGCTCCATATTCTGCCATACATTGAATTTGTTTATGGTTCACTTGGCAGAATTTTTTTTTCCCCTTTGGCGCTAAGTGGACTTTTAAACTGAAATTGAATTTTGATGTTTAAAAAGCTCTGGCTGTAAAACTGGACAAATTAACAGGAATGAGCACTTTCACACTGGAGAAAATGATTCATTAACTGCTCTTTCACTGTTGTAGAAGAACCCATTTTTGGCTTGTCCTCAGAGAGTCCAAGGATGCTTATAACACAAGCAGTGTTTCGAAAAACTTCATTACACAAAGAAAATTCCAGGCTTCAATTTTCTTCTTGAGAGAGTTCAGTAGTTGCTTTATTCTCAATGTGTGTGTGTGTGTTTATACACAAAATTAGGTTCTAGCAAAGGGAAAGTGCATTTATGCAAAAGCAATTCATCAACCACTTCTGTGCTCAGAATTCACTGAGGTAATTTAGATATTTTAATGGCAAGGTAGTTTAGGTAAGGTATGCAATAAATGTTTCCCCCAGCCCCTCCAAACAGTTAGAGTAATGGAAAATGTGTGCTCTAAATGAATCTTTTCAGTAAAGTAATTCTTGTTTTAATTATTTATCAGATAGAAAATATGAAATATAATGACATAGCAAACTTCTCTGGAACCTCTCTTCATGCTGAGGGAGCACTCTTACATTAGCCAGAGCTTTATGCTGGCTGTAACTAAAAGGCTAACATAATGCAGTGTGTGGCATTAATCTGTTTCTCTTAACATTAAGTGTGCAGCAAGCAACTACCAGTATGAGGAGACCTTTTGGATCTATTATTTGCAATATTTTCACCATGGCCTTGACCTTAGTGATGTCAGGCATATATTACATCTCCACTATAATTTACTATTGACATCATGGATTAAATTTGTTGTTTCAGCTAATGCAACAGAGCAAGCAAGGTAGATCGTGAAACAAAGCCAGCTGCTGAAATACGAGGGTTGTCAAGTATAAATTTACAAAAGATATTCAGACTGAGCACAGAAGACAAAAATAAATGGACAGAGAAGCTGTTTTTGACAGACTGCAAAGGGCTAGAGACTTAAACTTGAGCATTGTAAATCCAAATGTCACAAAACACTGCTACAGAATGTGAGACATGTCTATTTCTCAGGAATATAAATGGTATACGAAACCAAACTTTCAAGATGCTGTGCATTTTTGAAAAGTCTATCACTATCTCCTGATAAGAAATTTAGTGATCTTTTCCTCTTAGCTTTAAAAGCAGGGAAATTCATCATTTAAATACAGTGACCAATATAATAGCTATATTTGGGGCAGGTAGATTATAAAAATAGGAAAAAAAAAAAAAGAAGTAAGTTTTGTGTAGTTTTCTGGATTTCTGGAAAAATATATTAAACTGATGGATATGTTCTCAATTTAGCCAATCACATCTAATTAATTCCTACTTGTTTATTCATATAGCTAGATGGTATTTTCCAGCTAAGTTATGTGTCTGTGAAACAGCAGGGGTATATAAAAATAAAATACTTTACTATTCCATATATGTCATGTTATTCACATAACCCAGGATGGCTTCTCTTGCCAAGGACTTACTGTGGTTTCTAGGGTGATGTAGCACCTCCCCACCTGCACTCAGAACTCAATAAAGCAAAAAATCCATGGAGCGAGGTGGGCAGCCGGGCTGGTGCATGCCCACTGCTGAGCCGAGGGAGCATCCTGCAAAAGCTTCAGCTTCCACATTCTCAAACAGAGGAGTGAGTAACTGAGGCTGAAAAATGAGGCACAGCATGCTGGGAGAGCCTCCACTGTGGAGATTTCCAGCCCCACGTTTGACTCAGCAACAAGCATGCACTTTATTATGTCTTTACATCTTGAGGGAATAAATCTAACTTGAGGAAATTAAACTCTGACTCCATGATCTAAATAAGTTGTCAGTACAGATTTAAGAGGACTACATCGTAGTCACAGGACCATCAATGAAGTAACTGTAGGTCCTACCAAAATATAAACAGAGGGCAGTCTGGAGATAGATACAGCAACATGAATGATACCTTTCTGAGTGATATTTGGATTACCTCCAAAGCAACTTCATTTTGCAGGATCCTTTCCCCCAGTGCAAATCTAGTTGTGGCCTGAGTGATGGGTTGGCTACTTCCAGCAGTTGAGGAATAGGGGATGTGAAATAATGGCTAGCAAGAGCAGGCTTTGTTTGAAAGGGCTATGTTTTTTGATTAAGGGTCTTTTTTGCTACTCAAAAGTCCTCTTTTTAAACAAAAAATTGGTATTGGTTAAACCAAGGTTTTGACACATGACTAAAATCAGTGTAAAGACAAACAGTCTTTAGCTTTTCCCTGCTGTGTCAAAGATGCTGTGGGAGATGATCAATGTAGCCCAGACCCAGAGACATTCCACGCACCACTGACTGCAAACACCTCTCTGGAGCAGCTCAGATGCACTGCACTGCTAGAGGTAAGAGCAACAGCATGCTGCATGAGCTTAGCATTAATTTTGATTCATTTTGCAGATCAAGCATGAAATGCCTTTTGTAGTGCTCTCTGGTGCTAAATGATTTACACCAGTTTAGAATTTTCCAATCTTAGCATCAATTATTTGTGACAATTTCAGATAGCCATCTAATTCTGGCCGTGAAGTATTCATACCTAGGGTTTCATTCAGACTGCATATTGATTTACTCTGAGCTCTGCTTTTGGGGGAAAATCTTTTATGCTGATACACCTGGCCAGCAGATGTGGCTCAGCTATTATATGTGATGCAATTAATCTGTAAGGCTGGCGTCACAGGACTTGCCGTGATGCTGTGGCAGCATTATTGTGATTCATTAGTGTCACTTCCTCAGCAAGTTGTAATTGGCAGTGTTATATTGTTTCTGTAAAAATCTAGTCACTGTGGTGGTAAGAAA
This sequence comes from Ara ararauna, assembly GCA_028858755.1. Lineage (NCBI taxonomy): Eukaryota > Metazoa > Chordata > Aves > Psittaciformes > Psittacidae > Ara > Ara ararauna. The sequence goes on from CM054381.1 coordinate 24,032,959, forward strand.
AAGAATGGCATATTTTCTTTTCCAAAGAAAACAAAGGTTATCCTTGTTTACACATCCAGTGTAAATGTAAAATGAACAAGCTCCATTCTAAATTTACCTCTTCTAGTTCACTGCAAAGCCTAGGTGTTAGAGGATACATTCACCAGACAAAAAGTGTTTCCTATTATTAATGGCTGGAGGAGCCCTCTGTGTAATCAAAGGGCACAGCTGCAGTGATATACGGCCAGTGACAAACGGAGAGATCTTTCCTTCTCACTGCCACAAGCTTACCAGCTTGCAGCCAGCAACTTCCAGCGCTGTATATCTGCAAGATAAATAGCACGAGAGATGAATGTACGCAGTGCTTACAGTCTTGAAAAGTATTGTTATATCCCCCACATGCAATCATTCTAAATAAGACTCGAGTGCATTTTTCAGAATTTCAGAGCTATTCTTGCTGTTTGTGAATAGATACAGTTTCTGAGCAGAGATTTAAAACCCTCTAACAGCACTGCTTTCTAAAGTCTGGTTTGGAAGCGGTGCTGTACAGCTGATGGTGTCAGCAGAGCAGCTTTCATGAGATTCATAGCTCTCTTTTGAAGTGACAAGCAGTGCTGAACTTTTCTGTGAGAGGAATCAGCTCAAGAATACACAAATCATTTTTTGTTTCTCTCATGCACCTATGCCAAAGCAATCTAAGGGAAGAACTCATTCTCTTTAATACGTGCATATTTAAGAAAAAGCCATGTTAGTAATTTCTTCTGTAGCTGTTTCTAGTCACATTTTAGTCCTTTCGTTTTACAAAGCCAGATATTCTGTGTAGGACCATTTCCCTAAGCTAAGAACATACCTGAACTGAGACAACACTTTAAGGATAAATAGGGAGCAATTGCCAGTGAAAATTAAGGTGAACAAAGGCGCCTGGTAAATAAAAAATGATGTGCCCTTTTGCCTGGTTTGACTTTGTTGCTGTTGGTGTAAGTGGGTCCAGATGTCCACAAACGTGAAACTAAAGCTGTCGATGGGCAAGGCCAGCCCTTCCATTGGCTCAGCGGCAGGAAGGTGTCCCCACGCACATGCAGGCACACGCAGGGATGCAGGCACACGCAGTGGGAGTCAGTGCCGCTCCATGACCTTTCCATGAACTTTCTATGAGACGCAAAGATCAGTCAAGAAGGCAAAGGTCAGCATTCATGCTGGTCATAAACAAAAATCAGATTTAGCTGGTCACTGGAAGAGTGTTTCTGAGCCCTTATATTGTCTGAGCAAAATACTAATAAATACATTTTGCATAGTGAAAAATTGACTCAGTCAGTGTTTACTGTCTCAACATGGCTCAGTTGTGCTGCACTCATTTGACAACTTGTTAGAAGCTACATTCATTTTTACCCTGTAATATATCTATTCAGGAGAAAAATGGAGTTAAATGATATGAAAGAAGTGGCACAAAGTGAGAACAATCTGGGAATTCAGATGAGCAGTGCCATTGCTTGTGTTGTGAGACACAAAAGTACCAGCTGAAGAAAGGAAATTACATGTTGATAGCCTATGAAGAAAAACATCCAGCTAAAAGCAAAGCAACAGTAAACAAAAATCTGCAGTTTCACTTATAACTGACTTCTCCAACCGTTCGCAAAGTACTTGGTATCAGATCATACCACAGTGGTATCTTTGTTTAAATCAGGAGGGAAAAAAATCAGAATGAAATATACAAGTAATATAATCCTACTTTCAGCAGTTCAGAAGTGGCAACAAATGTGATGATTTTGCTTCTGCTGTAGCCTGAGGTGGCCATTTGCCCAAGTGACAGCATATGAGATCCAGTTTAGCACAAAACACCCATTGACTTCAATGGGACTCTGATCTAATCCAGACACAGCAAGTGCTGTATCCTAGAAGCACAAACCCCTACCATATGAGCATCTTTACTACAGCAGCTGGGGGATCTTGTTCTAAGAAATTAGTTATTAGGAACATTATTATGTTTCCCTTTGCCTTTGCTTTTCTCACTGGCACAGTCAAACTGAAGCAAATAGTTAAGTTCAGTTTGGAGAGAATGGTGAGTGAAGCTCAAGAATTATTGCAGAGATGTGAAATTTCAGTTACAAATTGAAAAGGATACTATTAGCTTGTAATAGTGTACTTTAATAATGGCAGATGGCTTATTGATACACTTTTATATAACATACTATGAAATTTCTCAATATATTGTTCAATTCAGAAGGATTTCCAAGAAAAACAAAGTAAAAGGAAAAAAAACGTAAAAATTTTGCCCATGCATGATTATTGATGGCTTCAACTATTTCTCATGCTAATTTTTTATTTAGAGTCATCTGGATTATTCTGACCATTTGCCCAGTCTTTTACCTCCTAAAACAAATGCTCTTTCACCAGTAATTGATCACCCTGGGGCTAGTTTTACTGTGCTTTCTTTTGTAGGTGAAAAAGAAGTGTTGGGTTTACCCTCCAGTTTTTGCACTAGAATATGAGTGAAAATGTTCCTTCAAGACCCAAACACTGCAGCTTGGGGACACTTCCTGCCCAGTCATTGAGAACTGAAGTGCTTTTCAAAACATTGAGGAGCTCTCAGGAGCACTGAGGCTGCTTTGTGCCGACTCAAGCAGTGGGAAGGCAGCTCCTCGCGGCTGGAGCTGGTGTGCACAGACTCCTGCCTGGACCAGAGCTGGGCTGAAGCTTCCAGCTTCTCCATGAAGCGGTCTAGGGAATATGGCCTGGCTGTAACTGTAGATGGGGCTTGGGCTGGGATGGTGAAGCAAGGCATAAATTAGACAAGTTCAAGACAAGCAGTATTTAATATACATAATACAAGGAAGGCTTACAGCCAGGGCTACTCTTCTGTCTCCATTGCAGAGCAGAATAATGGAAAATCCAATCTTTTAATCTTTCTGCAAGTATTTTAACTCTTTTTAAAGTGCTCCTAATGATAGCATTTATTCATACTCCAGCCAGCACCTCTGTGTATGGGAGTGCTCACAGATCCTGAGGTGGCTGTGGGGCCTCTTCTTGTCCCATCAGCCGACAGATAAATATTACCCAGCGGCAAATAAATGGCACTGGCCAACTGCTACTCAGGGGTATAAAAGCGTCTTGCCAGGGAACACTCTGATCTACAAACACTGACTTTGTAAAAAGCTGGAAGAGTCAGAAAGGACTGTAAAAGAAGCTAAGGTCATACAAATGCTTTAAGATGGTAAACGTGACGACTAACAGACACTCAACCCATTAAGCTGAAAAGAGATGTTGTCCTGGTCTTAGAAGCTTCACATTGGAGACAATCAGTAAATAATTAAATGACAACAGCAGAACATTCGTCTCAGCACATTTTCAGGGAAGTTAATTTTTGTCAGAAAAGCGTGATCTTAGTCTTTTTTACAGAATAGCAAGCTCTACTGATAAAGTTAAAAACTCCGACAAAGCAACATGCATTAAATGGACTAAACCAACCCAACAGATGATACTGAGTAACTGGGAACTGAAACCCACCACTCTCTGTTGAAGCCTCACAGTCACTGATCCTTATTCCACTCCTATTCCATAGTTGCGGGTGACAGCCATGCAGGGGCAGGGACACACCACCCAGACAAGAGCAGAGCAAGTCCAGCAGCAGTAACCACAGTCAGCCAAAAGTCCACTCAGACCAGTCCACAGTGTCAAGGCAGGTCTGAGGTTAAACTGAGAAGTCAGGTCTGCAGCGCTACATCAGGTTCAGCACAGGACAAACCTGGTAAAGACACACCTAAAATGTAACTTGGGCTAGGATCAAGTGCAAAAGCCTGAGCTTAAGCACAGCTTCCAAGACAGTGGACAAAAGCCCCACATGAGGCTCCCTCCAACTCTTTCTCACAGCTTAGCTGCTTTCATGGGAGCTCAGTCCAGGGTTACACAACTTCACCATGTTAGAGCAGATCTGGAGCACAGGCAGCCAAAGCCATGGCAGGGTTGAGGGGGAAAGCGCCTGCAGAGCAACTCAGGGCCTCAGCATGGATTTGGGAATAATGGTAGCTAAACAAAGGAATACAGGCTTTCAGTACAAAATAGAGGAGGATGTGAAGACAAGAAGATACAGAGCACTAACTAGATTTCAGAAGGCATTCTTATACATGCACATAGCATTAGTGAAAATGCTTGTGGGAGTATCATGTCAGTTTTTTAAGTGTATTATGAAACCAGAAAAAGGTTTTAAAAAATTCAAATTTAAAAGAGTCAGGAAAACATGCCTTAATCTGTTAAGGTTATCCAAGAAGGAGTTAAAAAGTGACTTAATCAAAGTCTGCAGGTATCTACATAAGGAGGAGATTTCTGATAACAAATAGCTATTTAGTCAAACGGAAAAAGGCACAATAAGATCCAGTGGTTGGAAGCTGCTGTACTTTCTCTAGCATGGGCCATTAATCATTGGAAGAACCTACCGCAGGATGTGGTAGCTCATTTGAAGTCTTTAAATCAAGACTGCATCTTTACAAAAGAAATTCCCTCTCTCAAACAGAAAATCTGCATCTGATGCAGAAACTGCTTTTTTGGGCCCTGAATTGCTCAAGGATTGAGGTGAAAGTCCTTAAAATCTATCAAAAAAAAAAAAAAACAGCTCAGTGGAAAAAATAATAAGGTCTTATAAATGGGATGTTATAGGGTAGCATAAGAAATCCATGTGGCTGTCACTAAAACACACACCTATCTGTAAGAACAAACTTATGGGAAAGAAGCAAAGAGGGGAAAGGAAAAATATATTAGTTCTAAAATATGTGTCTTCTGTCCTTTAAGCACAGTGTGATAAAGACACACTTTTTCCTTGAAGTTCATCTGGTGGAATTCCGACTGCTCATGGTGATGGGCTCTCCAGTTGTTATTGATGAAGCATGGGTTCTTGGGCATGGTTACAAAATACCAGTTGGCCTTCTTTCAGTTAAATCCCATTCCTTTGAGGCCAATTTAATCATGCCTGAAAGAGATCAGTAAAACAGAAACAGTTTGAGTTTCCTACAGAGAAAAAAGGAAGAAACCAGCCTTATGTCAAAAAGAGCAAATGCATAGGGTGCAATTCCACAGCTGTACTTTTCAGTTCAGACCGCCAAAGTTGATGGCCAGAACTCCCATGGGGAGGGGCAGGGGTATGTGAGGATATTTGTTACTTTTTATAGTAATAGCACTAAGCATTAGCATAATTCTAGGACTCTGCTTCGATAGAACCTTCTTTGTGCTGGGAGCTGCACACAGGAAAAAGAAAGCGGGACGTGGGGAGAGGAATGTCCATGCTCTGGGAAAGCAGTGTACCCCAAAGCCTCTAGCAGTCTGAACAGAAACCTTGAGCAGGACTTTCAGGACTGCTGGCAGGGCAAAAAAGGGACTCTGGTTCCCCACCTCCGTTGAGCCTCCGTGAAAAATCTTTCTCTCAGATTTTATGTAGGGTTTTAGCTGCTGATATACAAACAGCTGCTGGATGAAAGTGTCTGTTCCAAGTTCACTGGGCTTTTCATGATCAGAGAGTAACAGTAAAGAGCTGGATTCAGAGATTATGCTGGCTTTGCTTTATCTGTCCCTTGGGACAGTAGTTATATCCCTAACCGGTCTGTGACCTAAGCATATGTAATACCTGTAGTACGGCTCGAGAGAGTGTATGAGGAAATCAAAATGCATAAGGATATACCTGCTATCTGCATGTTATCTGTATGCCAATGCAGCACAGCTGCATATGCATGCTCTCTGTGTGTGCATGCTACATGTATACTCCATCCCCCCCCCGCTGGATCACAACAGGAGCTCAATTAAAATTGGAAGCCTTGCTGAGTGCTTTATGCATGTACTGTTCCTGGAACGTATCTTGTACTATACCTGCTACAGTACAAGTAAGAATCAGTGGCAATGGTTCACTAGAGTTCCTACTGTCGAGTCCTTAAATTCATTAGCCATTTCACATATTTTACCATTTATATTGTTGGATCACTTCTCCTCTTTCCATAAGCTTACAAAAACAAACAATTAGTTAAGAAAATTTCAAGGGCTTTTCTCCCCACACAGGCCATTTTAGCCTTCCTTTTTCTGAAGCCTGCTGTTGGGCTGAGCAGCATTTTTACCCCCTGGGATCTGTGTTTCACCAGTGATGGTAGCCAGATGAGGCTGTTTCAGGGTGACACAAAGTACCATCTCCACAGAGGCTGAACATCTCTCTGCATTGCCCCACAAATGCTGCTGACTAGAGAAACCAGGGAGAAGGCAAGAGGCTCAGCTGCTGTTCCACATGTCACAGCACTGTTAGCCCAATCTGTCAGTCATCACAGCTCAGATTCCACACTGAAACCTCCATAGGATTTGAATCAAGCCTTAGGCATTATAGTACTTTGGGACTGTGTGTGCATGTGCGTGGTTTCTGGGTGTATGTTTTAATTTTGTTTTGTTCTGGAAATACCAAGTATGTCCTTTGAGACCATTAGAAATGAGGTTTATATAGACATGGTAAAAGACCACTAAGCAAGGATAATAAAACACAAAATTATAATGAGAGATATAACAACTGGTTTAAAATAGGAAGCGCTGATTTTTCTCTTTCATTTTCTGAGTGCCTGTAAGTATATAGAATCCTAATTTGAGAACTGGAACAAACTGGGTATGTTTATGAGCAAGAAATATAAACTCATCTACTAGACTAATCAGAACATGGTCCAAATTATATGTTACCACCTCACTGTTGGGTTTAAGAGAACACCATTTACTTACCCCATGTGAACATGTGACTCTTATTTTTGAATCAGGAAAGCCAAGAGCTTTGTTTCTGGCAAGGACAGCTCTAAAAGAAATCATTCCTAATGCAATCTGCCCTTGAAATAAAGCTCCCTTTCATCTGCATTCCCTGTGTCATCTGATACAGGCTTCAAATATAAAATTTTCATTGTTTTTATATGACATTGTTGGGACAGGAAAAAATATTAGCAACATGATTCCTAACAGAATCTGCACGAAGTCATCACACGTTTGACTTCCTGCTAGACATAAATCCATTATCTTCCAAACTGTGTTGTTCAGATGACATTCCTAATAAGCAGCTGCAGTTGATAAGAGCTACTTTGCATAATTTGCTTTGAAGTATCTTTGGGATGGGATTAATCGGATGATATGCTCTTTTTTTTCTCTCCCTCTTTCCCTCTTTCTCTCTCATTGTTCTTGTCATCATCATCATGGTCCTGTTCATACAGAAAGGTTTGTGGGCTGCAGTTACCCATGTGATATACGTGTATCTTGTGAGCAGATTGTCTGTATCTTACCTTAGCCATATTGCTGCTTGAACTGCTAGAAGTAACACAGAAATCTGAAACTGCTAAAATCAGACATTATAAAGCCCCTGCAATTAGCCACTACAAGTACTTGACAATACATCTGATTTACCAACAAATGACTGCTTTATCTGTCTTTCCATCAGCTTGCTTTCAAGTCCAAGTATGCATTGTTTTTCAATCATTAGCTTTTGAAACACGTTTTAATTAGCAAGAACACTTTGGCATTGTCTGGAAAAGAGAATAGTTTATATTTGCATTGAGTGACAACATCTCTGTCATCTGAGACACTAAATTGCTTTGCAGCTTCTTCCAAAGGACAGTATTGTTGAGTGGAGAACCACATCTTTGCCCACTTGTTTTCTGCATCACTTGTCATACACAATGCAAAGGAAGTGACTATGCAATACAAATGAATATCCTTGTCTAAGCACTGCTAATATGATAGCACGCTGTACCTCTGAATAGCTCAGAAAAATAATGGGCACCATTCTGAACTGTGGAAACATAAGCTATGGTGAGAAAGTTGGAGGTCAGATTTACTGCTTCTTTCTCCTCATCTCCAATCCCTGAATAAAAGAAAGAAACATTTATAGGACGCAAGTTTAAGTACCTTCACTTTATCAGCTTGAGCTTGGCTTTTTGTTCTTCTATGTTGAAATGAAGCACCTCATCAAAATCAGATTAAGATGGTAAATAAAATCAAGGTCAACTTTTTATTAACTTTTGGGGTTTACCTCCCCTCTGGTTGAACACATTGGCTCTGAAATATCCCAGCTGCAGCTGCTGGATGTTTAGAGGTAATACTGCAGACTTTTAGGTTTTATGGATTCTACAAGAACAATATAACATGATAGTGACAATCATAAACAGATACTAAGTTGTTTCAGTTTGGAAACAATTGCAGCCATATAACCCTTGGTGGGCTCTTTTATACGAACTTTTATTTTTCTCTGTACAATGGCTAACATGGGAACTCTCCCCCATCCAATAGAGCAGCTTGTATTTGTTCAGGAAATGGTTATGTTACAGCAGGTCACCCCTGTTACTTCATGGAAATGCTTTGATTTGTCTTCCATACTAAAACAGTTAAAGTCATTTGTTTTACTAACAACTCCCCTCAGAGCAGAACCTCAATACTATCTTAAAACAAAATTAACTTCACACATGACTTTGTCAAGAAGCTTATTTCCATCTCGGGAGACTTCAAATTCCATAAAATCTGGACACAGTGTAGTTAAGAGGGCAGACTTTGGGAATGTTATTTCCTTTCTTTGTGCTGCCCATACTGCCCATTCACTGGGCAACATAAATGCAACACTTTCCTCAGCATATAAAAATGCCTGTACTTGACCAGGCTCCCCAGCTCGGCCATTACCAAGAGGGCAGTGGGCAAAAAATACTGGTCCCATCTCTGACCCACATTCTGACTTCTTCAAACCAAATGTTATGGATGTATCCATGGCAGTTGCACTTAAAAGGCACTTTTTGAAAACTTCTGGCAATTTGAAAAATATTTGGCATATCTAAAAAAAAAGGAATAATTCTGGTCTGGTTAATCACTTTCAAAATGGGGGAGACATAGTTGCAGCCCCCAAAATCAATTGGCAGAGAAGCTTAAAGATACAAACAGGAGTAGGTGGACAGCAAACATGAGGTTTGTATGTATCTTAATCCACCCTACTCTGAGGAGTTGTATGAACATGAAGCTTTTTGCTGGTAAATTTGAGTGAGTCCTGTAAGGAAAAAAAAAACCAAACTAAACAAAACAAACAAAACCCTACTTCTCATGGCTTTACCTCCTGTTGTTTAATTAACGTAGTTTAGTGGTGATAAGCCTAGTTCATCTTGCACATCCAGATCGGTTGAGAACACTTTCTGGACGTGAAATAGAGGAAAATGAAAGATTTCTCTTTGTTACAATTTCAAAGCACTTTGCATTCACCACAAACCGCCTGCAAACAGTAAAGCACAGAATACCAGCCTGTATCAACTCATTAACCTTTTAGGACTCAATCAAAGCAGTGTTGTGTGACACTATTAATGAATTGCTTTAATGCGGTATATAAAAGCTAACAAACATGGAAACTGGCAGTGATTTATCAAATTTAATATTCCATCAAACATTTCATTTTGAAGACTGACACTTTTTAAAAATAATCCAATGGAATACAAGTTCAGAGGAGTAACTTTAATGACATTCATTCCCCTCTTTTTAGGACTTTTCCAAATTGTATTTAAATGCCCAACAAAAGCAAGAAAAGTGCATTAAAAACTGAAGTAGGCATGCAACATTTTTAATAACATTTGAACATAATTTTATGGAATCTGTTGTGAAGAGTGAAGGAAGTTGTCCTTATAAATACACTTGCAGTTTAGGTCACACATTGTCTGCAGTCATTGCTAGGAGGCAAAAACCCTGTTGTAAAACAGCTGGGCTTCTTGGCTTGGGGCAAAGGCAAATTCCACAGCCAGAAACCTAATTAGACACTTTTGGAATTCACGGCACCCTTTCACGCTATGACCTTTTCCTTTCTGTCTTCCCCTCAATTCTCTCCAGCTCACCCCCATATGTTCTCCTCTCCCCTGCCCCCATGAGCATTTGATCCTCTCCTTGCTAAATATGTTACTTTTCTGCATAAATGCTGTCAACTGGCCAAATTCAATCCTGCTGGTAATAAGAGCAACTTGGAAATCAGCAAGTTTATGTCATGGCTAAATTTGTCCCTCTGTGATCCATTTAACTTCTAAGCAATTCTAACCTTATCCAGTCTCCTAAAAATTTCCAAAAACATGGGCTGCAGAGAAGTGATGTCAAAGAAACAGTTTTATCTGTCCTGGAAAATTTCAAAAGTCCCCAAAGAATTCTCATCTTGCCCTGGAACGAAAAGCAAAATATTCTGACTTCTTCCAAAACCCACCAAGTCGTGGTCTAACCATGCCCCATTGCCAGGGTACTTACCTGCAAGCAGAAAGCCCAGGTTCAGACTCCTGGAAGGACTTGAACCTGGGTCTTCAACATGTCACAGGTACATACACCAGCGTATGGACTGAAGCAAAACCCTGAACCTGACTTTTCTCATTGAAAGTTTCTGCATATTGCCAGAAAGGCATTTTTCAATGAACAGAGTATAACCACAAATTGCTGACCTCCTACATCCTCAGACACATTCAGAAGTTTTCTGAAAGGATGATACACTTGAAATTAAATGTTACTTGTGTCAAAGGGAAATAATAACCAAAAACACCCAGATACAAGAATCTAGGCATCTTGTAAAATAAATAAGCAACTGATAGAAATGAAAAGTTCTTAAATGCCACTGAAGATGTTTAATTTACAGCAAGACTATTATATATAATTTTTCTTAAATTGTTTTTATAGCAATAAATAAGTTGTAATTCTTATCCAAACTCATTTCCAGCAAAGAGCATGTTCCCTCACATGGATCTTTGCACTTAACTAAAAATTGCAGTATTCATCTATTAAAAAAAAAAGGAGGCATGATAAATAGGATATTTTAACTGAATTGGGTAATGGAGAACTGCTGTGCCACTCCTGAGAAATGTCTATAACTCACATATGCCTTCTGGTATTTGTATAGCATGTTGTCTCATGAATCACAGGGTAGCTATCATAAAAAAAACAATATCTCCCTGACAAAAAATACATTTAGCTCAGCTGAGATTTGCAGTAAAGATTCATGCCTGCATTTTTAAAATCACAAATGCTATTATGTTACACTTGGGGAACTGTTTTCGTAAACCTGTGTACTTCAGTAGTACATTTCCTGTTGTGAGTCCCAGAAAGCACTAATGAATTGCTTCTTGCCATGTTCCTGGAAGGATTATTCTCATATTACAGATGGAAAAACTGAGGCAGAGGAGCACACGAAGGTGACCAGGGGAGAGGTGAAGATCAAAGCAGAGGGCAGGAGTAAATGCTGCTTTAGGCAACATGCGCCTGTTGCCAACTCCAGCAACGGGAATGCGGCTTCCACTCTGATTACCCACCAGCAGTACCTTTCCTCTAGCTGCCCTTTTCTGGATGAAAAAGGTTTTTTTAGACTTTTTGTTTATTATGGAAGTACATATTTTTCCCTAGCTAAAGACATTCTGATATGGTGTGGGTTACTGAGGAAAGAAGCAGGAGGGTTTCGGCAGACTTTGGTGAAATAAGTAGAGCAGTTGGGGCAACAGGTACCCACCAAGGGATGTCATTATGCTTTTGTCATAGCTGGGAATAGTGATAAATGATACTTGTCAGAGTCATAGGCAGTGGGAAAGGGAAGAAAATAGCTACAGGGTGCCCAGGAGGGTACAGCTAGAGCTGTTTTCCCCCAGGGGGAAGAAAGTTCATCTCTTTAGGATTGTGGGGCAGAGGGTAAATACCAGCCAGTACTTGGAGGGTGCCAGAGATGCTGGGTAAGAGGATATCCTGACAGAACGAAGTCCCAACATCAACCAAGAAACAAAAAAAAGCCACAGGACTCTCTGTGACTTCAAACACACACAATATTGCCTCTACCATCGCGATTAGTGAGGCAAAGTCCCAGGCTTCTCCATGTCACAATAAGCTGCACATGCTGGCCGTGGACACCAGGCACCCCAGGCTGACTTCCATCATACCCAACCTCGCATCTCCAGCCAGGACTGAAGGGGTGCAGCACCTCCTTCACTCAGCCTGGGCCCTAACAATATCTCTCATTTTATCTTGCAGAACAAACACGTATCCATTGCATGAGATTAAATATTTAAATCAGAGAAAAATATTGCTCATTATCTTTTGCAAGTGTCATTTTAATGACAGACTAAACCTCGAAGCAACACTAAGTGTGCATGCTTGCTAACTGGTCAGCATCATCAAGGTCCCCTGGAAAAACCAATTAGTATGTTACGGTGTATCTACATACCTTGGAGATAAATGTTGTTTGCATCTCCTTCCCTAACGACAGAATGGAGATAGTTCAGTAAAACACTCAACCTTTTAATATGCAGGGTTTGTTGTAGGAGCAGCTCAATTCATATTTCCACCAGTTTGATGGTAAGTGAACAGCAGTAGCAATATTAATCTGCAGTAACCTGTCAGTGAACTCTACAGCTAATATGATGTAGTTATAATTTTACCATCAATCAGAAGTGAACAGGCCCTGGACAATCCTTACAGCACTGCCTCAAAAAATCTAATTGTGCAAAAGCTTCATCGGTTTCCAACATTTCTTTTTTATCTGTCACAGACTTTTGGCCTACTACACAACCTTTTATTATTGGTCTTATTTCATTAGCTTGTTGAACAAAAAAGAAAAGGCTAAATCTAAGAGTTCCCCTGCATTCCATCATTTGTTACCATGTGGGATCCTATTTGACAGTTCCATATTATTTTACATTTAGATAAATATTATTAGGACATATGGCATTGCATGAACTTTTGAACTACTGATTGCCAATGTATAAAAAAGACGAGTAATATCTGAATTTACATGTTCAAATATATAAGAAATAGATTTAAAAATATAGGAGAATTAAGCTGTAACACAGGACTGAATTTTAGATGAAATGCAAACCCAGACTTTTTTCTGGTTTAGCTAATTTTATTCACAAAGATGAAGAACAGTTGACAAATTGTTAACAACATACATGAACTTTCACAAAAGTTATATTCTACTACTAATTAAGATAACTCTTCATTATTCTTTTGGGGCATTTCAATAGGACCCATCTATTATGTAGCTTTTTGGATTAAATTAGACGTGTATGTGTAAATATTGTAAAAGAACACAGGGAGGCATTCTCAGTGAGAATCTTTCTTTCAAACACTGGCCGTAAGAGATTACAACTTGTAGTAAGACACATTACAACCATACTATTTCTGGTGAGTTAACTATGCAGGAAGTTCTGGTGTAACTTTTGTGATTTTAGACATATAAAAACATCAATGAAGATGAACTATTAACATCATCCATTTAGTCATTTTAATCTTTTGCATCTTAAATGTAATCAGGCTTTTCAGAACTGAAATTGCTAATCAGCATGTTGGATAAATATTTCCATTTTTAAATGTGCACGTTTAGATATAACAGCTGGCTGTAAAGAATATATTTATATTTGTGATTTAATGTATCGCAAACTTTATAGTTGGTTTCACTTAGCTTTACCAAGAAACTGAGAATATCTTTGCTGGCATGATCTGTTTTGACAACAGTTTTACAGCAGCAGAACAGCATAGAGTAATAAATGAGGTGTGCATACAATGCATTATGTAGTCTTTAAAGCAAGCATGTCGTTTTAACAAAACCATTTTTTTTACACAGTTTTGAATTATTTCATCCCTTTCTAACATAAGCGCAATTCATGCAAAGGAATAAAGACGGTGCATCCACAGAACACAGACGATATGCACTCCTCTGTACTATAGCATGCCCATTAATTCAGTAAACTGTATACAAAATTGAGGAAAAATATTTTTTTAAAAGAACTCTAACTTCAAAGAAATACTTTTTACTTTATGTACATCAAATTAATAGCTGAGGTTCAGCCCTCAATTGATCATAATGTAAAGTAATTGTAATCTAATAAAAATAGCCATACAAAATAAGGAAATGGCTCTTGCATCCTGTTAAAAACATGCAGGCATGTAGCTTTGGAACTACTGAGAGGGCCGAGGTTGTAGAAAGACAAAAACAGGATGTTAAATTCTTACAGCAATTGAAAGCAACTGATTTTTTTTTAAGCGCCTACCCACTACCCTTCATAATTTGTTCAACTGCCTCTAGGGGGTTGTGTGTGACTGCAGAACCCCACTATTTAAGAGCACCTAAAAACAGGTTATCAGAGATACAGAAAAGGAGTGAGGTGCATTTACACCAATGCTGAAAACACCCAGCTGCATCATCACTGCTGCAAATCTGACTGCTATACTAGCGTTAGTGTTCTCTAAAGCAAAACTAGCAAAAGAAAGTTATTCAGAACTTCAGCCCTCTTCAGCATGTGCAATGCCATTATGGCAATAATAGAAAAATTATTTATAATTAATATAATGACATCAAATGGCACATATTAATTTCTTAGGCAGCTGTATTCAAAAGACAACCACAAAATTATTCAATTAGCTTTATGCTTTTGCCTTCTTGTTTCAGAAGGCTGTCAATAGCAAATTCTAGCTTGGCTTCATAATTTCATATTCCTCTTCTTGCACGAGGTTAGATCTTTATTGCCACATGCTAATTCTCCTCCATACTTCAAGATACGACTACATCAGGTTATATAGGGTTCCTGCTTATTTATGAAAAAAAAAACAGATCACCAAACTGTTAATAACAGAATGATGAAAAAAATTAGAAGTTACTGTGGTACAATGTGTCATACCTGGCCAACCACAAATATAGCAATAGAATTATAAGCTCAGTTGGTTAGAGAACAATAAAGCCACATCCATGAAAAAGAGTTCAAAGATTAACAGCAGTATAACTAAGAAAAATCTCAAGCCATTCTTTAGTGAATATTTTAACATGAGTAACAACATTTGGGGATTTTATTTTTAACTAACAACTCTGTTTGTTAGTCTGGATTTTTCAAACATGAAAATATGTAGTCAGAAATCCTGATTTTCTCCAGAGAAAGTCAGTGAAGGAAAGGCTGAATATTACCAGACCCTGCTAAATTAGCCTGGTTTGTTATGATACCTGCAAAATAGCTCGCACACTGCAACAAACCAGTCCTCTTAGTAGTGGCTGTCACAAGAGGGGGACTTTTACTCAAATATACTCGTAGGGAAATTAATAGAACAGTGGTATTCAAATAATTCAGATAACGAGGATTATTTTAACCTTTATTATGCACTGTCCTCATTTTATGTAAAAGGAAAATAAATGAAGGTTCTAACTGTCACAACTTTTACTGCAAATTATAAAACACCTCTTGCTCTTCAATAATTGGGAGGCCCTGTTTCAGCACAGCACTTAGAGATAAAGTTAATTTTAAAGTCAAACCTACACATTCTACAGAAGAGAGATGGACGAGTCCAGCAATCAATGCCTGGCTGAGCAGTCCTCACAGTTCATTGCTACACAAATGCTTGAGAATATTTATTTTTGGACATGGTCTTTCTTGGAATGAAGCAGCCCATCCAGGCTGGATGTTAGACCAGTGAGAAAGCTACCCTCTGCCCCTCGACACCCTTCACCTTTGCTGTTCTCCCTCTTTGGAAATCCAGACTGAAATGAGGGTTGGCCAAAACCAAATTAAATACCCTGCAGTTTAAGCTGACTGAGGGACTCTGGGAAAGTTTTGTCCTGGTCACAAACCACAGTTACACACAGCCCCCACCGCAAGCATGCTGTAACTGGGTCAGGGGTTTGGCAGTTCCTGTTGCATGGGAAAACTCTCAAACAACCTCTTGAAAACATGGCCCTGTCTTCCTGTGTATTTATGACATGGAAATCAAAATGAGATTAGTGAAAACAAAGTGATGGGCTATATAAAGGACTGCAAAATATACAAGGAAATTTGATATTGCCCAGCTCACAAATGTGTGTTTATACAGAATGCCAGTTACCAGTTTTATCACTATACCTGCATGTATCCTGTTTGAATTATACTGGGACTGCAATATGAACTTGAGCAAAACCGTAACCAGCGAGCAGGGAATCAGAACTTTAAAAATTGGCAGGTTAGACTGTGACAACACTGACACATAATACATACTTCTTGGTTTAGGGTTTTTTTTTTTTCTCATTTTAAACATATTTTTGAAGATGTATGTGCATTTCAAAGCAATTAAAAACTTTTTCTTATACTCAGATTACCAACTACCCTACATATACTGCACCAGCTATTACCTCTTTCATCTCACAAAATAGATATTTATCTAGTGAAAGCAGGTGAGCAGGACAGCATCTTCTCAGCTTCTCCTAACCAAGAGACAGTATCACATGTCCTGGGTGTTCTGAACACCCCAGAGGGATCACTTTCAATCATTCAGGGATGGGTAACATGCACTTACAAAACGTGGGCTACCTCAGAGCCAAAGCAGGAAAAAGGCAGACAATGTGAGTAACAAACCACTACCTTGTGGCCAGTCAAAGAAGACCTCACTCAAAAGCACTGTCAGGTTAATAAGATTTTGTATATTTACTCCAAATAAATTTGCCTCATAATCTATATAACCATGAGTGACAAGTCAAGAAAAATATGAAAAATCAAAACTTATTATATTGAAAATAAATATGTGTGACATGAATCAAACATGTCCTTATTGATTTTCAAATATTCATTTCAAAGTATTTCCCTTCTGACCATTTAAGTTGGTATCGAGTTAGCCTGAGTTTCAAAGGGAAAGGTTACTTCAAACCATTTTTGTCTTCCATTAAGAAAATGTTGACACAAGTCCTTCAAAAATTAAAAAATTTTCCCAGTACTTTCTGAAACAAAAAAAAATTGAAACTGACCCTTCCTTTAAATCATTTTGGTTGCAATGACTCACTGTTTTTAGGAGAAAACATACCATTGTTTTCTCATGCAAAGCTCCAGACAAGACTTCATATGACTCCCTATTCTCTTGTGAAATCCCAGAGGGTGAGGATGCCTGTCTTGTCACACACTGGGTCTGCTGCTTAATGTTTCTGGGTAGAGCATTTTTAATCTTCTTTTATGCATCGAAAAAATAATTCACTGCATCATGTGTATAAGGCAATAAGGAGATTAACGTCAAGCTTAGAAGGAACATTAATGATAAAATAAGATTCGTAATCAGTGCATGAAAGTTCTTGAAACTAGCTGCTCAACTGGGTATTTTCTGATACATTGACCTTAAGTACACAGCGGGGGCAGTGAACACAAGCCTGTTCTCCGTTCCTACCAGAGCTCAGGGGAACACTTATGACCACAGCCCATCATGCAGCCTCTGTGCTTTTATTCTAAGCCAAGAGGCGAATAGTTTCCTCTGTAATTGAGCCGAAGGACATTTAAAAATAATTAATAGGATTTGGTGCAACTGGTATTATTTGTTGTGTTGTGTGCATTCTAGTTTTTTATTGCCTCCTTCCAGAGTTTAAAGACTTTTCTTCAGAAAGGTTGAATACCAACTGGTCTGAAAGTAGTCCCAGGACAAGGAAGGCTATAAATAGCTCTGCAAGCACAACAAGCTGAAGGCTCCACAGAGGTGAAAGTACATCAAGTAATTTAAAAAACCTGAATAATATAAATAGGGAAGAGCCCTTTACAGTTGCAGACCATATATATTAAAAATACTATCAGGATCTGAGTTGGTTTTAATTATCATACTGACAGGAGTAACGCATAAACAAGAACAGTCTGTTCCACATGCACAAACCCCCATGAGGCAGGCCCACCTTCCCCGCTTCCCCTCAAGGAAGAAGCAGACTTTTGTCACCCCTCCGAAGAACATGTAAGCCATGTCTCCCCTTCTTACAGCTGCAGATCTACCAGCATGACCTGCCTTGGCAGCCTGGCCCCACAGTGCTCTTGTCTTCTGTAGTCTTCAGAGGCACTGGAGCTGGCAGAGTGATGGGCACAGGCTGGACACATTCACTTATTTACTTATTTACTTATTATTCCATTATCTAGACCATGACTGCTCTATTTTCGGAGTGTATGGTTTCTCCATACTCTCCACGGTATCCACAGGTGGTGCAAACCTAACTGAACATGCTAGCCCTCTGCAGCAGCCCTTCAATACTTCAAGGTTTTCACCCATAACACAACTAAATTCTTAGTAGGAAACCTTCTTCTTGGATCAAGGTGTTAACTGCATCTTTTGGCAGCACATTAAAATCATAGATTTGGTTATTTCACCCAAATCATATCACAAACCTCTCCCTCCTGCATTATTTAGGGCTAGAGTGACTGCTGTTCCTCCATTGAGGAAAGATTACCAGCTGCAAGACTGGGTGTCTTGGAACAGAGTAAATGAGGAAATGATGCAGACAGGCTTGATGAGAAGCAGCTATGTGACTGCACAGTGGAAAGCTGTGATTTTATTTTGTTCTTCTTCTTGGGCCTTGCAAACTGGAATTGACTTTCCTTCTCCATGGGAAGTCCTGACATGCAACCAATGCATGAGGCTTTCTGAAGTGTCACAAGCCCCTGGGGGGTGGGAGCTAAGTAGGGCCCTACCTGATATTGCAGCACCATCCATCATGTCAGCAGCCACCACAGCTCTGGGGAGATGATTTCTTAGTTAACATAGACTTTGTTAGCAAGCTCTCCAGCAGCATAAGCTGGTAGAAATTACAGCTTTCAGAAATTTTCCAACAACAGACAAGAGGAGCTTAGCAAAAACTAGGCCAGGTCCACACTATACACTGATTTGAATCAATAAAAAATCTGACCAATCATATTTATTACCCAGATGATGTTCCCTGACATAGAATCTGAAGCAGGTTACATTTTGGATTAAGATATTAAGGTCCCTAAATCCAGTTTTCATCTCCTTTTAAACTTACACAAGTGGCAAGAGCCCTGAAAAGAAACCTTAGGTATGTGGGCTTTGCCCTATTGTTTTTTACCCCTTTATTTATAAATATAAGAGCAAGCATACACACAGCACAAGCATTCTAACAACTATCATGGTGCAATGTATGCTGTATCAGAGGAATAAAGAAGAGGGCTGATGGAACAGAGAGACTAATTTACTGTGCCTCAGCTGCCAATGATTGCAAAGGGAACTCAGCAGATGTTTTTCTGATAAAGGTTGTTTCTTGTTGCAGCAGCAAAATGCATAGCATTATTCTGCAGGACTTTGCACATCGTGATTCTGCCATTTCAGTTAGTCTTTAACAGCTGGAGGATTTAAAATGCAAAATAAAAAAAAAATGGTTCCACTGTATTATTTAAAATTTGTCATGTTGATTTAGTCTCATTACTGTTATTAAATTTTAGTCAGGAATGGTTTACGTATCAAGAATACATAATGGGTTTCTGTGTGGCCTGGGATTTATTCCTTGAATGAGGAAAGGACTCTACTGTGACAAAGTCATAAAGCCTTATTGACTTGATCCTTTGCCATAAACATAGGATTCAGGGAGTTAGACCCAATATTAAATTGATATGATGGCTGTATTTTCATCAGGAGAATAACTCCTTCCAAAATAAAACCTCCCAGTAAGCTTAGATCTATGGAATTGCTTTAGAAATCTACTATTCCCAGGCACGAATAGGAAAATATTCTCCTAATTAGGCAATAAGGGTGAAGACAACCAAGACAAATACACAGTGCACTATCCAGCTCCTGAAGAAAAAAAAAAAAAAAAAAAAAAGATTAAAAATGAACAAAAATTAAAAGTCTGTAGACATATGGAAAGATTTAAATATGTGAGGGTTTTTTCTAAACAATGAAATACTGAACACAAAAAGGACTATCAAAATTGAAGTTGTCTTGAAAGATAAGATGAGCCAAATGAAATCCTATATCCAAACAAATGAGTTACAGGCAATACTGCAATTTGATTTTAACTCAGCTTTTGGATCTCTCCTAATGGGACCATTCACAACTCTAAAAAACTTTTGAATTGGATCTAAATTTTGTGGTGTAAGCCAACACTTAAATGTGAGTCACTGCCGTTTTGTCACGTTCCTGGAGGGTAATTTGTGTATATGAGAAAGTTGTTGTGTCATATAACATAAATTACTCAAGATCACATGTCACCTCAGAGAGATACACTCTTGCTGATTTGTAAATAAAAGACAAGCCACAGAAGTTCCTAATTCCTTCACAACATAACTACTCATGAGTTTCTGCTGAAAGACTGCCATCAAAAGGCAATAAATCTTCAGGAAATAATATCACAATACAAGCTCTAAAGCACTCATGACTTTTTCCCAACTTTCTCTAGAACATTTCTTCCAAAAGAAAGCATATGGCAAAATACTCAGTGGGTCAACTTCTGTGTTCAAATGCTCCCAGGGGTTTCCATTAATTCGAGTTGTCTCCGCACAGACAACAACAGAAAGAGCTGCCCATCCACATTTTTCCTTGTTTCCCCTTATAAGAATGATTATTTGAAATCAGCATTGCTATTCAGTGCATTTTGGATGCAAAAGCATGAGAGAAAACACAAAATAACGCCTCTAGCTGAAGGGGATCCACAGATCCAGGACATGCCTGGATACAACCCAGATCCATCCTTCTCCTGGTGAAGCCCTTGGACGGATGACCCCACCTTGATGCTCCTCTGCCAGCCCAGCAACACAAGGGGGCAAAATCAGGTCTTCTCTGAAAGTCACAGACCCCTGCTGAGGTTAAGTTTCCCACGAATCTAAATCTCTATAGAGCACCAGATTTATTTATTTACTGGTTTACTGGGGAAAACCAAATTCCTTAGAGGAAGGATTTTCAGAAGAATTCAGTGCTGACCTCATTCTGTCTCTATTGATGTCAGCAAAACCCACTGAAACAAAATGAACCCAGTGATGGACGAGTCTGAAAATCACGCATGCTGTAAACCACGAAGAAGTTCACGGCAACTTCATTAGCTGCACTGCTGCTAACGAACAATAACCAGCTGGGGTTAAGGGCTCTGGCTGGCAGCAATCAGGGGAGCGTGCTGGGACACTGCAGCCACCCAGGGTGATGTCCACAGCCTGGTGGGCGCCAGAGACGTGCACTCATATGCAGGGAGCTGCCATCCACCCATCGTGTTTGTGCCGAGGTGCGGGTGTTGCCAGGGGTTACTGCGCACACAGCGAGGGACCAAGGCCGTACAACATGGGAAAAAGCGTTTCAGCCCAAAAAAGGAAAACACTGGCTACAGAAATGGAACAGTGAAGCAGAAATACAAGAGATAATCAAATGTTAATATAACCGCATTCCTCTCCAGTGTAATGAATAAACATCAGAAAGCACAAAGAACAAGATTCAAGTAACGGAATGGTTTTTCTAACAATACATTCAGAAAATTTAGGTTTTTACAAAGACCAGCAGGACCTACAAAAGCAGCTTGGAGATGCCTGCATGCAGAAGAGCCATGCTGTTGGGCTGAGGTCAGGCAGAACCCCCTCACTTTCACTCCAGCTACTCCCAGTGCCCACCACCCTATCTCAGCACAGAGCAAGGGTTGATTCTGAAATACTGCTGCAGGCACTGAGCAGCCACCAGGCTCAAGCAATCCACAACTGGGAGGTATTAAACCTTTATGCCTTCACAATGTACCAACAGCATGTCCTGAGCAGCTGTGCAAGGGAAGAGGGAAGGAGCCCCATACAACACCTATTTTGAGCAAAGGCAGCAGGCAAAACAACCAACACTTAAATGTTGACTGCTCCATCTTCAGACCACACACGTTTGCTGTTAGTCACCCAAATGCACGCAACTTTCCAGGTGCTTTCATTTCTTGAGCTTGCACACAGTGCGGAAACGATACTGAGCTAGTCCCAGCTTAAAGAAAAACAAAACCAACTATAATTTTAATAAGCGCACAAAGCTGTTGGCTTGGCAGTCCTGTTTTCCATAAAACTCACATACATAACAAGCAATAAAGATGGAAGTTTGCTGCAATATAACCCATGAGTCTGCCTAAATCTTAGATCTGAAGAGATCTCCATCAAAGGTAAAATGTAGCATAGGCTTCATGCCAGATCAGTCTTTTGTTTCTTTTCAATTCAAGAAATAATGCCAACTATGATAAAGGTTTATAAGGAAGTCATCTATTTTCTAACAATATGACTTAAACTAGCTGTTCCTTACATGTAGGCTCTCAACAGCCAATACTATTAATTGACACGTCTTTCCTCCTCACCTCTGAGTAAGCCAAGAATACTTTTTTTAGTATTATCCTGTTTCTAACTCAACATTGACATTTACTGCATTCCTTATAAAATTAAACATTCCTTCATTTAAAAGGATAAAATCAAATGAAAGCAAGACACCTGGTCTTCTTAATGTGGTACTTTTTGCCATTTTTATCCATCTCTTTCATAAGATCCATGTGTAAGGCACGAAGCTGTAATAGAACATCATTTGACACATGCAGAATAAATACATGCTGCTTTGAGTCCATTCAGCATAAGCATGATGGAATCATAGCACACTGAAATCAATAGCAGACTTTGCATAGGCAGTATGGAACTTTAGCTGCATCAAGCAGTATGGAAAAAGAACAACATACAGTGTGGTGAAATAATGCTTCTGTCAATTAACCCATCATAGTGCACTGTTAACATATCTGAGAGAACTACAATCATTATAACATATTCCAGAGGAACTTCTTTTCTGAAAGTGAGCCCTGCCTGTAATCAAATTAATCACCTTAAGCATATCCCAAATAAAGTAAACTTAGATGTTGACAGAACTGGCCAGCATCTGAAAAATTTGCACTATTCTGGAATATAACTCAAGGCAGCAAGTATTTGAAATGTAAAAGAATTATTAGATCAGACCTCATGCCTTTTTTCTAATAATGAAACATTTCATAGTGCTTTTCTGTGTTTGTTATTTTAAAACAGAATAATGAAGAGATTCTTTTTAATAGTACTTTGCTATAGGTCTGGTTCATGCCACATGGTTGATTCACCTCCCTGTCGCCCCTTTGCTTCCTCATCTTTAATGAGAGGATGTAATAGCTCTCTGTTCCCCAAGACAGCTATTCTGATTACTTATCACTTGACAAAATCTTTCAAACTGAAAGAAGTGTCACAGAGTCAATATGAGACATAATTTGATCTTTCACTGTGTTTCTTACTTCCTTTTTGTGTTGAGAGCCAGGGCTCGTTTCTGATAGCTATCATGTTCTACTCCTTCTCTCATCAATTATTTGAAGAAGTTACTGTCATCCAAGGTTACGTTTCTAGTTACTTTTTTAGTTGTATAATTTAAAGGGTGCAAAATCACTCTATTTCATCTTATTCTGGAGATCACTAACCGTAATTGTACATGGAAATGACGAAATGAAGAAAAGCTAGACATACTCTAATACACCTTTGGGGTCTAGCATAAGAAAATCCAGGTCAGTTATGCTTATTTCAAAGAGTGTAAGTTCACCAGTGCTTCAGGACAGTAAGACTGGAATTGAGATACAGTGCAAAAGTTCGTTCACAATGAAGAT
The DNA here is from genome assembly GCA_028858755.1 of Ara ararauna. NCBI lineage: Eukaryota > Metazoa > Chordata > Aves > Psittaciformes > Psittacidae > Ara > Ara ararauna. The sequence goes on from CM054381.1 coordinate 24,056,279, forward strand.
TTCATTTTCCTTGCACAGATGGTGGAGCTATATGTATAAAAAAATATATAAATTCTCCTCTGACTATTTGGTCAATCAAGAATTGCAAGTTAAATATAAACACACCTAAAAAACAATCCCCAAACCAAAAGACGCCCCTCCCTAGAACCTCCAACCCTCCCAAACCAACTGAAAAAAACATATTGCAAAACTTCATGTTAGCTAAAGAGTTCAGGGAGGTTGACCTTGACTCTTTCAAGAGCTTTTATAAGTATTCTTTGAAGAAAAGAAATGCTAGCGAGAACAGATCCTTTCACACATGAGAAGTATAAATGAAAGACTCCAAAATGGCTCTGACACCGAGTTCCTTTTCAAGTATTTCCTCAGTGGGAAAAACCAAGAAGAAATGCCTGGAGCACTGAGAGGGAGTGTGGGATAAGGATCCTGTGAAAGAAATTGCAACAATTGAGAAAGGACACATAAGGAAACACATTAGGGAAATGTGAACAAATTAAAAAAGCTGGGCAACCTGCATCCTACAGGGCTTTAAAGAATTACCTAAACTCCTTTATGTCCACTGTGCATAAAACCCAATAACTGAAAAATTAGAGCAGAGGGAAAGCTTAACATTACCAACTCTAACAACAGCAAGGGTACTGCAGGCAGCCACTCTCTGGTAAATCCGCTTTCTGTTCCTAACAGTCATTCTGATTTCAGTAAGCCTTAGGTACAGAGCCTTTAGCAAGGACAGGGAACTATTGCAAGCACAGATGAGCTTTAATAGAGGTATGATGTTGTATCTCACAGGATCTTAGCTGAAGAAGTAATTCACATTGGCTTGGCCATTTCCATGTGCCTTTCAAGTTGCTGAAGTAATGAAACTACAGGAAATAAGCTGCAATGTAACAAGGCGGTGGGAAGTGTCTCCTGGCTACCATGTGGATGACTGCTAGGAACAGTCTTTGTTGAACTTCTTTATTAATGGTCTGGAAAAGAAAGTGCACAGCACTTTGATGAAACTCACAGATACAAGTATGAAAGACAGAAAGATCAGTGTACAAAGAAAATAATAGAGAATTTCCTAGAGAGGACAGAATCATGGAAAGAAAAATAGCTAAATGAGATTTACCTTTGAAAAAAATGCAGGCTGGAAAAGCGTTGGAGAAGGAATAACAGGAAGGAGAAATCTGGGGTGCAATAACGATGAAAGAGATAGAAGGGAGATAGCTCATGCTAAATCACATGAACTGGCAACATGATATGGTGTGAAAAGGCCAGTACAATACTGGACAGAGTAAACAGTATCACATCAATGAGAGAAGAAGAAATAGCCACTTTCTGTATGGTGCTGGTACAGCTCCATCTGGAATATCATATGCATTTCTGGATATTGACAAGTTAGGGAGTTCAGAGAAGAGCACCAAACATGATCCAAAGACTTGGAGGACTGATTTATGAGAAGAGATTAAAAGAGTTAAACATATAAATCGCTTGGCTAAGAAATGATTAATGGGGGACACGATAACAGCCTACGAACATTTGAAGAAGACCACCAGTGAAGGAAGGGCTTCTTTCAGAAGGATCCAAAGGGAATAGCAAGGAGCCCAGAGAGTGGCTGAGAAGCAAAAACGTGTTCTGAGTATGAAGAAATGCTTTCTGAACATAAATTATATGCAGAATAATTTCCCCAGTGGAGAGGACAGGGAGGTTTTACTTGTGGCTTTTAAACACAGACTTGAAAAATCCCTTAGGAAACATATGTGCCCACAACTGCAAAAGTCTGGACTCAGTGACCTCTCCAATCCACCCCAGCTTAGCTGAGCTGAGTGCAGTCCAAAACTCCCTTTTCTCCAAGGAGATGAATTAGGTATAGGAGAAATGACTGTACTTGTAAAGATGCTACATTCTTACTTGTGTTTCTCCCTGTGCTGTTTGCTACGTTGGCATTCATCAAACCAAAATAAACAATAGCTGCTCTTAGAGAGTTACTTCTATTACTTGAGGGTTGTGGTGAAAGTCTCAGCACCTGTCTTACCTCTGCATGCAGACAAGTCAGCAGTCTGACATCCACAGAGCCTTTCAGTGACTCAGTTGGGCTATGATGAACTACATTTAAGGTAAATATTAGATGTTAAGTGCACCTTCCTTCTTTTTAAGGTGAAAAAAATAACTGTATAGCAAAGCCCAACTATTGTGGTTATGTCAGGAAGCTCATGGCTGGCTAACAACACCAGAGAAGTGGTACAAGCTTAGCAAGGCATGGAGCTGGAAGGTGACTGAATCCTCCTTCATCCAGCCACAGGGTGTTATCCAGGGATACGCAACACCATAACACATGTCATGCAGCAGCAACTTAAGTTTTAAATCTTGCAGCTCTTTTAGCTAGATATATCTCCCAAAGTTAGATTAATTGTGAGTCTTTCATCTTCAGCCATCTCTGAAAGGTCTTATCTTTATCTCTGCTTTCAGAGGTCCATAAATTTTTCTTTGTTCAAAGGCTCCATCCCATCCCCCAGTCTCTCTCTAGTTCAGATATCCCCAAACTCCAGCACAACTGGCAAGTATCTGTATTAATCTCCTTAAATTATCTCTCCCTTCATTCTTCCTTCTATGTCTTCCACCAGTTTCCTCCCCACACTTCACCTGCTCAGTTCATCTTTGCTGAATCCTTCTGCTGGCAACTTCCCTTCCACCAAAAACTTTCCATCATGGGAATTGACATTGCTACTGTCTTTTTTCCTGCTGCATTCATTTCTGAACCACCCTGATATCAGAAACCTCAAAAAAATTGACAGCAAAGCAAGCTTTAAAACCAGGAATTTTGTTTGAATTGTTTTACAGTTTCTGTGGACATCTTTTCCCCCTCTCCAGAGGAAAGATTATCCATAACCGTGGCCAGTAGTTATGCTTAAAGCATTCACTGAAAAAGCTACTGTGAAATATATTCAACATTAACACTTGCCAAGGGATTTAAATCACTGAACAAAAATGGATTTAGTTTACAACCAGCCAGCTATGTTTTCAGTGTCATTTTTGCTCATGTTTTTCTACATCAGATACGACTAATTCAGGTGGATCCATCCCTGTACACTAGGTTACCATAATTACACACTATACCCATTTCAAAATTAGTTCCAGCTAGTTAGCTTCACTGCAAGACAATTCACACTGCCAATTGAGAATTCAACCTAGTTTGATGATGGATACATGTAAACAGAAAAATCCATTATTTATACACTGTAGGAAAATAAATTCCCTGGCTGGCCGGGGATATGAAGCATGTGAAGGGTTTTTATTTTAGATGGTTGGAAATTTTAAACTCAAGCAGCTTTTAATCAACATGCCATTGAAAAGAAATTTCAGCAATTGCATTTCTTATTCAGCAGCAGTACACAATGTAACTGAAAATAGAAGCTCCAAAAGCTCAATGGTCTATTACTCAACATGTGCTTATAATAAATTAGATGCAAATAGCAGTTATTGTGTACCAAGAAAAGCAAGACAAGACAACCAGTTTCAATCAGCTGGAAGGGCTGAGAAGAGCACCATTTCTGTCCTACTGTTCTGAAACAATTCCTATAATTCAAACACTGTTTTCTATTACTTGAAGTTACATTAGCATCTAGGCACTCAAGTCCCATAGTACTATAATAGTTTTTTAAAAGCTAATGCCAGTTACCTAGAACTAAACACTTTAACTATTTATGTCAACACCAAGGCTGAAGCAGACTGAACAGAGTGGGGCTGCAGCAAATGCCACTCAGTGTCACATCTCAGATCTTCTAATGTCAATGGGTACCTTATTCCCAGTGACACTAAGGTGTGTGAAGACCATTGTTATGTGAGCTTGAATAACAATGATTACGAGAGTAAAAGGGAATTAAGAAAGTGTTTAGCCTCCCCCCCATGCAAATTCACTGATAGAGAATTCTACCTGCAAGTTAAAGAAAGACAAGCTGGTTTTATTTCTTGCTTTGAGTTTTCTATACTCTTAACAGCTTTATTTTAACTCTAGCTGAAGACAGATGATTACGAACCACACAGAGAGACTGTGATGATTACACACCCTACCAAGTGACCAAGATACAGGCTACAGTCTTTCAGACTGACATTATAAGAAGAAAGTGTTAGAAAAAAAAGTCATTGATTCAGCATGTGTAATGATGGCCTCCATAACCTCCCTCCATTAACCCCTGTCCTGCATCCTTTGCTGCAGTTCTGGAAGTGCACTCTCTAGTGACATGTCATGGGTCTTTTTTAGTTCCTCAGCACAGGATTCTGCCTGGAGAGAGCAGGGTGCAGCAAAAACCAGACATATGCCAGAGGTCTGCCTATATAAGGTCGTATCACTAGCTGGGAGGGCAAACTTATCCCCTTTGGATGAAGGGGAATGACAAAAAAGAGTTTCTTGCAAATGTTTGTGACGATTTGCTATGGAGCCATTTGGGGTGGGCCACTGGTAGGCTCAGGGATTGTGAACTGGAACAAAAAGCTCAATGAAACAGTACAAGAATCTTTTTTTTTTTTTTTTTTTTTTTGAGTAATTATAATTTGCAATGAAGGAGGAAAAAGAAAAACAAAACCAAACCAATACCTTGTCCAAAGGCAATTTTACAGGAATGATTGTTCTGACACAGGCAGCAGGCAGCAAGGGAGGTGCCAACCCAGGGGGAAAAATGTGCATGAAGCCACTGTCAGGGCATGCACAGGAAGACAAAATCTGGAAGTTCAAGTGAACTCTTCAGTACAACAGTAGACAGTATTGCAGCTGATGGCAATAAAAGCATTTACCAGACAGAAAGGCAGTATGTGCTTCTTCAGGTTGGGCAGTGATGCACAGACCAAGGCAGCACAGGGATCTAGATTATTCACAGTAATAGTAAAGCCAAAGGAAGGGGATAAAAGTCTATTAGTGAGTAAAAGTATCTCAATTCTGTGACTTCCTCAAGAAAACATTGTGGCTGAAGAAACAAAGGACAAAAACAGTTTAAGAAAAATCTCAGGATACTTTCCATAGCATGGTGACTAATTGCACCTTTTCCAGTTTGTTATTGCCTATAGCTCCAATAAGGAAAGGCTCAGTCGTACATATTTATCTTTCCCCATTTACCCCGAGTGTCAGTGGAAACGTACATCTGGCTGTTAGCACAAGCTGGCTGGTGGTGCATATTCCCAGCACCTGTTGCCAGTATAGAGGAGAAATTTATCTAGGATTTTAAATCATGCAAAATCCCAGAAAGCAACAATTCCTAAAAAGCTAAGTAGGCATTGGCTTATGTAGGCTGGAAAAAAAACCTATATACCCTATGCTATTTTTCTTTCTTCTTGAGTTAGCCCAAAGAGAAGATGTTACAGATGAGTGAATGTTTCAAAAGTGCTGAATTAGTTGTGATGCAACTCATAGAACTACAACTGACAGACACATTATTTAAAGAGGTTTGCAGTTACATATAGACTTAGACATAATCTTGCCAATGGAACAGTTCCCACTCTAATACTTTGGTAGGAAATGGTGCCAGATTAATGAAGAGCTCATTGGAAAGCACCCAGAGTCAGAGCCTGAACCCTATTTAGAACAAGCAAGTTCCAGAGCACGCGTGGCGCTGTCACCTGAGGTCATTTTTTCTTACAGAAAACTGAAACCAAGACTAGCTGTGTTGTTAGACACAGGAGACTTGTAGAAATGGAGGATGATATAGGAAAGGAAACTCCTCAGTTACACTTGATATTCTCAAATCCACCTCCTCCCAGAGTAAAGGTGAGAGCTGGTATTGAACTTCACAGGGATTTTGAGCTTCCTACCAATTGCAGGAATTGTGTTCTTTACAGTAACTGCTGTAGAAGTGATCCCTTTGTTTTCTTCCACACATTCTCTCCATTCCTTCTGCAGACCATCAGCATTTGCTGGTTGTCATCCCTGACCCAATCCATTCTGTTGACTGGCATTACAGCACTGCTCTGTTATGCATGAAAAACAATGATTTTATCGTATATTATGCAAATAGGGTCAGTCACACATGTAGCACAAACCTGTAGTGTACCCTGCTTCAGGGCCCTTGCAGGTATTGCATTTACGCAAAAATGGTGTGTTTGGAATATGAAGCTCGTTATGTATATGAATCTGTTGTTAGATTTAAATACAGCAAGTCTTACTATTTTTTCATGTACAGTTTCAATTGAGTTTTTTGTTATGCAAATGAACACCTAATTGGAAGGTTCAACAAATACCATGGTTTTGTCTAGATCATAAGGAGGCTTATTCTTAGAGGTACCCAACTGGATTTTTGTTTGCAGCGGATGAGACCTTCTGCAGTGCTCAATGACTCAGGGACAAATCTGTTGCTCCTCTTTGGCAAGAGTCAGGTGTCTGACTCCTGGTAGATGACTACTGCGAGCCACACTAACTGCTTAAACACAAGGGGCTCAAAAGTACGAGCTGTTTTCCCACTCGTCATCCCCACTCGCCCACTGCACCCAGGGGCAATCCGCAATGGCTGTCAAGTAAGTCAGCACTGCCCATCCTCTCCATGCTCCCGTTCAGCTCGGATCTTCTGCTCCTCCGACCCCAAAGTGGGGTGCTCTGTAAGTCAGTGAGTGGAAGGCTGGGAAAGACAAACTGCTTGTGTCCTCCTCCGCCCGGCATGGGGCAGGAACGGGAGGGAGACGGTAACCGGTGCCAGCCCCTGTCGGCCCCACCGGCAAAATTCCCCGCGGCGGAATAGCGGGGAAATCCGCGCCAGCGGCATCCTCTGACGTCATAGATCGTAAGAAGCACGAGGGTGGGCACCCTTCTGACGTCACAGCCACCACAACAACCGGGGGCGGGAGCGCGGCGGCGGGTCCCGCAGCGTGCCGAGGCGCCGCTAGGTGTCGCTGTTGCCGGGCGGCGGCGGCGCGGGGCAGGGACGGGGAGAGGGGACGACAACAACACAAAAGGCGAGGCGGCGCCGTGGGTGGGTGCTCGCCGCCATCTTGTCTCGCCGCGTCTCGTCCGTCGTGTGTGAGGGGGGACGGGGTGGTACCAAGCGGGGCTGTCGCCCTCAAGAGGGGCCGCCCGCACCGCCGCCCCTTTTTCGGTTGCCGGAAAGCCCGGCATGGCAGCGCCGTCACGGAGGGGCAGGCGGGGGGGCCTCGCTGAGGGAGGAGGCGAGCGCCGTTGGCTGGGTCCGTGCAGACGCCACAAAGGAGCGCAGCCTGCTGCTTGAGCTCGGGGGAGGCTTCGCGAGCAGCTGGGATAATTTGCTGGAAAATTGAATTTGGGGGCAAAGGGAAAATCAAATCAGGAACTGAAAAGTGATAAGAATGCTGAACAAGGGCTTGTCCTAGAAATAGCAGATGAAGACAGATTTTGCTGCTGTGGGAACGGTGGAGCACGCTGAGCTGCCTGACATTCAGAAGCAGGAGGACATGAGGAGGTGCTGTGAGGTGTAAATGCCCGGCAGGTGCTTTGCTGGTTTGTCTCTGGCACAAACCTGGAGTTGGATTTAGAGTGAAGTCAGAGCTGGGGAAATTTACACCCTTCCCTGGTCCCTTCGTGGGAAGATCCCACTGAGAGCCATTCTTCATCATGTGACTTACACCTTCCTCCCCTTTAATTTGGTCCCTGGAGGGGAGTTCAGGCTATGTGTTCATGAGCACATTTGATGGCATTGCCTGGTCCCAAACGGAAGATGGTCTCCCATCCCCAAAGCAGTCCCGAGTGACAGGGTGACATTCCCTTGCCAGTGACCCTCCACTGAAGGGGAGGCAAGGACAGTGCCCGCAGCAATGCAGGGGCAGGTTTGTCACACAACTGTGTCATGCTTGGCAAGCCCTGGTCAGGAATATCTCTGGTGTAATGAAGGGATCTTTCTGGCTAGGGCCGCTGTTAAGCAACGGAACACATTTAGATGAACCCCTACGGCACTGCTGCTTGCAACCACTTGTGTGTGCAGGGGTATTCTGAGCACTTAATAGAAAAAACAAAGTGAAGAAAAATGGAAATGAGGAGATGAGAAGCTTGTAGTATAAATGATTTGTCATGACAACTGTGTGCAAAGGTGAAAGATGCTCAGTGCCTCAGGCAAGTAAAGGGCCCAATTCTACCCTGACATAAGCTATTGATTTAAAAAGGTAGACTCAGTGCAAACCAGTACAGAATCAAGCTTTTTAACTGTTACAGTAAAACTACTCAGCCTGAATGAGGGTATGTTGAAGAATTAGATGTCTGTTTGTGAATTGTTCAAAATGACAGAACAGCTAAAGCACATAGTTCGGCTCAAGCAGCATTTTAAAGAGGCAGGCTTTTACCTTTGTTGTGTGGGATTTTCTCTCCATGTTGCCACAGTTGAGAGAGCAAGAATGGGAGATGTCTGTGGATTTTACACCCTTCCTCCTTCCAAAAATGAGGTGGAGAGGGGCAGAATGCAGCCCCTCATTTATATCCTGGTAGGTCTTTACACAGCCACAGCTGTCACCAACAGACACTGCAGGGCTTCTGGTCTGTGATGCCTTAGCAAATTGTAGAAGGTATCAGTGGCAGTTTGTTTCTACAATAGCGACAAGAACACGTTCTTCTGCCCATCTCCTTCCCTCCTTTGCCCATGAGCCTTCTAAGAGCTGACTATAGCTCTTAACCTGAGTGTACAGGGGGAGGTGTCATGTATCTCCCTGATAAAATGACACATTTGAACAGCACTGCTAATCCACTTTGGCTGAGGGGAACTTTGGAACTCTTCTCATCACAGCCAACTGCTGTGTAAATTCAGCTTTAACATTTTGCAGTTCAAATGACAAATCTACGTTCATCAACACCAGCAGCACCAATGCGAGAAACATTGGCAGCCTATGAGAAGACATCTTACAGTAGCAGCAGGGACAGATTGGGAGCCAGTCGTGTTTTGTTTGGTTTTTCCTCCTCATACACACACAGAAGGACACACACACTCGTCTACCCTTGACAGCAAATAGCTAACAAGTGTGTAACAACAAGCATTTCTAGACAGGCATAAATCATCCTTCATGGTTTTTACCCGTGCACTTCTCATGGTTGTTAAAAGAATTAAAAGAATTAAATTTGCCAGTTCCAGCTAGAGTTTAGTAAGAGTGTCCTCAAGTTGAAAATGTCTTTATAAAACAAAGCAAACAACCTGTTAAGATGGAGTTGGTGGCCACCAGCCTGCTGACTTTTGGTAAAAGCAGTTTGCACCTAGACTGGGTGTGTCTGCTGCTTCACCTGAATCAGAAAGGACAGATAGCTACAACAGGTCTTGGAGAAAGCGTCAAATGAGTACCAAAAGAATTCATGAATGGAACGGCTTTCTTTAATTTTTATGTTTTGTCTAATCCACCACATTTAACGGCTTTACTAATCGTGTTTTTACGAATGAGAAATCCAATGGTTTATGGGCATCCTAAACCATGCTATAGGAAAAGTGTCAGGGTCCCAAGACCTGCTGTACACAGTTCGTATCATGGCCTAACATCAATAAAGACATAAGAGAGCATCTTGCAGCTACTGCAAAATTGGACATGTTGAAGCCAATCCCCACCCCCAAGAATGTGTAACTCTTTCTCTACTAGACAGATTAGATTTAAGTTCATCAGGGAGTTACCTTCCTTATGAGTGTTAATTCCAACCTCATTTGTGAATTTATCCATAGAATAAATAAAACATGAACAGCAGAAGTAATGTGAGTATTCACCCAAGGTGTGTCTGTCCATTCTGAACCAAAAAAAAAAACCCAAGACCAAAAAATCTGTGGCAGAGATGCTATCTTCTTCTAACACAGCCAGTAAGATGTACTGGTGACAGCAGTATTTATCAAAGAGAATCTCCATTAGATCTGCCAACTTCTTATATGGGTAACCATCAGATGATCACACTTATAAGTCCTTTCAGGCTGCTGAACTGAGTTTGAACAGGCAAGTGAGTTTTCTTTGCCTGTCAACCAGCAGTTGTAGCAATTGTCCCAGGCACAGTTGTTCTAAATAAAATAGCAGATGTTGAAGTCTTCCTCAATTTTGCTGCTAGTAGCAGAGCACAACTTGCTGCAGCTGATTTTCTGGTGCTTTCAAGCTGGTTTTGAGGGCCGTATAAAAATAAGTTGTTTGTTTAACCCCAAGTAAGCAGAGAAGAAGGAAGTCTTTTGCACAAATGGTGAAGATCCTCAATCCAGTCCCTTTAATGTAGCAGAAAGGAGTCATAAAGGTCTCAGTTCTGCAGCGAAAGGATTCCTTTGATGTAGAGAATGTGGAATAAGCTGTGTAGAGAATGTGGAATAAGCTTTGTAGACGTCTTCTGAACTCCAGTACACAGAGTGCTGAGGAGTAGGGGTTCTAGATGGAGGTGCTGTGGCGTCCAGGCAGTGTCCTGGCCCCTACAGTGACTGGGGGGGACCTGTGCAATTCAGACAGTCCTCTGCATGACTACAGCAAGTTTGCAGTCTTAGCAGAAGCTTCAGAATAACTCAGGCTTTGGACACCAGGGAAGTCTTTTAAAGCCACTTTACACCCAACTTTCTAATCCCCTCCCAATAATTTCATATATATTAAGGATGAAAAGGATCTTCACCGGTATTTCTGAAGCAATTGTAGCTCATTCATACAGAAAACCTCTCAGCATCAAGTAGACTTTAAATGAGCTGTGCTGTTTCCTTGGTTTTGCACTTCATTCAGTTTGTGTTCAGTGCAGCTACTCTGGGCTATTTGTAATTGTTTTCACTCCTGGTTCTCATCTAGTAGCTCTGTTTCAAGTGAGTGGAAATACATTCTATATGTTGTTTTGAAGATTTTTTTCCAATATTTAGAGTGTGACATATCCTTTTCTAATCCCACAGGTGAAATCCAGTCTCTAGGAATGCAGCTGCTCAACCTCCTTTAACCTCGGAGCCACCTACCCAAATCTGCATTGAGCCAAGACCACAGGGGCAAAGAGGAGATGAACTCATGAACTCATAACGAAGTTCACAAGTGGCAGGTAGCAAGAGGTCCCAGATGTCCTACTGGTCCATTGTAGTGTAGGGTTCAAATAGGCTGGGCCATTCCCTCCCTCCCATTATTGGGAGTTCAGATTAATCAGTAACTCTGGTTAGTCCTGTTTACGTGGTATGAAAACAGCACTCAGGCCAAGAGAGACCTCCTTAAAGGACTGTGGCCATATCTAAGAGAGCAGAGGAGTACCAGGATTTTAATATCAATTATTATCATGTCTGAAATCTGATGAGATGTGTTTGTAGCTCAGTTCTGACCTTATCCATTTACATAAATTTTGTGAAAGCTTTTCCTTTCATTAGCAAACATGTTCAAATTATAAATTGCCACTAGCCAGCTGGAACTGACCCACTTCAGCTTCTACAAAGAGGTAGCTGCTAAAGCATGTATTTTCCACTCACGCTTCAGCTTCAAACCTGATGTGCACTTCTTTCTTTTCCCCTCTGTTTTCTGTGCCTCCAGCAGTAGAATGATCCACAGAAATTACTTGGTCCATGGGAATTTCCATGACACCATGTTACTTGTGAACACAAAAATTTTCCCAGAACTAGTTAGCCCTGGACCGTAAAAAGGGTACTGAGGGGGTCTCTGAGATAGGAAGAGTTTGGTTTATAAGAAACAGTGAGAAACAGCAATTGAATACCATAGAGAATACCATGTAAAAATTCATTTGCATTCCTGCTGCACAGTTATTGCCTTATTTCCAGAACCTGTAAGACAGCAGAATAAGTAGCACAAAACATCAAACTCTTTTTTACAATTTTACAAAATATGCTGGTTTGTGTCAGTGATAGGAAGGGCAAGAGGAAAAAAATACCTCCATTAAGCTGTGCTTCCAGGTGCATTTAGTATATATTCGAGTGCTTCCTGGTATGTTTAGAAACAACCAAATGACAGAAAAATATGGTTGGTAGCTAAGGTCCCTTATTAACACGTTGAGTGCAGAATAAGGAAATATGCATGATTCTGCAATGAATAAATGAATATTTAACAAATATGAATGAAGATAAATTGAGGAAATCCTGTTAAAAAGACAAACAAATACATCTTTATTCTTTATAACATAGGGAATAGCTCCACATTGCACATGACAAGGTATGCTTTATGTAATAGGGTGGATATGTATTGCTAATTATGTGGAATACAGTTGAATTGAGAAAATGTATTTTTAAATTTCCATAATGGAGGAAGGCAGCATGCCTGAGGTTACTCACATTTTAGATTATTATTATTGAAGACATTTTTTGCATCATTAGTTTTTAATATAGATGCTGTTTGCTTCCCCTTTACAATTTACTCTGATTTGGAGATTGAAGATAAAACATGTGGTTGCATGGAATGCAGGTTCTGTTAGAACTATGCATGTATTTTACTGAATTTTATACATATATCTAGTAGGAAAAAAAACAGTTTTCTACATGTTTCATTGAACAGTCCATCTATTCCAGTGTTTTTCTATGTAAGAAAAGCAACATAACAAATTTGGCATACTAATTTTGTTAATACATCTATTTGGGCAATGAAATTTTCTTTCTACACTGACATTTATCAAGAGAAGATAAATATTATTGGAAGCCTGCAACAAAGCTGTAGTTGAGTGCATTTCTTCCCCTGACTTTTACACCCCTATGTAGATTCATCGGTTTTTTTTCCAAAAGAGGAGTGTGTCATGCTGCAGAAGTAGCATTGCATAAAACTGCCGTATAAAGGTTGTCCACTAGGTGGTCCTTAAAGACATACTTAAGAACAGTGGTTCAGGTTTTCGGTCTTATTGTTTTAAGTGTGTACAAATAAATGCAAATATCTATTTTAATATCATGTCATAATTAGAAACTTTGTCTAAAATGAGTGTACGCATTTTGCTTCCTCCTCCCATATTTGATATGTATTCATCAAAGATAATCTGAAGAATCTTTCATATAAGATTCTACTATGTATGTAAGCCGCCAGACTTCTTAAAAAGCAAGTCAATCAAGTGATTTCAGTAGGGTTACTGAAGTTGTAGAAGTCAATCTTATGTATGTGAAGAAAACCTCATTTGCAGCTCACATACTCCATTTATACTCCAGGGATGCCAAACACTTGGAAGTAATGCATTTCATTGGAACTGTAGTGATGTTGTCAAAAGTAAAAATAATAATAATAATCAAAAAAATCCTAGTAAAAAATAGCATTGACATAGCTGTAAATAACAATATATGGTACTGACAGGATTTGGATTGCAAGCACAAGGCTCATTTTGCTTCAAGACAGGTTTAGATTTAATCTGGGAATTTACCATATGCCTGAATATTCCTATAGAAGGTGGAACACCATCAAAACTCAGCTGGTGTGCAGCTACTGTGAGGTGATTACAGCAAGTGGCTTTTCTGGACAACTAAATCACGCAGAGCCACTTATACTTCTGTTTGTTATTCCCAGACTTGAAAGAAGCATCATCATTACAGATGACATGTGCAACTGAAGGAAACTCTATTCCATGAATGTTGTGGAACAGAAGACATTCTAACAACATTCCCTATCAACCTGAGATGTATCAACAGCAACAATTTATTGGGGGGGGGGGGGGGTCACACAGCTTTAAGGATGATAAAATGCAAGGAAAAAATATAGTGCTATACACCTGCTGAACGAGTAATGATTATGAGAACCAGGTGAAAATGTTGATGTCTGTTTTTCATGTACACCAAATGATCTTGGCATTAAAACTTTCTCATTATGTAGTACACATATTTTGCAAAAGTTTAGAAACTAAATGTAAGAAACTTTTCAAACATTTTTAAAAGTTATATTCTATGACAAAAAGGGGAACTATGAGTCCATGAAATAGACTTGCAGCCACTATGCACTTTACGTTGCTGTAATTTTTAGTGCCATCATGGTAAATTTGTAAATACGTCGTGCTAATTTCCATATTCAGTTTTGACTTAGTTCTCATTTCGTATGTGTGAAGTATGATTCCATTAGTCTTCAGTGACTCACAGAAAATGTATCATGGACTGTGTCTTTTTATTAATGAAAGAAAAAACAAGAATGAAGTTAGAGAGTGTAATGAGGTTTAGAAATGAATTTGCTTCATCTTTTAGCAGTTCTGCAGATTCTGACAAGATTGGCAATTCAAAACGGTGTATAGCTTGTAATACAAACTATGCCTAATGAAAAAATGATGTAATCAAAAACTGTAGAAAGACAGGAGACTCAGTATTCCTCTCTTCCCTTATGAGAGGAGGCTTCTTGCTGTAAACTAGGGAATTCAGCCAGGTATTAACAAAGTTAGCACTATAACAGAGAAATTGATAAATTATTCACAGAGTAGGAGCAGGGGGAGAGCAGGTATTTCCTTCTTGTTGCTTCTTCTGTTACTGACTGAGTTTAAAAGTTCAATCTAGCTACAGTATTTTCCAAAAATGCTTTACAAACTAAAAGAGGGAAATAACTGCTTGCTCCAGTGACCTTTTGATAGTCCAAACTGGCTGTTTGATAGCACAAAAAAATTTAAACAATTTTGGACACCAAGCATGCTATGTGATCCTGTGGGTAAAGTTTCGGTTGGAAGAATTATTTAAATTGGCACGGAGTCAAGACTAAAACCTTCATAGAAATTAGAGAAGATAATAATTTTCATAACTTGCAGTTTATGACAAATGACTGTGTAAAGCAAAAAAATGTAAGAACTAGGCAAAAAATTAGAAAGGTAAATCCAAAAAAACAGTTTCAATTTTTGGCATCCTGGTAAAACATACTCAAAGCAAAAGTGTCATAGTAAAGATAAAAAAATACACAAGCCACAGGAAAAATAAATAAAAATGCTTTCCCTTTTTTTTTTCCGCAATAGTGGTGATACTTCCTATTTGTTCAAATCTTTCTGGAGTACAAACAAATATGGCCTTTAATACAACAGTCTTTTCACATTAAGCTTCTAAACAGGGAATTATCCTCCTACTCCAACTTCTAATTTCCTCTTCCTGTCCCATATATAAAACAGCTGGGTGTGGTTGTCTGATGAGACCAGCTGCTTTGGTCTCCCAGGCTTTTTTACCCCTTCCTGCCTGTTACAAGAGCTCTGCTCAATTTAAAGGAAAAGGAGGGAGGTGAGTAATTTTTGGTTTGGTTTTCTATGGCTGTTTTAGTCTCAATGTTTTAAGCCTCTCAGAAATCAAATTAGTGCTGTATTTGTGCCATAGGAAGAAAAAGAAGAAAATACAGTAAGGAAGGAGCAGCAACTCAAGAAATAGAGAGAAGCCCCAGAGCTGAACCTAGAAGAAGGTTCTTTGTGACTTGCTTGGATTTAGAGTAAGGCAAAGCTACTTCAGTTAGATGATGAAAGATTTTCAGCCAGGCTGCAAAAGGATGAGAGCTATGGGCAATATCTCTATGAAAATTAGACCCAGTCTGAATGTGAAGACTAGAGATGTCAAGGCAAAGAGAACCTTCTCAAGTTTATGACAGATAGAGGCTAGTACTTGTGTGGGGTAGTTCACTATGACTGAAATAAAGAGTGGGAAGTGTTTAAGATAGAGTAAGAAAGAAGGATATACTGAAGCTATGTTGGGTTTTAGCTGGTGGCCACATATCCATTAGGTTTCAGTGATGCCAATAAAGATTTCTTGCTTGAACATGGGGAGTCAAACAAGTCTTTAGTTTTGAAAAGAAGCTGAAGTATGTTAAAAGGTCAGTTAATTTTGATGTGCAGAAATCCCACAGAAAAATGGAGGAAAGAAAAGGAGAGTCCTTCTAAAGCACCAGTTCAAGAAATAAGGCAGCTGGGATATGATGATGTCAATGATGTTTGGGTACAAGGAGGCAAATATTTATTTGAACATATGCACTGGAGAATGTTAAGAATAATGATGCATAAAGGGGATGAAAATGGAATAAGTGGCTGTGAGATTTGTCTAGGAAACCATATTTGAAACTCTAATGACATCATCTTTATTGAAATGTGAGGAGAAAACCTGTACTAGAGAGGATCTTAGCTGGAAGCAGTATGAAAAAAACCCCACCTCTGTGTAATGGTATTGACAACACAGGATGATCTTAGAGATGAAATAAGTCAGTTGTTGTGTTTCTGTTGTGTTTTGGAGCCCAACGGGGAAGTTCGGGAGGTGGTCATGGACTGGCTGGAGGAAGACAGCTGAAAAACTTGTGCATCTGCAGGAGAGACTATATGGAAAAGACTTGGGTAACCACCAAAGGCAAAGGCAGGCTGATAAGAGAAAGACCGAGTCATGCTCTGTCAAACTTCTTTTTGGATACTGTGCAGTAAAAAGGGAAGCAGAAAAAGGCAAAGATGATCTGAATTGAGGTCCCTAGAAACTGCAGTCCAGAGGCTTATTTGTGCTGGGAGAGGTGTTCTGTTGGGGCAAGACCAAAAGAGGGAAAAATAGTTTTCTGTGGGGAAAGTCATTCTGATCACAGGTTTGGCCAGAGACATTCTTGAGAGCAAGAGTAGGGGTGGAGGAAGCAGATGTTTGAGGGACTTGGCAAAGTGGACAGAAATGTTGAGGCACAGAGAGTTAGGAGAGGAGGGAGGAGAGAGCAGCATGCAACAATCAACAGCAATGGAGAGAGGTGCTTGAGAGCAGATGCGGACTTGTCTGCCTTTTGCTGATCCTAGGCAAGCCTTGCCCTTTAGAAATGTGAATTAGTAAATAGTAAAAAGAATGCATCCGAAATATAACAAAGCAACCTAGTGGCATCTGTCTGGAAAAGTAATTAGAATCAGGAAGGTTATTTTATAACTGTCAGGGCAACACATTACATTGGCAGTGGAGAGCCACGTTAGGGTGTGTGGGGAAAGAAGGAATCCTGAGAACGCTATTTCATTCCTGTGCTTCCCAGCAGACTCCCATTGCCTGAGGTTGCAAATGGGGAGAGAGAAGGAAGCCCTGGCAGCTGCAGGCAGTGCAGAAGGTAGAACAAAATTGTCACTTAAAAAAGTAAAACAATAATTTAAAAGCTCCTAGAAGAGCACACAGTTTTTTGGGGGGAAAATAGCCTTGAAAAAGAAATCTGGCAAAAATACCAATGACTTGGATAAATCAAAGATTTGAACCCATGCTTCCATCTGCCTCCTTTTATTCCACAATTCTCTAAAGAAAAGATTCAACAGCTAACAGTCACCAGTCTATTTTCCGTGATCACATTGAGACATCAGATATGTCTAAGCGTGTGGGTTCTGGCTTGCACCTATGAAGCATCTAGCCAAGACCGAGTATCCTAGATGTGGGTAAAGCTGAATAAACAGGGTTGCAGCTGATTTGTTTACCTCCACAAAATTAGAGAAACATGGGCTGCAATGACATCATACAACTGTTCTTCACATTTTTATATCCTATGTTTCACAACATGAACATACTATTTCTTAGCAGCATGTTTCCCATCAAACACAGATTCCCATTTTATGAACTCTGTCTCATTTTAGTAAGAGAAACATGATTTGGAAAGAGTTCTCAGCAGAAAGTCTAGCTCTGTCAGACACATCTGTAAACATTCATTTCTGCTTCACACAAGGGAGTTTCATCTGTGAATGCTACATCTAGCAGTCAAATGCAACGATGAGGCAGGATATTCTCAGCACCTATTTATAGAAGAAGGTATAAAATACTATCAACTCTGGCACATGTGGCTAAAGTGACATGACCCAAATCCTGAACTATTCACACGAGCCCATGCAAACAGCAGAAGCAAAACAGATGGCTTAAAACCCAACAACATTGAACATGAAAGCACCATCAGGAAACATGACAATGAGTCCTGTGTCATTTCACATTTCATGCGACACAAATACGACACCTTATCCCTTAGTTGCTAGACATTAATCAAACATACTGCCACACTTGAAAGGATAATGCTATCGAAGGAGAGAAGCCTTTTGTATATTCACTTTATATTCTTTAAGAACTGCAGACCAAAATAATAAATGGCATCTTAGACCATTTTTCACATGAGAAGCCAGTGTGTCATACAAGATTTCTTATTCCATACCACACTGTCCTTCTATGTTATGCTGCTTGTTTTTCAGCACCAGGATATCCTTTATTATGTGGCTTTCTTTTAAAGATTACTTTTGAGCAAAAGAATGGCTTTGCCGAGCTGCACTGCTGTTAGCATTTTGTATTACAGGAGCAGTTCTAACAGCTATGTAAGCATTGTAAATCCCCTTTCTTTCCTTCTGACTTTGCCCCATGCTTTTCCTACAAGTGTCACAATTCCTGACAGCTCACAGTAGAGCTGGGAAGAAGTCCTGGTTTTGCTCCTTGAGAACACTTCCAAGGGATTCAACCAAGTGGTAAAGCCAGATTTGAACAGAAAAATGTCTGTTCTATTGACCTGTTCTGGTGGCTGGAGCAAGAGCAAAATACTTCATTTTTATTCCAGTTCTCAAATGCTTAAGTTGTGATGAAGCACGTCTTTGCAAACTCCTTTTTCTTCCTCACCACCGCTCTCTCCAGTGTCCATGCTGCCCTTCCCCAATCCCCACCTTCTTATTTTAAGATAAGCAGGTTTAAGGCTGGAAACTTACCAGTGCCTATGTGATGACATCTCTGCAATCAAAGTTTTCAATAAAGCACGATATGGTCCATGATTTGAGTTTCACGTAGCCATATTGAGACCAGTGATGCCATTGCAAAGCGTTATAGAATAGTTGCTGGAGGACATGGGCCATAACCTTGCCTGACCTTGAGATTGCGTACACACAGAAGATTTGCCAAAGCTTGTCTCTTGCGTTAGCCTGGTGATCTTAAGCACAGTCTTGTCCAATCAGTCTGTATGCTAGGCAAGTTAAGATGACAGCATGGGTTCAGACTTTAAATACAGCCAAGACTGGGGTGCCTCTGGATCCTTCATGCTTGCATGTTTTTTGGATGGTATGGCTTCTTCAGAGCGGAACTGCCCCAAAAGAGATATATGGCCTGACATTTAGCAGAGTGGCAGGCAAGCCTGCAGAGTCTGCTGAAACATTTGTGGGAGTCTGGAAGCACTTTAGAGGCTGATAGATAAGAAGTTAGAAACATCTGAAGTTTTGAGGAGGAAAACAAGATTTATGGTGACTACGAAGAGCAGGAAATCGAAACTGTTAAGAAATCAGCTTCGGGTCATCATAAAGTTCTGATCCCTAGTTTCACATTAAGGAACAGAGTACTACTAGAAAATCCTGCCTGTGGTAATAAATAAAGTTAATAATTAGCTACCATATACTGCTTTTCATCTATAGATTGCAGTGATAAGAAGAACACAGTGAAAGTCTAATTTATTGCAGCTAAATAGTTGACTGTTAAACATTTCTTTTTGTGGGACTGTAAATTCTACCTGTTGACATAAGCTCAATCTTAGCTGCTTTCTGGACTGGACTGCTTTATCGTTTAGAATTAACTCCATGCAGGCATTTTGAAGAGTTATTGTTTCTTGCAAGTGTATTATGAGAAGGAGAAATCCTGAAGGAGAGAAAGAGAAATAAATTGGCAAAAGACTTTGGCACTGATTGTAACCATGACCACGTTTATTGTTATACAAATCAATTAGGACCATATTTTGTGAGTCTTAATTGAGGAAAACAGAATTTTTTTTGCTGCAAAACTTGGTCCTAGAATATGTAATCTTTTAACCACATCATCTGTCTAGCACTATAGGAAACACCTTCTTTAGTACAATCTAAAATTGTAAGATCACATTGCAATGTGTAACTACTGTACATCTTTTTAATATAAGTAACAATTCTGAAGTGCTTGTTGAAATAAAATGTGAGTGAGATTTTTTTTTTTATTATTACTTAAAAGCTTTGGAATTTGCCCTATATTTAACCACATGTTTTGGCCTTGACTGTGAAAAATTATTGATCCTTTGTTCTTGTTGTTCCAGATGAAGACCTTCCAACTGAGCCTGGGGTTCATGCAATGAAGAGCAAATTTGAAGATCAAGTTCTTTACAGTTGCCCAAATTATTGGTCAGTGTTGCAACATATAAATATATATTGTAACAACGCACGTGCTTAAGTTACTACAAAGAATTACTGCAAGCATGAAAGCATGTAAGACTAGGACAATGTATTATATTTTGAGAGAAATCCAAAGGATATCCTTTGGTGTAGGTTTCTTTGTTTGAACAATTAACAGGGATATATGTAGCTAAACATGGATGGAAGCTACACTTGGAAGCAAGCCAGAACCCACACAGTTAGACATATCTGATGTCTCAATGTGATCACGGAAAATAGACTGGTGACTGTTAGCTGTTGAATCTTTTCTTTAGAGAATTGTGGAATAAAAGGAGGCAGATGGAAGCATGGGTTCAAATCTTTGATTTATCCAAGTCATTGGTATTTTTGCCAGATTTCTTTTTCAAGGCTGATGAGAGTCATATGAAGAAGTGTATGTCCTTTTTAAGTTACATATTACAGGGATACTGACTGGTGACAATGCTTATGTTTATTGTGGCCTTGAACCAAAGACAGCCAGATGTTTTTGGGAAGTTTGGATGCAATGTAAACTTTGAAGCCCTGAGTCATCATTAGTGTGATAAAGATGTGTTAATGTACTTTGTACGGAAGCACTTCTTAAAAAATTAAATCAAGGACTTTCCCCTGCCACTCAGTGAGGACATCCTGGCAATCAAAATGTTTGGACTGAAGGACAGCAACAAACATGCACTGTTTTCTTTTTAAAGGAAGAATAAGGTGGAGAGGGTGAGGGTGGCAGGGATCTCATGGGAAACAGAAGCTGTATTTCTAGCACAAAAGGAGAAGGACTCCAGGAGGAGGTGCTGTTCTGATGATCTTTTTTGAGGAGCAGGGTGAAAGGGAACTTCTAAAAATAGTAAAACAAGATCGTCCAGTACTGGCTTCTGTTACCATCACCCGCTTGAGTTCTGCTATCAAGATTTATTATACCACTCTTAAATCTCTTGGAGTCATTATGATCTTGCCTTTCATCTAGTCTGTATATAAATAATTGATCATCATAAGGATTGAAAACTGTGGAAATGAAGACAGCTTAACACAGATATTCTTTATGACATCAATTACAGAGGGAATCATTTGATGAGAACAGAGAATATTTCAAATGGTACAATAATGCTAGCTCCTAAAATTACTTTGTATTTGAAATGAAATGTGTACACTGATTGGTTCTGTTGCCAGTTTATGGAGAAAGTATATTATGGTTCAATGAAAAAGATGGTTAATTATCTGCACGTAGGGCTTGCTTCACCCCTCCCCTACTTCTCTTTTACACTAGTGTAACTCTATTGAAGGCAGCTGTATACAGTGCATTGCTGTAATGTGGCAGTGAGTCAGACCTATATTTTGTAAGTAATTTATTGCAGGCATTTGCAGTACTGAGAAGGGAAACAGTCAGGCGTGTTCGCTGCTAAGATTTAAACTCCCTGAGCATGCGTTCTGTTGGCAGCAGTCACGTGTGCTGGGCCAGGGGTGTCGCAGGGTTAAACACTGAGTACTACAGCAGTAGCTGAGCACGTTTATTGTATTAAAATCTGGTAACATGCTAAAACACTGTAAACAACATCAAGTGTGTTGAAAGGAAGTTGAAGTTCCAGTGGTTTTTTTCTTTTTAGATATTTAATGTAGTGTTGACTGATGAATTTATAAATTTGGCTTGACTGGAGAGGACACTTCCTCTTACTTTTGTTAGCTCTTGTGTTAATACTTGGTGTCATTCCACTGTTCCTGTGTGCAGGCAATGCGTGGTTTGAACCAATATTCAGACTGAAGGGAAATGCAGCAGTATTTGTACCATTCTAGGAAGTGTGCAATGGTGTCTGGAGGGTTTGTCTTCTGTGCTTCTTGCTGCTAGGAGAATGCTAAACATGTGCGGAGCAATAATGCCATCTTTTTTTATCTGTCTGTGAAAAGAATGTTATGCCAAAACCCCACTATACTTCAGTCTGGGTGGACAAGTAATAGTGACTTTGTAGTAATGAGTACTGAAAAAAAATTATCTGAAGTGTAATGTGTTAAGAGTTTGGGTTTTATATGAGCCGCTTTTAGAACTAGACAACATCAAACAGAAATACTTCAGTAATTGTTTTATGGTGGACAGTCCCAGGAAATGATAGGAATTGAGTTGCAAAAGCAGAGTTAAATAGTGAGCTTGAGTTCCTGTGCATTTGCAGGCACTGAAGAAGGACCCGGTTAGCATGAGTGAGAAAAGCATTACTGAGTTGTGGGTGTGTTTCATGTATTTTTCAGGACAACTGTCTCTAGTTTGATTTAAGGCTTTATATCTGTTCCATTGCTATTGAACGTAAACTTTTCTGACAGGGTTGGTGTGGTTATATGTTGTAACTACAAAGTCTTGGGAACTGCAATGAGGGTTTCCAAAAACACTTCCATTCCTGATGAGAGCTAAATATCTGCATTTATTTCGCTGAGGATCCAATTCAACAAAATACCGAAGTGTGTGTTTTGAAATCAGGTCTTCAAACTGAAATATTTCAGTACTGATTTTCCACAGATACTGTGTGAATAATTGATATAGAAATTGTGATGGCTGCTCTTTCTTTGCTTTGACTCTTGGCCAAATTATCACAATAGGCCCTAATAGGTCTTTTTGTTATTGTTACTTACCCTTTTTAGGGCAGACCCCAAGCGCCTGCATTACTTACACTGTCCATATACTAGTATCAGTAGGTACAAACCAGTTGGTTTGCAGGCAGAGCTGTGCAAGGATATGCACAGAGCACTTAGATGCCTTTGAATGTGTTAGTGTGTGTTATGTAAGGAGTTTGAAGGAAATGCTTAATTTTTAGTGTGAAACATTTTGGTTTGATATGATACTTTATGACATTGTCTTAGACAAAGTATTTGAATTCTCTCTTTCACAAGCGCGGTGGCACCAAACACAGAATTTCATCAGCCCTCTGCTTCCAGATAGAGTTTTGAAAGGCCATGAAAGACTATTGCCTTTCCCAATTTAGTGATGCTTGTAGGGCCAGAGAAGAATGTATTCACGTCACTGAGGGGTAGAAAGAGTGACCTACCACTAAATGTGAGTAGGTTCAGCATGGAAGACTCCAGTGCTTGCTATACATTTATTTCCCATATGAAATATTTTTTATTCTGGGTTGGTTTTTAGAATTCTTCTTTCTCTCCTTCTTTCTTCCTTATCTTAGTGGTGATCACATCTAGCAACAGCTGGAAGAACATATATATTGCATATTGACCTGTCAGCTATGCTTGTGTGAAATCTTACATGCTAGTGAATGTCATTAGGCTGTTTTTGCAGAAGCTTTTGTGACCTTGTTATTACAGATAGCATATCACTGTAGGAAGGAAAATTGAAAAGGAAATAAAAAGGTAGTAACAGTGAAACCTGCATACAGCCAGGCATAGCAAATGAGCTGACATGTATTTTCAAGATGCTAACTTAGCAGTGCTGGCTATCTAGGGTATCAAAAAGACAGAAAGATAAGGGAATTTGGTAGAATAAAGAAAAGTTCAGAGACAGACTGGGCAGTAGAATAGCTTGCTTGAACAAGCTGGAAAGAAAACTGCTACTATCATATGGTAGCGGCCATTTTGAATATCACTTACTTTTGCATTTTGCAGGCCAGGCTTGCACAAATCACAGTTTGAATAAATTTCCAGGTTTTGATACCAATCAGTTGCATTTAGGTGGTTCTTTATTATAATTTTAAATTGCATTTTAATGGTATGGTTTTCTTTCCAAGAGTTTGTGATTGATTTAAGTTGATGGGAACCACAAAGTGTAATATAATACCTTGTTGATTTAGACAGTAGTTTATTTTCTGTATTTCTGCATTTGAGACACACTCAGGTATGAAGAACAGATGTGCAGATGTTAGCCTGGTGTGTTGTGTGCCCAGAGGGAGAAGTGTAGGTCAGTGATGATTTTAAAATCAATTTTCTTTTTAAGGTGTGATTACAGTACCTTTAAGGGTTATCTTTCTGAAGCTTCTAGATGACATTTCTAAATTGCTGCTGAGAAAACAAGCCTTTCTATCTCCATAATATCAAAAAGAAGCCATACCTAAGAAGTAAATGTAAGATCTGTTCCCGCTGCTGACAGATGTAATTTTTTTTTTGCTATTTTGGAAAATGTTCAAAGTATTTTTTCCATTGCAAATCATAGCAGTTTCCTCTTTGAAAACAAGTATAACACTTAAAGTTGTCATCACGGTTACTGACTTCTGCAACTAAAGGTGTAAAGTTGAAGGTGAGGAAGCGATTGGTAAATTGATTATGAATAGTGGTGGACAATCATACTATAAAGACATATACAAGAAGAAATTTGAAGAGAGGAAGAAGGGTTTGTCTATGCAAATTCGAGGACAAGTTATATCTGATGATGCTAAGTATCCAGCTTTTTCAGCTATTCACTGAAGCAGCTAAATCTGGTTGTAGTAATGCAAGCTTTTTATGTCCTTCAGTAATTTCCAACCTTGATCTGTGTGCAGTTTATAAAACACAGCATTGTTTTATCAAATGCTGTGGTGTATGTGAGCACAAGTCACAAACTACGGCACTAGTTAGACATCCACTACATTAGGTTCTGTGCAGACGGGATGAAACCAGTTAATTAAGTGTTAATTAATTAATATAGCCAGGGCTGCATGTTAGCGGCTGTTACAGGCTTGTACAACTTTCTGCTGTCTGGGACCATATGCAGTCCTGAGTAGCTGAAGATCTATTACCCATTGAAACTTTGCCCCATCTTAAAATAATTATTAGCTGACACTCCCAAGGTGGGTTTCATGTCATCAACTTCAGCTGCCTGCACCTTATTGTGCTAGAACGCGTTCTGAAGTGGAGGAGTGAACTAGGTGTACCCCAGCCGTGCTTGACCTCTCTGTTAATGCTAAAGGGAGGATGGACACTCAGCTCAGATGGGACTTATGTAACTGTTAGACAGCTGAAATTAGGTGAACCTCACCCTGTCCTGGTAAAGGGGACCAGACTTACAGTATTTTTCATGCTCACCTTTTTTTCCCCAAGTGTCCAGCTTGTTTTTGACTTCCTACCTTCAAGGACTGATTCCATACTTCAATAATTGGCTGGCTTACTGTGTAACTTCCAGCCTCCTGGGACCCATGGGACTTCAGGCAGGAAGGTATCTTCTAGCAAGTAACTGTGCTGGTCAATATTTTTCCCCATCAGCAATTCTCCTGCTTCTCCTTTTCTATGCTGAAGAATGGCCTGAAGGCACAAATTTCCATGTAGGTTCTTCTCTGCTACAGCCTCTGTATTTTATCTTCCTCATCTGTACTAAAAAAAAGGAGGTGAGCAATCATGGGTATAGTCCACTTCACAAGGATGTTTTAGGCTGACTATCAATGCTTTTAAGACCCTTGGAAAACCTGTGAAAGTATAAACTTTGGCACCTATTGTAGTGTTCACTGGGAGCTTCTGAAGTTGGACAATGTAGTTCTGCCAGCAGCTTTTGCATTTAGAAAGATGTGACCCATCACTAAATTCTTGTATGAAGTTAATTCAACAAAATGTTTAACAGTTTGATTGAACTCCTAGACCTATTGGGCTAATAGGAACTTTATCTCTTCAGCCAGCTCTTGCAGCCCAGTTTGTCTACATAGCTACAGAGGAATGTAACTGATACTCCTCTAAAAAGGAAAACTGAAGTACTGCATGGCAGAAATCTTGGACTTGCTCTGCTTGCTTCGGTTCCTTTCCCATTCAAATCTTTGGAAAAACCTGTTCTTGACTTTAAGGGGAGCAAGGTTAAACTAGCAAAGAATGTTTTGAAAATTCCAAACTAGAAATTTAATCTTTGAATTTAACTATAATGGCCCTTGCAAATTTTTTTCCAAAGCTGCACTCAAAATAAATGATGTGTTAGTCCCTAATAAATGGTCTTTGGAAAAGCCATGTATTACGCTTTCTTTGAAAAGTGACTTATTTCTTATGGTGGGTGTCTGATTCAGCTGTCTCCCCAGCATGCTGGTTTAACTTTTTCTTCCTTCTAGGAGTTTGTATAAACCATGTAATTTGCTATGTTTCTGTACAGCAAGACATGTGCATCTGTATATCACAACATGAAGAGCATAACCTCAGACTTATTAGCATGGTTGTCTTCAGACTGAAAAATACTTTCTGTACGTTTGTTTCTTAGAATCAGTTTCCTGATCTCCTGCTTATTAAATCATGTAGTGTTTATGAAATAAAAGACTCCCAGGCTGTCAGTCAGAACTGTAAAGCCTTTCACAGACCATAAATTCACATTCCAATAGTTATAAATATAAAACACTATTGCAATGGTTGTAAAACTTTCTCTCTGATGATTGTGTGTTGTACTGCACCAACAAATCAGAAAAAGAGATGGTTGGGATACTGTTGTCAACATCTTTTTGCTCAGAATTTCCATCAAGCCAATAAGTGAGCTTGTAATGATGATTTGTAGTATCTGTTATCACCTTTCTTCAAACTCTGAGGAGAAAGGAAATACAGGATATTCCAGATGGGAGTCTGGTACATGTGTGCTGAGGAATCTGTGTTTCCTCTGATTGTTAGTGAAGGACAGTGGGGGTGCTGCTGCTTGTTGCATTATTTTTTGTACTAATGACCATATCCAAATGGCTTCTGTTAATATGCTGTAATTTACAATTCTTTTGGGGTAGAGTATTCATCTTTTCACTAACTCTTACTGCTGTGGTATGCTTTGCAACTCTATAGATTAGAAGCTGCAGAAATTACTCAGCAGAAGAGTGTATTTCCTCCTTCTAACTGTGATCCAATGTTCCCCAACTCTTCCTTTACTTTTTTACTTATTATTCTTAGAATAGGTCTCACTAGGATTCTAACTTCTGCAATGTACTGCTTAATCGATGCTAATATAATTTTCTGAACATGTTTCCCAATTAAGTTTCTGGCTCTTTTATTAAAAAACGTATTTGATATTGAGAATTAAATCTGCAAAATGCTAAGGGTTGGGTTTTTATTTCTCTGTAACTGCTGCTGTGGAATGGTATCCACTTTGGTTTTGGGTATTCACTCATGGATGATTCAGATTTCTCTCATACATCAGCCCCAGAAGAACATCTGTACCTGAGTTGTAGGACTAATGGCAATCTATCAGAAATGGTAAAAGAGTGACACAGACTGTTGTGGGATGGGCTGTTTAGCTGAGAGGTAAAAAAGGCAACATAACACAAGCTGAGATGCAGAAGCTGGGCAAAAGTTCATTAAAAGATGCCTGACTACATGAGACCAATGATCGGTGTAGCTGGCTTCTGTCTCCAGCAGAGGCAGTTGGAGAGACTGTTTAAGGATAGCGTGCAAACTTGGCTGCTTCCAGGGTACATTCTCATGCTCTCAGCACAACAGCTTGTGTATTAGGATGTTAGAGGCCATGTATATTATTTCTAGTGTTCAAGGGTCCTTTTCCTATAAATTTGCTGCATTTCCTACTTGAAGCTGTTGATACTCTGCCTCTAGCAGCGCGTTCCAGAGGTTCACTATTCACTGGTGGAAAGTACTTTGATCTGAATTAAATCAGTCTCCAGTTTCAGACACAGTTTCATAGTGTCCCCTACTACTTTTCCTAGCATTGCAGGATTTCATTCTGTTTGATCCTGCTCCCATTCCACTATACACTTTTTTTCTGATACTATAAACTGTGATAATACCTCCTTTTCAGCTTTCCCCTCTCAGTGGAATGCTCCTAGGCTATGTAGTGTAGGAGACACTACATAGACAAGATAGCTGCTCCTTCCCATTCCTTTTTATGCCTTTGTCATCAACTGGTCCCACTAATCGCAGGGTAGCTTCCTGCTTTTGATGTTCAAAGAATGCTTTACTATCAGTTTAGCCATCATTTACAAATCACTCTTAAAATTCTGGTTTAACCCTCTTTATGTCCTGTTTACATTTGAGCTGCTTTATTTTAGGGGATTTTTCTGTCCTTACTTCAGAAAGCTTTCTGCTTTGTTTTGATGTTTGTTGGCTTTTTTTGTTTGGGTTTGGGTTTCTTTTGGTTGGTTGGGTTTTGGTTGGGTTTTCTTCATTCTGATCTTCTGCCTTTGAAAGCTTCCTTTGCTTTCCTGTTAAGCTGTCCATGCAGAGGTGGTTTGAACTGCTTTGGTTTATTCATGGTTTGTGTCACACATTACCTGGTCTTCTAGTATAGTGTATTTCATCCCTATCAGGCTTTTGTAGACTTACTGGCTTTTGAACTAAGCCTTTCAGAGGTTTTGGAGGGGAGAGGTAGTGTTGGGGTTTACTTTTTTATAATCAGTAATTTTTTCAGCATATGGTTGCTTTTTTTTCTTGCAATTGAATAGCCACGGACTAGATTTATTCTGTTTTTCTAGTTTTAAGCAATACTGTATGATGATCACTAATACAGAACACCTCTCCCATTACTAGCTGCTGTCCTGTGCATCAGCTGAGACCAACTCCAATACATTTTTTAAGTAGCAAGCATTTGTGTGTCAAAAAAAGTAGATTTCTGAATCTTAATGAAGCATTAACTCAGTCTGGTGAGGTTAATTGCAGTCCCTTTGCATTTGTACCTCTCCTAAATTTGCAGCTTCTCTAATTTCGTGAAGCTTTTCCTGAGCCAGTGATTCTGGCATTGCCCTCATCAGAGGGCTGGTGGTACAGCCATGCTATTATTAATGTCCGTGCTTTTCATCCACAAGGATTCCGTTGCATTTCTTTTTCCCCTCTAATATTTTTCTGCTCTCCCACTGTATAATATCCTTTACATGCAGTGCTTCTCCCTGACCTGTGTGTCCTATTCTATCTTTCCTATCAAATAGGTAATACCACATCTCATTAGTTACCCTCTTTCCCTCACACTCCAAGAAGCCTGTTCTATCAGGTTGTTTTTTTTGTGCCAAGCATTTTAGCTCCCTCTCTAACTTTTTAGGCTTCTTGAATTAATGTAGAAATACTTCCAGGTACTGGCTTTACACCATTGCTTACTGTTGCCCATGCAATTCAGTGGGCATGGTGGCAGTATAATTTACCCTTCCCTATTCACTCATAATGTGTTCCTTACTTTCCTCCTGGTTCTCAGAAATGCATTGCACTTTAGTTAGGACAACCTTATAGGTCACATCAGTCTGAACTGAGTATTCCTGCCACTGTTGGCTTGTCTCCTGCTTCCAGACTTGATGCTTTTCAATGCCTGTTTTGGTTCTCCATAGTGATGTACTGGTTTTTATGATGAACAGGCAGCCCATCCAGCCTGCACAGGTTTCCTCTGTTTTATATGGGTCCTTGGTTCCCAGCATAGCTAAGTTCCTGCTGTCTACACCATCTTCTCTTCCATGCCCTGGCACTGTGGATCTCCTGTCTTTTGGGCTTCGTACATGGCTTTTTAGAGGATATTGCTATGGAAGTCCTGCCCAGCTCCTTTTCAATAGTCCGATTTTAACCTTTACAGCAGCACTTTTATGTCACAGTACCAAAGTGGGCAGTGACTATAGGCTTTTCACCTGCAACCTGGGTACTTTGTGAAAATTCCTAGCTTTTCACCTGATAGGCATTAGCATAGAGTCTTCTTGGAAAGCCATTTATCTGTGCCTGAAAATAATCTACTTTTAGCTAGCTCTTCCTATCTGTGACAATTTCCTTCTGGTACAGAAGCATCTTGAGCATGAGAGGACAGTGGCAAAGACTTACTCTGTGGATTGAGAAGACAAAATTGAATCCTTGTATCAGTTTCATGAAGGTAAAATGAAGGTCAATTCTACAATCATTAATTTCATAAGCATCCTGTATAAGCTGCTCAGTTCAGCTAATACTGTGACACTACCAATAATAGTAGTTTATGTTTGCACTTCCAAAAAACCCTCATGCCCAGATTGCCAGGTGTTAGCCTTGGGCAATGCCTTCCAGTTAACCCAGGCTCTGGGCTGATAGTGTTGCAAAGGTCTCACTGACTAGAGGACATGTAGTTACTATCCAGCCTGTCCTGGCTGGTACAAGCAGCAGCAATACCAGGCTTGAAGGAAAGACATATTCAAGGGATCTCTGCAGAAAAGCAGAGATTCACTACTGCCAAAGGATACTGAGGAGGAAAGAGTTTAAAAAAAAATGCTTCAAAGACCAAGAAAAAAGGGAAGGTGTCCTCATTTTCAGTATGGAAAGGAGCTTTGGTAAAATTTTTGGTAAAATTATGGCAAGTGTGTGCAAGATAGATGAAGAAAACAAAAGTCGTGGGATGAAGCTGGACATCTGTTATTGAGAGAAAAAAGATAAAAACGTACTTGGAATTAAAATGTATTTTCATTGCTAACAAATGAAATTTTAGTTCCTATGAAAACGTATGTCATTTAGCCATACTAGAAGCGGAGAACACAGAACCTGAAGAGATTTAAAGGTGATGCAAATGTTTCAGATTATCATTAGAGAAGAGGGTCTCTGCAGACATTAGGGCTTTCAGAACATAAACACCTTTTGTGCTTCAGTAAACCAACCCGAGCTTTGCCTGACAGCTGAAAGATATTCCCTGTGGGTCATTTGTGCGCCTGTCTGCAGAGTTGATTGAGTAAATATGCAGCAACAAGGAACGTTCTTTTACTCTGTGTCTGGCATTTGCTGGCTGATATTTTTAACTTAAGTCAGATACAGTTCGATAATGTAACTTGCACAGCTTGGCAGTATTCATCAAATACGGAAATGACTTTGATAAATACACCTTGCTGCATCTTCAGTTTTTAGCAGCACTGATGTTACATTTTAAGTTTGAAGAGCTCAAGTGTAGACTTCTGGGAAGGTGTTAAATCACCACTGGGGCTCTGGATAAGAAGTCTGTTGCTGGAGACAGAGTTGAAACACTTTTAACTGTAAATTCTGCCTGAAGAGCCTATGAGGTTTCTTTAGGTAAGGTGGCAGGAGATTAGAATTCAGTAACTTTCTGCTTTGAAGAGTGTAACACTTTTTCAGTGTAAACAGGTATTTTTCATGAGTACTAGATCTATGACAAGCTGTGCCAGTTTTCCTGTCTGAGGGCCATCAAGCTGGTGGGCAGCTTGGTGGGTGATGGGCAGAGTCTTCAAGCTCTAGGGACAGATCAAACTCTTTTCAAAACCAAACATTTCTCCCCTCTGCAGACTGATCATGTTTTGAATGTGACATCATAGAGATTTCTCTGACAAAAATGAGTCTCTAAGTTGTCTCCTGCTGTCTCTAACCGAGTGAAACTCAGTGCAGACATTTGTATCAGTGTTCAAGATCTGCCTCTTGACACATCCTCATTTTGGCCCCATCTATTTTTAGCTGTTACATTAGTGATGTTATCAGATCCATGAACACAGTGACTGTACTTTTTTTAAAGTAAAGATTCAAACTAGCCAATGACGTGTGTATGTTTGGGCTTTTTAATGATAATTTTCACATAACTGGATTTGTATTTGGATCACAAAACAGGGATGTTTTGTGAACATATTTGGGTGAAGAAATGGACAATGATGCCAGAAACTGAAGGGAAAACTGGCTGTAATATCACAAGCTGTAAAGAATTTAGGTTTTGTACAGCTCTGTAGTAATGCATTACACATTTCCTGTGTGGGTTGATGTTTGCTAAAACCTTTCACTTTTTGTTAATATTTTCATGGATTTACAGCAATTACTCAACTATTTACAAGGAACAAAATGTGACCCCCATTAATCATAACTACTCAAATTCAGCATATTCAGTCATAAAGTTTTCAGTCACTGTTTTCACTTTCATCTTTATTCATATTTTTCAAGTTAGCCATGATTCATAAATTAACATTTACGGCTATCCCGTGGTGGTATCCAAGAGCTTTTCCTTTTTTTTTTAATAGACATTTAGTTTAACTGGTCTGGAGAGATGACCCACTCTAAGTTAGAATTGCTATCTTTCAGGGAAATTAATGTTTGTCCCCTAGAATAGGGAAGAAAAGTAGGGCAGAGGGAGCTTGTGTTGTGTCTTGCGAGTGTATCTCAGCTGTGCTTTGCAGGGTTGAGGGAAATGCACAGCCTTCAGGTTACTTGGACTTAGTCACTTCAAACTGATGCCATGTAGCAGGTAGTGTGGTGCTGTGTTTTAACTTTCTGAAGTCATTTGGTAGAGGACAACAGAGTACTCATTTCTGATCTTTTCTCTATAGCGGTTCATAATATACAGTAGGAACTTTAAATGCAACTAGTGAATTTGTCATTACTTGCTGACGGCTGGCTCCATGGTGGTTTGAGACCTGTGCGGCACTTAACAACAGAAACATGCTGTGCTCTGGTGTGTACTTGAAGAAAGGCCATTAAGAGCTGAGATGTCAACAGTGACCCCATGCACCTGCAGTAAATGTAAGCTTTGTAATTAGTAGCAAGCTGTCTCAGAGGGCTACAGATATACTAAGATTAATTTTCACTATGGTGTGCCCAAAGTTCTTGTGTAATATAAGGCAACCAGTTAATGTTGTCTGTAGAGACTATCAAGTTATGGCTTGTCTGGCTTGATGACAGAGCTAGACTAAGATCCTTGGGGCAGCAACTGTCTTTCCATACATTTTTTCTGGAGCTTACCACACCCTGCTAGTGCAGAACAGAATACCTGTAGAGGCACACCTCCGTTATGAGTCTCTTTGTTCCTCTGCTTCATTATGCATCAAACTTACTATAGTAACCAGTAGTTATGGGGTAAAATAATGCCAAATTACATGTGTGTATATATATATTTTACCTGTAAGTGCATATATATATTATACTCAGTAGGTGCCTATATAATATATGTAGTGTGAGTATATATATTATAGGTGAGTATAATATATATATTATACTCAGAAAGGCAGGCTGTGAACACCAGCCTGCAAAAAAAACATGCACTGAGGAACTCTTCTGCCTATCTGTTTCAGGCTTTCCTACTGCCCAAAAGGCAGGTGGCTCTGGCTTCATATAAAGAAGCCTCAAACAAGGGTAACTGACACTGGAGCACACTTTAGGCAAAAAGGCATTTCAAAAGGTATCATAAAGCACGTCTAGACTAGATTTTGTAGTTGAAAGGAAAAACTATTATCCTTTAGGTTGAAAAGTGACCCATGGCTTTAGGCATTAGTGATTTTTGATAAATGACCTGGTCTTCCCTCTCCCCAGTGTGGGAGGCAATTGGTTTCCACCATAAACCTGGGCTGCAGACAATTTGCTTCATCATATTTGTAGCAAAGGTAGTACAGCCTAATGGAACAGAGGAAAGAGGGTGCTTTTGAAAATGTCTTCCTTGTGTTTATTTGCAGAGATAATATGATGTAACAGTATAGCACTTCCAGCTTGAAACTTTTAATATAGTAATGTACGAGGTCTTTTTTCTATTTTATGAAGTAGTTGTGTTTTCATGGGATACGTATTAGCATGATTCTTGGCATGTTATAAATGTGACATTGCTATCGCATATGAACTGATTTGGTCAAGAACCATGTTAACTGCCCCATCAATTACACTTCTAAATGCCTGTCAAATGAAAAAAATGCAGCTCTGGGCCCCTCAGGGTTTTTCCTTCTTTTAGGCAAAGACTTTTTTGTTTTCACTCACTACTTTTGATCTCCTTATCATTAGGGAAATTTTCTTGCTTGGGTTTCATTGGTGGGGGGTGGGTTTGTTTTTGTAAGGAGAGCAATATCTTTGTGTGGGAAGCAAAAGGAACATTGTGCAATCCAAAACTCCTTGGGATACTGAAAGAGTCAAAGCATTTAGAATCTCTTATGGATGGGTTGCTATTGTGAAAGCAGCGTTTAATGTGTAAGGTAGACTAGCAAAGACGCAAAGGTAATTGCTGTTATATCTTATTCTGGATGTTTAAAACATGCTTACCAGACTGTGTGGTGTATCTGATAGCAAATGTTGCTGTTTCAGCCAAGGCCAGGTATACATTTGCATATGATTTCTCCTTAGTATATTTTTGTGCAGAACTTTTTCCGAGAGCCTAAGACAAAATATCCGTGCCACTTCAGAACACACAGGTACTTAATTCTGTGTGTTCAGTAGACCAAATATTATTGAAATGAATGTGGTGGAACACAGCTGGAGTTAAATGAACTATTGTTCTTGCAGGGTAGGATAGATTAAAACCCAGGAAAAAGAAAGAAGCTTAAAATCCTATTTCTTTTTTTAATGGCTCCAGCTACAAGCCTATCTCCAGAGAAGCAGCTGGCAAAGGTGTGACATTTTTTCCCCCCCCACAGATCTTATAAAAATGAATTTCACATTCATCTAGCCATGTCTTTCTATGGGTGCCTGCTGGCTCATCATTCCTGAAGGAAGCGGTCCATCTGGGAAGGTTGTAAGGGAACTGGCAGGGCACCAGTCCTAGTGCAGAGACAGTGCACAGTGACTAGGAGCAAGGCACCCTCAGGGGAAGCTCAAAGCTTGTCCCAACCTCTAATGGTCAAGTGTGTGAATAGGAATCTGATGGGGTTTCTCTGCACCATTGCTAAATGTTCTTTCTCTCTCATATAAGCTACGGGTAAATGGGAAGAGTTCAGTGCATCCTTTTCTACTTGCACTGCAGTACTCTGTAACTGTGATACTGCAGGAGTGTATGAGAACCTCGTGTAGTCCTGAGAGCCTCTGTGTAACATTATTTGGCTTATACATGTTTTATTATGTTTGGCTGTTGGTGAGAGTCAAATGAAAATTATTTCCAGATTACAGTAAAGGAACTTCAAACATGATAAGTGTTGTTAGATCACTGACCATACTAAAATTAAATTTTAGACAGCTATACATCAATGTTCAGAGGAAACTGTTAAAGAAGGGGTGGCATTATTGGCCTAAAGACACTGGTGAACCTTGGGAAAAGATTTGTGCCACGTTTCTTATGACACTAACCTCATGGAGGATATAAACCAGTCTTTGGCACACACTCAAGAAACACATCACTGTAATTCATTATAACAATACCACTGTGATATTTGTTCATAATATTTATGAAAGCAAGGCTATGAAAACAGTATGCACTGCCTGTCAGTGGTGATGTATCATTCTTTAAAAGAGAATATGCATGACAAAATGTTTTAAATGAACTCCAAAAATACACTGGCAAGTTAAAACAATTTGGCTGGTCCTGCACTTCATGCCAAGGGGGAGCTTCCCAGGATATGCTTCTGGATGACCTTTTTGAGGACATATATCAAATAGTCATGTATTTATTATGGTCCCAGTCAGTTGTCAATAGCAATGATGAATGTTGTATAGTGTACACTGTCATTGCAGCTCTGCGTAATACTCTGTTCAGACTCCGATTGCTGTCTTTCCTATGGAAAACAGAGCTGCCTGTGTCATGTCAACCCAACAAACCCAACATTTACCCGCAAAATGTTCCCAGTGCCATAAAGCTTTATCTGACCTGGCAGGGGCGCACAGATGCTAGGAGCCCTGGAAGGAGGCTTCTGCTCTGCTTCCCCATTCGTGTCTGTGCCCAGCAGAGTCTGAGGAAGCAGTCTGGCTTTTGTGAGTCTGGAGGCTTTATAAGCCCTCACAGCTTCCAGTAGCGTGCTGGGATTCACTGCAGTTCTGACGTCAGTGTAAATCTGGATTTCTGGGCACTGAATAAAGCAACACACTTCTTCCACAGTTGAACGGTCCTGATGACATGCAGTTTTTCTGTTTCCCATCAGCATTGTGGGGAACATAAGCAGCATGAATGTTCTGACATTTGCTGCAACCAGACATGGGCTCAGTGCAGTTCCTGGTGAGAGGAGGTCACCAACCCTGGATAAGCTCAAAAACAAGAGTAAGCTGCATCTCGAAGGTGTTGAGGCTGGGCTGAGGCTAGCACTAGTGTCAGGCAGAGCATAGGGTGGTTTCCCACTTTACAAAGAGGTGAGAGATTTCACAGTGGTTTTAGAATGTAGTTTACTAGCAGGGGAAGCAGAAATCCCAATCGCTGTCTTTTCTCTCTCTCTCCAGGAAATCCTCCTACTTTGTCCACTGTAGTTCATTTCTACCCAATTGCTTGGTTACTTGCTGTGCTGGGGTGAGGAGGGAGAGAGGAAAAACAAAACGGAAGGCAGTCACCTCTTGCCACCATGCACAAAGGCTCCAAACAGAATTCAAGCTTGTGTCTGCAAAGAATTCGACAAATCTAAGATGATGTTTAAGCTCACTTTCTGGATTCATTACCCTTTGCATGAATGCCTAGGTTTGAGAACAAGAAGTACCCTCACTGTAGGAAGCCCCAGATTTGAATTGTGTGCATGCACAGCTATCTATGAATCATCTATTTTTACTTAGCCACTTACCATCTAAGGTAGTTGGCTTCATTTAATAATGAAATAATAGCCTCTCCAGAAGTCCTCTGCCAGATCAGCTCACTGTTCTAAAAGGGATCTCAGTGCTAGTTTTCTGGAAGACTTTTAGACAGAAAGGATTTACAAAAGAGGAGATAGACGCCACAGTAGGCAATGTGCTGTAGTCAAGGGCTGCAGGTTGAAAACATAAGAAATGGGGAGAAAAAATGTCAAACTGAGATGACATTAAAAAAAAACAATAGGAACAGCAAGTAATAGACAATGGATAATAAGAGCAGAGATGCTTATGTAGTGCTTTGTGCGAAACTTTGTTGTCTACCTTGTACCTTTAGCTGCTTCTCTATCACTCACCCTCTCTATATCTCTCTTTATATCTATAATTATATATTATTTATTTGTTACCCATTTCATCTCATGGGCTTTGGGGATCTGAAAATGTAATATTCTTTTGCCACTTTTTTTCAGTTAAATTAAATTTCATATGTATGCAATACCTTAAATTGACATAGCTCATTGGTGTGGAAATTTCCTTTTCGCATTCACTGCAGAGTGCATTGTTTATTTGGAAGCAATATGAGAATTAAGAATCAGTGTTCAGGTATGTGTGTTTTAATCATGCTAAGGATGACTGATTCATGCTGGGCTTGCACCTATGCCAAAGGTTGCATCAGTGATTCTGCCTGATAATTTAGATGTGTAATTTCAAGCACAAATAACTGTTCACATATATAATGAAGTTTCACCTGCAACACTAGAGTCAAGACCAAAGTGAAGCTGGCCAGGAGCCACGGCTGTACCCTGTGTATTTTATTGGTCTGGACAAAATAAACAGTATTGCTCCAGATCAGGGAAGTAAGATACCGAAGACTCCTATTAGCAGTAAGGAACTGTTAGTGAATCTTTCTGGTTGAAATTGTCAGCATCCTTGAAAGAAAAATTAAAAATGGAAACCAGTACACATTTGGTAGCAATTTGGTTGCCATTTGAGCTTTAATCAAGATGACTTAGTATATCAACGTTAGTGATGACCTCAGAATAATTAATAGCAAATATGATGTTTGGATTTAAGTATAAAAAGTCAAAGAACACTTTAAAAGCAGGATGTAGATTAAAAAGAAAAGAATTAATATCCTCATCTAGCCTAAATAGTGGTTGCTCAATATTTGCATACAAGTCAGATGAAAATTCACATATTGGATGGTTTGTAGGTAAAGAACATGTAAAGTAACAAGTAAGATGTAAAAAACTGAATGTATTTGTCAAGCACATTATAAACACTCTCCAGACGACCTTATGAGATCATCCATGCTCTTGAACAAAAATTCAAAAGACCAGCCAGCAAGATTTCAGACTCATCCAGTCTGAATTTTAACTCCAGTCTCCATTTTAAGACCAACCCTAATCTATTCCTAGGCATTGTTTTCTCAGTCCATTTCTAATATTGATCTCTGTGATATAAGCATTTTATTTTTTGTAAAGCAGAGTTACAAGGATATATCTTATACAAATATTGTATAAATAGCTGAGGCTGTGAAAAGTGCCTGCATGTCAGCTGTGTTCAGAGGAGAAAAAAATGTGGATGTTGCTGTTTATTTTGAGTATCAACAAACATTTGGAATAACAAATATTGCTAAAAGAAAAAAAAGGGGGGGACAACTTCTGCAGGATTTTACTGTCAAATGGCATACATAGCTGTGATGCGCTAAAACCTCTAGTCATGCAGAAATACCGTGTTTCTTAGGGAGTGTGTTGTAAGATATATAATTTTAGAAATCTTATCACCTGCAAAAATTGAGGACTTCATTTTCCAAGTTGAGGGAATTTTACTATGCGAATGGGGAGAATCATGAGCCTCGTGTTTTCAAATTGCTTCTCTTCCAATGACTTTGACCGGCCATGAACTCTGTAGATGAACAAAAAGCAAGTTGTGTGTGGTTCTTCAACTTGGTCCATGCTCTTTATGAAGGTTCTTTTCTTTTTTTCTGATCTCTACAATAATTTATAACATTTCTTCTTTAAACAGTCTACTTTCTTAAATGACGAATTATATTTCCATGACCTCGTCTGTCTTAAGTGCAAAGCACAGAAAGAAATGTTTTCCAGCCAAATGAGAGGGCTCTGTCTCAAACTGAATTCTTATAAGTGCCTACAGTTTATAATTGATACTTCCAAGATAGTCTCAAGGAATTTAAAACAATCTAGAATTTAATAGCAATCAACAGAATCGAGACAAAGTGAAACTATTACACTGAACTTATCGAAAAGCAGGGTTTAAATTGATGCTGCATATTATTCATTTTGACAGCTGCAAATTCACATTAAAGATAGCAGAGACCAAAAGACAGCAACTAGAAGAGGAAATGCTAATTTATTACTCACAGAGAAACAACTCTGAAGCTAAGCTTTTCAGTTAAAATTATGAAATACTTTGATTTTCTGAGGTACCTTTGCTCCACAGAAGCCGCAAAACACTTTGCAAATTATAAGGACAATCTTAATTTCCTGTCATACCAGGTGATAGGCAAGTGTCTCTGGAGTGGAAATGTAGCATTCATTATTCAATAGCAACCATATGCAAAGACGAAATGAACAATTTTTTTAAGTAAAATGGCATGGATGTAAAGGTTACATTGCTAAAGCATGTGTCTTCATCATACTACGCTGCTTGTGCTAGAAGAATAAGGAATGAAGAAATCCAAAATCCATTCCTAACTACACTACCACTTGGTGTATGATTTGAGACAAGTCACTTAATTTTTTTGCTTTATTATACTAGGTAATAATGTCTAATTTCAGTGGTGGTGTGCTGGCTGCAAAAGAACTATGTAGTGAGTTTCTTCTTATGGGAATTGTGTCTCAGCATTTGGGAAGGCTGAAGTAATATAGCTCTAAGTATGATCTGTAAAATTGAAATCATTCAGGTGGAAAAAACATGTAAACTCTGTAAATACAAAGTACTATATGATTTAGGAATTTGTAAGCAGGGAGATGTGATTGATGTTTTGCTATGCAATTATTTCTGTTTCCTGTACAAGAATAAAGTTATTTTCAGCAATTGTCACTTTAAGGAGGCTCATATGAATGGGAAGACTAACCAGGGGTGTTATACTCATTAATTGATCAAAGTAGCAAGTATTTTTAAACCATTAAATCTCTAGTGATATCACCCTTTAATGAAAAACTATTGGATGGAAGCCCAGTGCCCTGTAACAGTTGAAAAGAGTTATCAACTTTCTAAAACCCTTGAACAAGTCATAGCTTAAAGGCTTGATGAGGCAGGGAAGGATCATTCTGATGATATCATGGTGCTAATGTTTTGTTTCAGGAGTATGTCATTTGATTCCTAAGGTACAGGGTGGATGAAAAGTTCTAAAATTCTGTTTTCTCTCTAGTGTTTTGAACAATTTCTTAACTGCCATCTTAATTGATCAACATTGTTGGTCCAGGCTCAATCTGATTTTTGTTCCACTTAGCAGGTGTCAAAATGTAATCTAGAGAGCAGTGAGGAGGGGGATGAATACCTTGGAAACCTATGGGGTTCATCCTTTCCCTTGGGAATGTTTATAGGCACCATTACTGTCACTGGTGTCCATGTTTACCAATGCTAAAGACAGGCTTTTGAGTTGATTCCTTTGGTTAATGACAGACATTACAGAAGTAGTGTATGTACATATTCAAATATTGCATCTGCTGAGGAAGTGTCCTAGGGCACCCCTAAGACATGCAGTCAGACATCAGGACAGTGTTCAGTTATGGTCGTGTATGGCTATAAAGCTGAGACTAAATTCCTCAGACTAGCACCTTCTTGTGGGATCAGGAAATTGGATCAGGAGATATAACTGCCAGAGTTGGCTCAAGTGTATCCCGGAGCAGGCCAAACCACTTCAAAAATTAATGAGCTGTATGAGTTTAGGTCTACCAAGATTTATAGGCTAATGGATAATCATCAGAAGGAGAAAATACTGTATGAAAACAAGCATTAAGGAAATTTAGAGCCCATATGTCTCTCCTGGCTTACACTGATGTAAATCAGGATTAGTTGCACTGAAGTCACTTGACTTACAATAATATAAGTAGGAAGAGAATGGGTATTTTATGCTCACTTTATAGTACCACACAGATAGAATTAAGTGGTCTTTTTGGAAATGAGAAATGGGTCTTTTCTGAGCCATTTTGCAGGGAATTAAGAATGGCAACCAGATGCTTCATTCAATGCAGATCTTAGATGGGAAAGAAGCAAACCTTGGAAGACTTTTACAGTATTTCTCAAGGGCCTGTGCTATGTATTTGCCACCTATAAGTCTGTGAAATTTATATACACTGTGAACTATATTAATTTCCAAGTAAGTATAAAATATATACAACAAGGAATTGTAATAGCTTCCTATAAACACTCTAAAACAGGGTGTTTTCTATAGCCGGCCAAAAATGCAATAAATCTACAGCACAGCACAAGAACTTTGCTTATCCCTGGCCATTTTCTAACTCTTTCGTCTGTTTATGACATTATTGCTGAGGGAATCTCAAAAGAAGACCAACTGTTCACACTGGTTGAAGCCTTCATGTCTGGATCTTATTCTGTGCATTGACTCCTCCATTCAGGACAAGAAAGAGGTGCCCAGCAATGTGATATCTTGCCCCTTCCAACCCCCATTAAAAAAACAAACAAAACAAAGCAGAAAATAATAATAATAATTAAAAAAAAAAAAACATAAACCACCAGACAACAAAAAACACTTCAATAATGGAAAATTAACTACCTTGGATTGTACCTGGTGCAGTTGGGAAAAGGGATACTTCAACATAGAGAGAGGCCTTTTGTTGAAATGTAATTTGCCAAACTGCTTTTCTCTACATCAAAAAACTAGATTTTGCTTTTCTCTCCCAGAGATGGTCGGTTACTCCTGCAAGTAAGTGCAGTGAGCTGAGGGAGGCTGCTCTCACAAATACAATCCCACAAATAATGTGTCCGCTGGCTGATGGATTATGCAGCACAGAAACAAGTTAACAAAAAGCTGGAGCAGCCTAAGTTCCTATTTAACTTGGACTCAACACTGGCCTCCAAATTATAGTTTTATTTTTCATCTGTTTTCTAGGCCACGAAACCAAAAATGCTCTGTCCCTTGGAATGCACGTGAAACGGTCAATTCTCAGTAAATCCCAGGATGTATCTGAATTC
The DNA here is from genome assembly GCA_028858755.1 of Ara ararauna. Lineage (NCBI taxonomy): Eukaryota > Metazoa > Chordata > Aves > Psittaciformes > Psittacidae > Ara > Ara ararauna. The sequence goes on from CM054381.1 coordinate 24,097,614, forward strand.
AGGGAATTTGTCTTAGAAATAAGTATTTTCTTACAGCTTGAAAAAGTGTGTCCTGTTATGTGATTAATTTATTCAGACAACTGGGACTCTAATGCTGAGCATGTTTGATTCTTCTTCCTTAATATAGCAGTGCATTTTGGAAACCCATCATCTTTTTGAGTTCAGGAACATGCAGGAGGTGATTGTCAAGATCTGTCCACACAGCACAGTTATCACAGGCATAGGGCACAGACACATTGTCACCTTTCAGGTGAGAGCATCCAAGGATCACTCAGCACGATCAGGTATTTTGTGATCATTGCAGTTCAGTTTTTAGAAGTTCCTTGTGATCCAGTCTCACAGCCATCATCACACAGCGTACAAAACTATGCAAACACATAGCTAGAGTGCAACTTAGGGTGCAGGGAGCTTACAATGTATGTGTGCAGAGAGAAGTTAAGGAGATGGTAAGGACCAGGCAAGGAGAGATGGTGTGATGCCTGCTTTACATCAGGCCTTGCTGTGTTTGTGTCTGCTCAGTGAAAGTGGAGAAGGCAGGAAGAGATTTCAGAATGCAGAGGTATAGCTCTGCACTGGACTTCTCATCACCTTTTGGCAGTTGGAGGCTAAATCTTTCCCTCCTTTTAGTTGGAGGCTAAAGCTTTTCCCCTTTACTCCCTGACCTTGCAAGTCTGTCTCCACTGTGGCTGATGTGGTGAAAGACATCTTTGAGCTTCTTTGCTGTGGAGGAGTGAAAGGCAGAGCTGTGGGCAAAGCACAGCCTCAACAGGCTGGTTTTTATGTCTTCAAATCTCTGCTGTGAAGATATATGGCTTTCCTGGGTGGGGAGGCAAGTAATCACCTCTGATACAGATGCTGGTAGAATGGAGGTTTAGAGAGCAGCTCTATCCACCTGACCATCCTGTGATAGCACATGATTGCGCTGGGTAGTCTGCCTGTCCCAGGCACACAAGCCTTTGCTGGTTCATCACGCGGTGGAAAGGCTTCAGTGGTGCCAGGAAAAGATAAATGGGAGAAAACCAATATGCCCCTTTGACTCTGCTTAGAGCAAACTGCTCTTTGGAGTAGAATTGGGGGAGGGGGTGTCTAACCTAAAATTCAGCAGTTCTCAAAATTCTGTCTTGCTATTCAAGCCTAGCAAAACTGCTTAGTTAAGTGTCAAAGTAGGTAATTTACATCTAAAAGTATGGGGGTTTGTTTGTTTTAAAAAAGCTGTTCAGGGCATAAATATGCTTCAAACAATGTTAAGAAGCTGACATTAAGTCAGGAAATCCTAAGCACCAATTAATTCATGTCATTCTGCTTTTATTTATTGGAGGGGGGTGTTTGATTTGGGACCAAAAGAAGCTGCCTTAATCCAGAATTTTCTTGTTACTTGTACTAACATGGCTTAAATATTTTTTTAAGTTAAGTATGTGATAAACTATTAATCCATTAGTGAAGATATTGATATTCTCAAAGATGTTCCCTAATCTCCTTCAGATATTGATTTAATATTATTATAGCAGGGCCAAATACTATATTACTCTTTATCTAAATTAACATTTTTTTCAAGATATATCTAGGAAGGAAATGTGTGTTTATTGATTGTATGAATGAAATTACTTTAATTAAGGAAACAGGCCTACTGCCAAAAATGGCATGCATGACTATTAGTGCAGGCTACTTCCTACAACAGCCCAGAAAGGCATCATCAAAAGCAGATGCCTAAATTAGTTACAACATACATCCTGGCCAGACAGACACTTCAGATGCTTGGCCATTTGTAGGATAGATTCTCTTTCCTTTGAAAGCAAGCCAGAGCACAGTAACACTCCAAGGTTTTCCACCAACCACCATATAAGATTTTTCAGCTTTAAATTAAAAGTTACTTAATTGGAGCTTCATTCTCTTGTCCGGAGATTCCTCTGTCAGCTTTCAGCACTCCTGTGTAGATTGGTGCTTGGAGCAGAGCATATGAGATACTTAAGAAACGTTAGAAGTTTCATCTTTTTGCCTGAGAACACAGGCAAAGAAGTGATGACAGTAATGACTACGGAAAAGGAAACATCAGGCTGTTGTGCTTTGTTTTATTTCATAGCAGCATTCCAGTATTCTGACTTGCTTTCACAGCTTTTAGGGTCAGAATTCATTGGAAATCCAGCGTAGATTTCCAGTGCTGTTGCTGTCACATACAATGAAGAGGAAATCCTCAAAAATGAGTGGGAATCTATAGTTTAGTAACTTCTTCTAAGAATGGACTTTGGGATGTTGTGTAACTAAGAAGTTCATGTGTTTTTCTGAATCCCAGCTTGGTAGTTAATGGGGTGCTATACTCACTGAGTCTTCCTCTAGTGCACAAGTATAAAAGCTATTCCAACCTTAGACATCGTGGAATGTCTTTTTTCCACTCAAACTGGAAATGGTTAGAAAAATACAGCCTCTGAACCCAACCCCCACAGCTGAACGTCTTAAAAACCTGAAGGTGGGACTTAAAAGGAAGAATCCCATCACAGCAAAGGGTATTACAAAATGAGCCATGGAAGCAGTGGTTATTGACTGGGGCTGTGACATGGGCTGTAATTAGGGTTGAAACAGCCATTCACTGGTTAGCCAGAATCAAGCTTAGCTGTGATGCTGGTGGTTTGGGCTTTAGCATGCTCATTGCTGCTACACTTTTTCACTTTTCTTTGCTGTATGGAAAGCTTTTTGTCTTGGGAAGGTGTTGGTGGTTGACTTGAACCTGCGTTGGGGCATGTACCTATGTGTGAGCTGAATGCAGGGGATAGTGAAGGCTATGGGATTTTTTGTTTGCTTTTTGCAGTCCAGCAATCATTCAGGAGAGCACATGTAAGATGAACTGTTTATACCCCAGCCACAGGAGAGCTCTGATGAGGAAGGGAGCCTTCCGTGCCAAGTCAGCTTTCTGACAGCCCATCTGCCTGTGTAGCAAGGAATGAGTATAGGGGCATATGCAAAAAATATATGTGACAGGAAAAGTGGGAGAGGCTGTAGCTCTGTCCTTCAGTGCTGACAGATGTGGAGCATACTTCATCTTATGCTGCAGTGCAGCCCCAGCTCTGTCAGAGCTGATCCTAACTCTATAGCAGTAAGAACTACCCAGCAGAGGAGCCTGGCTAGCTTGGGCACCTGAGATGTTTCCTAAGCCCCTGACCTGGCTGCAGCAGTCATTTAATACAGTCTCTCAAATTAAGGTTACTTCTTTATGCTAAGTGTGAGGAAGTACAACTACAGACCTTCTCACCTTATGTGCTCTATATACTATAGATGTGTGTATACCAGCAGAAGAAATTTCAGTGCGAAGTGCCTAGCTGCATGCATGGGAAATGAAAGAACATTTCTTCCGAAGTTCCAAATGAAAAGCAGAGGAGTGGATAGACACCCTTGGGGGATTAGCTATACAGCTTCATCTCCTGGGCTCTCTCCCATTGGGTTCTTTGTGTGATGGTGTGAAAATGCACTGCTGAAGTGTTGACCTCCTCTGTACTTGCAAGCACCCTCTCTCCAAAGCCATGAGGTTTCTACATTCTCTCTGCATACTAGCAGGGGGAAACGGTTTCAGCAGTACTTACGGGATGACTTACATAATCGTCACTGTCTCATCTTGGTAGCTGCCAATAAAATCTTCCAACCATCCTATATAATTATCATGTCTATGTATTATAGCTCTAAATAATGTGATTGATATCTTAGCACATAATGTTTGCTTACTCACATGCACAGATACGTCCCTCCCTTTGAAAAGTATCCAAATGTCATAAGAACACTTGCAAATCCAGTAACTAGTAGCCAGTATTTAGAATCATAGAATCAACTAGGTTGGAAAAGACATTGCAGATTATTTGGCATGTGTTTGCTAAACATATGCATAAGCCTTGAAGAAAGACTGCATGAGGGGTTCTCAGATCAAGACGTACAACCGTCAGCTGCGTCGGGTTAAATCACCCTAGAGGTTTAAAACGTCGCTGGGGATTCGAGTGCTGTAGTACTCGGAGTCACCAGTAAGGGGAACCCTTCTTGCAGTAAACCGTCAAGTTTTTACTGCTTTGATGGAGAGCGTGGTCATAAAGATAATGTGATATTTTGGTTCCAAAAAAATTATGTTTAATCAGAAGGTGAACAGAGATAAGCAGTTTAAAATTAAATCTGAATTACAATTTCAAATCTACTTTTTTTTTTAACTTCTCAATGAGATTGAATAGGAAATGTGAATGAACCTGCATAATGCAGGCATTAACCCTTACAGCAATCCTAAAGAGAAGAATTAAACCTGGTTTTGACGACTAGCTTTAAAACAATATAAATCAAGCCACTCTATAAAAGTGGCTGTCATCAAGCATTGTTTTAACAGAAACAACAAGAGATTGATTTATTGCTTGAAATTATGATATCATAAGTAAAATTTCATCTGTGGTTCAATCTTCTCACTCAAAAAATGCAGTTTTGAAACTTAGGCATTACTGTTCTAAATATACTTAAAAGTTATAGATTTTAATAAGTAGAAAGTTGAATCTCAGTACTGTAAATGCTGTAGAAAACCTCCTGAAACAATTTTAATTAATCTATATTGTTGTTCAATAGATGTTATGTCAGGAGAAAATTGGTATACATGTGCTTCTCTGTTCACATAATATCCAAAATCACTGTAGTCTTTAACTGTCATAGTAGGTGTATTTTTATATTTCCCTGACAGAGAAATATGTTTTATTGGGGTGAATAGAAATTCAATATTCACTTGGCTAAATAACTGAAGTATGGATTTTCTTATATCAAATGAGCAATTCTGGAACTGGTGTGATGGATTGGTCTGCGGGAACTCCTCTCCTTGTCCAGTGTATGCATTTCCATTATATTTAATTTGGAAAAAACATATATCTAGTCAGATTTACTTTTCCACTATGAAGTACCTAGTAAGTAACTTTATGAAACCACTGAATGCACAGATTCAATGCCGCCCATGAAATCCGTAGATAAATACCACTGTAAATCTAAGCTGAAGTTTCTGCCATGCTTTCTCAAATGGCCTTCCCTCTAGACTGCTAATCAGCCTCTCTCTAATTTTGAATACTCCATAAATGCACTACACTGATTGGTAGTGCATCAATATTAATTAATAATTTACCATACTGTTGGCATTTTCCTCTATGTGTAATCACAGTTGCAGCTCCTTCTAAGCCTTTCTTTCTCTAGCAAAAAGAGGAGGAACATCATTTTACTACTCTCACCCCATGTTGTTTTGTCTCCCCTTTGGTTTGTCTGCAAATATTTGGAGAAGTCTTTCTTAGATACATCTGAAAATTCACGTGGTTTGTATGGTAATGCAGTTCTATTTCACACAAATGTGCTGCTGCTCCTAATTGGAGCTAGCGTAGCATGCTTCATGTTTTATTTATATGCACAGTACACACGTGAAGTGCTTCAAAGAACCTGTACTCTATTAGGAACACAAGTCCAGCTTTCAGATTGGGCCCCCATGGGCTATCGCACTCTAACCCATGGATCAGCTGGATGTGCTGCAGGAGACTGATTCTGTAGCTCGGCCCAAGTGGCCAGGGGCTCAGCAGAGGCACAGTCCTGCCACAGGGCAAATTGTTCAGAGCGTGGTTATTGCCTGAAGCAGTCCATGATTTCTATCACAATTGGAAATAATGTAGCTCACAGCAGAATTAACAAATTCTTTTATGTCACTCTAATAAAGCAACAGGTGTTCCTTAGGTGGGACAGAGTAGCCCAAAGGTTTTCACTGCATTCTCACACTGAGCACAAGTCACTTCCTAAAAAGATCTTTCTTTCATGGGAGTCTCTAACACCATATAAATACTTCTGCAAATAAATGATTCCCTGAAACTTACAATACCTGCTTTTTAATGATGAGGTCTCAACACAGATGAAAAGCCAGACCTCTGAAGGACTTTACAGGTAATATACATGAGAGGTGGGAATAAAAGTTAAAGTACATTCTAGCTGCATTTGGATGTAGTGCACAGTGCTTGTCATTCAACTGACTTACCTGTGTAGTCACCCTTTTGTGGAGAAGAGCTGAGGATTTGCAATTCATTCTTGTTGCACTTCATTCCTGTTGCAATTTGTACTGCTCAAAGCTTATATCATCATTCCATTTTCCAAGTGGCTGTCAGCACCTGTGATGCTGCTGAAATGTCCCCAAAAGAAACTGCCTTTGCAAACAATATGAATCTGCAGGTATTTGGTGACAAGCTTGCATTGATTTTGTTTGTGCCACTTCTCTGTTTCAGGAATGAGAAATCAGTATATAGTCCCAGGCACACCAAATACCCAGCACCAAGCAAACCTTCCTTCAGGTATGCTTTCCAATTCTTAATTATTTAAATATGTTAGATGAAAGTGTGCACTCTTAAGCAGTGTTCAAAATGCATATATGTATTTAATTTACATTAATATTTTATCTTCAAGGACAGTCTCTTCAAAGCACAAGAACAGTATTCTGATTTGCAGAAAGTCTGACCAGCCTGATAGGATGACTGCCTACAGGAACATGGGGACAGTAGTGGATTTTGTTTACTTCAACTTTAGTAAGGCCTGTGTCAAAGTCTTCCATAGTATCCTTGTAGGTAAACAGGTAGATTTGTCTTGGATAAATGGATGTTAAGGCAAGAGGAAAACTGGCTGGCCTATCAGGCTCAAAGGATTGTGTTCAGAGAAACAAAATCCAGCTAGCAGTTGGCTCCACGTTGCATCGACAGTGGGGCCAGAGCATCCAACCTCTTTATTAACAGCCCAGACAATGGGAAGAAGGGCATGATCTACAAGTTTGTGCACAACACAAAGTTATGGGGAGCAGTCAATATGTTGGAAGGAAGGGATGCTATTCTGTGAGACCCTGACAGATTGAAGCAATGGGCTGTGGGGACCTCAAGGGTATCTGTGAAGACAAGTGCAGCCTCTTCCAACTTGGACAAAATAATCCTATGCAAACATACAGACTGGACTATGGAAGCAGTGTTGCAGAAGAAGACATAAAGGTCCCAGTGGACAAGAAGCTGAAAAGGAGATAGCAGTGTGGTTCTGTGGCAAATAAGGCCAACAGCATACTGTACCATAATAGCATGATTGTAGCCATGTAGACAGGGGCAGCAATTATTCCTACCACATCTGGACTATTGTCTCCTGTCTGGGGCTTTCTGGCACCAAAGGAATGTTGGTGCACTGGAAAAAATCCAGCAGAGGCCACCAAAATGGCCTCTGAGCACCTGACATACAGAGGCTGAGGGAAGTGGGCTTATTCAGCCTTACGAAAAGAAGGTGAGACGGGATCTTATTGATGTCTGCAATGATCAGAGGCTGTAGAGAAGACAGACTCTTCTTGAAGGCACGCTGTGATATGGCAAAAGGCAACAAATGCAAGTTGTGACATGGGAAATTCTTATTAGACGTATGAAAAAAGAATTCACTGTGAGGATGGTTAAATGCTGGAGCAGGGGCCCAGAGAGGTGAAGTCTCCATCCTTGGAGACAGTCAAAACATGACTAGACAAGGCTCTGAGCAGCCATATCTAGTTGGACTTGTTTTTAGCGTGAGGCTGGATCAGATGACATCCCAGAGGTCCCCTCCAACCTAAACTGTTCTATGATTCTGTGATATCGCAACAAATTCCTTGCTAAGTATTGACAGAATCAGTCAATATTACTCTGTTAGAGCCATTTATAAGGTATTTTGTCAAATATCTATCTGTCTCCATACTATAGATTAATGATGTTTTCATTATCAGACTGTGTCTTAGAGGAAGTAGCTATGTCTAAAATACAGTGTATTATTTAAAATGAGGATGGAAAAAATATAGGCCAAGAACAGGCTCCAGCTGTTACTTTAATTTCACTAGAGACAGTGAGGATGAATTGGGCCTAAAATATTTCTCCAGTCAAAGCAGAACAGGACTGCTCTGCAGTGAGAACAACCCGTCGACACCGCAAACATTAATCAGAATTCCAGACTTCATCTTAAAATATCTATTTGATAAAGTCCGGGTATTGTGGGCTGACATGATATTTTGTATGAGCTTTAAATTGTGTCAGTCTCTTCCTTTGTGTATTTGTACTGTGTCCCTGTAGAGATGCTACAGTGTTGGTATATCTCTATACCTGCACATTTGCATGTTGCAAAAGATGCTGTTTACTAGAGGCTACATATTTTCATCTAGTGCAGTGCTCCTTTTTATCTGCAGAAAGTGAATTACTTCCCCAGCACTGTAGGTTTCGATGAAGAAAGAGAAGGAAATCTATTACAAATGTGAGTTAGCTTAGGATGGAGAGAACGCAAGACCTGTGTCAAGTCTCACTGCTCTCACAGACTTTTCAGGTAGGAAGGAGTGTTTCCTATTGGGAAATGCATGGAAACATCTAAAGGGATCTGCATTTTTTCTTTTCCAGACTGATCCAGAAGCAGCATAACAGGTTGCCTTGCTCATTCCAGGGTTCAGTTCTGAAGGACTACTCATGTAAAGTAGGACTGATATTGGCCACAAGAGTTGAGTGCTGGTCTTCAGAAAGCCTGGCCAAGCAACCTTGAAGCTCAAAACTGGTTTAAGAGGAGTTTAGGTTGTTTGCTGGGACTGGCCTATATGAATAATCAATTCTGATGTTCTTACTGCCTGGATTTCCTGCAGAATACATAAGGACAGAGAATTCCATGTAAAATAATATGTAAAGTAAATATATATCATATTTCATTGAATGCAAATTTTGCAGCACCCATTCAGAATTATCACACAATATACTGTGTGACTTCTGTGACAGCAAGAGCTACAGATTAATTTAGTATTGGCCAGAAGTCATTTCCTCTCCTCTTTATTAAGGCTGCCGTGTTTCAGTTTTGTGTACATTTAGTGGAGCAAAGATATAAATGGAAGCATTTGGTTACTTCCTCTGACTCATTTTTGTTTTCAGGATCTTTTTCCTGATATGTCTTTGCTCTAGGGGTCCAGTAGGCAGGATACTTGAATGGGGTGATGGGAAGATTGTGTGTAGTTGTGAATGGCAGCTCAGCATTGTACTGAATGGGGTTGAAACAACATAGGGGTTGCTGCAGATGAGTCAGTGCACAAACAACAGACTGTGGGATGTATGGGGTGTATGGCCTTTGATATGGTAAATTACAGTACGGGGTTTTCATGCCAGTGAAATACCAAGTCAGTATTCCCCACAGCAGGATACAAGATATTCATGCTCAGGAGTGTGTATTTTTGCTGCTGCATGCCAAGGCTGCTCAGCATAATGTGATCCCTTTACCAAAGGGGAAGTTTTGGATATACACCCAGGGCCAGAGCGAACAGACCCTACAAGAGCCCCAGAACACAGGGGGATAACAGCAAGCTCCACCATCACAGCACATGGGAAGTTAAAAGTTGTTTTCTTTGGATTATTGGGTCAGTGATAATTTCTCTGGTGCCAAATGCTAATAACAAGACTGTAGATGTAGTGCACACATTGTTCCTTTCATCTTCAGGATATCCCAACATTTGCAAAGTAGCAAGTTCAATGCTATGTTCACAGAAAGAGGAATTGGCCACTGTGCGCTCCCCAGACCTGGGAGCAATCTGTGTTTTGTCGATCTGAAATGTCAGTCAAGCCTTGAAACAGTCACACGTTTCAGTTCCTTCCAGAAGTCCCCTCTGGGGAAAATCCTGAAGTCATTCCTAGCTCTTGATGAGAATTCACGGAGACCTGCCTGTGCAGCCTCCACAGGCACGTAGGCATTTCAGCTGCAGGTGTCCTCTCACTGCACTCACTGCCGTTTGCTCACAGCCTTTGGCAGAGGGGCGATGCAGCATGGTGATCGATGGATGGAGCCGTGTGTCTCCATGTCGGAGCCGTGTTCCTGCTCGCCATGCAGCCTCCCTCTGCCTGCCTCCTCACTGTGCTCTTTGTGCTGCCTCCTTGCTCCCTCCCCTTTGGCGGAGGCTGTGTTCCACCTCTCCCCAGCCTCTGCTAGCAGCGCACAAAATTGATCTGGCTCCTGAGCTCTGAAATACCAGCATGGGACTGGGATGCTCGTCAGTTTGATTTCTGCTGCTGCACTGAGAGGGAAACAAAATGGAGGGGTGCGATGGGAGAGGGAAAGTGCAGAAGGTGTAGGGGGAGAGCTAACATCAGGAGTGATGGGATCGAGTAAAATCAGACAGCAGAAGAAAAGGAAAGAGCTGGGAGAGATGGGGAGAGAGCAGAACAGTGGGAAGAAATCTGAGCACAAATAAGAACTCCTTTGCCAATTGTGCAGGAGGTGGAGGATGAAATCCAGCAGGAAATGGTATAAGTGGCTTTGTGGCAAGAGTAAGGAGAATAATTAATGGGGATTTCTTTTGAAATAGGAAACAAAGCAGGGAAAATTGGGAGGTATGGCAATTTCACAGAGTTCAAGTTTTCCATATTGGTCTGCCAGCAAGAGCTATTTCATCCTTGACGACATCAGCAGTATCAAACCTGAGAGTTCAAAAATCACAACTGTAGCCCTCCCCAGACAATGGCACTTTCTTTAAAGTAATATATTTTGGGTTTTCTTTATGCTTTCGGTGCCTTATATACTTGAATCCTGTTTTCATGGGGCTAAAAATAATGTAAAATATTGTGTTCCTCACGAAATCACCAGTTTGAGAACTGAAGCTTTATAAATTCACCCCAACTGATAACAAAATCATATGAGCTAGTATTTCACTGCACTGTGACTAGCACTGGCCACATTAGATTAGATGAGAACTGTTATGGTCCAGGAGCATTTTATCATGTACATATTTGGTGGCATGCTGAAGTGAGCCTGTCTCCTGTTTAATCTGCTGCTGCAACTTACTACAGGGGTAAATGATGGTGCCAGAGGACTTGGCAGCTCCTCCCCTGAGGAGGAGTGACAGTGAGCCAAGACTGAGGAGTGCCACAGAAGTAAGACCATGAATGACATGAAGCAATACAATCACAGCATAGTCGTGTCCTGGATGGATAGTAATACTGCTTTCCTAATCTGTCTTCAAAGTGTGGTAAGGGAGTGATACCTATACAATGTTTTGATGTCAGCATGGTAACACTGCCAAGTATATTTTGATTTCATGACATCTCTTAATAAAAGAGTGTCTGTCCGTCTCGCCAAGGTAAGTACCTTCTCAGTAGAATACTCCATTATCATCAATATTAGGATCCCCTTATCCTGGAGATGTTCCTAGAATATCAAGCTGAATCAGTAAAACAACAAGTAAACCATAAAGTTAAGTATGGACTTTAATAGCAATCATCAGCCTTTACTCAGTGGCAAAACTTCAACTGAATATCTTTTTATTGGTAGCTATGCATGTAAGGAGTAATGGTTGTACCTACCAGTGTTACTGCTTACTTAGGAGACCGTATTAAAAAAACCCTTAGTTTGGAAAGTCCTTTCTGCTATAGATGCACAACACTTCATTGGTATAAAATGCTCTAATAAAGGATCCCTTTTTTTAACACTTGGACTAGATCATTTGTCACTATAAATCCCATTTCTGGACAAGATAGAGATTGAAGACACGAGTGTAAAAAATGGCAGGAGAGAAAGACCTTTAGAACCTTCTCTGCAGCCTCTGCTCCATGTGAGAGGAGGAATTTTCTGAGATACACACCTAGCAGCATGGACATTTACAAATAAAGCACAGCAAAAACGCCACCCAAGCCATATGCTCTCCTACATACACACTTCCTCAAGAGAGGAGAATGAAGCAAAGATGATGGATGTTAGTCTTGCCAGTTAATATGCTATTCAATGGAGTTTAGATGCTATGGGGATGAAGGCAGCTTAAGAGCTTCTATAGACTATGAAAGAATAATTCTATCACTGCCAAAGCATGTAACACCTGCTCACACAGGAGTTCTGACATCAAGAAGAAATCTTCGGCAAGGTCATGAAAAAGCTTCACAGTAGGGGAGCTGAGATATGATGATTAAAAAAATCACGGTAAAAGCACATTAAATAGAAAATCACAGTAAAAATGTTCTATCATGATGAAAGTTAAGTAGAAAATAGGCTCATTAATCTTCCTCAGATGAAGAAAGAAACAACCTAGCTGACGCCAAACACCATATTAGAATAAACCTTCTTTAATTAGTTAATGGAAGCCAATTTAAAATGTGTTTGTTGGTCCATCCCTTATTTACTAATATTTATAGACTTGTGCCTGCGAGCTGATTTCTTATGATGGTAATGCCTGGTATCAGTACATACAGTGGAAGGAAAAGACCAGCCATTCCCATCAGCTGTAGTAGCCAGTGGGGGTACCTCTGTTGTTAGGATGAAGTCCTTTTCTAATGCTCTTTGGAGACACTCTGCTGGAAATGGAGCAGATAGATTTGAATCAGTTGGTTCAGAAAGGGGTAGAGGGAAGCAGGTCTAAACTTCCCACATTCCAGAAAAATCTTCTGACCCATGAACTGTGATATATATGGGGAGTGTAAAAACAAAGGGATGTACAAAATAGGAGCACCTATGTGTATGCCTGCTTTCCTCTGTGTTTCAAAGCAATTGGAAGTAGGTGGCCCCTGCTCAGCGTACTGATGCTGAAGATCCCATGTTGGGGTAGCTAATTCTTACTTGCTTTTTCAGACATCAAAATCCTGTACACAGGTTCGAGGTACCGGGTCAGAGCCCATGAAATCCCCCCACTCCTCAGTGCCATGCGCTCTTTTGGTTCTCGCCCTAGTCCTCTGGAAGTTTAAACATCCTCATTGCAAAACTCTTCCATCTGTTTCAAATTACACAGGAAGATGACCATTTCATTAAATGCTTCAGCAAGATTTATAGAGAGCCCAAATGCACTTTGTGACTGATACTGGACACTAATTCCTCTAGGTTTTGTTTTTAGAAAAGTTTACACTGTTATTACTTCTCTGGTCAAAGGTTACGCTTCCTGCTCTCCATCAATGCAACCAGCATGTAAGTGTTTTCAGATATTAGTCAGATCACCTCTTTGCAAGAACCGTACTAGTGATAATCTGCCTGTAACAGTTAGCAAAACTACAGCTGTGTCAAGATGTGTCCAAGTCTCCCTAGTACTCAGGACTAATGATCCACTTAAGTAGTCTAAGAAACTGTGGGAGTCTTTTTAATGTACTTATGTCTACTCACACAGTTACCATCATTAACCATCACACAGGTAGCCTGTATCACGGGTTTTAGAAAATTGTGTGGCAAGAGCCACCATTAATAAAACCTACAAAATAAGCAGAAATGTATGTTTGTCCCAGAAGTGTCCATATGGTGTGGCACTGAATCCTTTCTGGCAGGGGGATACGACCATAAGTCTGCAGGAACATGTGAATGCTCAATATTTAATATATTTTAAAACGGCCACACAATCACTTGTCTTTTCTACTTGTTCCAGTTCTTTTATTATTAGATGTTCAGCTGTATGAGTTCATTGCAACTGAAACCCAATGTGTTGAAATACCAGAGGGAAGATACCCTGGAGCTGAGCTACAATTCTTAGACATCTATGTCATCCCAGTTCATGTGTCTGGGGTGGCTTGAATAACATCCACCCTGAAAAACACTTGTGTTAGCTGAGTAACACTCTCACTGTACCTCAACTTGGACTACCGGAAAAAAACAACATCTTTCTGTAGTACCTTCTCTTTTGGTTCCCTGTCCAAGCTGGGGCAGCACACTTTGTGCTGAGTTGTGAAAAATACTTCCTTCTCCTCTCTACACACATTCTTGTGAAGGTAAATAAGTCCCTTTGAGTAAATAAGTCACAGCAAAACGTACCTTTATGCAGAGGTGGTGGTAGTTCCCCCTTTCAATGAACTTTTTTTAGGGTAACTAAACAAACCTTTCCAGGCCCATCTGCTCCACTGGCCACCTCACATACTTCTTCCCTGTTTCCATCTTTGTTTCTTTAGATAAACCCTCCAATCTTCTGTGCTTCCCCTGGGGCAAACTTTGAAGGTCAACTAATTTAGCAGAGTGAAGTTTAATTTGCTGAGGGAGGGGATTATTAATTTTGTTCTGGTTCCTTTTGTTGATTTTCCAGGTTTCCTATATACAAATCACAGATGCATATGCAAAAGGCCAGGGAATATTAGTTTGAAGTATCTGAAACGTATATGTTGAAATGTAAATGCTGAAATGTAACACTCGGTTTGGGGGATTTTTTGCTCTTTTTGAATGCTGTGTGTGTCTGCTAGTGTCAGTTTCCTGATCCCAGACACCATTGCTGGGGTGAGCAGATCACGATCATCAGCATTAATGGTCATTCCTGATAAATCAGACAGCAGTTTTTAAAAAAAGAGGAAGTTATAAAAAATTAACTCCAAAAAGCATTATATTTTATGGAAAATATTTAGGGGGATTTAGTGTGGTGAACTTCAGTCCTGACAGGACTTCAGCTGACAAGCAGCCAGAAAAGACTTGCAGTACCTTATAAAGTTACATTTGCTTGATATAATCATTATACTTCCAAATGTGTGATGCTTATCAAAGTTATAGACAAAAGAGTATGCCAAAGAGCAGTCTCAGCTTTGTCTCACGTGTGCCTATGGGCTCATTGTAGCAGAGCTCATTGCTAGAGCAGGGCCTCAAATGGGTTACAATGTGTTTGGTTTAGAAAGCAGGGCTGATGTGTGGAGATAAATTGCAACCCAGTGTGTTGTGTAAGTTTTGTATTTTGCCTGATCTCCAGGACTGTGAGACTGTTTTCCCCGATTAGCTCTTCAAAGCAGAGACAGTCTTTGCAGTTACTCACTTGGGGCTTTATATTGCATGCCCCCTTGTTACTAGTATTTATTACAAAACAGGCAGTATATGACAAATTAGCTGCTTGATTATCCTTTACTATGTCCCCATAGGAAGTAATATGGAGCTCTGTGCAGGCTGCGAGGAGGAGCGGTGTGAAGGGTGACAGCACTGACTGACCATCATGAGCCCTGTGTGATTTTAGGAGCAGCAGTAAGTCACTATCCAGTGCGTGGCTGCTGTGGAGTAAGTCAGGTGATTTTGAGTTTTTCTAGTAGTGATGCTGCCAGTTTAACACACTTATGACGCCTACCCAGTAGCAAATTCCTCCTCTGAACCCAAGCCAGGCATCTCACCTATACCACTCATATTTGTTATTTCCCTCCAGTTTTTGTCTTATGGCAGCTTCTTCTGGTCCAGAGGCAACCAGCAGAGACCTGGACAGTACCTTGACCTCAGGGCAGCAGTGACAGAAAACAGACTGTAGATTTGTCCTTCAGCCACTGCCGCCTCTCTGATTATGATAACCCCTGAGGATCCTAGGACCTTAACCACAGGAGAGCTGGAGGTGCAGTATCACCCTTCACGGCAGTTCATGGCAGAGTATCACAGATGCTGTCTCTGCCATGAATTTGGCCGGTACCTACAGAAAAATACTTGATGCTGGTGATGTTAACTTGTAAAAGCACAGTGGCAATATTAAAGGTTTAGTGTTAATGATTTATAAGCACGCCTTACAGACAAATAAGAATTTAATTTAAAGACTCATTACAATTTTTTTGTGACTAAAATCAATGAAAATGCTGTACTGGTTGAAGGGAAGATACGACATTGTTTTGTTTCATCAAGATGAGAAAGGATGGGAAACCTGTAAAGAATAACAGCTGAAAGAAGAGCCAACAAGTCTGTTTTCAAGGAGAGGTAGGACTTCCTGACATACAAGTTCAGATGTGAACTTGTGTGCATATGATACTGAAGCATTCAAAAAAGAAAACCTTGAGTAAGGGAAGAAATAGAATACAATATAGCTGGACCTGATTCCAGCTCAGGAATTCCATAGGAAGAAGACAACAAATGTTCTGTTGCAAGAGGAATATTTGGGGCTTACCACAAATACTAAATGACATCAGTGTTTTCAGTGCTGTGTTGACAGAAGTGCCAGTTGCTCTGAGTTGTATTTGCACGCCTCATGCTCATCATAGTTTATCACTACACAGATGTTTTGCACACAAAAAATAGGAATTTCTTAAGAGTCATGTTTTTTAAGTATGTTTTCAGAATCACGGACTTGCAATAAAACAGAAATAGTTTTGAAGTGAAAGTGAAGATGGCTAAGAATTTTTTGACCTAATACTCATCTACTTGAGTCATATTTAATTCTGCCTTAATTTTGATGTAGCAAAAAAGGTCAAGAAATTTTATGGGCTGAGTTTTACAGTTAGCAGATTTGGCAGCACAGAAATACAGCGAACTGTAGCAATTCACTATTCAGAGACCCTTTTCTGCCAATCATGTATCCAGTGAAATAGAATCATAGAATCATAGAATAGTTAGGGTTGGAAAGGACCTTAAGATCATCTAGTTCCAACCCCCCTGCCAGGGGCAGGAACACCTCCCACTAAACCATGCCACCCAAAGCTATGTCCAACCCAGCCTTGAACACCGCCAGCGACGGAGCATTCACAACTTCCCTGGGTAACCCATTCCAGTGCCTCACCACCCTTACAGTACAGAATTTCTTCTTTTGAGATCACCATGCTTTATGGCAACTTAGGTGACTTTTATCACTGATGGTTTCATAAAGTTGACCACATCAGCTTGTAAGCAAGCATTAAGATGAAGTTCGTTTGTTTGTTGGGTTTTCCGTGATTTCTCTCGTATTGTCTTTACCACAGTATCCAAGAACCACACAAAAGTGCGTCAAACAAATAACTAACATTTCACATGTGGGTTTCGTTCTTTCTTCAGTCCTCTCCTTGGGGAGAAAATTGCGTGCACAATGGAACATTTTGCTTTGGCAGAGTCTCATTGTTTAGTTGTTGCCTTTTATAAAAAGTGTGTGGCATGTGTTTATTTGCAAATTGAAGAGTTATGTTTTGTACTTAGAGCAGAAGTTAGTAATATTTGTGCTGATGCTTGCTACTACAAAAGCTCATTATTGGCTGACTCTTGAAGTTTTGGGTTTTTGAAACTGCAACTGCCAACTTAAAAACAGCCTGGTGTCTGAAACTTCACTAGCTATCCTCTAGGAGTCAGGATAGGCAATAGAGGACTGGTTTGGTATGTTTATAATAGCACAACCTTGGGTTGCTACAAATCTTTCCTTGCCATCCTTTCTGACAAATACGAAAGTATTGTGGGATCTTCCTTTAGTTCTTCATGTTGTATCTGCTTGGTATGTCAGGCTTATATTCCACGTTCTGCAACCACCTTGTAAGCTTTTTTTGAGGAAATGTATTGATTTTAAAATTGCTCTCTTGACTTCTTCATCATTGTCCATTTTTATTTAATTGATTTTCTTTCTACATAAGCTTCTGGAGGCTCTGTGAAGAAACAGGGGAAAAAAAAGCAAACAAGAGCCAACAGCTCATTTCTTGTATATGGTTAAAGATACCATGGCATTTCTCAATGATAAGCTGATAGTGCTAATTTTCTAGTCAAATTTTGTTTGGTTGGTAATGTTTTTATCCCCTGTCTCTAAGCTATGACTAGGTCTGTGGCATCAGTATTCTCTTGTGTTGTGTCCTTATGCCATATTGTATAATGCAAAACATTTTATTGCTGTCCTTTTAGAGATTGTTTATACCAGGCAGCGCGGCTAACATGCACATGTTTGTGTGTATAGCACCCACACACATTCTCACTCATACATAGTCAGTAGTCAGTAATAAAAGCATTTTGCTGCTAAATAAATTGAAAATAGTATTAATGCAATAAATGTCCAAGCAGGATTGATTCTGTGTATTTTATAGCATCTGCTAGTGCTCTCTGTTTTCAAGCTACTAATATGTTCAAGTCTGCATAATATTGTTATTTCCAGATGCAATGCTGGAGAGTGCCAATATTGGCTTGTTTTATTTAGTATAGCATTTAGGCAGAGATTAACCACTCAGTGTGTGAACAATATCTCGTAGTCTGTGTTTCCAATGCGTTAATTATTTTCAGTCACTGGTATCTATTTTCTATCAGCTGCAGGAAAGGTCTATCTTTTCTTCCTCAAATTTAGTAAAAACTACTGAAGCTCAACTTTAAAGGTCAAATGTGTTACAAGGACAGTGATGACTTTAAAATTACAAAAACCTACTAAACTAATTCTGTAGTAGGAGAAACACCTTCTTGCCCCCCTCTTTGATTTCTATTACATTAAAGCAGCATAACATGCCATTATTCTGTATTTACTCTTTCTATCTAGTTCATTTGCAAACATAAGGCACAAGAAAGCAGTGATTAGCATATATAGGTATGGTAAGACATGTTACCAGTTAATGTAATGAAGCAGCGTAATTCATTCTTTGCTGTCTACATTATGTAGAGAAAAGCAAATGTGCATTAATCATGCAGAAAGCAGGAAATTGAGATGTATGGAAGGGAAGAGTGATACAATACATGAGCCCAGCCCCCACAGAGCTGGCAACAGGTCCATTTTTAAAAAACATCTATTTTGACAGACATGTCATTTGACAGGCAGGGCTGACCAGGACGGGTGTAAGGAAGTAGCTGCTTATTAGCAAGAAAAAGGAGGGAACAAAGTGCTATTACATCTAACACAAAGTAATACTGACCCAGTTAGCATCTACTAATGTGAAGGTGCTGGCTGACAGGTGTCAGAGAGCAGCCATCCACGGGGAGTCGTCACCAAGCACCGATGTTTCTGGTGAGCGTACACCCTGCAAGTTGCTATCAAGGCTGGTGCTGCTCAACATAGTTTGATCCCAGCTTCCACACAGCCCTGCTCTGCATGATTCCCACATGGAGAGATGGAGATAGGGAAAGGCGCAGGGGATCACCTGGCTTTTGAGAGAAGTGTGGGTCCCAGGTTAGTAGCCTGCTTATTGTCTCAGGAGAAGTCGTCTTCAGTTTGTCGTAGGGCAGAAGCAAAGATCAGCCTGCAGGATGCTGCCTGTGCAAAGAGCAAGGGAGTGGGCTTGACATCCTGCTGGGGCCAGAGCAGCTACAGGGCAAAACTCATGCTGACAGTAGAGAAGCGCAGAGAGCTCCTGGCTCCTCCACTCGTTGTGTGTGATGTGTACCCATGCTGCTCCAAGGCTCACAGAGGAAGATAAGCTCATTTGAAACCTGCTGTGCCAAGCGGGCAGCACTTGTGCATTTCCCCCTAAAACTCTTGACTCCTGAAGTGCAGGACCACTCACAGTGCCAAGGCAAGCAAGACAAAAACCCAGAGTCTGCTCAGCTTGTCACCCTCCAAGCTCTATCTTGATATCCTTTTGTCACCCTTTCCTCAAGGCACAGCAATATAGCAAGGCAAAAGAGGCAGTATCCAGAGCACCACTTCCCTGCTGCACTCCAGGCTCCCCCAGGAAGGGGTGGCACATCCCAGAGAGCATTAGTGCTGCTTTGACAGGCCTGAACTCTCAGTTCCTGAGATCTTCTGCAGGGCTGCAGTCCCTTCACCGCACACTGCTTTGCAGTAGGAAAACAGGAGCTGAATGGGAGCTGGTCCCCACCCTTGTATAACTTCATTTTAACCCCTCTTGTCATGCCAGTGGTGGAGGTGGAATACAGTAGTGAAAATCATGACCTTTGCAATCACAGCACTGGTCTGGGGGCTTTGTTATTCTGCACTGCACAAGGTAGATATTGCTGAAGTGACCCATCATATGCTTCTGCTTGATTAAATTTCAATTCACAAAAATGCTGTATATGGCATTTCTATATACTTTTATATACATATATACATTTATAGATACTTTTAATTGAATAAGGTCATAAAAATGATGATTACACATAAAATTAAAGTGACAGAAAAGGCAACTCCAGCTGATGCTCACCAGCCAAGCACGCTCAGTGTTGCTTTTTGGCTGCTTCCTATTTTTCCACTAGTTGTTACTTAAAGAAAGTTGAAATAATTTTTCTTTATTGAGTCCCATAAAAAATGGTCACTGTTTATTTCATTGCTGGTTTATTTCCTTTTCTTCTCTCAGCTCTGTTTTTTTATACCGGTCTTGATGTTAGATTTAGTTTGTGGGAATTTATTTTTCTATTTCCCCAAATTCCAAAGTGTTTTATTCTGGAAAGAAAACAGAGAGAGCCTTCCAAGGTAAAAGATATTTATCTTGCCTAGGTAGTCTCATACTCAGGCAAATAATATGTGATAAAAATATATCCATTATGCTCATGAAAACATAGGCATAAGCATTGGGTAACTCTGATCCAGCTTTCTTTGATTTTGATTGTTCTGCTCTCCTTTCTGTTTTCCCCTTCTCCCCACTGGTTCTCTCACACCAGGACAAAATCTGCAGGTCTGTACTGTTCTGCTATAGAAAAGCTTCTCTTTTAAGAGCCCTGGATGATATTTCCAGGTGCTTTTTTGCCACATCATTTTGTCTCCAGCTGCCAGAAGGAACATGAAATGCGTCATAGTCACTGCTCAAACTGATAACATGTGAGAGGTCCAGAAGAAATTGTTTATAAAAGTTCTGACACAGCGCCTTGTAATGCTGCTCTGTGTCATGTTCCATAGCTTTATGTCCTAATCTGACATTATGAAATTACATAATTCATTCAGTCTTTAAACAAGTATTCCTTTGAAATGTTTGACAGAGTTATAGCACTTCAGATGTTATTTCTTATTATGGACAGATAGGTCAAATCTGCAAACAATTTAATGGCCATACGTTGCTACCCTTGTCAAATCAATCCTCCTAGTAAATGTGCTATCAGCAGTAGGAACATTCAGAAGCTTAATCCTTCAAGGTGCTAAGCATACCTGTCCTCTCAACTCCTAGTGGAGCTGAAGGCTCTCAGCACCTTGCTGGAGAAGGGCTCTAATCAGCCGGCTTTCATTGTAACTGCGAATTGTTGGACTTCCTGCACATATATGGGGATTCAAACTGCCCTTCAGATTTACAGTCTTTCAATCTCAGATTGAAACCTGAGAAGAAGCTATGCAACCGTGGACTGAAATGGCTCCACATGCCTCTTGGCTCCAGTATGTGCTGAGGATTTCTTTTTCTCTTTCTCTCAGCTGAGAATGCTGCTCTCAGTTCTGCTGAGCTTCAGAGAAATGTGGTGCTCTCATTAACACTTTAACCCTGATCCCAAATAAATTACCTCATGCCACCACTGAGCTCAGCAGCAGGCAAATTGAAACAATTTGAGGTGTCAAAAGGGGACCAAACTTGACCCCTGTATCCTAGAAAGGAAGTGTTTCCTTGTTTAAAGAGTTGGAGGAGAGAAGAGTGCCTGAATGCACACAACCTCATGGAACAAGCATTGATATGATTAATCCTCAAACAGGTTGTCCAAAGAAGGCTTGACAGATCTGCTAGCTTCCTTTGTTGGAGCACTGACCTTGTGCATGTGTACATTAGCTAAAGTGCTACCCGTTCCCGGAGACCATCAGTCTCTCATTTTGTCT
Organism: Ara ararauna; assembly: GCA_028858755.1. Lineage (NCBI taxonomy): Eukaryota > Metazoa > Chordata > Aves > Psittaciformes > Psittacidae > Ara > Ara ararauna. The sequence continues at coordinate 24,118,930 of CM054381.1, forward strand.
GGCTTGCTGTGCAACTCTAGGGGACTTCCTCTCTGACTCATTCAGATAGACAAAATTCCTAATGAAGGAAAGAAAGAGCACCAAGGGCCAGATGCTGGACCTGTAAGATTTCCAGGGCACTTCTGGTTTTGTGAAGGTACCATGGAAAGAGCATCTTCCATTTCAGGGAACTGTAAAGACTGCCTCCATGAAGACTTACCACGATATCTATCTTCTGATGTGATGTGAAACTCATAAGACTCCTTCATCCACTCTCTGCACAGTGCCCGGGCCAGGAAAGCACTCCAAGGGAACAGCCAGCACAAACAGCCGCAGATTTCACCAGACTCAGCACACGTGTCCTGGCCCCATCTCCCCACTGCTTAACCGACACCCTTTGGACATGTTTCTCTGTGAAACATTTCAGATATGCAACGCTGAGCTGAGAGAGAAGGAGACAGGGTCATGACCAAGAATTAGAGGGAATGCATGTGCCTGGGAGGCTATGGGTGGTGCAGTATATTCCCTCAAGCCGCGTGCAGGTGCACTGAATAAATCAGCCCCAGATTGCTTTAAAGTATGCATGAACTTTTTTGTAGCCAAGGGAGCATGTAGTGAGGACGTCTGGGAGTGAAAGGAGGGTGAGCACCAGCTCTGTATCATTACGAAAGTTAACAGTCTAAATCAGGGAGTATACGGTGATTGTAGCGAGTCTCACATGGTCTTGGGGCCCTATCTGAAAGAGGAAGATGATCAAAATGCAGCTCTGGAATTGGACATTGTTCTTAAGCCAGAGTTAATAGGAATAAGACCTCTGAATACACTGACTGCAGTGGTGATTTGTTTCAGACTCTCCAGAGCCCAGCTGTGAAGAGCCCTGGAGCCACAACATATAAAAAATGTTTTAAAAGACTTTTAAATTGGTGCAGAGAAAATACATTCCATGTCCTAATGCTAACAGTTTAAACATGTAATATTCTTTTCCAGAAGCCACTAAAATAGATGCTGTAAATAAACAGCCTTAAATATTTCTTCGCTTTAACATAGTGTCCCCACTTGCTAGGAAGGCATTTGTGTTCATGGAAAAGCCAAATCAATATGCCCTTACTCCAATATAAATATTTGAATATTCTAATATGAAAGTTCATTTTATAATAACAGATCACTGGTTAAGTAGCATTTAGCTGTACTATTGCGCTAGTGTTACATAGTGATGTCAAATCAGATTTCATAGTTTAACAAGAATGAATCAGCACTAAGTGAATAATGGAGAAATACCTTTTGTAGCATGTTACATTTATGTAATTCCTCCCTATTTGCCTCTTTCTTCTAAAGTGTTGTTCATTGTGTTTTCTTCTTGCTATTCCAGTTCATTACAGCAGTATGAGCTCCTCACATACTGACTGAGTCTGTGTACAAGCATGCACTTACACACATACTATCCCTCCTTAAGCTGATCTGAATAACTCTGACTCATGAATAAATATCTTGGTAAGACTATAAAAATAGAGGAAGTTTATTATTAAATATTTCTTAATTTGTTAAATAATTATGGATTCTTTTAGATTTTCATAAGAAGGGACATTTCAGAGATGAGTGTAGTGAATGTGGAGCATTTTTATACTGTTTCTAACACACAGTAAGATATATCATCTTATTTCTGCTTTTCTCATATAGGTGTTGGCATGGTTAAAATCACTCACATTTTTAATTATGAGGCTGTGGTTTGCATTGTTTATTGTTCTCTAAAATCTTAATCAGAACAGCTGAGATTTGCTATGGCTCAAAATGATTTCCTTAATCAAATAAAAATGTTTAAACATTTCTGATAACAAGTTGAGAGAAAAACTGGTTGGTTTGTTCCTGTTAAAAAAATAAATGAAACAGGTGTTGAAAAGCTTTTCCATGCATTGTCCCAGGAGAGTTGGCTGGGTTCTTGTTCTGCTACTCCGTCTGCTCCTATTCTTGTGAGAAAATCTACCACACCCAACAGAGCCTTTAAAATCAGGGTAAAAAAACCCTCTGCAGTAAACCAGGGAAGAAATTCAGTTTGCATCAGCTTAGAGATTCAGTCGTGTTTAGTGATGCAGTCTCTTCAGATGCCATTCCACTAGTCACTCACGGTGCCTGACAAAAGCATCACCTCCAGGACACAAGTAAGGGTCTCCTGCACAGTGACCCAGACCCTGTGGTGCTGCTGTGTTTTATACCAGCTATAAATTATTTAGAAAAGTGCCTCTTTCAATAGAGGAATTTTTTTGTTAAAATAATTTTGGAATTTTTAAACTTCATTCTCAAAACTGAGGAACATGATATCATACTGCTTATGGTTTACTCCTGTATAAACAGCACTCGTAATTGTGTATACGTATCATTATCTCTGGGCACAGTGCTACAGTGTGTCCTTAATTTCAAGTGTGTAAGTAACTTGCATGGAAGTTAAAGGGAACTTTTAAAAGGTAACTTTGAATGTTTTGCCAAATATTAATATATATCCAAGGAGTACTTCAGGCAAGTTTGCTTGCGTTTCCTTAAATAGAAACAAAGCAATTACTTTCTAGTTATATACACAGGTTCCATTCCTGCAATTGCAATGACCCATGACAGCAAGATGTGTCCCATGGGCTTGAGAAAATGTTTGATAGTTGAGATTCTCTGCACATTACACAGTTGGACAGATTATCTAATGGCTTTGGCCATACAGATCACTGAGTCCTAAACCTGTGATTACTGTAAATGAGAAATAATTTAGTAAGTAAATGTTTTTCCACTCACAAATAACCAGAAATACCACTTCACAGATATATTTAATAGAACTGAGCTACGTGATTAAACTTTATCTTTCCTGTTTCTTTGTATGATCTATTGGTTTAAATATTTAGATGACTACTAACAGTTTAATATAGGTCATCTTGATCCCACAGAAATATGGTATGATAGAGTTCTTCAGTGTATGTGTCTGTATCAGCTTTCACATACCCATTTACAAAGGCTGAATTCTTGAAAACAAGATCTAAATGAGGGGCTTCTTTTGTTGGCTAAATAGCCGTGCTTCTTCCTGGGGAAGTGTAGAAGTGCACGTATACCCTATGGAGAATTTCTGAAGAGATGTGTAACCAAAACACTTGCCTTCTGAAGTTCCGAACAGCTGAAGGAAAGGACAAACGGAGCTATAAGGTCAGAGCTGCTGTCAGATGGCTACCACTGTGATGCCTAGTCATAGAATCATAGAATCATAGAAGAGTTAGGGTTGGAAAGGACCTTAAGATCATCTAGTTGCAACCCCCCTGCCAGGGGCAGGGACAACTCCCACTAAACCATGCCACACAAGGCTATGTCCAATCCAGCCTTGAACACTGCCAGTGATGGAGCATTCACAGCTTCTCTGGGCAACCCATTCCAGTGCCTCACCACCCTTACAGGAAAGAATTTCTTCCTCATATCCAATCTAAACTTCCCCTGTTTGAGTTTGAACCCGTTACCCCTTGTCCTATCACACAGTCCCTAATGAAGAGTCCCTCCCCAGCATCCCTATAGGCCCCCTTCAGATACTGGAAAGCTGCTATGAGGTCTCCATGCAGCCTTCTCTTCTCCAGGCTGAACAGCCCCAACTTTCTCATCCTATCTTCATATGGGAGGTGCTCCAGTCCCCTGATCATCCTCGTGGCCCTCCTCTGGACTTGTTCCAACAGTTCCATGTCCTTTTTATGTTGAGGACACCAGAACTGCATACAATACTCCAAGTGAGGTCTCCCAAGAGCAGAGTAGAGGGGCAGGATCACCTCCCTCGACCTGCTGGTCACGTTCCTCTTGATGCAGCCCAGGATACAGTAGGCTTTCTGGGCTGCGAGCGCACACTGCCGGCTCATGTTCATTTTTCCATCAACCAACACCCCCAAGTCCTTCTCTGCAGGGCTGCTCTGAATCTCTTCTCTGCCCAACCTGTAGCTGTGCCTGGGATTGCTCCAACCCAGGTGTAGGACCTTGCACTTGACATGGTTAAACTTCATCAGGTTGGCATCAGCCCACCTCACAAGCATGTCAAGGTCCCTCTGGATGGCATTCCTTCCCTCCAATGTATCAACCGAACCACACAGCTTGGTGTCATTGGCAAACTTGCTGACGGCACACTCAATTCCACTGTCCATGTCACCGACAAAGATGTTGAACATGACCGGTCCCAACACCCATCCCTGAGGGACATCACTCGTTACTGGTCTCCAGCTGGACACTGAGCCATTGAGCACAACTCTTTGCGTGCGGCCATCCAGCCAGTTCTTTATCCACCGAGTGGTCCACCTATCAAATTGATATCTCTCCAACTTAGAGACAAGGATGTCATGTTGAGACAGTGTTAAATGCTTTGCACAAGTCCAGGTAGATGACATCAACTGCTCTATCCCTGTCCATTAGTTCCGTAGCCCCATCATAGAAGGCCACCAGATTGGTCAGACAGGATTTCCCCTTAGTGAAGCCATGCTGGCTGTCACCAACCACCTTGTTGTTTTTCATGTGCCTTAGCATGCCATCCAGAAGAATCCACTCCAAGATTTTGCCAGGCGCAGAGGTGAGACTGACTGGTCTGTAGTTCCCTGGCTCATCCATTTTCCCCTTCTTGAAAATGGGGGTTATATTCCCCTTTTTCCAGTCATCGGGAACTTCACCTGACTGCCATGATTTTTCAAATATGATGGACAGTGGCTTAGCAACTTCATTTGCCAGCTCCTTCAGGACCCGCGGATGAATTTCATCAGGTCCCATGGACTTGTATACATTCAGGTTCCTAAGATGGTCTCGAACCAGATCCTCTCCTACAGTGGGCTTAGGGTCTTCATTCTCACAGTCCCTGCATCTGCCTTCCCGGACTTGGGTGGTATGGTCCAGCCTCCAGTCCTCAGATCAGGACTATGGCTGTCTCCAGACCAGGCCAACCATGGCTTTGTACAGTCAGGTTTCAAGACCTCCAAGTATGAAGATCTGATATCCTCCTGGCTGACCTGCTCAGGTGCTGCATCACCTCCAGGGGCCATGTAGCAGTGCTGGTATTCATCAATGTGCTCGACTAGAGCAGAAGGCCCAAGAAGGTCACTGCCAGGTGGTTTCATGGAAGTTTGTAATTTGTTTATATTCAAATTGTCTACTGGCTCCCAAAGAGAAGTGGCAGTCAGAAACCAGGATGAGACTCTTGTCATTTCTGATGCCTTAGTTTTAACTTTTCTGCAGCTTTCACTTACTAGAAGGGGTTTCACAAAAGCAGAAAATTTCACCACAGAAGCAAACCTAGATGCTGTATTTGGAGTGGAGTGAGATTCATGAGTCTCACTTGTATTAACAGGTCGCACTGAAGTACCTTCATGGCTTGATCCAGCATCTCTTGGAGAGAGATGATGCCAGCCATTTGATGCAGATTCTAGTCTGGAGTTAATTCCATTTAGCTAGAAGTCTGTTGTGATCCTGAAGAGCTCAGAAATGTAAGCATTACATTCAAATGCGATGTTGGAAGCAGGTTGTTGCTTGCAAGTTTGTTCCAGCCTGCAAGCCTGCTACAGCTTGTGTATTTAATTTTAGGTCTGGAAATTGCTTGTTTTGTAAGGTTACTGAAATGCTGACAGAAGCCAGATTTCTTGCACACACCAAGAATAACTTGACAGTGTTTTCTTAAGAATTAAGCCCTCCCAAAAAGAAAGTGGCCCCCAACACCAAGGGCTTGAAGAAGGTTTTCCCAACTGTCAAACACTTGCTGGACCGTTGTGCTGGGTTTGGCTGTGAGAGAGTTAATTTTCTTCGTAGCTTGTATGGGGCTGTGTTTTGGGTTTGCGCTGAAAACAGTGTTGATAATTCAGGGATGGTTTAGTTCTTGCTGAACAGTGCTTGCACAGCATCAAGGCCTTAAGCCTTTTCTGCTTCTCACCCCACCAGTGAGTAGGCTGGAGTACACGAGTTTGGAGGGGACACAGCTGGAATAACTGATCCCAACTGACCAGAGGGGTATTTCATACCGTATGATGTCATACTCAGCATATAAAGCGGAGGGGAGAAGAAGGAAGGGGAAACTTTCAGAGCAATGCCATTGTCTTCGCAAGTTACCGTTACATATGATGAAGCAATGCTTTCCTCGACATAGTGGTGAATGAATACCTTGTGTTGCTTTGCCTGTGCTCACAGCTTTTGCTTTACCTATTAAACTGTCTTCATCTCAACCCATGAGTTTTCTTACTTTTACTCTTCTGATTCTCTCCCCCATCCCACTGGGGTGGGGGGTGAGCAAGTGGCTGGGGCAGGCTTAGTTGCTCGCTGAGATTAAACCACACCAGCCATTGCTATCCGATAGCAATTACACCCCACCCCTTTCCTCACAGCAGCTCCAGATTAGCTACATTGACTTAATCAGTGATTTCTTTTTCCCAGCCTCAGAAACCCGGAGACACAAAGAAGACCAGCAGCCAAAGCTGCTTGGAGCTGTGGTTTATGCTGCTTTGCTTTGTCTCTACTGCCTGTGTTGTCAATAAAACAAAAAAAATCTGTTTTAAAAGTTAGAGCAGCATTGGTTTGACTAACAGCCTCCTCCTTGCAGAGTATTTGTATTTCAGCTTATTGAACATTCATTATGTATCAGACACTCAGCCTTGTAAAATTGATCCAGGAAATGCTCAACACATCAGCCTGGCTCCTGCCTTGCTTGGTAGTGTATTGAGGAGTGCATAGCTTTTGCTTCCACACTTAAGCAGATAGTGCATCAAGAGCCCTCTGAAGCAACCTACCAGCAAGGACACAATAATAGCTCTTTTCCTGACCATTAATTCAGACATCATGTAGTCAGTCAAATGAATCTGTGCTCCTTTGCAGCTCTTCTGGAGATTGCTGTCCTCTCAGCTCCAATAAGAGACCCTGCCTGTGTCTTCCTTTAATTAGGGCCAGTGATAACCCATGGAAGGGCTTATTTTGCCATGGCCATATATCATAGAATCATGGATTCACAGATTGGTTTGGATTGGAAGGGACCTTAAAGCTCATCTAGTTCCAACCCCCTGCCAAAGGCAGGCACACCTTCCACCAGACCAGGTTGCTCCATCCAACCTGGCCTTGAACTCTGCAGGGATGGGGCATCCACAGCTTCTCCGGCACTATTCCAGTGCCTCACCTCCCTCATATCACACAGCCATCACTGCCTGGCACCAAGAGATTGTTGTCTATAAACAGAACACCTTTGATATGAAGACAGCAAGCATGGGAACACCCATGAGAAAACGAAAATAGCTCTTGTAGCTGTCCTCTCTGAAGCTGTCCCACACAGCCTGGCTGGGGTTTCATGTGATTCCCCAGCTTTCATTCTGATCCCATGTCAGAGCTGAAAGCGGCACAACGGCTTTGCGAGAACCCTTTGAAAATGCCTGTGTAGGCAGTCTCATCTCAGCGCCAAATTTAACTGCTCCAGAGCAATGTGCACTTTAAGGAGAAACAGCTTTGGCAGTCCATCAGCTTTCCTCAGTTTGTTGCTGCTGCATAATTTATGTCACCACCATATTACAAAATGAATACTTGGCATTACAAAATTAAAATTGGAAATATTTCCTCTGCATTTTATGGTCTTTATTTGTGCTTTGTTTTCACACAATTGTCTTACTTTCGTCTCTAGAGAATTAATAGTATTATTATCCAGGGCAAACAAGCCTCAAATTAATCTGATTTAATGTTTAATTATTACTTATTATGTTTTTTTAAATTACATACCCGCATTGTAGAATGCTGTTTTACAAGCTAGATCAGAGAGATGAGCAGTAAGATGGTACACTGGGAATATGATGAGACCTCATCAGTGAGGTTTTCAGCAGTAGCACCAGCCATTGCATGTAGTGAGGTTTGGTTTAAATTGCCATTGCCCTGATCAAGGGAGCAGGCACAACACTTGGACAGGAAGCTGAAAAGCTAATAAAGATTTTAAAGCTGAGCTGAGAGCACCCGCCTGTATCATTTCATATTAAGCTCAGGTCTCCCAGCCTTCCTCTTTGGCAGTAGCTGTTTGTCTGCAAGGCTACTCTGAGAGACTGCTATGAAAAGGGATACAAAAGGAGCTGAAAGAAGATTATGGCACATGTGTTTAGTATCATCCATGTAAAGGCAATAGAGTCTTTCTTTGGTTGTTTTTGAGAGCTGGTAGGATTGGGTTTCCCCTTGAGCATGCCTGCTGTGCCCACAGAAATCCTCAACAATGCAGATGAAAATTTGGCCTCTCTGAAGTTCGCAGATAACTGCAGTTGGCATCACTGAGAGGGAGGGCGTGAGCCCCCAATTTTCTCCTAGTCCTTACTTTCTGCCTGCCCTAGGAGCGAGAGCATGAGTCTGGCTATGTCAAAAATCTCCTTGGCCACCCGCTGCCTGCCTCGCTCTGGGTTGGTGAATTTAGGAATGGATGTGCTGAGAAGCCCTGTGTCAGTGAGATGGAGCCAGGGTGGCACACAGCATTGTTGAGGTCTGCTTTGGACACTGAGGATGACCTGAAGATGCTCAGTGCAGCCCTGTGAGCAATCTCTTCCTAGGAGGACAGTGATAGTACACAAGCAAAATAGGGTTGTCTTCAAGGCATAGGGCTCTGCAGTAGGGGAGTGAACACATGAGATCTTTTCCAGGCTTCCTAATTTGTTCATGCAGTGAAACCCTGCTGCTCAGCACTGTGTAGGCTTCAAACTCAATAACAGGGCAACACCATTCCGTTGAAGAGGGACTTGCAGGAGCTGGGGTAGTGCTGTCCTCAGCAGGGTTAATTTGTCTGCATTATTCCAGAGTGGGAAGGGAGCTGGAGCTGCATCCTCAGGTCTGTCAGGGTTAGAAATACTCAATTTCTACCCCCTTTTCTCTGAAGAAAGAATTGCTGTTGTATTTTTCCTCTTTTTTCAACTTGAAGAGTGATGGTAATAGTGGAGCTAAGGGTTGACTAAACACTGAATGTAAATTGTTTAATTTAAAATAGGGCTTAAAACCTCCCAGCAAGTTCCAGACAAATTGTTCCTAAAAAAGTCCTTGTTAAACACTGCTTATTGTTGTCCATATTTGAAATTTAGTTTACATAAAGATTTGGGGGTAGTGCTAAATGATTACATGGTAGGATAATCTGTTCTTCTTATATATGTTTATAATCACTTAAAAACATCTATCCATGGAGTAGTTCAGGAACAACTGTTCTTCAGCAGCTATTTTGGGTCAACTCAATGCATAGTCTATTAGAGGTATTACTTCTGCTGCAGAGTAATGAATCATATTTGCAGTCAGGAAGCCACTTGTGTAATTGTCACTAAATATAATGAATACAGGGCTATTAAAAGGATTTCAGGATTGTCTGATGTTCTGGAAGACACTGTTTCTCTGGAGAGGGAGGGTAGTAGCCCCTTATTCCAGCTGCTTTCAGTGGTTTAATGCAGAAGAAAAGGAGCAATCAGGATTTGGGTAATGGGATACTGTTGCACTTTTTCAATTTCTATATAAAGTGAACAGGGAGGTTCTTAAATTGGATAACTGACTTGTAAGCTGGGTATAAAGGCATACCAGAATTCCTCTGCATATTGAAGCCTAGCTTACCAGTTTTAAAACTATTCCCTTTGATTATTTATTCTGTTAACACAGGACTAAACCACATATTGCAAATCAAAACAGAAGCTCTGAAAATACTCTGATTGTTGCAGACAAATTCCCTGGTGCTTCATTTGACAAAAAGATGGATTAGAACAAACTCCAGAGTGTTATTATTACCACCTACATGAAAGATTGTTTCTTTTATTTGTATTAATTACTGATTAGTGCCTCCTGCATCTTCAGCTCTTTCAGATGTTTTGAATGAGATGTATTGCTTTCCATAGTTTCTTATCTAAAGGGAACCCTGACAGAAAACTGGTATCTCAGCCACCGTGCACAAAGCAGTTACTGATGTGCTCAGATGCTGTACTTCAGGGAAGACCCTGGGTGAGATTCTTGGAGAGGTAAAAATAAGTTCACCGATAGCACTGCACACAGCTGATTTTCCACCTGACAATCATGTTGTGAGTAAATATACTAATTTGTCTTAAATAGGAGTGCAGAAGATGAAAGGAGCTGAGTGTGTGGAGCTCCTTGGTTGTGGGGCTGTTGGGGAGCAGGTCAGAGCTTTCAGTGGTCCAAGCTGTCAGAGGAGAGCAGGGCAGACCCTCACTGACATTACTGCCTTTGGTAATGGGCAGGGGCTTTTATTTATAGGGAAAGAAACGCAACAGAGAGGCTACTACCCCAGTGAATTTGCACACTAACTGGGACAGAGAGGGTATGGGAGATGTCCTAGCCAAAGGCTTCATAGGCAGTGTGGCTCCCTGCTGCCCAAGCATTATGGGTTAAACAGCCCTTGGGCTTCCACAGCTGCTAAGGCTCAGTCGTTAGAGCCTGACCCTTGAAATTATCTCAGCTGAGAGGGCCCTTCTCATACAAATCCTCTTGGTCTGACCATTCAGGATGAGCTGAGACCTTTTATCTGCCTGGGAAAAGGCGCTAGAATAACGAGTAGTTACACAGGTAGGTTGAAGAGGTTGTGTTTAAGAACTTTAAAGTGTTATTGAGCTTGATCTCAAAATGGAGTTAGGTGTGCACTTCAGCGTCCTATCTGAGAATAAAAAATAAAGGCTTTCTGAGGTTCAGCAGTCTGGCTTTCATACCTTCTGTGCATTAAAAAATGAGCACAACATCTTCTATGCAAGGAAGCGAGACAGTTATTTAAGGTCTCAATTAACATGAGACCAATGTTTTGTCAGGTGATGGCATGAAATTCAGTGGTGAGCATTTCATGGCCCGGGTTTTGTTAGAAAGGGTTGTTTTAAAATAGCCTGTTGTACGTCATCAGCTGATCTGTCATTTTCCATAATTCATGAGCACTGGGGCAAGATTAGACAATGGAGTCTTGGGTGAGAATTCATTAATTTCCTCCATGGTTTTAGAAATGTCAGAGGTGTAAAGCTGAGAATAATAAAAGTCAAACTCCTTAGATATATCTACTGTGCTAGGAAGAATATTACTCTGAGCATCACTGATAGTATACAGTGTCTTAGTGTGTATGTGTCCTTAATTGGTATGCAAGGAGTTTATCTGCTTTACTGCCTGCACTTATCAGAAAAGATATAAAATGGGATGGTGATAATGGCTGCCTTCAAAGAAAAAGATATGTTCTTTCAAGGGTGTAAGTGCAATAAATCTTTCTAGTTTAAGGGCTCACTGCGAGCAGAAAGATTCTGTTCTGCTGACAACTGAATGTGGAGAACTTTCCCAGGGGAAAACAAATAATGTTTCTCTATTCAAAAGATAGTTAAAAGTCTCTGAAAAGTGATTCTCCAGAATGTATACTTCAGTATTTCCTACTGATTCCTTTACCAATCAAGCACACCTGCAGACTAACACATTTCTCAAACAGTTTATGTAAGGTATCTGGCACTGATACACATACAATATACTTGTGAATGACTCCCACAGTAACCTGCGATTCAAATTTTAAAAAAAGACTAAAAATAGGCAGTTTAGGCCTTTTTTGAGCTATAACACAGGAATTAATTTGCCTGGAATAAAAGAGACAATGCTGAGTTCATTGCTATTCCAGAACCATTCTGCGTGTCTATGGGACAGCAGGGTTAATACTACAGGCACCTATTGGGTCTTGAAGGGGTCTTTTGTGAGCTGAAAAGAAATCTGTATATTTACTTTAGAAAAACCCACATTATTCATAAGAATCAAATGTTGCGATGACTGTTATGGAGAAACAAAACAGACAAGGGTGTTTTAAATTAATCTGTCAGTATGGTGCTTTCCAGTGCTCGCTTTGTTCATGCAGCCAGCAACTGATGTTAGCATGAATTTAAATAATTCCTCTTGCCTTGAATAATGACCACGAAAGTTGAGTAATGGTATCTAGGAAATATTCTAACTTTTGAGGAGCTGCTTCTTATCTAGGACTGTTTGCATGCTCCTCATCTCCCCTCACCCCTAATTGCAGGGAGGTGCTCCACACGGCATATGACTAAACATAGTACGATTTGATTTGTGTTGCAGTGTTCTCCAAAGAACAAATCTGTAAAATTACAACATGTGAAAGCTTAACACAATGATATAAAATGGCAGTGGCACGGTTCATATCTTAAACTGACAGACTGATAGTGATTATTGCAAGGACAATGCCCTGCATATGTCAAACGATTTGCAAATAATTTATGTCACCTTATCCTCCATTATTGTTTTTGTGGAGGACATAAACTGTGTCACTAATATTAAACTGTCGGCAAAAAAAGCCTACCTCAGCTTTTTCCTAGCTGAGAATGCAAAGACATCTGCACAGAGACAAACATGCATATGGCCATCATTTGTCCAACATCTTACACATTGTGAAGGTTTTTTACTTGAAATGCCAACCTATGTGGCAGATGATGTATGTGTTTCTTCAATCCTGTGATTACCAGCACAGAGCTGCTCTGCAGTGCTCTTCACCTCATCAGTTCCACAAGCTGCACTCCAAGGTGTGTGAAACATTTGCAGGGAGATGGCATCTGACATGCAGCAAGGCAAAAGCATTCTGGTGTGAATATTTGACTCCAGATTTTGTTCAAATCAGGGTCAGATTCTGACCTGGAGAAATTAGTGCAGGTAGAGATTTAGCACTACAAAATAGCAATTTGAAAACTGGAATGAATATATTTTAAAGATGGGGAAGCAGAGGAAAGTGGTGCTGTCTCCTGGGTGACTCCCAAGGGGCTGCAAAGGAGAGGGGAGGCAGGAAGGCTTTATAAATGACCTGGGCTTTATTCTTTTGGAAATAAGCAGAGGACAAGGCAATCTTAATCATTTCTATTTGTTAAGTTGCATCATCTCATCTGCTGGGTTCTTTGTTTAGGTTTGGATGGTTCATTTATTACTATCAAGAAATGCCTTTGAAGTGTGATTTTTAGAGGTTGTTGTGGTTGAAAGAGTATCAAAGAATGCAGTGTGGTGGTTGGAACATGGAGGTGGGGACCCAGCCTCCTGCTCTAGATTTTGTCCTGCTCACATTTGGGACAGATTACTTGCAACTGCTGTAGCTTGACTTACTCTTCTGTCAGGCAGGTTTTTCTCTCTGACTCACCCACTTGGAAAAGTTTGCCAAGTATTTTGTAATCTTTGGCTAGAAATCACTCGTTTGATTACAGATCAATGACGTTTCAACTGGGATGCATCAAACAACTTCTGTTGGCTTCGGTGCAAGAGATGGCTCCAATTCACTGCAGTGAGGACAATATACTGAGAAATTCACTGAGCTGATTTAAGGATTGAAAGGCAATGCCATTCTCTTCACAGTACCGGTTTTACCCTCTTTTGGAAGCTTCGTTTAAGCATTTTGCAGTTTTAACCCCCTCAGGAGTGAGGATTCTGCTCCTTGCCCTTCCAAGCTTTTCAGGGCCTACTTCTCAGTAAATCACAGTTTATGACTATATTGGTAATTTCTTTGTATTATAGTACCAAAATGCCAAAGAAATTGGAGAAAACCGCATTATCCAAATGAGTTTTAATCTTATTTTCCATTTTTCCAACGTTGAATTTTGTCAGACTTTTTTAAAAAAATAACACAAATTACCTATTATTGGAATTGTTTGTGATTAGTAAGTTAGAAAAGCAGATTTTCAGCATCATCATTTATGGAAACACCATGTGTTTCCTGTGGCAGTAGCATTTGGACTCGCTATAGATACACAGAGCAGAAGGCTTACAGGATGTTCCTGTCTGCCTAAACAACTCCTAGAAAGCACGCTGGTTTCTCTGTTCACGCTGAAGTGATTTTACTGGCACAAGGAATCTGCTTCAAATCAGAGGGAGGAATACAGTCCACAGGCATGAAAACTTTTCCTAAGGATGACCCTCCTCCTTTCTGCAGTGCAGGAAAAGCCAGAAGCAGCAGCAAAAGCAGGGGGACCACAGATAGATGTCAGAGACAAGGGGCAGCAGGACAGGCTCCAGGAAGGTGCACTGAACCAAATGAATGCGCCTCCATAGAAATAGGTCTGCAGGAGCTGTCCTGTGTGTGTCAAAAGCATTTCCATCAGATGATAGGTAGCATTTTCCACAGTGGCGTGTTTAGGTTTTGCTACAAGTGTGTTTTGTCATACTAACAAGACCTTTGCATTCACGTTTGTATGCAATACACAAGTCACAGTCAGGTCTGTGATGTTTACACACACACACACACCCAGCAGCCTGCCTGCCTTTTACTAAATGTTATAACCTATGACAAAATGTCCTGGAGAGAAGTTTATTTAAGTAGATAAAAAAAGTCCCCTTCCCATAATGCCCCCATATTGCTGATCTCCATCAACTGGTTCCTTAAACATGCTGCAACAGAGACTTAAAACTGCAAACGAAAGAGATCATGGAGATAGTCAGCAATCTCAGCTATACACTTTTTGGCTAGAAGGCATTGTAGATCAAGATGCTACACACTTCTAAGGGAAGGAGCCAATAAAAACTGCAAAGGAATTTGCAGGAATCAGGCTAGAAACAGCAGTGGACCTAAAGGGAAGTTTTTATTGTCTTGACAAGAAAAGAAAGTGGGCAGCTCTTAATCTAACAGCCCAAGAGATAACATCTGAGATGTAAAAGTTAATTTTCACAAGATAATCTTGGGCAATAATCCTGTGCATCAGTGACAAAAACTGTTGATCTTAACAGTGAGAGAACGGTGTGGCCAGCCACAGAGAGCTTTGAAGTCAAGAAAAAGTGGCCAAAATTGTACAAGAAAAATCTTGTGCTCTCAACAAACAAACAAAATTACCCTTGATGTTTCTGCTTGCTTTCAGTGGTGCTTCTCTTGCAGGCTGGGTTCTTCAACCAATTCAAGGCAAACAGTCAGTTTTTACATCTTATTTATGAAAACAGAAAATAGCATTTCTGTGGGCATTGCTATATGGTCAAGTCCTCAGCTCCCCGCAATGGTCTTGCAGGGAAATGACGTGATATGTCATGGTGACACGGTCGCTTAGGGTTGTAGCAGCACATACAGACCTGATCTCAATGTAAACACTTCTGCATAGGCCAACCCTTTTTGTATTTACATGTGAAATACTTCTGATCAGGCAGCTGGAATCTGTGGTGTCTTTTAATCCCGTAGATGACTGACAGACCCAGTATGGATATGCTTACCTGGGTGTAAGTATAACTCTATTGATGTCACTGGTTTTGTTTACTGTGCTCCTATTATTGCCTTCAGACAGCGGTATTTTGCCAGGCTGATTACTGTTCCTATGGCAAACCTTCCAGCCTAGACAAGCCCTAGAAGGTTAAAGTCATTTCAACAGTTCTTTAGAGGCGATTACAAAACGGGCCTTGAGCTCCCTGCCAAACACTACTTCTTTAAGAAGTTGGCATTGGGGGTGCGAGCCAAGTACTGCAAACCTGCAACGCAGATGGGTCCGTGTTTGCAGTTAGTGAATGGCAGAAGAGAGCTCAGCCAGCAAAGTTCCAAACTACACCAGGGTACGGCCTGACTTTGCTAATGCTTCCTACTTCCAACTCTCACTTTTATCCCAAGATCAGACAACGAGTAGCACTTTTTCTTTGCAACAATTCATTAATCAGAGAAATGATCCTTGCTAATGTTTAGATGTTTTACTTAATTTGGTACTTCTGGCCTGCTGCCCCAATAGTGCCAAAATTATTATTTCTCACGCAGCAGGTGATAAATAACAACTTCAGTCATGATTAATACCATGAATTTCTCAACCTGACTAATGCAAAAAACTTCCAACCTGCAGAACAAGTGGGTGCTAATTGTTGTGAGAGCCATTGGAGCTGCACTCTGCTTATAAAGAAAGAAAGCCACAGGAAATGAAGTGTTTTCTAGCAGCACAGCTGATCCTAAGAGGCATCATTAAGTGCAGCTCAGCAGCATTCTCCATGTGCAGGGCTCTGCTAGGCTCCTTTTCTACCACAACATTGAGCTTTAAGTACATCTGAGAGGCAGGAGATTGCCAGGTTATTTTTGTTTCCTTGGGGAGAAGGAGGAGAAACAAAATAAAAGGCAGAGAAAAATAGCAGGTTAGAATCTCATTAACACCGCTCAGTATTATATGTTTTACTGATATGTGAAGAGTGACAGGTCCTAGCAAAAGCTCCTTCACATGTCTTGAAATCTCATCACACCATCATAAAATGTAGCATCAGAGACTCCCCAGTCAAAGAGAGCTTTCTGCAGAGAGGGGCAGGAAAACCAGCTGCTCAGGAAGGTCTCTCAGCTGGAAACAATGATCCAATACTATAAATTAGCCTGTAGCTGACATCGTGGCCCTTTTCAAATCCAAGCGAGTTTGCCACAGCCTGTGGTGGAGCAGGATGTTGCTCCATTTTCTGTGCTGTACATGTCATGGTGCAGGGTACACAGGATCTACAGTTTAGCCACACATACAAAGCTGTGCTGGTCAGGCCAGCAAGACCACATCTGAATGGGCACCATGCGTTTCAGCTAGGACCAGACCCCAAAATCCAGCAAGGACACAACCAGGTAACTGTGCTGAGCAGGATTAGTCTCCTCCAGAACCCCAAAGAGTTTTAGGAGTGGAGGAGCAGTCCTGTGTTTACCACTTTCCCAACTGTTTTAGTTCCATCAGGCAAGGAAAGCATCCGCTACTTTTTAGCTCAACCCTATGAAACTATTAATATGTGAAACAAAAGACTGCAAGAAGCAACCCATAAGGGGCAAGTGATTAATACATTGTTCAGACTCAGTAATGTCTATCCACTTGTAGTTATGAGCGCTTTTATGACTTTGTGTACTGTTCTGGTTGAGTGAGTCCTCTAGTTCCTGGTGGGGCATATCCAGAGGATGTGTGTTAAGCCACAGTGCAGCTGCTCCTGCCATTCTTTCTGTTAGAGATCTACTTCTTTTCTTAATTTTGGGAAACTTCAGAAGTTTCAGCTGTCTGCTTTCTTCACCATTTATTCACAGCATTTCAGGGGCAATCAGCATCCATGTCCTTTCACAGCACTCGTGTCCTGTATAGGATTGCAGCTTCCTGGAGTTAAAGCCTGGCGTACAAGCTTTGGTCCTTGGTGCTCAGCTCAGTCTGCTCTGTAGCACTAGTCATGCTAGCAGTGTCATTTAAAGGAAGTCTAATGCTTTCTTGTATTTATGAAGTACAAAGTATGTCCTTCAGCTAGGATTTTAATTGCTATTTTCAACACCGGCAGCAAAGCCAAGATTTTCCATGTAGTTTTAAGTTTAGGTATTGCCTAGGTGCAGCCTGTGGCAAACATGCCCCATAAAGTACGCTCTTCAGCCAAGGAAGTAAGGAATGGTTTTTTCCCCACCTAATTTTGTTTTACTAATTAAGTTATCAAAGTCACACACAAGGAACAAGGGGTGGTTAAACTTTCAGAAACTATTCAGTTTAGCTTCCAGAGCTCAGTCTCTGCTTGTCCCAACACTTAAATATTGAAAATGGCAGTAATTTGCCTGTCTCTGTATCCTTAAGTGCAGTCTGAGCAGCTCAAGTGGATTTACACAAAATTTGTTTGTAACAGATGAGTATCTATCTTTTGCCAAACCACTTCCACAGCATTTGGGTACATATACAGGATGAGACATTCAAAGTGAGTTAATGCATATGGCTACCTCAGTGGGATTTTTTTATCCTCTGAAGCTACAAAGCTTGCTCTATGTTAGCAAACAACATTTGCAATAATGAGCTGTTCAGCATTCAAGAGTTGTATTACCAGAGCTTGCTCTGCCTCAAGGAAGCCTTGCCAAAATATAAAAGCATGGTTAATTCAATGCTGTTCTAAAGCAATTGCTAAAAAATGGTTACAAGGCAGCTAATGGCCACTACAGCCTGAAAAGAGGAGGAATACATGCTGCTGTGGTTTAAGCCCAGCCAGCAACCCAGTGCTCACCTGCATTTTTTCAGACAGCATGTAAGTTAATAGCTGTGCATAGATGGGTTTAGAAATCCAGTAAGTAAATTACTCCTGGAGTTCAGCCTACTGGTAACAGAACAACTGCCAAAACTACAGAAGCTAGGTTATAAATGTACTCATGAACAGTCCTCTGTAAATAGCAGGAGGTAAAAGGCAAGTCTAATTGCTCTGGATTAAGATAATCCAGTTTTCATACAGGATTTCCCCATCACCATGGTATTGCCGGATTTAGGAATTATTAGAGAGTGTTCTCTCAAAGTACTATATACCATCATATTCTTCCCAAACTAAGAAGAAAAGCCACAACAAATTCTCTTCCAGTGTTTCCAGAAGTTGCATTAGTGTAGAAAAGCAGGTTCAACAGAAATGGATGGGTTCACAGCTACGGACTGCTTTGAGGGCAGAAATCATCAATAAGCAGTTAAAAGTTAATGGGGTTTAGTTTGAAAAGGTATTCAACATACACAAGTGAAATTTTAAGGCTGAAATGCAGGACAAGGGCAGTTTTCTTCTCCTGCAAGAGTGATTTGATAAAAGGCCAAGACCCCCTTACACTTTGATGCTTATGTGAATTTGATTCCAGTGGGAATTCTGCATCAAAAAGCAGTAATTGATTGTTTTTTGGGGGGGGAATGAAAATTGATGAAAAAAAGTAAGAATTCAGCTCCATTTTCCAGTCAAGCTGACAAGAGTGATCCCCTGCAGTAGGGATAAGTAAGCAGTAATGGTTCATGAGGGACAATCAAGGGAGACCCAGCCAGCCCAAGATACACAGCTGCCTTCTGTTCAGTTTTTAGGAGAGAAGGAAATAGCCAAAAATCTCATGACCATTACATAACCAGTTCAAGCCATTAAGTATTCTGACATAGAGTAGTACAGTCAAAAGAATGTATTTCCTAGTAAGAAAATAGTGGTTCCAACTAGCCAAACAGCCTGAGCTGGTTCCCAGTTGTGCCTAGGACTTCACAAGGGCTGTTTTTGCCACCGGCACATTCCTGGGGTGGCTGGTGCACTAGGGGAAAGTGTCAAGGACAACTGACAAAGCAGAACAGAAAAGGAAAATTACCACTTAACACATTCAAAGAAATACTAGTCAGATCAAGTCCCTGCCTACACATAGGACATCTCCCTTGAAAAGGTCCACATTGCCAGGGGTCTTGGAGCACCACAATTATATTTCTTTATTGTTCATTATTGTGCCTATATGCACCAGAGGATAACATGCAGACAGAGGGACCAAGGCATGCCACCCACAGGCTCATACAAAGTCCTTTTGCTAAGAGAACAACCCCAGCAAGTACTCAAAAGCTCAGAAGCAATATTAACATACTGGAAATCAGAACAGTGAGACAGATCTTACCCAGCAAATTCATTTCTTAGAGCAGGACAAGCTGAGGATTAATAGTGGGAGATCACAGGAAGGAAAGAAAAATGTAAATCCAAAGATGAACAAGAAATAAAAGCAGAGACAGGACACACATAAGAAGTCGTAATTACAGCCAGGAGCTACTTTTGACACAAAGAACTGACTGAATAAAATCACATCACTTGTGTGCTGCAGAGCTCCAAGACATTTTTTTCACCCAATTTCTGAATGAATTTTGGCTGACGCAGACAAATTTAACATCTTTAAGAGTCCTTTCATTCCCAGCTTAGTAATTCTAACTAGTTTACCATAGTCTACTAGGTAACAACAGGATCTTCCCGCCAGTAGGATCCCACTCGTTAACTACATAGACATAAAACTTAGTAAGAAAGGTATTTAAAAAGATCAGAGAGAAACTTTTTGAAGTATTTTATTTTTTTAATACAGATAGAATATTTTCCAAGGTCACTTTAGGGTAAGTGGCAAACGGGTTTCTAAAATGGAAGCGCCCACACAGTTGTTTCAGGTTAAATGTGCACAGCATATTCTACAACGCAAAACCCGCATTTAGAGTTTTTTCTTGCTCCAGAATGATTTGGCAGCTTTAAAAAGCTAACACACGTTTCCATTCTCAAAATCAATTAATTGAACAACAAACCCCAAAATTGAAATGCAATTCACACGGCTGCCAAACATGCTCATCTCAGTAAGGACTTCTTAGCAGATCGGGCTGCAGCGGTTGAGGAGCTCTCTTTATCATTACTCTCAAAGTACTGCTGCTCTATTCGCCGACAGAAGGCTGTGAGGTTACTGTAGTGTTTTACTTTTTCAGAGAGTTCATCGGTGGTCAGTTGAGTAGTAAGGATTGTGAACAGATGTCCAAATACTAGAGCATCTAATTCAGTTGGTCTGTAAAAACAAACACAAAAAAAGAACAGGTATTTTGGAAGGCAAGTCCTGATCAAGAAAAACCCTGCTGTTCTGAATCACTTTTTGCTGGCCACAAAATCTAAGAATTGGTGAAGAATCAGGCAACACTGAGCTTACCAAATACATGAAAACCATGCATACAGCATATAAGCATACTGCTTGTTCTCAGTATGGCATCTTTCTTTGCTTTTGAAATGTGGAAATAACACTTTGGACAGTTACTGACCCAACTGTGAACCGTGCTCCACCTTTTAGTTCTGTAACAAGGGGAAATGCTCATTGTGTCTTTTTAGAGTTTTTCTTCTGCAGGTGTATATCCAAAAGCCCCACGTATTATCTCACAAAGGAAAAAAAAATAGAAGGGGGGGAAGCATAAACCCCCTATTCCGTTTTTGTCTTTTTGTGCTTTTACATACTGAGGAACTGTTCAACCAATAATAAAAGGAGCTCCAGGGTGACAGCAGCTGAAAACATCTCTTTTTTGAAGGGGGACTACACAGAAGAAAACAAGTAGCTTGGGAAACAGTTGTCTATTGAATGCTTTCAGTCCTACCTCAATTTAACTATAAGCCTTCTGAATTGCCATCTTGGAGCTTGGTATATAACTAGCCCATGTGCACTCTTTTTCGTTTTTTTCCCCAAATACATTTATAACTTCAAGTCCTTCAATACCAGGGTTCAAGGTCAGCAGAACAAGGGGTTTCTAACTGATAAATTTTTGCCTTTCTATTTGTGGATCACTAAGAACTCTCCAGTGGAGATGGAAACCCTTGTATAACAACTTAAACACATCAGCAACAGGCTGCTTTTCTTATTTGCCTCCTACAGACTCCCAGAAATCACAGATTGAAAAATACTGGACAAAAACCACATAATTTATTTGCAATATTTCAGACTGCTAAAGAGCTTAAAGGCTGAAACTGGTTGTAACTGAAACCTGGTTAACAAACAACAAAAACAAAATACCCAAGCTTCAATTCTCTAGAAATATAGGAAGAAAATTGAGTATATACTAAGTTCAAGAATTATTTGAGAAGATGCAATTCAAACTTGTCTTCTGTAATGCATATTTCTGTATCCACTCAATTTATACCACCCACCTAGTTTCAACTTAGAAGAGATTAAGGGGCAAACTCACATGCATGGAAAAGCAACTAAGACAATATACTGCCTTTTGAAGACATCCCCCCGGTCCAAATACCATTAACTGAAATCCAGACCCAAGCATTTCTAGCCCGGTCTATGCACAGGAGACAATAGGGAGCTAACGCGATGATGTTTGAATCCATAACATTTCAAAAATATTGAATTATTGGAGAGAGGGGGGAAAAAAGAGGGGAAAAAATGTTTTGCAATTGGCAGAAACTGGTGAATGCAGAGGACATCCATGAAGACCAAGTTATTCCTTTTTTCTCTCCTGGGAATGTGAATCTTAGTTTTTACTTGCAACCGATCCTTTATTGATACAGGGCTAGCTTCTCCCCCAGATCTTACAACTCACAGACACCCTCACATTAATTTAGCTCATTAAAGAACTGCCCCTGGTGTTAACAGGGGCAAGACAAGCTGTCCTGGACAGTATGACGTACATACATTCCTAGTAGAGATTACCCAAGAAATACAAGTAGGGCTTTAAATGTATTATTTTTAAGTGAGAAACTAAAGGTGTACATTTGTAGCCTCCGTAAGTTGTGGTAAAATGTAAAGACGACAAGCAGGATCAAAAATAATCATAAGTACAAAAAAAGAAAGGAAGAAAAAAAGAAAAACAAAACCACCACCCACAAAAAAAACCCACCAGAAACTTCCTGAAATTTTCCTTTTAAGACCTTTAATTACCTGTTTCTGGAATTCCATGTTTATATTCCAGTCACACATTCCTATTTGCACAACTAATCAGGTAACATTAAAATAAACTAGGAGTTTTTCATACATACATGTGTGTGTGTGTGAATAGATACGTATCTATATCTCACATGCCCGGATGGAATATTTCAGTAGAGACACTTACTGTTTATTGAAGAAATATGGTTGTGTTCCTAGTCGCTGGGAGAGAGCCTGACAACACTGATCTACATCTTCAAGCACCTATCAAAACACACAAAAGAGAAGAGGTCTGTATTGTCAGGAAATACCAGCACTGCAAAAAATAACCTCCACACTCTATTTGCACTGATTGTGGGAACATGGAACACACAATGTTGTAACATCAAAAGCTGTTAAAGTCAGTCAAACCTATACAGTAGTCTGGTAGCTAAGTGTTACTTAATCTGACATTTGATGTAAGGCAATTCTGATTAAGTGCTTCCCATAATATTTATAACTTAGCTTAATGAAAGGTACTAACTTACACCTCAAAACTGCTTTGTGGAGGGTTTTTTTTTAGACATCTAACAAGGGAAGCTGCAGTCCTGCAAAGTGTGCCTATTAACATCATACAGGGAAGTGGAGGCTGTAATTTACAACCTATTTTCAGGACTATGGGCTAAAAAACTAACATCTCCAGAGATGTACGCTCATAGCAAAACATCCTTCTTCCCACCCCATCAGGTTGCACATAATTCAAGTTTTATTGCTGCTAATGGCAAATACCTGATTCCAGATAATGTTTTAAGTACAAAATATTTTTTTTTACATCTATTTCAAGAAAGTGCTACTCTCCAAAGCCTTAAAAAAATAAAAAAGAACCAAAACCAAACAAACCATAGTAAAGAAATAAGCTTCACTTTTCATACTGACCTGTTGAAGCGTCTTCCCAGCCCATCCAATGGCTTTCATCTTTCGCCTTACCTCCCATTGCTTCTGATAGGACAAAATGCGGTTAAGAGGCCATGGGTAAGGGGAGCCATACCTCGGGTGAGTAATCTTTGTTTAGAAACAGAGAGGTACAGTGTTATCATACAAGAAAACACAGATATCTCTAAGCACAAAATAGCTGATGTTCAGAAATTTCTATCAGAAAGGGAGCTGTAGAAGAGGAAGGGAATTGTGTGATATGCTGTAATTATTTGCACAGAATTTAGAGCACAACCATTTAAAACTTATTACTTCAGAAACGTATACAAAACCCCTATCTATTATGCAGCTGGCTACCTTCAGTAATGACACAACTTCCCTAAAATGTATATGCAAGCGAAATTAAAGTGAAAAGACTGTATCATTACTGGTATAAACCTCAATGTTTCATTTATGAGTAGGGACTTGCAATTGTGAGCAAAAGTGTTTTCTCATTAAATTTTAATTATGATAAATGCTGCAGAACCACTCACCTCCTCTACTGTAACATCATCACACCACTGGAGATAGAGCTAGGAACAGAAAGAACACTTACTACAACTTGTTAATAAAGGAGAATACAGAGACAATAATTTCTCACAACTGGAATTTTCTTTTCTATATTAGATTAAATGTCCTTTTCATTCCTTCTGTTAGACCTCTGAATGTAGAAAAGAAATTAAAACTGGAAGACAAAAGCCCAGTTCCTAGTGCTTACTCTACCAGTACCAGATCCAAACTGCAACCATAGGCCCATTCCCACTGCCCAAGATGCACAGATTACCAGCCCTCAGCTCCTCAGCCACCTGCAGATTCCCAGCATTTCCAACGCTGTTTCCATACTGGGCTTGCATCATGTTAATTGGCCATGGACACAAATCCAGCTTCCCCCTAAGCACGTGAGCACGTACACTGTGGAAGGTGAGAGCAGGGTGCCTGGCCAGCTGTGGGTTGGGTGGGTTCCCAGGGACCACTAGCATTTTCCAGCTGGTTACTACTTCTCCTACGTGACACACTTCAGTTAGGTGAGGGGATCACACATTTGGCTTGTGTCTACAGAATATTTCATTCAGCAGGCAACCCACAGCACACAGAGAATTTATTCCTGCCTCCTTTCACTTCAAAAGTTAACAACCTAATCTAAGAAAAAGAGGTATTTCCAATATAGGGCAACATCCTAAAGCTTTCTTGCCTATAGTTACTTATGTAAGCATGTGGAGTTACTACGGTTTGCTGTACCTCTGCTGTCAAGAGCATATTATTGACTAATTCCATGTAGGCTTTCATCTCAGCTTTCTGGACTTCATCCAACCCATCACTGAGAGAATGGCCCTAATGGGGAAAAGAGAAAAGACACACATGGAAGAAGGGATACTGGAATATTCAGCAATGCCTGACCCAAGGACCTCTGAAGTCAGTGAGCTTTGGCTCAGATCCCGATCTCATACATAGTTCAGTAACAAATTACATATGCAATTTTTACATACATCCTTAAGAATTAAAAAGAAATCATCATAATATAACATAGCTAATCTGCAACAAATATAGCCTATCATCAGTAATAGAAGAAAACAGTTTGAGCACACAGCCTCCTGGTTAGTGTGTATCTGTGGCAAGGAGTAAACACAAACTCATATCCGTGATACAGCTTTACCAACTGCTCAGTGAAAATATAGCAGTTTTTAAAATATAGGGGAGGGTTAGCAGGGGGAAGCAAAGGCAAATCTGGACAGTATTTGATACTTCAGGATCTAAACCAGTCAGCTCTGGGTTTAAGAGCTCCACGACCCAAGGACAGAACAGTCCCAAAGACTAGTGCTGGTATACAGCTATGCTGCATAGAATTTACTCCAGAATTTAAGTAAATGACAAAGAAAAACACTTCCACCTTAACAAACTGCTATTCCAGCATATCTTTCTTTTAAGTGACATTGTAGAAGAGACCACCAAATCACCACAAAGCTAAATAGGATTAACATGCTATTCACTAATTGACAAAAACAACATACTATTACCTTGGCTTTTACAAACTGGACTATGGGCCCAAGTTCAGATACTACTTGATTTCCCACATGAATAAAGGGTACTTTGCCTGTAAAAGGAGAAGTGTATTTTAGTAAGAGCCTTTTATACCTGTAAAACATCATTTACAATTTTCAAAGCAATTAACTATTGTAGGTACACCTGAACATCAATAGGGTTTTGTTTCTTTCAAAGGAGCACAAGCAAAGCTCTAACATGCATAGCTCACCCAAAGAACATTTGTAATAACAAACATCCTCCTCTTTCTGAACCTCTTCTACACATAATACTTGCAATTGTGTATTTCAAAGTTATTGAGTGAGATCTATCTACTTGCATTTTAATAATGGATTTTGCTTTGCTGGAAAGACTTAATCCAATGTTTCTCTGAAGTACAGCTGGGAAATCCCAGGAAAGCAGACACAGCCTTTGGCTAGTTTTACGACACAACACGTTCCCACCCTCCCTTTTAACCCACTGGAGGGGAAAAGGCTGCTGAAAAGATGACGGGAGACGTGGCACTGTGCCCAGGAATGCAAGCAGGGGGAAGTGCAAGCACACACTCAGCAAGGCAGGGTCTTGACTCTCCCTCCTCCAGTCCTTCAGATTTCCAGCAACTGGGCCAGCTGGCTCCTACTGGCTGCCCTAATCTTCACTCTCCAGCTGTCAGCTGGCATTTTCTAGCCCCATGTCCCTGAGGTCAGGAACTGGTTCTTAGAATGAGACCCACAGCTTCACAATCTGGGGAGCTGGGAGGGGTAAGGAGCTGCTTCATCATCATGGAAGCAAAATGGGGTTAAAACTTAACCCTAGTAAGGCTCAACATTCCGACTACGAAGCTGAGCCCCCAGGGTCCAGCATGGAGCAGGGATAAAAACAGCCAGTCCTCAAAAGGAGACAGGGAAATGATTGTGTCACTGATGGAACTTATCAGGGTGTGAAGGGCTCCCAAGTCTGCACGCACCACCTTCACTGCCTGGTAACCTTCCCTAAATGCAGAACTGAGCTAAAACTTTAAGGCAAGCAGAGATACAAGAGGAAGCCCTGTTACACACAGCAAGCCCAGAAGCAGGACAGAAGTTGCCTCATACCCCTTTTCCCAGCTCTCAGGGGGTGAAGCTGAGGGCTCCTGCTCCAATCCACCCTAACAAAGTTTTCTGTCCTCCATCCAAGTGCAATTGATAAACATCAACCTTATATTTAAGACTAAATCCTTTAGGATTATTTCCATGACTGAAATAATCCATAAAATGCTGGATGTTTTGTATTACTGAAAATATCCTCAAGCCCAAAAGCAGTAAATAAGTCTGCGCAGTACAGTGGGGCAGAGAACCCTTTTTACTTTCCCACCTCTCACTGTGGGAAAACTGCTCTCAATAGGCAGCCCAAAGAACAAGATCAGCACCCACCTGACTCCATATACTATTATCAATACATTCACTCTTTTCACTGAAACACAACTTACTGTTCGGCCTAGCTCAAACACTGTTCACGCTAATAGCAGATTCAGTCATGGTCTTAATCATGAGATCTTCTCACTGGCTCAATTAGCCTAAGGGCAATAAATGAAGTGCATCACACCAACAAAGGCTTCATCTGCATCCACATGCTGCATGTTACAGAAGGAAACGCAGACCCCTCCGTGCTGCAGAATTCGGTGTTTTAAATCAGACTGTGCTTCACGCACCAACATCATACTCCTGAATCCCTCAGAATGGGTTTTGTCATTACAATGACTATGACATAAATAAACTTCCCGGCAAAACGATGAGACGCAGATCTCTGTCTGCTGCTGCCGTGAGACAGGGCACTAGGGAGGGAGAAGGGAACACATTAAAACCTTGTCTGAACTATTGTTAAAGGACCAATATAAAGAAAACAAATGGGGCAAGTGAACAAAAATAATAATAAAAATAATGACTGCAGGAATAAGGGCAAAAAGAACACATGTATTTCTACCTACATTTAAACTTGAAGCAGCATCATTTTCCCTCTTGTGCTCCTTGTTTTCAGCAGAAGAAGGAAGTGTTCAGGCCCAAATTACATCAGATGCCAGCAAGTGTGGACAAGGGTGCAAGTGGCAGAGAAGTAATAGCATGCAACTGTCACCAGTCCTCCTGCACATGCAAGACACTCCTCTGTGCAGATACGATGCTCCTCAGTGGACGGATTCAGCATTTCAAAGCTACCATTATTTCGTTACAAACAATTCATATATCTTCATATTTTGCTGTTTTTTCACCGCTGCCAAGCGCTTGGGTTTTTTTATAAATAGCATAATTCCACTGCTTTGACCAAAATATCAGTAGCAGCAACAGAACCCATGCAGCTGGGAGACAGATACTGACAGGCACTTCCATGTGGCAGTCATCAGCCAAAGCCAGGTACCACGTAAATAAATACCTCTCTCACACAACAAAAATCTAGGACAGGGTGCAAGAATTGCCAGACGTTTTGCCCTGCATTCAGCAACTCTCTCTGATTTGCAGGCAACCTTCTGAAGCCAGCCTCTGATGTCTTTAGGCAACCAGCCACCTTTCTAATAACTTATTTCAGTGGGTTTGGATTTTTCCCAGAGTCTCATGGATCAGTGGATGCTTTAAAATTGCCTGTCACCCCTAACAATGACAGTGCACCCTTCAGTCTTCTGTATCAACATCCTGGCAATCATCTCCCAGAGAGGGCAGAAAAAGATCATCTTCCTATAACGTTGCCTCACCCCAGCAATGGGAAAACGTAACAGCACTTACTGGAATATTCCCTGGATGCAGAATAAAGCTGCTTTTGGAAACATGTTTTTCTGCTTCAAAATTCAACCACTTTCAGGCACTTGAGAGGTTCCCACCAGGCACTTGAACTGTCTGAGCATTCTGTACAGGTACTGCATCCACAGGGCAGTTACACATTGTGTCAGTGTTACTTTGCATTTGACTGTTTTAATTGTTTGCAGAGGAGAAACCGCACTGGAGAGGAGGAGGGAAGGCAACCCACACACAGGAGCACTGACCGACTGTTATCAGGAAGACAAGGCGTAGTTGCCATGGTATCAAAACGGAGGTATAACGCAGTAATCTAAATGAAGGCCACACTTACCAGATGGGGACATGTACTCGGCATTTGCCCTGCAAACCACCCGGATTGGCAGATTGCACATTTGCAAAAAGGCCTGGAAACAAAGAGTCGCATTTAAAAAGCATTAATACACCAGTGACAAACAAATGTGTTCTCAATACATATGGCTACTTTTTAGCTAGTTCTTAGCACGCGCTTACGAAGTATAGCTCCTTGCATACAACTTTTAGGAAGAAAAAAGGGTAGGTAAAATAAAAACAAAGTTTTTTTAACTTTCTTAGGCTGCTGTTTCTTATCCAGTCATTGACTGGAATTCTTCTAATGAAGTTTCATCTATTGTCACTGTTTTTTTCAAGATGAGCAAAGGACCGGTATCTGACAGACACAATCAGATGCTGTGGCTGTATAAAATTAAGTGATATTTTAACCCTCCTGAAAAGAATACTACTTATCTCTTCTGGCTAAAGCTGGCTAACGAAGTTCATGTTCTTTAACGGCAAGCACATATAGCACCATCCAACATTACATGACAGGACAAGGGGTAATAGCTTTAAACTAGAAAAGGGTAGATTTAGACATGAGGAAAAAAATCCTTGACTGTGATGGAGGTGAGGCACTGGAACAGGCTGCTCAGAGAAGGTGTGGATGCCCCACCCCCGGCAGGCCGGGATGGGCTTTGAGCAACATGATCCAGTGGAAGGTATCCCTGCCCATGTCAGAGGGGTTGGAACTAGGTGACCTTTAAGGTCCCTTCCAACTCAAACCATTCTATGATTGTATTTACAATAGCTAGCAGAGGTTTTGCTCTATGTGCTCTACTGTCAGAGCACAAGTCTGCTCTGGGAGGAAGTATTTATTATCTTTAACTTATGTGAATCACAGAGAGTGTAAGTGATCAATTTACTGTTTCTTTCTATCTGTAACCTTAGATTCAAAGCATTCTCAGTAGGATACCAATTTTTGTCAGCACCTGCCACCACCACAAAATCCTTAGTATGTTCCTGTTGAATACCAAAATATCAAGAAAAATATTTGTAATTTGGACAGAACATGGCAAACAAGGAACCTCTTAATTTCTAGAGTCTCTCACAGGTCCTCTCGCCTAAGTCCTAGCTATCATTTTTCCTTTGCGATTAGACAGGTCACAATTCCAGATTCCAAAATTATACCTGTTTATCCACAGTGGCTTGAGGTGAAAAAAGCCTAAACCAAGAAGGCTACCACCATGAAAAAAAATGCTGCTGCAACACAGCACTTTCTACTTGAGCCTCCTCCTAGCTCTTCTGATTGCAGGACCTGGCAGCAAATTGCACTCTCATGGTTTTAGGTGCTCAGACTCTAATCAGAGAGGTCAAAGTAACCTAAACCTTAACCTTGAGACAGCTTACCTCTGCACTAAACGAGACCGTAAGGCAAGAACTAACACTGATATCAGCCCTATTCCTAACTTTGGGGCTTTTGTAGTATCTGTCAAACAAACAAAATTAACCCAAACAGCCCTCTCCTCTCTCCTGTTCTCCAAGTCATTTGTTCCCAAACCTCAACCCAATCTGGAAAAAAAGCCAGAAGCTTTGTTCCTTTTCCAACAAAATCCAAGAACTGCACTGTGCTTTACATTGGTTCTTGCAGGTTTAGATGACCCAACTCAAATCCAAATCCCAATTTAAAGCAAGGAACTAGGATGACAAGCTGCGACACAAGACATCGATCATGGCTGACAAGAGGCCACCTCAGAACTGTGGAGGCTCTGCAAAACCCCCTGGAAACCTGGACTTCTACAGCTTTTGATTTCCTTAGCCTAACTTTAAGAGCGAATTACTTTACATATACATGCAGACAGAGAGACATATAGACAGACACACGATGAGAGGGTACTAGTCATGGTCAACATAAGCCAAATATTGCAGGTCCTGCACTATTTACCAATAAATTGGTCTCTAGTATGCTTCACCCCAACTAGAACCTCTATTACTGCTTAAAGCTGCAACTATCACCTAAAGAAAACACAAGGCACTAGCCAGATTTGACATCACCACACATTCTAAGTTTGAGAGCCCGTCAGAGTCCACCAAAAATTAAGGCTCTTTCTGACTCAGCATCCCAAAGTCCATGCAAACGGTAAGAGTACCCAAAAGACTAATTCTTAAACAGGAATTTAAGGAATTGGTCTGTCAGTCTTGTATGTCTTCCTTTGCCTGCTAGCCTCCAGACCTAGCAATGTCCAGACTGTTCCATCATGTCTTCTGCTCGAACTGGGGCTTCATATGCAACTTCTTTAGAAATAGTTAAGACAAGAATGCAGAAACTTGGTTTAGATTAAATGTCCCTATGACATTCCTGGACACAATCTAACCCACTAATTCAACTAATACAAAGACTTCATTCTTCTGAAGGCTGCACCAGTAGCTAACAGTATCATCTCAACAGCACTGTGCTGTGGAACTGACGGCATCAAACAACAGCTCCAAAGAATTTCACCTTTGGGTGAGAGGACTGGAGCAAAATTCTACCATGCTACTTAATCCTTAGCTGTTTAATTTCATCTCAAAAACAGGTGAAATTCCATTTGGTCTAGACTTACCGAGTGAATTTCTTTCACAGTAAGGCACTAAATTAACTCTGCAATTCTGCATTAAGCTAGAGATGAATTTTTAACTGCCATGTACTATTCTCACTGCAAGTTCAGAAGTCTGAACTGCACTGGAGTTAGGGCAACACATGAATAACTGAAAAGCTTGGAAGCGCAGAGACACAGTTAAGCAAAAGGAGGTGAGTCAGATCAAAATTTTTACTTTTTCATATCAACATATCAGAAATAAGACACATTGGCACAGAAAACTGAAGTTACATGAGCTGCTTCAGGAAACTGTTGCCTATGTATATCACATCATATATTGGCTCCTCCATAGTACAAAGTTTCTACCAAAAACAGTCCTCAGCATAGAGACTGAAATATAAACAAAATCTTTTTAGTGTAAAGAGTTCAGCCAAGTTTCCATCAAAAAATCTGAATCTGACCTTTATCTCTCTCCTTCTTCTCAGTAAATATCCACAGACCAAGGAATATGAACCTTTATTACACTTGGCAAGAAAATTCCACCTCAGCCTCTGGCCTAGTGCAAAGAGGACTGAGAATACGTTGCCATTTTGGCATCTCAGAAATGCAAATACACTGTGTCCATGTGCTTTTTTTGCACTTTGTAATGAAAAGAGGAGAGAGAAGTTTGAACTAGAATTGAGCTCTAATGTGGGAACAAATATTAACTAAATAAAAATGCTCGCTACTCTGCATAATAAAGTGCACATTCTGGTAAGCTTAAAAATAAGTCATTCTACCCTCAGCGAGGTTAAAAAAATTATTAAAAAGATATAGACCCTGAAGTAAACACCAAACCAAAAAACTTGAGGAAACTTCCTTGGAATAGTCATTTTCAGTTTTAATGTAACTGATGACCAGGGCCGAGCTTGAGAAACTGAAGAGTGACTAAAGATTAAAACTGGGCAAATCCATCCAGTTCTGCATTCACACCAGCAGTCCCTCAAGGTTCAGAAACACTGACCATTGCAGCTGCCTCTCCAGCAGCCTTATGAGGCCTGTTCCGGAAACTCCCTTCAACATGCCAACACCTATTCCACTTCAGTCTTTGTCTGCATCTAGGATTGCCTTTAAGATGAGTGGTGAAATAGTAATGAAATTCAAAAACAAGAGGAAATTCAATAATGAAAGAGTTGAAGACAAAAATCATGTAATGCTATACAATAAACCTTTTTTTTAAAAAATACAATCCTGCTATCACATGTTTAAAAAGATAGAAGCCCAGGGAATTAAAAGACCAGTACATTGAGCTGTAACTGGTATCCTATCACATTTCAAGTGCTCCTTACATATTGTTCTGCAGGAAAACAAAGGAAAGCTCCACAACATGAAAGTTCAGTCCTTATTGGATCCACACTGCTGAACTAATCATTACCTAGAGAAGTAGGCCAGTATCCATCTCTTTATTCAGCTTAAGCTAATGGTCCACTTGGATAGCCTTCAACTTAGCTAAAAAATACATGTCAACTGATAAAAGAAGACAGTACTATCTCCAACCACAAGGGCTCAGCCTAAGAAATAAGCCTTACAATTTGAATTGCTATGAGAGAACTTATATTCTTTCACTGATGTAACTAACAGGCTTTGGTAATTATCAGTATTAACAACACAGGTGTTCCAAGTTTTAGAGCACAGTGAATGCATGTCATATTTATGGAAATTACGCTTTCTTTCAGAAAAACAGATAGACAAGAATCATGACGAATGCATTCTTATAAACATCTACCATCGGAAAACCTAAATCTTATTTTCTGATACATTCAAACTACATAAATTAGATTTTTGATAATAACTGATGTTTGACAGAAAGTGGCATGAACTATTACCAAAATAGCTGAAATTGGCACAGATCGAAGAAATATTAGAGATAACAGCACAAAGCAGCAATTTTTGTGAGTCTATCTCATTTAATGCTTCAGTCCAGTGATCAAGGGAGAATTTATTCTGACTTCTCATGTAGAATGTCAGGAACCAGCACATTTGGTGTGCAGATGGTATCAGACCACCATGGCTTCCGACTCTGCTAAAAGATGTGGTGGAACGCTGATTATTTCAGCTCAGAGCATCTCATTTCCCTTCGGGTAACTCACACACATAATTTGAGCAGGCAAGTAAACCCTTGCTTTTCTTGTGAGAGAAACCATAAGCTAAAGGGAGTGAGTTCAGCTCCTCCGAGTGCTTTTGGAGTGTAGGGTGAGAGATTGAAGGCTGAAACCACCCCAGTGCAGTTCTGCTGAAATTTATTAAGATATCAACACCCCTTCAAAGACACAGCATCAAAAGCTGAGCAGTCTGAAAGATCAAGGGCCCAGGCTTATTCTTGCACATCAGAGATTATTGTTAACATAATAAATTTGGCTGATCAACTTTAAAAGGGACTGAAAGGGGCCAACTGATTTCCAAGTGACACATAATCAAACCCTTGTGAAAATCCACCTAAAAATGATAAGCAAGACAGTAACAGCAAAATTACAAATAAAGACACTTAACTGAGCACAGCCTTTCAAAGGTGCTTTTCATTCCAAATAACAGTATTAAATTTCCTGCTCTTTCTTCTCTGGAAACAAAAATGTACTACCAGACAATGAACAGGGTGACTTTAGTAGGCCACAACCTGGATCTCCTCCAGCATCTGGGATTCTCACGCAATAATACCACAGCAGTTGCAGTTCTTCAGAATGGGGGCGGAGGGAATTGGCTCTCATGCCTGTAGTAAAACTGGTACACATTACTTTAGATAAAGTTCCTCGGTCCAAGGTAACTGTAAGTATATTCACTGAAAATGTTTCTTGATACTTTGAAAACAACACCTCCAAACAAACTCTAAGCAGGGAAATAAATAAATTCCTGATGGAAAGAATAAACTTCAGGGGTGGGGGGAGGGGTTATACTTAACACCTACCCAAAGAGTTAACTATATGTACCAATTCATAAAGAGAAAGGATTAACGTTCTTCTTTCCCCTTGACCATGTGTCCTGGGTTCAGCAGCAGCAGTCATTTTTCTCCTTCTTAGTAGCTGGTGCAGTGCTGTGTTTTTCACTTTCAGCCTGGGAACAGCACTGATAACACCGATGTCTCTAGTTGCTGCTCAGTAATGTATACTCTGACCAAGGACTTTCTAAGCCTCATGCTCTGCCAGGGAGGAGTGGAAGCCAGGAGAAAGCAGAGACAGGACACCTGACCCAAACTGACCAAAGAGGTATTCCATATCACAGCACGTCATGCCCACTACATAAACTGGGGCAGTTACCTGGAAGGGCTAGATCACTGCTCAGTCAGGCTGGGTATTGGTCGGCGGGTGGTGGGCGGTTGTATTCTCTTCCCTTGTTATTTTCCTTATCATTATTATTGGTGGCAGCAGCAGTGGTTTGTGCTATACCTTAGTTACTAAACTGTTCTTATCTCAACCCGTGGCAGTTACATTCTTTTGATTCTCCCCCCCATCCCTCCGGGAGCTGGGGTGAGGAAGTGTGTGTGTGGGGGGGGGGGGGGGGGGGTGTCAGAGACTGCATGGTTTTCTGAGTTACAGCTGGGTTTAAACCACGACACCACATTACAGAAAATCAAGAGATGACTGCCCAATAGACTTTATACAAATAAAGAAAACTCAGTTCAAGTGTAAATATACAGAATTCACTACAACTGAATGACACCAAACCAAAATGCTCAGGCTTTCAAATGGAATGAGTAATTTCATGGCTTATACTAGTTAATGCAGCATAAAACAAGGGAAATGAAATCTCAGATTGTGAAGAACTGAGTTTATTCCCCTAGCATCAGCAGGAGTGCTTCCTTTATCCATATATTCCACTGATTATTTGCATTTCTGTCATTTTAAAAACAGGGTCCTAATCTCTTGTGCAGTATCAGCACTGGTCAATGACTGAAGCAGATGCCTGGAAAACTCTCCAGTTTAGTAACTCATGTTTAATATAATGTCTGCTACAAACACTTTCTCTAAGTTATTTCTGTAACAAAGTGTGTCTTTTCTTTGGATGAGGTTAATGTAAGAAACAGATAAAGTAGTAGTAGTAGGGTCCATCAGCTTCTGTCCCACTCATGTTCTCTGTCTCGCTTCCCTGCAGGCTAAGTCTTCCCTCTCACACTCTTCCAGCCTCTCTACCTATATCATCACCTACACTTCCAGCACCTGTGAAGACAGAAATGTGAACAATATGCTTTTAGCAATGCTACTTCTCTTCTTCAAGACTGAAAGTATCAAGTCCAGAAAGTTGCTACTGCCTCTGTATGCCTTGTTTTTAATGGAAGACCTTCCTCTAGACAGGGAGGTGGAGAATTGCTGCAAGTACATGAGGAGAAATAGAACAGAGGGAGAAAAAATGTACCACCGGATGAATTATGCCTGCCCTTCCCTGCCCTCCCAATATTTACTTTTACAGACTAGGAAAGAAAGAGCTGTGGAGCAAGGAAAACAAATTGAAGAAAAAGCATAGAAAAGCCTGTCGGTGCCTTTCCTGTCCTACTGCACATAGATCCACACATGCCTATGTCTTGCACTGCCCTGCCTTCTCCTCCCAGCGAGTAGCATGAGCCACTCTGTTCTCAAAGTCAGCATAGAACAAGTCAATTCATACATTTTGCTGTGCGAAAATGAAGTATCAGAAGCTATATGAAAGGGCTGATAGGAAACTTTGAGGTGACACTAGTTACAAATTTAATCAACAATCGTACGCCTATCATTCACTTCAATCACGGCAGGTGACACCTGCCAGAGATAGAGAATACATTTACAACAGCATTGCTTAAAGGACAGTATCAGCTTAAGGCCTGTTTATTTTCCTACAGCCTGCCCAATTTCAAATTCAAAATGTAGGTAATAGGTTAGATTTCAATTAACCAAAAAAAAAATAATCACAGCAGTCATCTTTGTGCTGCTTTAGCACAGTTCAAAAGCCTGGAGCCCAGAAATCCCAGACAGCCACAGGACAACTCCCCATCCTCTTCCCAATCAATGGCACCCTCCCCATCCTCTTCTCACTCAACTGACATTCTCATCTCTGCTGCTGCTGCTGCCGCCGCCCTTGAAACAATACAAAAAAGGGATGCCATTGTGTCTTCCTATGATGATATGGATGGAAAATTACTATGCATGAAATAACAACGGAAAGGAGTAAGAAAAGGGAGGGAGGAGTTTTCTATTTTTTCCTACAGTTAATTGTTTTAGATGTCATTTTTACTCTTGCTTTCCTTTCCTCTTTGCCCTCCCCTCCCTGTTTGGACACCATCCATAGGAAGCATAACAGACATTGGGCAGTGAATCACCTTGTCAGAGTTCCACCATAACGCTCTCCTCTTCCCCTCCAGTCCTCTCTCAGAATAATACATATGAGCAAACACATATATTTATTAAAAATTAGTTACAACTTAATGTAAATCATATCTACATTGCAGTTTCTGAGATCAGAGGCAAGAATGAAATTACTTATGCCAAGACTCAAATAGTTCACAACTTATGTTCTCACGTGAGGAACACTATTTTCAGATGGCACACTCCAGGCTTCATTTGAAGCAGATATATTCATGCTTAGTTTTTAATAAAGAGTGAGCCATTCCAAGCCATATCTGACTCAGCAGCACTTCTAAAAGCACTCGCACAATACTGCTGTAAGAATGAGTGAAAGGCATTTTCTGTTTTCATTTTTACATTACTTCATGAGCATACAAAGGACAATATGTGATGACAACTAAAGAGTTATTCTCTACTTTATTGCAGGAACACATTTTAAAATTAAAAACCACGAACAAATCTACAGAATAATTCAGTTTTCATATCAAACAGCTGCAGACCCTGTAACTGAAATAGGGTGTCTAAGGTTATAAATGAAAACTGTTCAGTATCATTCTTTGAGTGACAGATTAAATTCCTAATCCAGTTATGGTAATGGCCACATGTGTAGTTTAACATAAATTAAGAGCTTAATTATATTTGTGACTATTTTAAACAAAATAACAAATTCCTTTGTACCTGTGAACGTAATTTATAGCAAAGCCACATTCATTCTCCAAAACAATCTATTTTGCACTGCAGCACAACACTGCTTTAATGGTATAATGTAATTCTTGTAGAATGCAGAAAGAGTAGATTCGCTGGTAGCACAGAGTTTTTGAAGATAAATGAAGATGCTATTCATTCAGGGGTAATTTCATCTAGGAACTATATGAAAGATGTTTCACTCAGAAACAGTACCTGTATGGCTTGGGATTTAAACATGTTTTGAGCTACAATGCAATGCTGCTAGATTGATTATGTTGATACAGCATTTCTCATCATGAAGAATTCCAGCTTTTATTCTCTTTAAAAAAGGGATCATCAGATTTTCATTTCAGTACTAAGCCTTTGTTCAAGCCTCAGCAACAAGTTCAAATTTCTGCTAATGTTTTATCTAGAGAAAAAACAAACCACAGTTCATATACACACACACAAAAAAAAAATCATAAAACTGTGGAGGGCAATTAATCATGCATGATTTACATATTTATTTGATTACTTGTTGAAGTAAATAAGCAGTTGGTCTGTGTAAAACAATTTTAAATTGTCCAAACATCCTTCTGTCATTCAGGACTAAGGACAGACAATTCTAAATGTGCTTTCCTGGAATATATTAAGACCGTTTACAACGACATCAATTGCTTGCGCAATTAATACATATCTTAACATAATGAGCAACAGGCTTTATAATCTCAGGACAGCGATGACAATTTCACAATTCTGAACATTTTAGACAGCCTTTTAAGCAAGACTGAGACTACCTGCATAAGCATTTCAGAAGAACCTGTAATAACAGAGACAGTCTTAACATCCACATTCCTCCTCCTGACAAGTTGGAACAGTGCACAGAGATGCTCCATTTGAGGCAAAAGGCTTGGCACAGCACAGCTGTATTAACCCACTCCCTCCTACTCAGCCACAGCACTTCCACCTAGGCACTAAACTTAGCTGTACCAGGCATTAACACCCTAGACAGGCTCTCTGCTTCAGACTAAAATACTATTTAAAACTCCATTTTTCTCTTCTGGAAGTAATGAAGTTGTTTAGTTATTGGAATACAGTTGTATATTCGTTTCTGGGGTTTGGTGGCTTTTTTACTACGATAAGGCTGATAAGTAAGAATGCTGTATAATGGAAGCTGTACAATAAAGAAGCAGACAGTGGTTTTAACCATGAGTTGCTTTACCCAGGAGGTGCATGTGTTTTCATTAACTTTAATGGGAAGAGGGCTAAACATCTCACAAGAACAGAGCCTTCACTCTACATACAATGTTCTCTTTCCTGCAGCTGGATCATCGTTACTGATTGGTATTTTATTTTACTTCATTTGCAGTGAAAATAAAATTTCATTCAGTAACAAGATTTTACAGCCTAAGATCAAAGGGGCTTCACTTTCAACATGACTGTATAATACACTACTTCAAGTTAACAAACAAGGAGTACAAACACCAAGATGTACTAGAGATAATGCACTAGCTCATTTGAAGTTGTTGCGTTTTCAACAAATGTAAAGAATCTGAACCCAGTAAAAGATAAAGGAATTGTTAATTTATTCTGTTTCCAATAATAATGGGCAGAAGAGGAATTAAACAGCAAACAACAACAACAAAAGACAACTACCGGAATCAGCAGAGAGGTTCTGCAAGGTTAGAGGGAATTCCTTTTTTTTTTTTTTTGCTGTTGGTTTGACTGGTTTTTAACTATTGAACACTACCACAGTTACTTAGCAATCCCCCTCTCTTATCTAACATGTAGCTATAATCAGGAGTCCAGATTTCACTGCACAATGAGAAGCCATAAGTCAAATCATTATTAAAACAGCAAGACTCAACCAACTTCCTGTGTTCAGTCTGCAGCTCTCACCACTCACTAATTCAAACATAATGCCTACAACAATCTGTTACACCTTCACTGAAAGTAACTTGCTCTGCTGTCTGCTTGATCTCCTCTGTCGACAAGATGTACATGAAATGTCATCTGTATTGCAGGGTCGTCAATTTTAAAATAGTCAACTTTTACTCTAATTACTTACAATGGCATTGGATTTTATTCTTTAGTTTATATGTAGATATCTGCATATATGTCCTATGAGATCTACTGCAGAGCAATATTATGAATAGGTGCTCCAAGGAGATTTTGAGAAAGATCTGAAAGACCACATGCAGCACATTTACAGTCTTGTTGTGGACTGTGTTTCTTAAAGATTTGATGGTGCCTGACTCCATATGCATCAGAATTTGGAGTCCCAGTCCCGCTGATCAAAAGAGCGTTTTCATCACACGGAAGTTCAACAAGTGATGAACAAGACATGTATCTGCCCTAGTAATATTGATGTGCCCAATTTAGTATCAGGGAAAAAAAATGCAAACAAACAAAAAACCAGTAAAAAGATAAACAGGCTCACATTAGAATAAAAGATAAATTCTAAAGGAACTCTGCAATTCCCTTATGCAAAACACACCAGTATATTTAAAGCCTTCTGATCACTAAGCTAGTAATACATTAACTACAGATCTACAGATCCTAGTATCATTTCAAAATGGATCAAGGACACCAGGGATAGCTATTCTTTCGCAGCCACAACCATGTTACATAGATTCTTCAAAATAGATATGATTCCCCAATACAAAATTGTTCTATAAAGTTTAAGATCAGATATCTACCAGAGCCATATTTATAGCCATGGCTACTATCAGCTGTCCAGCTAGAGAATATTGAAGAAAAAGAAGCATTTTTAATATATTATAGTTAATTTATCATCTAAATGACATGTGCAGGATAACAATTGACTGGAAACAGTAAAGCAAAATGATGCATTAGAAAAGGAAATTTTAGAATTATGTTGTTTCTTTTCTGTGTGTTTTAAATACAAACCACACCTATATGTATTGTTAGATGGTGCGAAAATTCATGAGAACCACAAAAAAAATATAGTTTCTGGAGTTAAAAGGAACACTGAGATCAAGTGAACAACAAAAGCACTTATTTGCATTACTGTGAGGCACAACATAAAACATACTGCCCAAATAAATAAACACTGCCCACTTATTTGGTGTATCAAAGATGACTCCTAGTTCCAGCAAAGGACAAAGGTGTCTTCTTGCTGTGATAGTTTACTCTTAGAGGTATCTCCTGGATTGCTAGCCTGAAGGAAAAAAGTTTGAGATCCTGGAAGTAGTTACTATGATCAAATGATTCTAACCTTTTCACCAATAATGTCAGTTACAGTCTCCAAGTGTTCCACTTTGGCTAAATGAGATGTGACCTTTCTGGACAGCCATCAAAGACTGCCTGCTCTAGGTGCTCTGAGCCACACCACGAACAAAATGCAAAAAGCAGGGGAATGGTGCAACTCTCTACTAAGCACATCAACAGCAAAGATGCTTTGAAGAACAGGAACCTTACAGACATCCTGCTGACCACCACTTCTGACCACCAGGCCCTCTCCACTAATGAGCAAAACATCCCCTCGAGACTTGAGGTTACTGAACCTAACAGGTTAATGGAGTTTATGAGGACTTCACAGCCACAGAGGTGCTTTTAAGTCAATTCAAGATGCAACTTTGTCAATTATATGGACTATTTCTAAAAACCACATTGGATCTGTACTCTGTACACATGATGAAATGAAGAAAAACCTATCAGAGACATACAAAGATTTGATGCCCACAGCATGAAGCAAACATGTCTCAAGTCTGAGGCAGTGTGAGCTTTGAGAATTAGTAACTTCCGGCTATTATACCATTATATTATACTATTAATAACCATAAGCATTATGCAACATGTTACAAGACAAACTAATATACCAAGTGACAAAAGATAAAAACTACGCACAGTCCCCAGAATAGGTAGACAAGCAGATATTGTACAAACATGGACCAATATAAATATGAGTACAAGCAGCAGCACTCTACATGGGTCTTTCAAAATCCTCATGTCCTTTAAGCTCTGGTACTTCAATGACAATGTAAAGCACATCAGATGCAAGAAATGAGTCATTGATTTTGACAGAAATAATGCTTATATTATTCATTTAGCTAAATACAGTTACTTTAGCTAGGTAATCATTAAAAAAAAAATGAAACAGAATTAACATCTTTAGTTTAGAAAAGATGACATTTTACCTGAACAGCAAGGGAAGATGCATTATCAGAAAGCAAAATTTGTTCCTCTGTTGAAAGAAAAACAAACAAAATTACAGACAACAGTACCTATTTAGCCACTGACCGTAAGCCATTCTGGGTTGCATTTCTTATGCATAAAAAAAAAGGAGCACTTACATAATTATTATGCAGCTGGACTAGAAAACCTGTGATGTGAATATTAAAAAAAGAAAAAAAAAAAAAAAAGGAATTCCAGAATAGCAGGAATATTTCTCCCGCAAATGCAATTGCACTTACCATATATTACCTCAACGTACAATAAAAAAATGTTCACAACTTAAAACCAAATGCTTGAGTTTTATGCCAATTACTCTTCTTCTAATCAAAGTTAAATAAAACCGCATCTTCATAACTCCTCTGGCTAAAAGGTAAAAGTATTCAGAAACCTATAAAAGCAGCTTGCAGTTAATATTGCACACTGTGTCTAGGTCTGTCACACAAAAGAAAGATGACAAGTTCACTGCAATAAAAATTCCATGCTTAGAAGACTAGGGCTGCTACCTATTAGTCTTCATTACTTTGCAGTCTTCTGACAACTGTAGCAGGCTGCTGAGCCCCAAATGGGGGCCATAATGTGATCTGATGATATATGAAGAGCTGCTAAAGGGAGCCTGAACCATCCTAGCCTATACATTTTAACAGTTCCTTTTTACTGAGAGCCCACTTTACCACAAGACTTCAAAAATCTGCTGCCTCAGCTATTGGTGCAGTAAATCTGCCAACTGTGCCTGCAACCACATCATTTTACACTGCCTACAGCAGCCAATATAATGAGTCAATAATAAACCAAGGACCTTATAGGCCATGAATAGCTGGTTTATATTGGCAGATGCAAGCATAGCTAAAACCTCTGACCAGACAAACAACACAAAGGACTCTTTTACAGTTTCTGTGTTTCCTTTCAGTTAATTGTCTTAGTGCATATTTAATGTGCTTTCTAAAAATAAAGTATTTATTAATTGCAAAAGAACAGTGTACCCACCCTTCAGTTGCTGATACAATGCAGCATTTTCAGGCCAAGGCTCTGCGGCTGTGGAAAGAGGAGGAATTAATTAAGCAAGACAAACAACATGTTCGCAGATGCTAACTGAACGTGAACATTACCTAGAGCAGGAACTCAAACTGCAAAGATGCTGATGCAAGATTTTACCTGTCCTAAAAATATCCCACTGTCACTCTCTTCTCCCATACTTCTCTCCTGCTCATAGAGGGGCAACACAGAGCAGAAAACCAAGTCCCAAAATTCAATGCTGCAAGAAAATCTAGAATTCAAGCTATGTGCTACATTACAGAATGCTCTTGTAGTTCTCAAGCAGCTAAAGCAGCTCTTTTACCTCCACCACAAAGATATCCTTGTGCACTTTCCCACCACAATTCCAGCCACTCTCAAGAGCAACTATTTATTAAGGTACTAAACAAAGAATTCTGGAAAGAATAGAACAAGACACAGAGGAGAGAAGCGCAAACCTCTAAACCTCTAAACCTCTAAAGTGTGAAGAATGCACTGGGGAAACAGAGAAGCTTTCTGCCTTTTATAGTGGTGTCCTCACTGGTCCTACGTAATACCCACGAAGCCAGGTGCTTGGGCATGTCAGAAACTTACCCATCATAACGACTGGGACTACCTATTGCTTTAACTGATGGTCAACCCTAAAATGGGAATGTCAATATGCATTTAAAAAAATGCATCATCAGTTGCTTAAAACGGTTGAGCAGTTACAAAAATAGGCAAAGAAATAAAAAAATATCATCTTCCAGTTGAGAACCATTGCACTTTATCAATCATACATCACTTGAATTTATGGGAAGGCAAAAATACAATCAGTACTGATTTACTGCTAATGGTAGCATTAAGATAACACATCATCACAGTTTTGTCTGCATTACATTCCTTGTTAATGTCTGATTGACAATCTATTTTTCAATACCAATTCAAACCTTGTGTTCTATGCAAACTACCTATTTGTAAACAAAATTGATGCATTAATCACATAAATTATTCCTTTTAAAGAAATAATGTCTATAAATAACTGTAGTTAATATAGAAATACACCACTGGCTTCAGTAACGTCATGCTTTTTGTCTTTGTCTTCAGAACTCAAAGAAAGAAAAAAAGACTACACAATTTACTAACTATCATTCTTTTTGGATATTCATGAAGTATGAGGTTTTATGTAAGTCACGTAGAATTGTAAAGCTTCTAACACTGTACACAGTTTTGCAAAGGTCACTGCCTCTAACATTCAGGCGCAGAGCCTATCAAAGCTATACCAGTATGGGCATGAGAAAGCAACTAATCACATTTAAGTGTCATCAAAAAATGTTTTATGTTTTATTGTAGCAGTTATTGGTTTTAATGGTTAATGGTTTCTCCATTAAAGTTTTGCCCTGGAGTAAAAATTCTTCAGGTGGAAGTACATTTACTTCTTTAAATAAGACTAAGATAGCGCCTGTTGTACTACAGCCTTAACTGTTTAAAATATTTTATCTAATATACGTTTCTTCAGGTCCACTGAAGTCTTGCAAGAGCGAACAGGATGAGGAAATTCAGAATGTTGTTACTATACTTAAGCAAACTTACCAGTGTTGGACTCTGAGATACTTACAGAAGTAATTAAGTCATGAATGTACATTGATCTCATAAATACTCCAGCCAGCCAGTGAAAACATCCTTTTTACAGGCCAAAAAATGATACAGGGAACTTCAAATCGCACGTGCTCATTTCAACTGATTTTTTTTTGCCTGCCCCCTCTTCAGACTGAAATGTCAGATTTACATCTACTTCTTGAATTTTAGCCCAAACTGGAAGTGGCCTATTTTTACACAGGCATGTGGCTGAAATATTTCAGACACACAAAAGTCAAGTGAACTTTTCTTTTTCCAACAAAAAAGCTAGGTATATTTCAAGAAATTCAAACACTAATTCCAGTCTCATCTTGGCACTATGCTATATGCAGCTGTGGAGATACATATGCATACATAGGCACATATAAAGACTTCTTGGCACACAGAATCCAAAACTACACCACAGATTTTCATGTATCTGCTGACCATAACTTCATTAGTCATTATATGAAGTCTTTATCCCACAGTCTTAGTACACTGCAGCACACACCTAACTTGAGGGACAGAAAGGAGTTTTAAATCTTTGCATTCACTCATTGACAGTTTAGTTGTGTACCAACATATATCTTCTGACAAACAATGAAATGAGAACAAACAGCCACAGGAAAATTTCAGCCTTTGTTATTAGCACATCTTAAACTTAAAATTTCAGCAGTTCTAAGAAAATGAGTGAATAATACCCCC
Organism: Ara ararauna; assembly: GCA_028858755.1. Classification (NCBI taxonomy): domain Eukaryota; kingdom Metazoa; phylum Chordata; class Aves; order Psittaciformes; family Psittacidae; genus Ara; species Ara ararauna. The sequence goes on from CM054381.1 coordinate 24,163,088, forward strand.
TTGCCCTTGGCACCTGATGGCCTCCAGAGGGAGGTCACAATTCTGACCATGCCTGGATGAGGTGAATACACGCTCATAAGCCTTGAAGTGAGGCCTTCAGTTCTTTGTACACAGACCAGATAAAAGATAACTGATTTTGCTATCACTCCACAGACTGGATTTTAAAACAGTCAACTTCACATTATGATTCATGTTTTATTATTCATATCTTAGAAAAAATATTCTGCAGCGTGCATTCAGAATTGCAAGCAGATCATGTTCAGTGACACTGGAAGCACAAACACAAAGCTTGTGCAGTCCTCTAGAAATCAAATAATTAAATACCCACTTATTATCTGTGTCATATCTTCCAATTTCTACTCATTCTCCTTCCTCCAAGATGTTTGGAGTATGAAATACTTTTATTCTGATGGAGCAAGAAGTTCAAATACACACTGCTACATGAGAGGTCCAGGTTCGTAAGGTGTACACTAAATTCAACTATCAGCTCCCAGGCTGCCTTCGATTAGTTGAAAGGTCAAAACATGCAGTTAAGGAAGACCAGAACTCAGCTGGGGGAAGAGAGGAGGAGGAATCGCTGAAGGGATGTCACATGCCTCCACAAGAGGAGAAAATGTGTAACATCTTTAATGTACGGCAATGACTCTTGCCTTATGAATGTAGGTGAAGACATAATTTGTAGAATAATAGGCACTAATATTACACGCTGCTTCAGTTCTGTCATATTTCCAATCCATCAAGTTGATTAATGCTATAATAACTCCTCACAAACTTATCATTTGTGCACTAATGAAGTCAAATCCAGTTTATCCTTCGGCAACTATAATCTTCTCGTCTTTAAATGTTCGTTTCCCTGCTAACCACAGCTACTGTGACACTAGGTATATAAAGAGAAAATTAACAAATGTGATGTCAATTCAGTTTCAGAAGTTTTTAACGCAGAATCACATTTATGTGTTAGATCCTACGCGAGAGACATTTTTGTCATTAGCTGTTCACAGGATGAAATAAGTGCCTGGAAGTATGCCTTACAGGAATAGCTTCTCTACATATCTTAAGGAACTACTTGGTTCTTCCTTCTGCCTCGAATTACTATTGTGTGGTTTTCAATGGGTCTGTCTCTCAGGCTTGCAGTCTTTAGTAAAAGCTGTTTTCCCACCCTACCAAAGCTTTTCCCATGCTTAACAAATTCAAATATTTAGTCTTTCATGTGGATCGTCTGCTATTTGATCAGGACAAGCAAACCTCATGCTATCGTCTTTCCCTATTTCTCCTCTACCACGCTGCTTGTTTTAATGCCACTTATAGGAAACAATCATCTGCTAGGATCAGTCCTCCCTGGTAAATTTGCCTGAAGTAAGCTTGAGTTCAAAAGTTACTGGGAAGTGAAAATTAAAGGAAGCCGGACATAGAAATCATCACTGCATAAGCCTTGTTATCCTAGGTGCTGAGAAATTGGCAGATGCAACATCACAACAACTGGAGAAGTCAGCTGGTAAGCAGACCACCTACATAACATCTCTGGTTTTGTGGATAACTAAAAATGCACAGAAATTTAACTAAGCTCAATGTGTTTGTTAGTCAAAGTGGTTTAAAGTTTAGCATAGAAAATGCAGATTTCAAATTATTAACAGGGTTCTTAGGTGTCAAATTAAACTTTCACAAAAAAATTCTGTGAACTGGTGTGTTGCATGTTCCCAGTGGAGTTTTAATTACTCAAGTTTGTAACTATCTATTAAAACAGATTCCTAGACTACTCACCTGCCATGTCAAAGAATGGCTTAGAAAATATATCATTTCTGCTCTCACAAAAACCTTCCAAAACATAGATTGAGTCATGACAGCCACGTTAAATTCTTTGCCACTAAAAATATGCTGCTTTAAGTACAATTTTCAGATTTTGTGCTGAAACGTTTTACTTGAGCAACACTAAGGCCAGAGACAGATATTCATATAGCAGTTTGATTTCAACATTTCCAGATGTTTCAGGCTGTCATTTCAACAATAAGACTTTATCCACTCAAATACTTTTGGGACAGCAAGAGAAGAGAATGCACATAGGCTGTAAGAAGAAATACTTAAGACCACTGGACCCCACTGTCAGCAAGGGATCAGCAGCTCACCAGAGGCCTACGCACATCTCAGCTCCAACTAATGCTCTCAAAACAGGACATACTATACTTGCACAATGGTGAATTTTAATTCAAAGAATGAGAGCCTGCCATAACATTCCCCCAGTGAAATCTATGCAACAGAAAGTACCACATTACCAAGATGCTCTACAGTGCCTCAGCCCCACCAATTCCTTGTCCAGGCTGTTCAGAGTTTCTTTATGAGCATACAAAACTCAGTTTCAACTCCTACACTCTGAATTACTGGGAAACTATTTATTCTGTGTCAGTGCTGCCTGGATGGATGGGGAAACAGACATTTTTATCCACCTTCCCCAAGCAGCTTCACAATGATGAAAGAGATGTAATGAAATAAATGGTTTACAGTTATACCGTTAATCCTTACTCGTTAATCCTTTACTTAAAAAAAATATTACCCTGACTGTGAAAATGAGAAGACGCTAAATACTTTGCATGTTAAATTGTGGAATATGCTAACCAACAATTTTGCCATTTCAGCAGTCTAGTACGAATAGGCAGTTTCAAACAGTAGGGTAGGCAATGTGGTTTGCCCTGTTTGTCTGACACTCATTTAGCACACCCATTGTCAAGCTGAAACCCTCTGGGTCCGGGCATCAGGACGTTCCCTCCTGCACAGAAAATGAAGTTATCAACAGGTTGAAAGTTTCTGTAGAAAAAACTCAACTTGCAATTAGGTTGTTCCCAGCTCTTAGCAATACCACTGAAATTCAGTGGGGCAAGAATATTTTTGAAAGGCAGTGCAGAGAGAAATAATTTTCTGCTATAAAACTAGCCTATGCCTAATAAGAGGCTAAAGAATTAACACTGAATGTTACTATCCTGTTGATTATTTCTCAAGTACTGAAACTATACAGTAAGCAGCGAGACAATTTCTGCCCCAAATCTCTTATAAACAAAATTCACTAAATTCTCAGTATGCCAGCAATTTATCCTTTGAAATCTTCTTTCTGTTTCTGTAAACATAGTACTCTGTCGACTAACAATCTCTTCCACACAGCTCACTACGTACTGTTGTGTAGGTGAGGCTAGGACCTGGTCTGGGAATACTTGATCTTCTCAGAGAGAGAAATTTCCTGAAATCTTAAGAAGTTTAGACTGTATACAAATAAAGACTACTTCTTCTTTAAAGTAATCAAATTTGCATGGCCCAGTTTCTTTTCTGCTATCCTCTTAAACATTTTGATATTAAGCTTGCATAAAAAGGAGGAAAGCTAAAACATCTGTATTTCCCAGTTTGGTTCACATGGCATTTAAAAGCCTGTTAAAACAGCCAAGAGGCGAGATATCCTCTATTAAATACAAAAAAAAAAAAAAAAAAAAAAAAAAAAAAGTCGGCATTTGAATCACTGTAATGCAGTATTACACTGGAGATATTAACTTACACATTATTTCCACATAGTTTCCTTCAGCATCTCCCTAGGTAAAAATTTGATTAAGTTATAATGAGATACCTCAAAATTGTTTTCTCACAAGAATAAACACTAAAAAGAAATTTAGTCTTACATCTGGGCAACATCCACATCCAACATTATTACTTACAATCTCCAAATATTATGCAGCAATCAGCAGGAAAATAGTTACCTTTTTTGGTTTCCCAAGACTGGTGCTTTAGGGAAACCTGCTGCTCACTCTGGTCTAGAATGTGGTAATGCCAAGAAAACCACACAGAAAGCTATCCCACAGACTCCAGGAGAAAGGATTATTAGCCACTTGATGTCAAGATGCATCAAAAAGGAGCAGATGACCCCTTCTTCTCTTTTCATAATACAGATCAGTGGTATTTTCAAGTACTGATACATTGTTTAAAAAGAAAATGACAGGAATTTATGCGCTTCTATATCCTTATTACATTAAATACATGGAGGAATATCTTTTGTTTAATTCAGTGAAGCTGCAGCCACTTTGGAAAGCAAAGCAGTTAAAAATATACCTCTTGTACATTAACAGTGATCAATAAAGGAAGTACAAGAAAGTTGTGAATTAGCTTCCATAAGACCCACTGGTTCAACCCACCCGCACCAAGTACAAATCAATTTCAAGTAATTTGCCTGATCCTGTAAACTAACAAGGGCCAAGAAAAAATGAAAGCATCAGCAACTCCCTGGCTCTGCTGACAAGGGACCAAAAAGTGTCTCATAGTGCCTTGCCAAATGAAAGCCGACTTTCACATAAGTTAAACAGTATGCATTAAATCATGTATCAAATAATTACATCATTTGCTTAAATCCATCCCAGGCCTCCTTTGTAGAGATATTACAATTCAGATAAATCATGACTGCTCAGTAATTATTGATCAAGCAGACTGTCAATGTAAAGACTTAATCTCAGCAGCAATTCTCAAACTTGAGTTCCCTGTGGCTGCACCACTAAGAGAGTCAGTGTGTGACATTACTGCAACAGCCATTTTACATTACACAATCTGCTTCTTCACCCTCCAAGAAAGCTATTAATGGCATGTATTTAAGCATTAGTCCAATTCTGTTACTGTCTTTGAGTTGACTTTCCACAGTACACACATCTGTGGATTCAATCCTCCAGGGTGCTCAGCATTCTCACTGCTAGGGGAGGCCACAGGAGGGTGACCGCTTGGCATCTCCACACTTGCAGAATCATGCCTCCCATCAGGGGAGGAGGCCAAAAACCTCAGCAAAATCAAATCCATAAATAAAAGTTGTTCCTAAATCAACATCTGGATTTCTTCAGAAAAATCAGAGAGCGTGCCAGCTGAATGATCTCAAAAGACTTATTTATAAAGTCCTGACAAGCTGGAGCTATTTTACTTATTCCTGTTATTCAGCATAAATGCTCCATCTCAAAACTCTGTAATTCTTAATTATAGCTTTTTATAGATCTCTAAATCAATCCCTTCCCTTTGTGCTACTTAAGAACCTTGCCCTCTTTGGCCCTGACTCAAGAAGTAAAACTTCAAGCATAGGAACTGTGAAGAACAGGATGGTGGAAGTATGATACTAATTAATACCTTAAGTGCCTTACTGGACTGAGACGTTTCTCAGCCATGTTATCAACATTTGTATAGTTTAAATCAGTCCTTTGAAAGCTCTCTTAGACTGAGGTCCCCTCTTCTCTGTGACAGTCTGAACTTCTCCTCCCCTAAGGACGTCTGGCAGGCAGTCTTAGCACCATTTCTGCAAAGTGCCTCAAGGAGCTAGCTCTCTGCTTTCTCATCCAAGGCACCCCTACTTTAATCTGCAATAGAGATCCTACACATCTGTCCCACCAGACAGCACCTCAGTATCCCATACCTGCTCCAAAAGCTACTCTCCACATACACAACTCCTGCTCACCCAGCCCTGGCCCCTCTGGCCTTTTGTTAATACTCCCCTTCATTATCTCTCTCTCATCTTGCCCACAGCCTGAGCACAGCAGTACTAGGAGACACAAAGCGATGACTACAGAGAGACTCTTGCAAAGGGGCAAGAAAAGCCAAGATGTCTAGGCAGGAGAACTCTGCAGGGCATAAATGCAAAGAGTACTGGTGCAGTCAGCCAATCAAGCACTGCCCCTAGCCAGGAAGAAAATGATGCTTTAAAGCTCAACCTCTAAGTTGAGGTTTAACTCTAAGCAACCTCTGAGCCCAAAACCATGGCACTTGCAATAGCACCTCTCAGGCTCTTCCTCACCTCTGGGAAACACTGCAGACTCCCTGCTTCAAAATCTTAAAACATTTATCTTGCTGTCTTAATCATACCTTCACAGCCTTCCTCATTTCTTTTCCAAAGCTTTCCATGAACACCCTCCAGTGCACCCAGAGTTTCTCCAATATGGCATTCATATAAGAAAAAAAAATGTTGGATACTGAAAGTTCTTGCTACGGATGCAAGCATTACATTGGCTTCAATTTCATTATACAACTGCTAGAAGGCAGAACTGTTAAAAATTCCAATCTCGGCATTTTTACCTTCCAATTCAGTATGCACACTCCATTTTTTTGGTTGGATGTTCCCGCCTCCCCCACCAAATGAGACTGGTATCAATTTGTCCCGCATTCTCTGCAGTAACTGCAATTTTTCCTTTGGATGTTTCCAATCCTTCCTGTGCATTTCATAGGTTTTACTACTACATGTAGCTTCTTCCAGTTTGCATTAAAACATCCATTTTCATGTGACAACTATGTCACCTTCTTGATAACTGAAGGCCAGAATTTAAAAATAATAATAATAAACATTTCAGAACCTGGCGTGGACTTTCTCTCTGCCCTCCCCATGGCCTGAATGCACCTGCAGTTTGTCACCCACTTTCAAAAAAGACAGCTGAAGATGCCCAGCAGCACAGCAACATGCAACACCTTCCAACTAGAGCAAAAGACAGCAACCAAGCTCATCCATTCATTCTTGTCTTGAAAAGGAAGTGGCTCATACAGTACAAACCTACAGGAAAAAGCGAAGGTATGCCTGGGGACAGTCAGAAAACAGAGCAGCCAAGGACCAGAGAGAAAAAAAGAGTGAGAAAAAGAAAAATCTGGTTCTTCTCTAAAGCTGTTCTCCTATGACTTCCTGTGAGCTGAACACTTAGGCTCCTAAACAGCACTCATAACTGAATCATCCTACAACTGATGAAAGCTCACTTGCAAATCTAACTGGACAACATCAAAATACATGTGACTTTTTATTTACCAACTTTGTTACCATTATTTCTACAGCAATCTCTTTTTGGCAGGAGAAAAGAAGACATTACTTTAGCAGAAAATATGTAACAATAAAATGCTGATTAGAGAAACACTGCTTAGTCTTAATGGAGCCAGAAAAAACTATAGAAGCATATTCTATTACAAACTGCAATTGTATCGCTTCTTAAAACCAAGAAATAACACTACCTCAAAATGAAATATGTACTGTACTATAATAACTGTGAAAGTCATTTTTCTCCTGACCAAAAAAAACAAAAAAAAAATAAGATAGGCAATTCACACAAAGGATTTGCTCAAATCAAGTCATAAAACGTATGTGCCTGAGACAAATTGGCAAGAGCAGCGCAAGAGACTTGTTTATTGAAAGTGAACAAAAGTTAAAGGGATTCCTTTTAGTTTGATTACAAAAAAAAAAAAAAAGCCCGCATAAAAGAGCACTGAGATAAAATTATACAGCCTGAAAACTTGGTATTTTCAAACAACTTCTTTGACTACAAGCACCTCTGCATCAGGCTCAAACAATCTGTGCTGCAGACAACCTATTATTAAGCAAGAATAGCTTTATTTTTTCACCTTACACGTGCAGGAAATGTTAACATTTACCTATGCACATTTTGATGTATAAAATGCGTACCCAATTTAAATTTTAAGTTTTTATGTGCAGAAACAATTTAGGTGTTCAGGTTTCATTCCCTGTGTATTTGTTCTTAGCCAAATTGCAGCTTGTCTCAATACATAAAACATGCACATCAGAGATTTATTTGTGCTCTGGCATGTCACATTGGGGGTAGACTCACTAAGAATGTAAAATATCTAAAGGCAGAAGGCCATCTGTTTTTCAAACTGCATTCATTTTCTTTCATATTAAAACTAGCCTAAGACCATTGGACGTAACTCAATGGCAATAAACACAAGTCATTTTCCAGACATCAAAGGACAAACAAGAATATTATTTTCTCTCTTTTGAACACTAATCTAAAGCTAATGTTTTGGGTTTTTTTTGGGGGGGCGGAGGAGAAAGTACAGCATATTGAGTAATTAAGTGATCAATTAAACATCTTTTCAACAATCTTTTATAGATGATTTGAGCAGTTAGCTTCTCAAAACTACTACAGTTAGAAAGATTAATGTTCTGGACCACTTGAAAGCTGGCACTCTAATTCTTCTTAGAGCATAAACACTCATTTCCTATCCTGTTAATATATGATTGATGCTGAGCTACTCTAAACAAATTCTCTACCATATTATCTAATTAATATTTTCTACAGTTCAGAAGTAGCTGATTTAAAATATGACATAACATGTTTGCAATTCATGAAGCCTAGAAATATTTATTCCCCGAGTTACAGCATTAACCTCTTTATACTTCTGAATAAGCAAACAGTTGAATGGCACTAAAGCAGGTGCTTTACCCCACGTAAGTGATTTAGTCATCATTTTGTATTTGATTGTTAAAGCATTACAGCAGCAAATGATGCTCAGCATGTTCAGGTGAATGCATGTTACACAGGGTGCTGAATTACTGCAGCAGTGTAAGTGGGCTGAACAACTCAAGGCCACGGAAGAGCTGAGGTTAGAAGGCACTTCTGGAGGTCCAGGTTCAGCTGCAGCAGGTTGCCTGGGACCATCTCCTGTTTGGCACTGAGCACCTCCAAGGATGGAGACTCCACAACAGCTCTAAGCAACCTGCTCCAATCCTAACCCACCCTCACAGTAAAAGAAAAGTTTTTCTTATATTAAAATGGTATTTTCTGTGTTTCAATTTCTACTAAGACAGTGAATAGGGGATATCGGAAGTGAATGCATAAGGCGCAGGAAAGGTAAAGATAGGTAGTATTCGAAAAAAAAACCCTCTAATATATACACAAGCAAGACAGTGTGTAAAACAAAGCTGTGATCCTCTTCCCTACTAAAACCTTCCCCTTGGCTTTTTAAATATTTCTAGAAAACAAACTATGCTGGGATGACTGTCTTCAAACACCTGCATGCAAAGACCCATGCTTCATAGCTGTTATGTGTTAAGAGCAGCACTAGTTCATTTCACCTGCCATGACAAAGCGGCTGTCTTCATGAACAGGACCCCCGATGACAGGCCAATGAAATTTCATTTTTATGGACAGGGAAAAAATTCTCAATCATTCTTACACTTCCATCCACACATATCAGAAAGGGAGTATTCACAACCACAGATAAGACACTATTAAAACAAGTGTCACTCTTAAGTGCTATTTTTTCATTGCAGATAACACCATTTTTCTTCCTCACAAATATTCCTACGTTTGTGGGATATTCATATCTTCTTGGTATGAGAATGAAATATTTTCTGTGCCTGTGCAATGTCTCAGGAAAACTAGACTTGTGGCGGGTATTGGCCAATATCCTGAATAACTTCCACCCCACACCCCTCCCCCCAAAAAAATCTTCCATATGAAATAATTGAGCGATTTTGCCATTATTTAGTTTCAGTCTGGGACCGGTACACAGTACAGACAAGCTGGGAAGGCCACGACCCACTGGCAAAAGGGGTTTTTTTATTGTTTTCAAGGCAGGTAACTGCTTTTGACACTGATTCGCTTCTGGGAAAGCAAAGACAATTTCTTTCAAAACAATAATTTTGTTTTGAAGAATGGTTCAGGTCTGCAACAAGGATTTGTACTGTACCTTGAGTCACGGTAAGTACCTGCATATCCAGCAGAAGTACATGATTAGTAAAACAAGCACCAACCATTTCTGCTCTGCAAAAAGAGTATGGACAGTATTTTTCTATTAGATGCCCACAAATTACCTATAAAAAGCAAATGACCATCACTTAACCTGTGACTGACGGGAAAGATGAGGTGCTACTGTTTTAAGCTGTACTGTTTTAATTGTAGAAGGGTCCAGAAGTACTTGAGGAGCTCTAGTGCCCTCAAAACACCACCTTAATAGTACAACTGTTAACACACGAATGAGACTAGTATAAGCAGAGTGCAATGACCCCAAAAAGGGGGCAAGAATCTCCCCAAGAACACTTCAGCAAGGACAGAAAAGAGCCAGCTGTTGCAGAACTTTGTCTTCTTGTTTCCAGCATTTCAAACATGCATTTTCTTCACACTATATTTAATTTGGATCTGCCATTGCTGTATTTCACAACAATTTGCTTGTTTAGCAGGAAGATGCGGGGGGGGGGGGTGGGGTGGGGGTTGAACGGGACACCAAACCACATTTTCAATAAGAAAGCAATGAGATGCTTATAGTTTCGACTTTGCTTTTGTAATCCCAGAAAACAAGTAAATATCAGCAAGCTGTCATTCCAAAATATTCATAACAATCACAAAGCAGAGGAACAAATCAACAACACTACTCACCTATGTCATTATCATTGTGTTTCACAATATAAATACCGTATACTAAAGAGATCATAAAGGCTAGCAAATGTCATGAAGCAATGCTGATCATGAATGTATTCTCCATATCTAGAGGATCCCAGGCTCTGGCCCTTAGAAAATAAGTATGGCTTGTGCTAATATCTATGAATTAGTGAATGCCAATCCAAGTGCTCAACTAACTCAACTTTCAAGCTTGTCATAGGATCATAGAATCATAGAATAGTTAGGGTTGGAAAGGACCTTAAGATCAACTAGTTCCAACCCCCCTGCCAGGGGCAGGGACACCTCACACTAAACCATGCCACACAAGGCTATGTCCAATCCAGCCTTGAACACTGCCAGTGATGGAGCATTCACAACTTCCCTGGGCAACCCATTCCAGTGCCTCACCACCCTTACAGGAAAGAATTTCTTCCTCATAGCCAATCTAAACTTCCCCTGTTTAAGTTTGAACCCATTACCCCTTGTCCTCTCACTACAGTCCCTAATGAAGAGTCCCTCCCCAGCATCTCTATAGGCCCCCTTCAGATACTGGAAGGCTGCTATGAGGTCTCCACACAGCCTTCTCTTCTCCAGGCTGAACAGCCCCAACTTTCTCAGCCTGTCTTCATACGGGAGGTGCTCCAGTCCCCTGATCATCCTCATGGCCCTCCTCTGGACTTGTTCCAACAGTTCCATGTCCTTTTTATGATGAGGACACCAGAACTGCACACAATACTCCAAGTGAGGTCTCCCAAGAGCAGAGTAGAGGGGCAGGATCACCTCCCTTGACTTGCTGGTCACACTCCTTTTGATGCAGCCCAGAATACAGTTGGCTTTCTGGGCTGCGAGCGCATACTGCCGGCTCATGTTCATTTTCTCATCCACCAACACCCCCAAGTCCTTCTCTGCCCAACCTGTAGCTGTGCCTGGGATTGCTCCAACCCAGGTGGAGGACCTTACACTTGTCATGGTTAAACTTCATCAGGTTGGCATCAGCCCACCTCACAAGCATGTCAAGGTCCCTCTGGATGGCATTCCTTCCCTCCAGCGTATCAACCAAACCGCACAGCTTGGTGTCATTGGCAAACTTGCTGAGGGCACACTCAATCCCACTGTCCATGTCACCAACAAAGATGTTGTCTACGGGTACCTCTTCAGACCCAGATTCAAGATCCACCACCTTCACTTTACCTATCATTCAGGGGCAAGCCTGCTCTGGTAACTGTTCATACTAGAGAATCCACCTCAGCCTCTTACACTGCAGCCTTTACTGAGTGGTACAAACCTCAGCTCCTGGGACAAAACACTGACTTCCTCTCCTCAACATGACAGTAGCAACTAAAATGCTGTTTCCTTGCAGTATTTATTGCTTGTGAGCTTGTGTAGCAGCAAGAAATCAAGAACAGGGAATAACAAGTAATGAGAAATTGACCAATGCACACACTTTCAGTGTGAAACACTAAATGTATCTTGAACCTCCTAGCCAGGAATTATCAGAGGTGCATGTTGTGTTTTTTTCCTGTTCAGAGCAGATCAATATCATTTTTTCTACATAACTCCACAGTGATACTTATTTCTGCTTCATGACAAGGCTCACGTCCAAGTGGACGTGGCTCAGCTGCAATATATCACAACAGCAACATCGGAAACGCAGGACTCAGCCAGGGGGGGAGCAGTGAGAGAACGGCACCGCACTGAGCTCTCCCACGCTGCGGCACCCAACTCCAGTTGCTTAAATATAAACACGATGCCGGTTTTTGGACCACTAAGGGAAAGTAAATGGTTTTAAAGACAGGGAAGTTATTAAATGAAAGTGAAGCTACACCCCAGGGACCCTATAATGGGGCCCCGCGGGGAACCCGCACCGCCGTGCCCTGCGGGGAGTCGCGCCGTGACCTGTCCTTGCCTCAGAGCGGCAGACGGGCGACGCGCCCGGACCGCCGCCAGCCCTCACGGCTGCCCCTCCCCGAGGAACACGGGGCCGCCTCGCCCCAGCCCCGGGTCACCACGGCCGGGGGCACCGAGGCCGCGAAGGTTCGGCTCCTGCCCCGCCGCCACCCTCAGGCCGCGAGCCGGCGCGCAGCAGGGCCCAGCCGGCCCGCGTCCCTCTCTGTGCCGTCAGCCGCCCCCCCGCGTCCCTCACCGGCCAGCTGAGTCACGAAGGCCTCCGCCACCAGCGACATGTCGCGACGGGCGGGCACCAGCAGGCCGAGGACACACGCAGGAACCGGGCGCCGCACCGCCGGGACAGCAACTGCATCCGGGGCCCGCCCCGCCTCTGCCGCCCCGGGGCGGAGCCCGCGCCAGCTTCCCCCCCCCGCGCCGGTCAGCGGGACCGGACGCGGTGTGGTGGCCGGGTGGCTGCAGCTTGTGCGTGTTTAAAACAAGCTTTCCGCGCTTAAATGGTGCTTAACGGGTAGAGAGAGGCGTTTGCGAATACACAGGTGTTTGGGAGTCACTCATGGAATGGTTTGGGCTGGAAGGGACCTTAAAGCTCATCTAGTTCCATCCCCCCTGCCATGGGCAGGGACACATCCTGCTACACCAGGTTGGTCCAAGCCCCGTCCAACCTGGCGTTGAACACTGCCAGGGATGGGGCGGCCACAACTTTCCTGGACACCCTGTTCCAGTGTCTCATCCACCTCACGGTCAATTTCTTCCTTGTATCTAAGCTAAATCTACCTCTTCTAGGTCAAAGCCTTTGTCGAAGCACTATGTGCCCATGTATAACACCTCCCTTCAGATTTCTTGTACTCCTTTAGGTGTTGGAAGGCTGCTATCAGCTCTTCTTCCTGGAGTCTTTTCCATGCTGAACAACCCCAGCTCTCTCAGCCTGTCTTCACAGGAGAGGTGCTCCAGCCCTCTGATCATCTTCATGGCCCTCCTCTGGACTCAGTCCAGCAGGTCCACATCCTCATGTTACTCCCCTCAGTTAATTCAGTCTGAGGGAAAACCCTTTGAATCCACATCCTGTGGAAATGTTACTGAGGCACAACTGCATATTCAGCAACAGTGCGGTAATTCTCTTAACTTGGAAATACAAGCACAAGACGAGTGAAGACAAAACTCCTGACTGTTGAATGGTAGGAAGAACCACTGACCAATATCCAGGGACAAGACTGCACTGTACCAGTAGAGCAACATCAAAAGAAGCATTTACAAATACAGTGGCTCAAAATCCCCTGACACAGGGAATCTCTGTTACTGATAGAAAGTCAGCTTAACATGCTCCACATAACATGTAGAGGCAATACCTTAAGGAGCTGAAGATACAAGATCAGACTACTTTACATTTCTTTTTTATGAAGGAATCTCAACAGGGATTTTTGTGGGTTGGTTTGTTGGGGGTTTTTTTGTTTTGTTTTGGGGTTGCTTTTATGGTCAATTTTTTGTTTGGTTGTTTTTAATTTAGTGTAGAAAGAGCTATTTGGAATACTGTATCCAGCTTTAGGATTTCCCAAGAAAGGTGACTCAAGCCATCTTAAGTTCCTCTGCCACTCATCTATGTGGAGCTCTGACACACATGAAGATTTAATCGCATTAGTTCTCTGAAGAGATAGCTAAATCTGGTTTAGAGCCTGAAAGCAGAAAAAGGTCAACCTCTAACTGCCTGAAATTGCAAGTTAATTGCAAGTTAAAATTCTTCCCTGATATAAACATGAATGAAAGTGATTAGTTATGGCTATAAAGCTTTGGGATATATTGCTCCCCTGGATTGGTTTAGAACAATGCTGGACCATTTTTTTTTACCTTTAAAACACAAATGATGGAGGAAAGGAGGCAAATCTGGCATAAAATGATCCAAATGAAAAGAAGCTGTTCTAAGAATCTTAGATGCTTTCTTTACTGACCATACTGAATATTTTGTTTTCAACATCCTGGTACCTAAATGCTTCCTGAAGTGTCCTGTTATAACTAAAGCTATGACTAAAGGGACTCAGTAAATGATACAGCTGACTTTTCCTCACCCCAAGTTAATATTTGAGAAAAACCTTTGCATTTTGAGGCATACATCTTGCCTTTAAACAACCGCTAATTCCTTAGTCTTCATTCTAAAAAGGGTATCCAAAGTTTGGAAAAATGACAAAATTATGCATCCAATATGTAGATTGCAGAGAAGATAGTGGATATGTGAAAGACTTAATTCCATTATCCTACAGTGCCTCTTGATCCTCACCTCTTTAGACACTTTAGTAAGAATTAAGAATTTTTATGAAATAGGCTTATTCTACTGCAAAGGACATAACACAGTGATATTTCCCTCTCATAAGGCAAAAGTCTTAAATTCTGCAAGTACTAGAAGGTATGAAACAAATACAGAAATGTGTTAATGTTTGGAAAGAATATGAAATTTCTCTGGTGACACTTTCTGTTGAATCACTAAGCATAATTATTAAATACGTTCTTCACTTGGTAGTGGAAGCGTGGTATCAGAGCAGTAGCAAAAGCAAAAGAGTAAATAAACTGGAACAGAGTAAGGACTGAAAACAGTGTTGAGGAAGAAGACTGATTGTTTTCAAATGCTGATGAAAGCTACATTTCTAGTTACAGCTGCAAGTTGAATAGCACCCAAATTACAGAAACTGAGTAGTCTTAAGAAGTTGAGTGGCTTTGTATTAAGAGATTACAACAGTCTAAATTAAACTGGTATGTCCTGTTTGAGTTCTCTCTTCACCAACAGTACTTAGAAGGCTAAAAACACAAGACATGGTGCAAAAGTTGCCCTGATAAGGCTGAGAGTGAACTAAGTATGAGCCAGGCCAAATCCTTATTGTAACACCCAATTAAAGAGAATGGTTTCTCTGTAGAGATCAGTTTGATACAAAAAGCTCAGCTCCAGAAATTAAGGCGGATGATGGAAACTGTCAGGGAACAGAAATCAGAAAACAATTCATCAAGTATCAACAAATACATACCAACAGAAATCCATCAACAAATCCAAACTGTTTGCCAAGCAGGATGAAAACTGAGTGGAGCTCAGCACGTTCGTCAACATGTGACATGGCACAGATGCTCAGGCTCCCTTCTCTGAGACAGAAGATCAGGACAGTGGTTTTTGTTTCTGCATTCCCAGTCCTCCTCCCTGCTCCCACTGACAGGACTGTTTTAGCAGAGTATCTTGTAGAAAAGCCTTCAGGAAGATCTCCAGTGATGGTAGACAGCAACAATAAAACCAATTCCATCACCACCTTCACCTTCATTTTATATGCTTCTCTCCTCTCCCAGCTTTTTGAGAAAAGGCATCACTCTTGTGCTCAGTGCACAGAGGAGGCCTTTACCGTTTAAGGTGTTAATTACTACAGTTAAACTTCCCACTGGGGAAAAAAATTACTAGGCTATATATACACATATGCTCCATTGTAAATAAAATGGAATTCAAATAGTATTAATCTCCTGCCTAGAAAAAGAAAAAGACTGTTCTTGTTAGCTCCCTCAATATTAGACAGCTTAACATGTGTATTTAATTTGTATTGTTCTTTTGTTCTATGGTAATATTTAATAAAATGTATTACTATCAATAGTGCATACCTAAACCTGCAGCACAAGTCCTTTGCAGACAGAATTATTAGGAATATTTTCACAAGAGGATTTGGAAGTGGCAATGAAAGACTTTTCGTCTCTTGCCTTAATTTAAACTGCTTTTTAAAAGCAACTATTTTTAATGGCCACTATTGCTGGCCATTCAAATTACCTTCTAGCTGGCCAAGTGTATGGCAGGACATAAGATTAAACAAATCACCAGAAAGGAGCTGCATTTGAATGAGTTTCTCTAAACCTGAGTTCTGCTGGGTGTCACATGCAGTTCTCAAGTTCATGAAGCATATCATAGGTTAAGTCCAATTTAAGGTGGATACAGTGGTTTTGTGTGCCAGATGCTGACAGCAAACATTTTTCTTCGGAACACTGCTGAGGAGGAAGAGGACACTGCAGTTTTCCTGTGTTGTCATATGGTCATGACCTTATTCATCCCAAGACAACCAGCTGGGGCCACGTGCTGCTCAACAGACCTCACCAAGAGCACTTTCTCAGCACACAACTGGGGACCTCTGTTCTCCATTTCCATGGAGCAGGTCTCTAACAAATCAGGCCTTTCCAAGACACAGGAGGAGCACTGACAGTTGTAGATTCAATTAGGAGTGATTCCCTCTGAAAGAGAACTTTATAGCAATTTCACTGAGTGAAACCTCTGAAGGCTGCTTGTGTGATATGGTTGGTGTTTGAGAACAGGCCAAGTGGTAGCAAGAGACGGCAAACAAACCAGCACTGAAACTCCTTCTCCTTGCCTGGCCCACAGCCAGGC
This sequence comes from Ara ararauna, assembly GCA_028858755.1. Lineage (NCBI taxonomy): Eukaryota > Metazoa > Chordata > Aves > Psittaciformes > Psittacidae > Ara > Ara ararauna. The sequence goes on from CM054381.1 coordinate 24,179,540, forward strand.
TACCCCTCTGGTATAACTTAGGGCATCCTGGGAGCTACTCTGCATTATGCTGCCTGTCAGTGTCTTTAAAAAGCTATTATGGCTGCTGGGAATCTCTGCAATGAAGGAACGAGTAAATCCTTCCCTGCCAACACATCCAGTGCCAGGCAGCAGCAGGAGGGTGTTTTTAACATGACTACACACCAGAGGTTCTCTGTACACTAAACAATCTGACGAAGTACACAGAGCAACAGAAACAGATGTATCCAGACTAGCGTGATCAAATGGATCTCACAAGGCATTTGGTGTATCTTTAATGCAAGTGTTTGCCCTTTCATGCAATCCACTATCCTTCCGTGTAAGGAATGATGCTAAGATGGCCCAAGTATGAGCCAAGTTGCAAGCTTCAATTACACACACAGTCCTGTGAGTTTACTAAGGAGGTACCATTTTATATGAGAACCTGAACTCAAAATTGAGGCCAAACTCACCTCTGCAGCTCCTGTGCACTTCCTTTGGAAGTTGGCACGTATACCCTGTGGTAGCATTCACAACAGAGTAAAAAATTAAGTTGGCTTCGCAGCAGTTCAGATGTATCTTACAATAGTTTCACACTAAGGTAAACTTAACTGCATGTTGTTGAGTGTTCTCTTATTTTCATAATCAGGCAGGTACAAGTTTTAATCTAACAGTTGTGTAAACAAGATAAGATATGATTTCTAGGAACATGCTTCTATAAAAATGCAGTAGAGTATTAACACTGACTGCTTTGCACTAATGGAAGATACTGCATACTAAATTGACAAATCAATTAATGCTGATGCATTTCCAACAAGCCACATGATGATGGAAAAAATTTTCTTGAAGTTTTAAAAGGCACAAGAATAGCATTTATGAAAGCAAACGGGATCTCAGACTATGTACAAAAAACATTAGATGAATAATTTTCTGCTCACTTTCTTACCTCTTTTCTTGCCTTCTTCCATTCAGCAGGGTGAGATCTGTCAGGGGTGCCAAGTCTATTTTAGCACATCTGTCACCCTCACAGCTGCACTGAACAGGCATCAGAGCAGTTGTGCTGAAATCCCAACTTCACTGTTTCACCCACTGGAAGCATTACCAGCCCCCAGGCTCTTGCACATCCCTGTCATTCACAGCAGCTGCCGAGCAGCTTTCCCCATGCTCCGAAATAACCAAGATATTGAAGTCAAACCTTGATCTTCCCAGCTTTACCTAAACTTTCATGGGGAGAACTCTGCAGGTCAACATGGCAGAGCTTCTACAGCCATTGCTCACAGCCAAAGCCATCAGGCACCTCCACAGTGAAAGGAGTATCAACTCGTAAGTCAAAGCACAGCTAAACAGGAACCATAACTAAGCAAATAGAGCAACTGCCCTAAGCTGAGCTTTAAATAGATCTCCTGGACCAATGGCAGGATGTGATGTGGGGCTGATCAGGCCTATCAATGCCCCCAGGATCCTGGTAGTGTCTCAGGTGCAGGTGGAGCATGTTTCTAGAGCAATGGGTTTCACATAGCTTTTGAGCCATATGGGACCGGGATTTGTCTTTTAAACAAGATCTCAGATCAGAGGGGCCTGTAAGCAGGAGCTCCCAGAAGGGAGGCAATAGCTTCAACAGGACTTTGCCCTGGTTTCCATGTCTGTGCTACTGCAGAGGTTAGCACTGCCTCCCTTGACCCTCCCTGCCAAACTGACTCTATCTTTGGCTCTTTTGGATCCAACCTACATTAACAGACTGTTCCCATATTTGTCTATCTTTTTGTAATTCTTAATTGACCAGACACCAATAGGTCTGTTTTCTTAAAGCATGGATCACCGCTGCATCATCAAACTGGCACAAATGTCAATGCCGCAGTCACGACTCCAACAAGCAGTAGCAAGAGCTGCAAGGGTTCATCCTGATATTTGTGTAACTCATAGCGCAGCAAAATCCAGACCCATCTTGTTAATAAAAGTAGGAATAATTGTTCAGAGTTTGACTGTAGGCACTGGTTAGGCAAATCTTCTCAAACTCTAAAGATGTTATCTGGAAAATTAAAGAACTGCAATTGAACTCAGTTTCTGGACAAGTGTGGTAAATAATGGGGAGGTTTATTAATTCATCAAAGCTTCTTATGAGAGGGTCTAAATCCTTCTCTGGAGGCAGGCATAGAAAGAATTAACTTTCTCCTTCTTCCTGTAGAAATGATCACAACTGCCTAGCCTGCATGGAGGGAAGAAGCAGCTGTAATGAATTATTTATCTATAGCACACTGTAAGAAGGATGTGCTGTGATTAATTGTAGAGCTGGGCAGGAAATGGTTTCCTTGTCCCAAAAGATTTTTGAGATTAAAAATGTGTTTCTGTTCCACACTGGGATAAAACCAAAACCCCTTTAGAAGATCTTAAAAGGAGAGAGAGAAAGCAAGAGACCTACAAAAAATGCTCATCTGTCCTATGTGTGGGACTCTCTTGAAACATGAAAGCCCAACACAAAATCTTAACAACTAAGAAGAAAGTTTGGTAGAGAATTCATGGGGTCAAGCCATCCCATTCAACCTCCATATCCTTGAGGAGACCAACACACTGAAGCAGGGACTTGAACCTTGTTGATCTCACATGAATGCTGTCTCTGCTGAGCCAGAATGGGGCTTAGCTCTAGGCTTTTTGTGCTGTCTGTCTCACTTTGGCGTGAGCGTCATAACTGGTTCTACCTGATATCTTAGTCCTTAGATAAGCAATCTGTTATTTATACTGACTTTTTTGGTTTTACAGCTGAATGCTGCAGAGCTGAGTGACCTTTCATAAACTTTTTGCCTCCAGATGGGAAACCTCATTTTGTAAAAAGCTTACATGGAACTGACTTTTTATTTTCTGAATCATTTCGCCCATGTGTCTGATAAATAAGACATAATTTTCCCTATTGTTTGGGGTTTTTTTGCCAACAATTCCAATTTAAACACATAGCCTGACTATAGAAGGGTACCCTGCTACATTTTTAACTGAGGATGAGTTGATTTACTGTCGTGGTTTAAGCCTCTCTAACCCCACAGCCCGTTCTCCCCTCACTTCCCCTTTTTTCTTCCCCCCTCTCCCAGAGGGATGGGAAGGAGAATCGAAAAGAATGCAACTCCCACAGGTTGAGATAAGAACAGTTTAGTAACTAAAGTATAACACAGATCACTACTGCTACCACCAATAATAATAATGACAAGAGAAATACAAGGAAAGAATACAATTCTCACCACCTAATAATACAAAGCCCGACTACTCACTTCCCCCTCCTTCTTCCCCCCCACTCTGAGGGGGGGGGCAAATTGGGAGAAGAATCAAAAGAATGCAACTCCCACTGGTTGAGATAAGAACAGTCCAGTAGCTAAGGTATAACACAAACCACCACCACCACCACCACCCACAACAATGACCAGGGAAATACAAGGAAAGAGGATACAATTGCTCACCACTCGATGACCGAGCTGTGAACTGAACTCTTCCGGGTTCCTGCCCCCAGTTTTACATCCTGGGCATGACGTGCTGTGGTATGGAATAACCTCTTTGGTCAGTTTGGGTCAGGTGTCCTGTCTCTGCCTCCTCCTGGCTTCCCCCCCCCCCCCCCCCCCCCCCGGCGGAGCATGAGACTCAGAAAGTCCTTGGTCGAGCCAAAACATTCTAAGCCACAACTGTAAACATCGGTGTTATCAGCGCTGTTCCCAGACTAAAAATCGAGAACACAGCACTGCACCAGCTACTACGAAGGAGAAAAAATGACTGCTGCTGCTGAACCCATGACATTTACTAAATATGACAGAGCAGAAACTTCAGAAGTTGAATATATTCCATCTAAAATCATTGTCTTGCTCCATAAAAGGAGCAAGAAAAGCTTTGCCATATCTTCATTACAGCTGTAGAAGTTCATACTTCACATAGTTTCTCCCCAGGGTACAACTGTGGTAAGGAAAAAATCACACTGACTGAAAGAACTTGAATGTATATAGATTAAAAGCATATGGCCTTTTTAGTAGCAGGTATGAGTTGGTGAGGCTGAGTACCTCCTGAGATTTGTGAGGAGATGTGGCAGATCAGATTGATCCTTTCCCTGGCACCAGTAGAAGCGTGTGAGAAAAGCACCAGGTGTCTCCTTTAGTCTTTTTTGAGACCAAGCAGCCAGAAATAAAAAGTAGTGCAGCAATGATTTCAGAACTTTTTGCAAAGAATATGCACTTCGAAGCCTTTTGAACACTGGGAGATGGAAAAGGAGTGCCGGATTGAGAAATGTTTTGAGCCACATAAGCCAGATTCAGTTTCTATGAGTGTGCAGAGAGCACAGGCTAGCTGAATTCCAGCTCAGTCCGGCTAGCAGCCATGTGTAAATGTAACTTCCCCAATCCATCATCGCCTCTCAATTCCCTGAAAGCTGGCAAGAGTTTCAGGAGTTTCATGGTTTAAGCCCAGCCTGTAACTCAGAACCATGCAGCCACTCTGTCACCCACATACACACACACCCTGGGCAGGATGGGGAGGAGAATCAAAAGAATGTAAATCCCATGTGTTGAGATAAGAAAAGTCAAATGACTAAGGTATAATACAAAACTACTAATAATAATAATAATAATAATAATAATAATAATAAAGATAAGGGAAGTAATAAGGGGAGAGAATATAAAACTAAAAGAGGAAAGGAAAAAATCAATAAGCACAAGTGATATGCAATACAACTGCTCACCACCCACCAACTGATACCCAGCCTGACCCGAGCAGTGATCTGTGCCTTCCAGGTGGCTCCTCCCAGTTTACATACTGGGCATGACGTGCTGTGGTATGAAACACCCCTTTGGCAAGTTTGGGTCAGGTGTCCTCTCTCTGCTTCCTCCTGGCTTCTTGTGCCTCTCCTCACTGGCAGAGGAGACTGAGACTGAGAAGTTCTTGATCAGGGTAAGCATTACTTAACAACAACTAAAGCACTGGTGTGTTATCAACATTGTTTTCAGACTAAAGCCAAAACACAGCACTACAGCAGCTACAAGGAAGGAGAAAAATAACTGTTACAGCTGAAACCAGGACAAGGAGTAATATTTTTAGGCTCTGAATTAAATGTCTCTAATAAAATGAATACATGGACTTGCCAGTATATCTCAACTCTGATACAGAAGACTTACACTGATGAATCAAATGGCCAGTCAACCTAAACTATTAACATGGTTGAATGCAGGCAGGACCAATGCAAAACAAGCCCTGAGACCGAGTAACCCAGCAAACATGAGCAATTGGTTGCACTGCTTGGATATCAGTGATGCTCAGGCTGATGATGGCTTTAGGAAACAAATGGCAGGCTGGCAGTGTCTGGTGTCCCTGTCTGGATTTGACTGTTGCTGACAACTTCCATATATACCATCACCTTTTTATTAAATACAATGGATTTTAAATTTAGGAAAAAATCTTCAGAAGAACAGATCAGAGCCAAGCTCTTCCAGTTCTTGAAAGCAAGGCAGTTTGCCTCTGGGGTGGGTGAGCTCTGTTGCAGGACTTAGATCGCAGGTGGCAGACACAACAACAACATCATAAATGACACTGATAACATGCAGACAGGACATAATTCCTTTTTCCTTTTTTTTCCTTTTTCTGTCACAGTTATTATTAGCCCTAGAGTTGTGATAATCCTTTCCTCATGTGGCTCTTGCTGTAACAATTCACACTTGTGATGTCCCAAATCAGATTACCAAATATATTTCATTTGGTACCACATTTGAAAAGAAACCAGAAGCACCAGGTGGACCATTTCTTAAGTGAGACGTGACATTAAGAGTGTTCAACAGTCCTGTCCCAGTTTTTTGCACTGTCTGCCTGGTCACATTAAAATGAAAGTCACAGTGCCCACAGTGCTGGTTAGAACCATAACATTTTACAAAATCTTGGACCTGTTATAAGACATCACCCTGTTGTGTGCACTGTGTTTTATGGTCTAGTCTCTCCAGTATGAGAAAACAGCTTTGATAACCCACTGGTGTCAGGGACCTACCATGTTTCTACTCAGCTGAATTTCTAAAGAGAAAGATAGATGTTGTTTATTGATAGGGTTTTATCACTGTTTCATAATTATCATTGGATTTGATACACTCTGATGTTGAATAAAATGTTCTCCTACATAAATAGTATAATTTATAAATCTATAAATGTGCGTGCTTTAAAAATAATTATTCCAATATCTATGCTTAACATATGGATCTGATACTAGAGACTGCCAGGATTAGAGACTGTTTCCATTATCTGAGCATAACTGGGCAAAATCTGATCTGAGTAGTCATTAAAAAATTTAGAGAGATTTTTATCTATTTTCAAATACCACTATAAACTTTATCGTGTTTAATGTAGCTTACTTGTTAAAGGAACATAAAAAGAGGCATTAGGACTGTAGATCTAGTGTAGCACAACCATCAAGATGAAGAGTAATAGCTGGAAAACCTTAGCTTTCACGGTTCTCCTGCTGTATTGATGTCACCAAAATCATATTACTGGGATGCAGGTGTTTTTTCCCAGGCTGTATGGGCAGAAGGAATGGTTTCTTTGCCCAGCAGAAGCAGCTCTCCTGATCCACTGAATTCACATATGGGTGTAATTTTATGCACACCCACAGCAGCAGGGATCGATGTGTTGCCAAGTTCTTTGTTCTCTGTGTAAGGGAACAAGCACCCAGATTAAGTACGTCCCCCGTGGTGGTAGGTGTAGGGGGTCTCACTCTTAAGGCCAGGGCCAGACTGCTGGAGTTGGACCTGTTACACATTTTCACAAGGCGTGATGGGCTATCCTAGTTAAAGGTGCCTCTGTTTCCAGAATAAACTGAAAATTGTGGTCTATTATCTGTAACACTATGCTTTCTGATGGAGCGTAGTAAAAGATATCTATTTTCCAGGTGGTGGGAAGTCTGATGGGCTGGTAGAGAATGAGCTGACTGTATTTGTTCATGTGTTTGTTTGTTTACTTAAACTGCTGGTTTTCAATCTGCTAATCACCGGGATCTGTTGCTTTTTAAGGAAACAAAAACACAAGAAAAACAAAACTGTTTATGAAAAGCTCTTTTGTGTGCATGTGGTCTAAATGTTTTCGGTATAAAGGAAGCCTTGTTCTGCTTACAAATAGTTGTAAGGAGTGTATCTTTAGCTGAGATTTTAACACTCTCTGCAGGCATAAGTTTAAGACAAGGAAGGTTCACATGTTGCGCAGCTGAGGGTTACTTTGTTCACTTGGCTGGCGCTCAAGAATAGCAAATAATTTCTGGATAAAAGTAAAATACAATAAGACACTGGCTCTGGGAAGTATCTTTTCCAATATATTGCCCATAATTATTTGGGGGCCATTTTGGAGATACAGCTGGGGGAAGAATGAATAACAGACATTGTTACTTTAGGGAGCGGAGTTGTCATTTGGTTCACCTTCCTTTCTTTCAACAGGGTGCTTTTCCCTGGCCAAAAACTCTTCCAGTTCACTGACATTAAGAAAAGTCATAAAAAATAATGTTTGAGATTGAGTCATACATGTAGCCATATATCACTAATAGAAAAGAATGTGTTTCCCCTAAACTTCAGTCACCTCTTAGTGATAAACTGGTAACAACCATGTCTTATTTGGTATTTCTCTCCATACCTCTTTCTCCTTGGCCATTAGGGATTTGCAAGTGTTCTCGGGATTTCCTTGGAATTTAGGCTGAGTAGTGCAGGACACATCATAAGTATGATTTATTAGCTGTTAGAGACAAGTGCTTGGAACTACAAGGAGGTCTTTCCATTTTGTAACTTTGCCTGCAAAGGTTTTTCTTAAAAGAGGTAATAGTCTGTTCTCCTCTACTAATAATCTGTACTGGTTTATGCATAAGCCACCGTTCCAGGTTTTACCAATAAATAGAGGAAATGGCACACTTTTAAAAGGAGATTAAAATGTGGTGATTGGGTTGCATATTTTTGTTTTCTGGCTTACTGCTGTGTTCTTTCATGCTCAAAATAAACCTGTGTATGGAGTTTATACCATATCCTGGAGTCGTTGGTTTGACCCTCAGCAAAGCATTCCCTGTGCTGTATTTGCAAGCAGTAACATTCAGTTCTGCATGGAAAGCCAGATACCGAAGCAAGCCTGGGTTCTTACCTAAACTTGGTTTTCAAAGAGGTGTGATTTTCTGTTATCAGTTACCTATCGAAAGGATATGAATTCTCTACATTCACATATACCACTTAGGAACAGTAATTTTACAAGTTTTTTCTCCTTGGAAGCCTTCCAAATCAATATTTTTGTTCTGTTTCAGGCAAAATGGGAGCACATGAAAAATATTATTTTGTTCATATCCCTTTGTAGCCTGTGGCCCTTTGAGCAACAGTCAGTAGGCAAAAATTAATATATAACTGAAAGAGAATGGTCGTTCTGTGTTTTCTAATGATGTTTGAGAGAAAATAAGGCCAGGAAATAGTATTTTCATAGCTTGTGATAAATCATATGGTGGTGGATATTTTGTTCCGATTGCAGTGAGAACTGCAGCTTGTGCTCTTACCTCCTCCATGTGCCTAACCCAAAACCTGTTTTCAACTGCTAGGCTTCAAACTGAATCTGTGTGAGACACAATTAATGGGATTAATGTTAAATGAGGGAATCTTAGACCTTATCTATCATTTATTCGGCTCATGTGTGCACTCGTGTATATCACAAGCATTTAATTATTCAGGAATTAGCACATGACTTGCATTAGCTCCTTCCTCTGGGTATCTTGCTGACAGAACAGTGCAAAGGAGCAGCATCTAATCCTCATACAGCTAAAACTGCTGGTGAAGAAGAAAGATCCTATTAAACTGGCTCTGTCATGTGAGCAGAAACTGCACTTAATACTAAGTACTGGCTCTTAAGGCAGACTATAGTTGTGTTCATACCAGCAAATTGATTCAGACTGCCATAAAAGAGTTGTAAGGTTTCATCTTAATTTGCGGGTAAATCTCTATATATTCAGGCTGTGTCATTTTGATGGATACAGAGCTGTGCACTGGTACAAGGCCGGCACATGTATTTATTTATTCAGGAAAATATACTGCATGAAAACATTCATTACAAAAGACTTAGTGTGCTGTAATGGCTTGATCCAGCACCACCGAAATCAATGAGAACCTTTCTTTCCATGCTGGTAGCGCAGGAGCATGCCAGCAGTATGGAAAACCTTCCTCTGGCCTGAAGTGCCCAGCACAAATGTCAAAATCATTAGGAAAATAAAAGGCTGACAAACCAGCAATCCCATAGACACATGACAAATTTGGAGGGAACTGAAAACACAGCTGTTTTCTAAAGTTTGTGTGTAAACCATATGCTCTTAGAAAGATGGGCTATTCTGACTACTTGTCTGTGCTTATTGTTGTTTAAAAACCAAAAGCTATAAGGAGACTTGGTAGAAATGTACCTTAAGAACACCTGAAAATGGTTGGCTTGCCTTTAATATTCAGCTTGCAAATCAAATTTTATTTCCTTGAGTTTATATTAATTTTACCAGATTTTGCTTTATTCTGCTTTAAATAGCATCTTCTCAAAAACAGGTGGCAGAAATATTTTTTCCTATTTCTTAGTGAATGATCAGCCTGCAGTGTAACACTTATTTGATGTCATTACTTTAATAAGGAATTGAAAACTGTATATTTTGGTTGCACAGTTTAGTTCCACACAAGTAGTTCAGTCCTGAGAATTTTTCAGTGATAACCTGTGAAATGAATCAGTGGGACATGAACAGTAACAGCATATACAGAACAAAAATGTCCCTGTGTGCATGCACAACCGCAAGTCTCTAGCTTTATTGCGCTTTCCAGGTACAGTGGGATATGACATGTAATCAAATCCTTCTGTCTGAGAAGGTCCCCTCCTGCAGATGCTCACAGCAGGGGCACCCTTCTCCTTGCCAAGGAGGCCACCCGCCCGTGCTCAGCCTTGGCATCATCCCAACATGCCTGCCTGGCTTTTGGGAGCACACTTTCCCAGGACTCCTGCCAAACTCTGCTAAAGCTTTCATCAGCAGTGGCTCCCCAGTCCAAGGCAGAAATCTTCATAGGAAAGCTTATAAGCAGAGGGGTACATTGGAGAATGGAAGGTATTACAGAGAATAAGTATCCCCTACATTATGGACTTTCTAACTTGAGACATCCATCTTCATCTTCTGTCTTGCTTTGCCCAACAAGCATCCAACAGAGACCAGCAGCTGTTTGTGTCTGGGGCTGGCTTCCAGACAGGAACTCAGCTCTCACAAGTCCCCTGAGATACATCTCCCCTCATGCTACAAGTTGTTCTTCACCCAGCAGAAATCCAGGGCAATGAATGTGCTGTCCAAAATCATTTTGTCTCCCATATAAATAAAATCACCTTCCCGTAAATCCAGATGTCATTCCTTTCCACATTCTTGTTACACTTTCCAATTCACAGGTAGGAAAAGAATCTAAACTTGACTCTTCCATGCACTTCAGTGCAGTTCTTTTATCTCTGGGAAAGATGAAATGGGGACAAGTGAAGAACACTGGTGAATTTTGCGCTTGTATGCGGTAATCAGTTTTTCTTTTTGAATGGGTACCCCAAAGTAAAAGACCCAGGAATCCTCTTGGTCTTTCACTGCCAGAGTTCTCTGGTCAAACCCAAGCATTATTCTGCACTTTAACAGGTCTTGAGGATTTGCATCTAATAAGACTTGTTGCAAACAGATTTCACATGGTGAATTTCTTTAACTGTAAGATATAACAGAGCCTGCAGAGCCGGATGATCTTACATCTAGATGCTGTAAGAGGTTTTATATTGTCTTGTCCTTGCCCAGGCACATGCAAGAGGTGCTGGAAGCCAGTGGAGTGGCTGCTCTCTGGTCCTGTGCAGCCTCTGTAAGGAAAATCCCAGCACCTCTGCAGTTTGAATGCAAAGAGGCGTTCCTCCTTAGACTGACTTTCTTTTAAAATCTTCCCTCACAGTTACTAAACAGATCTTGGACTAAACTAGCCACATCAGGAAAAGGAATAGGAACAAATGGGGAATAAATACAAGCAGAAACAGCATCTTTTTTGCAGCAATTTTGCAAAGGGTAGGGCGCAAGATGGGCACTTTTTCCAGGAGGGGATCTTGGACTCATACTCCAGTGACAAGTTTTCCCTGCTCTATTCTGCTCTGCCTTCTCGGGCTTTCCCCCCCTACTTCTGCATGAACTCTGCCCGAGCCTGCGGGTCTCTCTTTACATGCAAAACAAGGAAGGGGCCGGTTGCTTGGGCAGCCCCCGAGCCCAGGGCACCGGCGGAGCGGCAGTCCCCGTTAGCTCCAGGCTGCGATAGCCCGCTCCCTGGGGCCGAAGTGGAGCAGCAGCGTTCCGGGCTGCACCTTTCCCGGAATCCTCACAAATAAAACTGTAAATAAGTTGCAATAGAGAAAGAAAGAAAATATCAACAACCACAGCGGAGCTGCATCGTCTGGTCCCGCGCCAAAGAACACTGCGGGTCTCCCGCCGGCCGCAGCATCCAGCCCTGCCCCGACGTCTCTGGCGGACCCCTCCTGGGGAGCGGTGGGGCCTCACGCCGGGCCGCCCAGGGCATCCGCGGGCGCTGCGATGGGGGCGGCCAGCGCCTCCCTCTCCCGCTTCTTCTGCTTCATGCGGCGGTTCTGGAACCAGACCTTCACCTGGACGTCGCGGAGGCACAGCGAGCGGGCCACTTCGAGACGGCGGGCCCGCGACAGGTACCGACTGAAGTGAAACTCCTTCTCCAGCTCCGTGAGCTGCCTGGTGCTGAAGCTGGTGCGTGCGGGGCAGGAGGGAGAGTCCCCTCCGCACGGCGCCGCGCCGCCTGCAACGCCGAAAAACACCGGGCTTCAGCGGGGGCAAGGGGAAGGAAGCTGGGCGGGGGTCGGGGCAGGAGGGGAGCAGGGATGGGAGCAGCCCCCGCCCGCGCCCCGCCGCCCCACTCACTTCTCTCGGGCAGGCTCCGCTTCGCTCGCATCCACTCGAATGTGCGGGGCGCAGCCGGGGCCAGAGAGCCGGGCGCGGGGGCAGCGCCGGGGCAGGAGGGGCCGGGCTCCGGAGGCGTCGGCGGGCAGCTGCTCCCGGGGAAGATGGATGTGCCGTAGCCCGGCGGCCCGGCTCCGCGGGACGGCCGGTAGCCGGAGCCCGACGCCGCGGAGGGGGCGGCCTTGTACCCCGCTGCCCCTGAGCAAGCAGGCGGCGGCGGCGGCGTAGCACTGGCTTCGGTGCCCAGCGCCAGGAAGGTGCTGTCCGCCCGCCGGGATAAGGGTGACTCCGAGGCCCCGCGGCACAGCCCCGGAGGGAAAGCGAGGGAAAAGTACCCCAGGTCCATGGCCCGCAGGGCAACACCACACCCCGCTGGGGCAATATTTCCCTGATATAGGGCTGGGAGTGGGGCGGCACGTCCCGCCCCACGGCCAATGGGAACCCGGCGCGGGGAGCCCGCACTGGACGCCCCGGGCGCCGCTGGCTCCCCGGCCCACGGCCACCTGCCCAGGGTTGGTGCGGAACTGCGGGTGGGCAGCACCCCGAGCCCTCCCCAGACCCTGCCAAGACAAGCCGCTTCCCCTGGACTGGCAGGGTTCCCGTCCCAGGGCAGCTCTGCCCCCGCCACTTGCCCTACTGCCGGCCAAGGCCCCGGGGGCTTCCACGGAAACCCGCGCAGTCCGGGGGAGCAGAGGACTACGCAGGCACCCCCAGGCTGTCCGCACCCGGCGGGGGAGTGCTGCACCCCGCGGCACTTAATGGTCTCGCTCCATCAGATAAGTGCTTTGCAGCCTCTCAAAAGTGAATCCCCGGGCTCACCCCGTTAATGGGCTTTCATTTTTCCCTTGACGTTTCAGCATTGTTTACTGAGCGCTTTCACCTGGCAGAGAGTGCAGCAAGCTGCGTTGCCCAGGCAAATACTCCAACTTTCTCTCTCGGTTTCATCCCGCCGGAATGGCAGACAAGAAGAGCAAGTGTGAAGGATGTGAAGCCTGGACTCCAAAAGGGATGGTCTTTCCCTACATGACTCCAAGTGACACTTGACCATCCAGTCTGAGCTACACCTGCTTGATTTGAATAATGATGAGTTTTATCTAACTGATCAACTGATAATCGTGTCAATGCAGTTTAGAACAGCAAAAGGGTATTCTGGGCAGAGCACTCTTGGGCTTCAGTGACTTGAGACTGGACAGACAAAGAACATGAGGAACAGCTGCATCATGCTGCTTCAAATTACACATATAACCTTCTAAGTCTTAGGAAGCGGATGTGAAATCAGTTGGGAAATGCAAGGTGGTACCTTATGAAAAAAATTTATTTATAAATAAAACCACAAACTTTAAATGCCTTCATTCAGTGCCTTCCACTCAACAGCCCAAAGAGGTCAATAAACTCTTGGCCAAAGTGCTGCTTGTTGTGGTCAAGAAGAGGCCACAAATTTTGTGAGGACCTGACATGGTGACAACCACCCAAGGGCAACCAGGATCTCCAGAGAAGGAAAAGTTACACAAGGTCTTCCACAGATTTCAGGGGGCTGGTAGCAGGGAAGGGACACCACTGGGAGAGGCAATCAGGCCATTTCACTGACTCAACCTCAACTCTTTCCCACGAAGAAATGCTCTGCCGCTCAGCCCCAGCTGCCCCACTATTACACACAATTGATGGTTCACAGCAGGCCTGTTCTATTTCTTTCCCGTAGAGGCCCTGCGAGGACACATCCCTGGGATAGGCAGATACAAGCCCGCAAGGACATAGGAGTACTTCCCTGCGTATGGGCTCTGATCAGCAATGTCAACTTCTATCAGCCCTGCTTTCTCCACAGCTCATCCAACCCACCTGCTATAAAGCAACTATTATAGAGCAGAGGCTGGCTTTATAGCTTTAATGTGCTTGGGACTTGAGATCTACAGACAGAGCAGTCACTGTAAGCACAGAGACACAAAGTTAGGTGTTCTCCAGACACAGTGTCATCCACTATTCTGGGCTGTGCTACCCTGCTGCACTAGTAATGTGATATCACCTACATTTCTATTTGGTCTTATACGTTAGAAGAAGAGTTTAAATTAAATACACCTTGTCAGGAAAGCTACATTTTGAGGGAGGGGTTAAATTATGGGTGATACAAACTTGCTCAGTACACCCATGGCAATCAGAGCAGTTGGGAAAATGTCATCTTCTGACAAAACAGAAGCCTGGGAACACCAAGCTCTTTAGCAGAGAAAGGCTGGCCATGCAGGAGAGCATCTGTGCTTTTCCGCCTCCCCTGCTATAAAAACTCCTGCCTGCAATGAAGCAAACAGCACTGGCTCTGGAGGAGGGCTGCTGCTTTACTTGAGTCTTCTGTTTGCAGAACACAACTGGTTTAATTACACCTAAAGCTCTGTTTTAAACGCTGGAAGAGCTGTCTGTGTTCACACCAACATACGATCTTTCCATTCACACAGCTGGATTCTGTTACTGAGTTTCTTGCTCACTACCTGTTTGTTTTTGCAGGACTGTTCAAGGATGGGGAAAACAGGAATCAGTGGCTAAACACAGGCAAAGCATCTCTTGTTACTGTTTTGGCTTTTGACAGGGATCCAATTTTCTACGCTTCTGAATTTCACAGTGTTCGTACTTAAATGGCTAAGTCCCAGTGATAGGAAAATGAGAGACTGCAGCTGGTCTTGCTGGTTTTTTTCCAAGAGATCTAATAGGAAAGAGTCCCTGGAAGTCAAAAGGAGGAAGAAGAAAAGTGAGTTTAAAAGAAGGGTGGGAGGAATGTGATGCTATCAAAGGCAATTTGAGAATTGCTGGGAGGTTTAGGGATGTCTGTCAAGTGGTGCAGTGCTGGCACGAGCCAGAGGAGCTGCTGGGGCAGAAACCCCTGTGAGAACAATGGACCAACCGATCCCTGTGCCATCACACTTCTGGGAGCACACGGGCCACTGCAATGCCTGAGACAGCCACTGGGAAATTAAGACATGATGTAGAAACAAGCCCAGTGAAAAAGCCCAAAGCTCTGTTGAGTGCAGATGCTTACCAGCAGTGCACTGGGGAGGCTGCTGGAGCAGCACATGTGTGAAGGCAATGGCAGCCTTGAGCCACAGGGACTACTTTGAGGTTGGTGCGCATTGCCTTTCCTCTCTGGAGTGAGCCTCCACCATCTGTGCTTGTCACAATAACACACAGGAGATTCAACAGACCCCTCCTCAACCCAGTCCTCAAGAAAATGATACGGAAGGTCTGATTCAAACATGGCCTTGTCCTTGCCCCTCTGCTGCCACAAGATAACAGCAAGGGAGAGCTGGTTCTCAGCGGTATGTGGGGATGCACTCCGTGGTGTGGAGACAGCCAGCGCATGGGTGGGCGTCCCCAAAGAGAAGGAAGCAAACACTGGGGATTTAAGCATTTTCCCTGTTAACACAGGCAAACCATAAAAGGCCCCTGGGAGAAAGGCCAGCAGAGAAAAAGGAGGAGCTCTGGGGAGTTTATTTTATAAAGTGTGAATAAAACCGGGGATGTGCAGAGACCCCAGGGCAAAGAAGGGAAATCATTCTGCCACTCTTGGGTGGGGCAGGCTCAGCTCCAGCACAAGCACAGCCCTTCCAGAAAGGCAGGGCATTTTGCGCTCTTCCTGAGGAAAGCGTGTTTCCCTCTGCCATCGGTATTTCCCTGCCACAAGCTCCCCTTTCCTGGCTTACCCCTGGGGCAGTTTCACCAGGCCTGGAACAGAGCTCTTGTAGTGTGTGGGATTAACTATAAAGATCATCCGCATGAACACAGTGAAAAGGAGTCTCTCCCTCGTTCTGTAAAGATTTGCCCAGAAGAGTAATTCCACATGAGCCCCTGCGCCATATAATGCCATTTCCTGATCCATGGCTATGCATTTAGTAGGAAAATATACACGTATTGATAACCCAGAGGTATTAAGGTAAGCCATGCTGCTCTGTGTAAAACAGAGATGTTAAAGGGTTTGCAGCCAGGATTTCTGCCTTGCCACGCCCTTCTTACTCTAAAAGGTCCTAAAAAGTGGCCCAAGTTCCTTGGAGGAAAGATCAACACTACACAGGGACTGGGGGTTGTCTACCCTCTTCAAAACTGCTGCTGTTACAAGAAAAGCTGCGCATCAACAAATTAAAAAGAAGTGCTCAACTTGTACATTCAAGAGTATTTTTACCCAGAAGACTCCATCCTACTAATAGTACAGATCCCATGCTGATTTTGTTCAGCTTTGTGCTTATGATCATTGCAACTGAGCCTTTCTGGGTTCAGGGAGCTCCAGGATCCTGGGTTCTGAAGGTGACACAAAGGCCAAAGTCTGCTCCCAGGCAGCATCTGCAGAGGTTTGGGGATGTGCAGGTACAGACACCTTGCTGTGTTCCCTTTTGCATCTCAGCCTTTCTGACCAAAGGGGCTCAGTCCCATCCTGCCATATTACTCCGTGGCTCAGGGGCACCGGGACTGGGCTCTGCCTCTACTGCTGGGGTTTCTGATTGAGTCCCAGCTGGCTCAGGCTGGAACAGAAGTCAGAGGAACCACTGTCGAGTGAAAAGTGTTCATCATGTGATTGATGACCCTTAATAGAGCCAGCCCATTCCCTCCCCCACCAGCTCCACTGCCAGCCAGGACCACATTGCCCCTGCTGCTGCTCACATGGGAATGGAGAGCCCATTCAGGGATTAACCTGCTGCTCAGTCCCTGGAAAGTGGCTGTGGCCAACAGAGCTGTGGTCCAGCACAACTCGTGCCTTTTAAAAGCAGAGGTAGCCAGTTCATCGATGTATAACATCACATGGTGCCCAGCCAGCCACCGCAGCCCTAACTGCCCCAGCAGCAACAGCCCCTTTGTGCTGCCCATCTGGCTCGAGCTTTTGTTCCCAGGCAGGTCTGCTGGATGCCTGGGCCTCTCCACCACACAGGATGCTGCGCCTTCCCTGGGCTGCCATTGTGTGTGGCCGCTGGGCACACGCAGCAGGCTGGCACATAGAAGGATGGTGTTGCGACCTGCAGCTCTTTTCCTGCCTCCCTGGCTGACAGCTGTCAGCGAGGCACTCTCTCAGCAGGACCCCAGCACCCCCAACTGCTTTACCCTCTTTGTTCCCTAGCAGAGTAACCCCTTCTGTGCCTAGACCTATCTGCAGGCTGTTTCATAGGGTTTCCCATGGGGCTGGAGCAGTGTGGAGACCCCAGTGGTGGTCCCTGCCTTCAGACTTCTTGCCACAGAGCATCAATGATCCAGAAGGTCCCTAAGAAAGTCAGGGGGATTCTAGCTGATGCTGGTGGGCTCCCTCTTTCTTAACCAGCCTCCGCTGCTGCCTGTCCTTGCCTGCTGAGTCTGCAGCCAGCTGCGTCTTCTTTACCCGTGGATAGGTTGGTGCAGCCCAGGTGATCCAGGCATGGTCCCATGGTGGCAGCCATATGAGGTGCCCTGGAATCCCTCCCTGGCCTACCTAGAGACCAGGGCTGGAAGCCCTACTTTGCCCAGGGACCACCTGCTAATGAAGCAGGATGCATTTGGTTTTGTTTCCCCAGCCTCACACAAGTGTCACCTGCGAGACAGTGGCATCCCTGGGAGCTTCTGGCTGTGCCTGTCTGGGTTCCCCTGCCCTGGTGCTGCTCATCAGGTCCTAGACAGAGGGACATGGATGGGACACCGCCCAAAAGAAACAAGGTACAAAGGTGCAGTTCAGCCCTGCACTGACTGCACAGAGATGACACAAAGCTTCATCTCCTTTTGCAGCAGGGAAACTGCTGGGCCCCCATTAAATAGTGAGTAACCATAAAAGCCAAAACAACAACTGGAGACCCAAAACCCACTGATCTGAACAGGAGAACCTGCACAGACTCACTGAAGCACAGTACACCCCTGATGCCCCTCAACCAGTGCTGTCAGCAGCTCTCTATCCCAAACACTGTAGCAGTACTGCTGACATTGAGAGGCCGTGGCTCAGTGACCCTGTTACGGATCTGGAGCAGGTGGAGGGAGCGGGGAAGGAGGGGAAGAGATGATATGACTCCTACATGCAAAGAAAGGCAAGGCTAGGATCAGCCCCAAGCCTGGCCTTGGCTGACTGGTTGTGTCCTAAGTAGGTGACTGGAGTTCATCACATCAGATGCTGTTGCAAAAGATCTGAGTTCCTACTGAGTGTGAAAAGGGGCTGTTTGTAATTTATGGGTTTTAAATGATGGGCCAAGAAAAAGTCTGGCTTGTGCCAAAGTGTCTCTCTCCTCTAGATTGCTGATGCTTGTACAAACATTGTAAAAATGCCAGTGATCTCGCTAAAGTAACATTGCTTCCAATAATTAGGTTATCATCATGGACTTCTCCCGTGTCACAAACAAGACGCCTCTGCCGGAGTCACGGAGAAGAAAAGTGAATTTATTTACAGGATTTCCCCTCGCACATGCTCCTCCTCCCCACTGGAAACCAAGTCTGCAAGCCCAATCTTTCTGCAGTATGAAAATAACTCAGGGCAGTGTGCCTCAATAACTCCATGTTTGTGGTCAGGGTTCCTCTCAAACTCCCTTCTTCCTCAGATCTTGGGAAGGGCTACCTATAAACGGCCTTTTCTTTCTTAACAGATTTAATGAAGGACTAATCATGTAAGTCAGAGCGGACACTGTCAGAGAGCAACCTACAGAGCATGAAGGTGGGAAACTCTTGAGGAAAGCACATTGGGTTACACCAGGAATGGCCCTGCAGAAATAGGGGTGCCTTGCCATTTCACATATAGAAGCAGGTGGTACAAAATACACGGTGCTTTCAATAACACACAAAAAACCCTACATGTACAATCTCAGTCCTGGGTACATTGATTACAGAAAATTCTGGAGATACAAACATATATATATTTATGGAATATTATAAAGTGTAATTCACAAGTGGTGTTTAGTCTTATTTTTTGCATTGCTTCTATGTGTTTTTTACTCTCAGATGGACCTTCTATGAAACAATTTGTGTGGAATCTTTCAGAGAAAACAATCTTAGGGCTCAAAATGGTTAAAATATGTCTCCGAACAAAGTAGTTTATTCTGTTCTGTTTTGTTTACAGATCTACAACACATATATCCAAATTTGCTTGGGTAAAAGTGAAATTTAACAGAAGTTACACTTCTCAACATAGCACGACATTGTTAAAATTGCATGGAGGGGAAAATAAAACCCTAAGTAGGATTTTGAATTGTTACTGTCCAGCCAAACATAAATACCAGAAGGTGAGGAAGAAAGGAAGGTGAGGAAGGAAAGAAGGTGAGGAAGGAGAGGAAGGGAGGAAGAGAGAAGAAAAAGAGGGAAGGGGGGAAGGAGAGAAAGGGAGAAGGAAGGAAGGAAGGAAGGAGGGAGGGAGGAAGGAAGGAAAAAAAAAGAAAAGGAGAGAAAGAGAGAGAAAGAGAAAGAGAGAGAGAAAGAAAGAGAGAGATAAAGAGAGAGAGAGAGAGAGAAAGAAAGAAAGAAAGAAAGAAAGAAAGAAAGAAAGAAAGAAAGAAAGAGAGAAAAAGAGAGAAAGAGAGAAAGAGAGCAAGGAAGGAAGGAAGGAAGGAAGGAAAGAAGGAAGGAAGGAAGGAAGGAAAGTAGGAAGGAAGGAAGGAAGGAAGGAAGGAAGGAAGGAAGGAAGGAAGGGAGAGAAAACTTGTCTGTGTTGACCAGAATTGGAGGAGTTAAAATATTTCCCACGATAGGAATGCCAAGTCCTTTCATTAGAGGGTGGAGTAGGAGCCGCAGTGCTTGTCAGACTGGGAAGTGGCGCGTCAGACGGGTTGGTGGGAAATAGGGAAGTTCGGATTTATCTTTAACTCGACACTTTTAGAAAGAGGTAAGAACAGTCTTCTCGAAGCGACGCGTACCGTCAGGAAGAGACTTTAATGACAACGTTTACAAAAGAAGTATCTGTAAATCCAGCGAGGGATTCAACACAGCCGTGTAACTAAAGAGGAGGAAACACGAGGGTTCAGAGCATCGTTTTGTGGTTTGTTTGGGGGGGGGGAGTGTCCTTTTTTTTTTTAATTAATTTTTATTTATTCCTCCCCGTGTTAGCGGTCCCGTTGGTGATGGAAGGAGGGGGCGATGCCCTGCAGCCGCGGTCCGGGGGGACGGGACAGTCCTCGCCGGGCGCCGCTGCCCGCACCCCTCCTCGGCGGCTCCCCTTCGGCTGCGTCTACCTGATTGTCAATTTTCTTTCAAAGTTTATTTTTATGAAAAACAAGAGGAAAAGCTCGGGCTTCCAAAGATGTCTAAAAAATTGATTTATGGTTAGTATAAAGACAACAGTATAAATAACAAAGGAGGCGGCAGCTGCTGCGCAGATTGCTATGGAGACCCTAATGAAATTAGCACTATCAGAGGGTTTCTAATTTTTTTTTCTTTCTAAGCTTCTAATTTCTTTCCTATTTCAGATAGCCAGAGTGTAATTCAAAACAATAAAAAAAAGAAGAAAGAAAATAAAACAGCCCACCCAAATAATAATATGTGCGATAGATACCCAGTCAATAAATAAATGTTAACCTCACCGAGGCTTTTGTAAGCAGGATTTGATCTGAAACAAGATGGCAAAGCGCCCTGCTTCGTAGATCGCCTCCTCCAAGAGGCTGTGCTTCCAGCCAAAGGTGGCTTCACCCGGCCAAGCCAGCTGCCCCCAAGCCACCCCGGCGCTCGGGGCCGGCCAGAAATAAATACTTTTAAAATAACTCCGATACTATTCATTTTTCAAAAGTGTAACGGCTCTTTTGTGTGATGCCACAGTTTGTTTTACTCTATTCATGACTTACGACTTGCTGTCTTAATTAATCCTTACATAAACTACGAACACCAGCCACTGTTACAACTGTTCAAGACTACTCTCTCAACTAGCTCAGACCGAATATACTAAATAGGTGAAATGTCAGTCACCAAGGACCTGAATCGCTCTCCCGAAGTACTGGTGAAGAAACTCTACAAATACCCACATAAATACATTAAGACGAGGATAAATAATCAGTGATTCAAAAATGTCTCGCTTAAAATAATAAATACATATCGTTTAGTCCAATGCGATCCTTACGTTACAGAAGAATTCATAAATTAACTTCTCTGGAATAAGTTTACGCGAGGGCGAGTTCCCACCGCTCACCCCTGCTCTAAAACACCTCAGCATGACGCGCTGCTAATACTACGGCATCTCTAAGACTTACCTTCAAGTACATCGTTACCAGCTTACCAGTCCCTCGGACTGCAGTATATTGCACTGTCATGCTTAAACACAGCTCTAAGAGAAAGGCTCCTGCTCGCGGACCTAGCCGGGGCTGCGGAAGGAAGAAGGGAGTTGCTAGGGGAGACAAATCCACTAACACTGTTGGCACTCGAGAGCAAAGTAACACTGTCCCGTCAGAAAAGTGAGGTAATGGAGAGGGGAGCGGGCCCCGCTGCCCGCCGCCCCGCTACAGATGCGTGAGCTTGGGTGCCTCCTGCATCCGTCCCTGAGAGCTGTGGTGGGAGGAGAGGTCCGTGTAGGTGGGGTGGGGGTCGCAAGGTCCGTGGTGATGGCCGCCGGGGATCTGGGCGGCGCAGCTGTAGTCCACGCTGGCGGAGGAGGGGTGCTGCAGGTGCCCCAGGTTGAACATGGGGCCCGAGGCCGGCATCGAGTCCACGAAGTTGCCCCCCACGTAGACGGGGCTGCCCTGCAGGCTGGGGTTGCCGAAACTGCCGCCGCCGCTCTGCATGGGGTGGGGGTCGTACTCCGCGCCCGCGTAGCGCTTCTGCTGCGGCAGGCAGCTGCTCAGCGGCGCCGTGTAGGCGGCCAGCCCGTACATGCTCTGCTGGGACTTGGCGAAAGAGGTGGGCGAGGGCGCGTCGTAGCTGAGGCTGTTGACGCTGGGGAGCTGGCTGGAGTAGCCGACGTGGTTTGGGCCGCTCAGCGGGGGGCTGCGGTCCGGGGACTGTCCGACTGGAGAGTGCATGATGCCTTTGGCTTTCTGGTCCTTTTTGTACTTCATCCGGCGGTTCTGGAACCAGATCTTGATCTGCCGCTCGGTCAGGTTGAGAAGGTTGGCCATCTCCACCCGGCGCGGCCGGCACAGATAGCGGTTGAAGTGAAACTCCTTTTCCAGCTCCACCAGCTGCGCGCTGGTGTAGGCTGTTCGCACCCGCTTGGAGGCCGGCCCGGGGGGGCTCTTGTCCTCGCAGCTCTCACCTGCAGGAACGAGACACAAGTTGGTCCCCCCTTCTAAAGCCTCCCCTGGGTCCCCCGAACCCCCCCTCGTTCTGCCGGCGCCTGGAGAGGGGGCGCAGGGAGTCCGGGGGAGGCCTCCCCACACCTCCCTGCCCGGCACACACCATCCCCCCGCAGCTGCCTTCCCCAAGGACCCCAGCGGCCCTGTCCAGGCCCGTGGGGGCCGCGCCTACTGCCACTGGGCTGGCGGGGCGGGGGGGAGCAGGGCAGGACTCTTTAGCCTTCCCTGCCCGCAGCGCCCGGCGAGGCTGAGACCCCCGAGCGGTATATGGGAGCCATTGCCCCTGGAGGAGGAGGGGACAAGGTGCAGGGGCAGGGGCTCATCCCGAGAGGCTCTGCCCGGCTCCCCGGGGGGGCAGTGGGCTGGGCCGGGGGTGTGGGGCTACCTGAAGGGGCGCAGGTGCTTTTCTGCTTTGAGTTCTGCCGGGACTCCTTCATCCAGGGGAATATCTGCTTGCTGAGGGTGGCGGTGGTCGAGCCCGAGGAGTTGGGGCCTCCCTTGGTTTTTTTCGGAGGGGGCGCGCTGGGAGGGGGGTTGGGCGGGGATGAGGGCGGCAGCGCCGGGGGCTGCTGCTCGCCGATGCCCGAGGGCTGGCTGCCCCCTGGGCCGCCCCCCGCCGTCCGCATGCAGCTGCCGCTCAGCTCTCTGCCCTTGTGGGCCGGGGCACGGCCGGGAGCCGAGCCCTGGACGGAGCAGGCGGAGCCGGGGTACTCGCCGTCCAGGCCAGCCTGGCCGTAGGACTGGTGGGTAGCGCCGTAGGGGTAGGCGTCGGCCTTGCTGTAGCTGTAGCCCCCGAAGAGCCCCGCGTTGTCGTAGTAAGCGGCTTTCTGCATCCTCCGCTCTGCTATCGCCGAGGCCCGCGGCCCCCGCTCAAATAACATTGACCGTCGCCCCGCGCCTCACGTCGTCGGCCCGGGCCACTCGTATCCACCTGGGAAGGGGGACAGAGGGGACACAAAACAGACCTTTAGTGGGGGACGACGGCTGGGAGCCTCCTGGCTCTCCCTGGAACGCCCCGCACCCCAGCACGCCCCCCCCTCGGCAGGGCCTGTGGGCTTTGAAGACGGTGGGGGGGAGCAGAGGCAGAGGAGAAGGAGTGGGTGACATCCAGGAAGGAGCAAGGGACACCAGATTAAGAGCAGAGGGCATAAAGCAAGGAGCAGGAGACACCAGAAAAGGAGCAAGGGACACCAGAGAAGGAGCAGGGGGCATCAAGGAAAAAGCAGAAGACACCAGAGAGAGGAGCACGGGACCCCACAGGAAGGACCAGAGTCACGAGGGAGTGAGCAGGAGACACCAGAGAGAGGAGCAGGATCACCAGGCAGGAACAAGGCCAAATTGGAGCACAGCAGGGAGAAGAGCAGGGCACACGAGGGAAGAACAGGGGTACAGCAGGAAAGGAGCTACCGAGAGCGGTGGTGCTGAGGGGAACGGGAGCACACTGGTGGGACTTCCCAGAGGCCACTTTTTGAGGCATTTTGGGGAATGTTTTCTTGCTTTGTTCTGCCTGTGGACTTTTCCCCCAAGTGTTCGGCAGAATAGCTGTCCGCGTTTGCAAGAGAAGGGCTCCCACTGAGCAAGACGAGGCCGCGCTGGGTGGTGTTCCCAGGGGCCCCCCCGGTCCATTTCAGCCCAGAGCCCCCCGCGCCCCTCGCCCGCCCGGCACGCGTGCGCAGGGCCGTTCAGGGCTGACATGATGGATTGAGCCCGAGCTGCGGCCGGGCAGGGGCAGAAAAATCCCGTCCTCTTTGTAAACCCGCCCTCCTTCTTTCCCCCGGATTCCTCCGGAGTTAAAGTGTAACCGGCGCCATTCACTCCCTTCACTTTGCACTATAAAGGAAGTTTCAGGTCAGCTCCCCTATTTTAATTCTGTGATGAATTAAATTCCCTCACCCAAGGTTTCTCGTCCCTTTTATTTGTCCCCAGTAGAAAGAACATGAGAGATGGGAGATAATTTTTAGGGGTTTCTTTTTCCAGTTTGCGAACTTGGGGCACTCCCCTCCCCGCCTCCCGGCCCCCCGATCAGGCTGTTTAAGCCGAAAACGCACTGTCCTCTCGGGGCAGATGTTTTGGGCCAGGGTGCTGCTCCTTTTTCCCTTGCAACTTCTCTGTACTTTTTGCAAGATAGAAACTGTTCTGTGATTTTGTCGCGGCTTTTTTAATATTCCCTGCCCTTATTTTTTCTTGCCGGATAGGTGTTTTCTCCGACGGTTTTAGTAATTCTGTGAACTAGCACGTGTTTCACCTGGCAATGTCAGTCTGTAACTCAACGTATCTGCAGAGTTCGTTGTATTTCTTCAGGGTTTAAGCCTATTAACTTACCAGAGAAGAGCAGCTAGAAATTTTTGAGCAGTGTCCGATAGTTACCGTTCTCCAGCCTACACTTGAGCAATACTACCAGGATACTGCTCTTTGTCCCGCAGCCTTTGGTACCGCCAAGTACCGCTCATCTGTTCCCTACAATTCACAGGGGTTATACACGTCTGTGTAATTCAGAATAACCTTAGCGAGCTGCGATCCGCTGCCGCTCTTGGCGGTTTATCCCCTGTCACAAACCGCCGGGGTCCTTTTCTTCCCTGAACAAAAGCTTGGGATGATCTGCGAAGCTGATGGAAATGGGAAAAGAGCTATTTTCCTCTCCTGGAAAATTTTAGTTACAAAATATTGTCTATGGCAATGGGCGGTGGCGATTCAGATGCTTTTTAATATGCTGTGACAATCTTGACGAGTCCTGAGAGAATTTTTTGTGCAAAAAAATTCTGTCGCTCGTTTTCCACTTCCATCATCTACATTTTCGGGAGCGGTCTGGACTGAGGACTTTTGTTAGCACAACACCGCCTTAAGCGTAGGCTTTTATGTGCCTTGTGAAATATAGTTCCCAAAAGAATAAGCAGAATCTTAAGAAAGAATATTGCTGTTAAGCTGTTAAAAGCCTTATTTCTTTTCTGAAATACCAACTGCTTGTGAACTCTGCTTGAACCTAAAAAGGAGGCTATGGGCCATAAATCACATAGACAATGCTCAACTGTTTGGTGGCTCATCTTTAGATCTTAAAAAGAGAGTGAGGGAGAGAAAGAGGGGAGACAGACCTTTCCAGGGTTTGATTTTCCACGAGTGCAAGGCCCGGGATGATGTTTTTGGAGGTAACACCAAAGAGGGGATCAACACTTGGTGATTTGGCCAGAAACAGCCTCCAGGGGAAAAAAAAAAAAAAAAAAAGAGGTGACATCCAAATGGTGGGGCCGAGCGGTGGGAGGTGGGCTCAGAGTCTCCAAGGGTAGGAAACCACAACGTATCCATGTCTGTGTTTCAGATTTCCCTTCCTCCTCTCCAGAAAGGTTAACCTCATCTGAACTGTTGGCTTTCGACACGATAATGGGGCTTTTTGTCCGTCCCGCCGCTGGCTCCAACGCCTTTGGAGGTTACCGACCCTCTCACGGCAATACCTGGGGAGAAGCCGGGAGCCCATGCATCCACCCGGCGCTTTCCTCTCGACACCTCCATATTAAGCAGTTCTCTACTCAAACTTCCACTACACTTAATTCTGCTGAGGATCAATATCTAATATGATACCGAATAAATAAGAGGCGGTGAGCGTGGCCAGCGGAGCGGTTATTAAAGCAGCTGGAGCTCTCAGGGTGCATATCAATGCACCTGTCATTGCGGTTTGTAACAAAATTTATGACTGCTAGTGCCGTGGCAGTAAACGCTTCGGCCAGGAATGAAAAGGAAAACACTTCCCAAGCCACGGCACTTTCAGAAGTGCAAAGCAGCCGGCGCGTAGGAGGGAGCCCGGCAAAAGAATCCCCTGCTCGGCACGTTTCCCGGCAGCCGGCCCGGGGCAGCCCTGTATATAAGGAACGCGCCGGACCCACTGCCGGACCCAGCCGCCGCTCGGGACCGCGGCCAGGGGAGCCTGGCTATGGGGACCTTTCTGCTCTGGGCAGGCTGCCGTGGGCAGCCGAGCACCCACCGCTGGGGCTGGACCTGGACCTGAGCCGGGAGGTCTTGCTCAGAGCTGAGAGCACTGAGAAGCGCGGAAGGGCCCGCAGACAGAGGAGAGGAGGGGGCTCCCTAACAGCTACGGAGTATCCCCACGGGTAGACGACCGCGCCCTGCGGCCGGGTGCGGGGCAAGGCTGATCCCCAGCCGGGCTCAACTCCCTCTGACCCCGCTTTCAGCGGGGCTTCCTGCGGGCTGGTATTTATTGGTAAAATCTGGCGTCGAAGGCGATGGCGCGCCCGGCCGAGCAGCGCTTCCCTCTCGGCGGGCCGGCGGCGGGGTCGGGCTTTGGTCCCTGCGGAGGGCCTGCAGCGCTGGGGGAAGCGGGAGGTGGATGGGAAAGGAAATTTAGAGAACTCACCACACTTATGTTTTTTCTCGATTTTTGACTTTAACTGTGTGGGTAGGATCTTCAGGTTCCTTTGGATAATCCGTGGGCACGGACCTGCAACAGAAAGGAGAACTCTCAGCGGAAACTGCTTTGTTTTGGACTTTCTTCCTTAGGACTTTGTTAATAAATGCATATCTCGTCCGCAGCCCCTCACCGTGTCTCTCCGTTCGCGTCAGATCTATTACCAGACAAAGGGCAGATGTTTCTCTCCATTTGTTAATAGTGCTTTGAGAGAGGCGGGGAGAGAAAAAAACACGGAAAATACCGCGGCTGCGAGTCGTACCCGGGCAGGGCGGCCTGCGGCAGCCGCTCCGCCGGGCCCTGCGTACCGACCGCGGAGCGGAGCCGCGCCTGCTTCCCCGATCTCGCAGCCCGCGCCGAGGCGCGGAGGGGAGCGGAGATTAAGCGCACAAGGAGCGGGAGCGCCATTGCATGGAGCTACGGGTTCCTCCCCGTCGGGCACAACCACCGCTCCTGCAGCCCACAACTCACGGCCCGCGGAGGGCCCTGGGGAAACAGAGGTCTTTCTCCCTTCCTACCCCCCCGCCCCCTGTTAAGACAGACAGAAAGATAAGCGGAGAAACCCCAGCGCTGAAAATGCCCAGCAAGTATTTGCGTCTCGAAATGATCATTTTGCGTTAGGCTGTGTTACGTGTCGATCCAGGACTGTAAGAATTTAAGAGTGCCAGAAAATCCCCAACAAAGAAGCCCAGGTCATTATAAAGACGATATCTAGCCACCATAAACCTTTGAAATGACCTTTGCCTCGTACAGCAATAACTCACCACTTAATGAACAACCAACGGAAGCGCCTCCAATAGCTCACAACACAACAGACCTTACAACTTTCCACCAAGTCTTCTCTCTTCCTACCCAAACCCAGTAGGATGCAACATTCCCTCTTCTTATCACCTTAATTTATGCTGGCAAACACGAGTTGGGGAAGTGGAGCTTCATGATTACACATGATGTTCGCTCAGGTTCTTGGCCTGGGCCTGTCCCGGCAACGTCTTATATAATATATTCACGTGGGTGTACGTCAACTTTAAGTGCTTTATTTTTTTTAAAGAGGGGTCATTAGAAATAGCACTTTACAGGGTGTTTGAAGGCAGCGTAAGTGGCGTTGCACCTTAGCCCCTGAGCGGAGAGATCATAATATTGCAAACCGAGTCATTGTTAGCCTCTGTTGATTAATACGGTAAGTTTTCATTTTGTGCCTAATCAATTATCGACTTCTTATCCCTTCCTAAAGCAGCTCCTGATCCTCACAAGCGGAAGCCTTCTTGCTCTAAACGTGCTGTACTTGGCAAGAGCTTGGCCAAATCCCAGGATTTCCACGGCCACAGGAATAGCCCCCAAAGTTTATTCTGCGGCGAGGGGAGCCCGGGCACGCTGGGGTTGTGCTCTCCTCCCGGCGCTGCTCCCGCAGAGCCCACCTCGGAAAAGAAGTTGCCAGAGCTAAACGCAGGGAAATCTTTAGAATTACTCAGGCGTGGGCCCAATATAGGTATTATTGAAATTTTAGGTGAAGTTATAAGTGAGTGCTTCCATCGAGCCAAATGAAATGCTGCTTGCAGTAATTGGATTCAGCTGACTAACTTGGCAGGCCAGCAGCTTGGAGGCATACAGCTAAGAAAAATGTTCGCTGCTTTTAACTTCTGATCGAGCAGAGCAACACGCAACAGAAAGGAAAATAAAAGAAAATCACACCAACCA
Organism: Ara ararauna; assembly: GCA_028858755.1. Classification (NCBI taxonomy): domain Eukaryota; kingdom Metazoa; phylum Chordata; class Aves; order Psittaciformes; family Psittacidae; genus Ara; species Ara ararauna. Next base: position 24,207,795 of record CM054381.1, read on the forward strand.
CCCCAACTTCCTCCTTTCTTCCCTTTCCCTCGCCTTCCTGCCCCGCATCCCACTGGCACCTCTGCCCCACGGAGGAGCTGCCGGGGTCTGCGACCAAGATCTGGCTCTACCCTACACCTTCTCTTGCCCGCCCACACAAAGCTGGGTTTTAAGCGGGAGCTCTCTAACAAACATAACCGAGAGTTCACCCGGGCTGCAGGCAGGCCACAGACCGGTGGGGACAGGCGCTCCTGCGAGAGCCGGGCTAGTTGCAACAGCCCAAGAGGTAGCTGACCTGCAGATGTGTGCGGGGAGGATGCACTGTCAGCTACCTCGCCCACCCGGAGAGACACCGACCGGTCCCCCCGGGCACCTTCCCACCGCCGGATTGATCAAACTGCACAAATGGAAGGCAAGAAACTCCTCGGTACATAAATATCAAGCCGTGCTTCAGACAGCGTGTGTAACTAGGAAGCATGAGCATACCGGTAGTATCAACACCAAAACTACTGGGTGATGAAAACAACAGCCACTGAGGAACGCGAATGCACTGAGAAGGGAAAAGACTTGGGAAGACATTTGGCAGGAATATTTAAGAGACCCTTTGCAGGGGCTACGTTACCGATGACCCTGGTTTAAACGCCCTTTACAAATCAACACGGCTACCCCCTGCCCGGCTACCCACGGCAACGCATTAACGCGATGCTCAATCTTACTTTGGCAATGGGAGCATCTAGCAAAGTTGTCTCCCCCTTGTCCCTTTGATTATTTGCAATTCCCTTCCTGCAAGCAGCAAATATTGGGAAGAGGATAGGGTTAAACGTCTTCCCCTAGCCTTTGGGAAGGAGTCTACATTTTCTTTAAGGAGCATAACAAGAAGATACAGCTTAAAACATTCAAAGAGGTGGAGACCAGTCCATGCATTTGCAGCCGTTATGGGCAGAGATTGCAAACAAATTCCAGACAGTCTCTGAGCAAAGGCGATAATGCAGCCCCTGTGGTTAAAGGTCCCATTTTGTCATGCAGTTGCTTACCTGTGCATCAATTTATCATAAACCTGGACTCCTCACTTTTCAGGATCTGCGCTTGCAGTTCTTAGAATATATCCTTCACCTTTTGTCTGCAGACAATACTCTCCTAAACCTGATCTTGCGGTTTTACAGACATTTCCATACACCAGAATTCCCGATAGAGCGAAAACAAGCTCAGGCTCAACTACCAATAAAAGAGAGCGAGTGGAAATCGGAATTTGTTGGGCTTTAAAAAAAAAAAAAAAAAGAGAGAGAGAGAGGAAAAAAAAAATCAACACACAACCCCTCAGCCATCAGCCTCCTGCAACCACAGGCGGCAATTGGCCGGCTCGTGTTTTGTTTTGGTTTTAAATCGTGCGGCCATTGATGAATTTTGGGGGCGAGCAGGAGAAACCCCTTTATAATCAGAAATATAGGCACTGCCTTAAAATACAGGAGCAGGGCCCACGTGATCACGGGAGCAGCTCGCCGGGCCGAGCCTGGCGCGCTCCCCGCCGCCGCCCGCACCCCCGAGCACCGGGGCCGCCGCGGCGGGCCCCGCGGGACGGGCCGCGCACCGCACCCCGCATTCCGCGCACCGGCCCGCTCTCCTTCCGCAGAGCTCCGCGCTGCTCCGCGGCGGCCGGCGGCGGCGGCGCTCGCACTTACGCGCCCCGAGGGGCCGGCGGAGCCTGGGGAAAAGGTGAATTCCGAGGGATGATCCCAGGGCGCAGAAATTCCCGGAGGAGAAAGAGGAGGTATTTGGGACCGGTCGCAGACGAGAGCCTGCGCCGGGGGCAGCTCCACCGCAGCTCTGCTCTGGTGGAAAGGCGCTGGGGCCCGCTGGCGTGCGCGAATTTTTGCTTTCTCCTTCTCCGTATCGGGAAGACGCGGGACAGCCGGGACTACCCTTGTCTGGAGGCTAAACAAGCGTTGGGGAAGAAAAAAGCCAAGCCAACAACCTCATGACATTTGTTCGTGTGTGTGTCTGCCCTGAGCCTGCCTTCCCTCCCTGTGTGCATGAAGAGACATAGAGCAAACCCGAAATATATCCATCATGTGTACCCACAGAGCTCCCCAACAGTTCAGCAAAAAAAAACCCCCAAAACCTATATTAGCTCCTCTGTTTGATTTTTCTAACATATCTGTAGCTATAAATACACTACACCTAATCTAACATCTGCTATGATTTCATTACCATCCAAAGCATGGGGATGTGACAGTAATGTATTACCTTACAATACTAACCGTAAGTGCATTGTAACATTTATCTAAATTACATTGCTTTTCCTGACTTTGCAAACCAGTTATAAAAAGATTGGAGTCCAGTGATGGAAACATAAGTTCAATGTAAATTATTGTGTACGGCTTCGGATTTATAATCCTATATTTCTTCGAAATGATGCACTTAAATCTCGCCTCAAGTAAGAGGTAATGGTTCTTTATATCCTTTTCCGTCAGCCATATATTTTGTTGTCTGGGTAGTTTTGCAGAGCCCCCCGCGCTCGCGTGTCTGTGTGTACATACAGCAACCCCTACACGCACAGCGTGTTCTGCATACTTGCGTACATACACACAAAGCCGAACATAATTCTGGCCGCTGTTTAGACATTTTGGATGACGGAGAGGTCTTTCTCTTCCTACACAAAAGTGGAGGGAAAAGCTGGGCACCGGTAGAGCAAAAAGCACAAAGAGGATTCAGAAGAAAATGACTCTTGGAGGGCAGTTTCGACCCACCTGGAAAAAGCCCCACAGCCCTCGGGTGTGTTCTCAGAGTCTAAAAATATAAATAAATAAAAAAAATTTTAAAAATCGAAATTTAATGTGAAAATGGAGGACGGCTGAAAGAAAGAAAAGAAGAAAGGAAGGAAGGAGCACCTTCACCACAACCACCAGAATTAAGACATCGTAAAGGGGACTGAAAAAAAAAGCCTATTAAGGAAATGTTAATCCTTTGGCTGGTGGGACTCCAGCTTTGCTCGAATTTGTCTCTAGTAAAGGATCTAAGACTTCTTCAATCGGAGCATATGTTCATAGAGCAATAAAACAGAAAGATTTACAGTCTCCGCCCGCCCCCCAGCAGCCTCGCACCCTTTCAGGAATTACTTATGATTTATAACAACAACTCCGGCAATTGTCAAACTGATAAAATAGCCAGGGCTATATGCGGGAATAAACGCTTTTATGAAAGGGCTGCGATTTATGTTCTGGTCCATTTTACTGCGTGTCTTGGTGGAGTTTGGTTTCTTTCCCGGGCCAACAGGATAATATAAAACTTCATTGATAAAAATGTAGGAGTTCTCGTGAAGTAGCAAATCTGTTCCTTAGTCACTACCAAAGCACATAAACATTTGTCATCTTCGAATAATTGAATTAATGTGTTATTGTTTGAATGTATAATTCATAACATAGGAAACTTCGTCTCTGTCCTGCCACCAAAACGGAAGTAATAAAAAGCTACAATCAAGGGGTTTTTTAGAAATTACTAAAGCAAGGAATAATAAAGAATATCCTGTTTGCAGAAAGTATTTCCAGCTGACTCTGGGATTTCACAGAGAAATCTCAGCCTCGTTGTCTGTATTCTGTGGAGTTCATAGACGGTGTCTTTACATAAAAACACAAATACCATTTCTCCTGGTCCGAGCTATCGATCGGGGACTTGCAAGGCGGCGAGCCCGCTTCGGGGGCTGAATGCGCCCGGGCTCCTCCGCCCGGGCGGCGAGGCTCGGGCCGACACGAACAGCGGCAGTGGCTGGAGAGGGGCCGGGACCGGGGGAGCGGGGCCGGGGCCGGCCTTTGTGTGGGCGGTGGGGGAAGGCGCGCTCGGCGCTGGCTCTGGCCCCGCTGCAGCCCCGCTGTCAAAGACGCACGGCAAAATTTACGACCCCGCTTGCGAAGGAGTTGAGGGCCCTTCCCTGCCGGTGGCACCGGCAGCGGCTGCCCTGACAGCCGTATTGTTCCTTCCGCGCCTCCCCGCGCAGGCGGCCGCGGCCAGCGCCGCCGCCCAGGGAGGTGGTCAGCCTGCCTCCTCCGCGGCACTCCGCACTGCTCCGCGCTCGCCCTCTTTCCCTTGCTCCCTGGGAAGCAAAGGTCACCGCTTGCGCCCGGTCCGGTTCCCGGCCGCTGCCGAGCTGGAAATCAGGAAGCAGCGTGCCCTATTTGTCAAGCGCTTGACAGCTGAGTTCATTAAGGCTTAAATAAGAAGGAATAAAAGTAAAAAATGTTTACGTACCGGGAGTCTCTTTTTCGGCAGCTACCAAAGAGCTAGGTGTGCAGAGAGAGGGACTGCACCCTTTGTATATTATATTCTTGGGATCTCTTCAGTTTTCAAGTCTGATAGAGTCCTTTGCTTGGCAGATTAATGACGACTCCGTGTTTCTTAAGGGACGTGCTGAATTAATTATTTCGCAAATCACGTGGTCAGGACTTGTAGAAATCTATTCTTATCATCTTCCTTGCACTTTGAAATTCTGCCTGTTATGACTGTTCCTACCGAGATTATTTTGGTCTCTAGGCTTGGGGGGAAGGAAAAAAAAAAAAGAAAAAAAGAAAAAAGAATCAGGGGAAAGGGCTAACAAACATGGCCGTTGGAAGCGGTGTGGCTCTGCACAGAGAGGTCCCTATTTACTGTACTGTACAGTGAGTGGGGTTTGCTATTGACTCTGCCTTTCCTCTTCATTCTTACCTTAACGACTAGTGGTGATATAATATACAGAACCGTATTGATGTATCGGGAGTAACAGGAGGAGCCATTAAACAGGAGAGAGAAAGCATAATCACAAAATGTGCCTCGACATTTCAACTTGTGCTCAGAACCGCACTCGCACCCACCTCGGTGCACCCCAGTGGGAAGGGCCGGTTCCTCACCCGGGCACCCCTCTTCTGCCCGGCCGGAATGGAGTGCTCTCCCTTTGGACCCTGCGTTGACCACTCTCCAGGGGAGGACAAGTCTTCAGTGGCAAGCACTTGTAACAAAAATAGCGCGATCTGATTCTGCTGGCCAGAGTTACATGTTGTTGCCTGAGGTGTTTAGGCAGGGGGATTAAAAATAAATAAATAAATGTTTGCTTTAGGTGCAAAGGAAAGTTTGAACTCCCCACGTTTGTGTTTTCTCGTGGTCTTTGGTTTGTATCGGCTGGGAAAAATAAATAAATAAATAAAAGAAGAAAGCTTACTGCTCAGGAAGAGCTGCTTCCAGCATTTCCATTTCAAATTTCTTTTTTGAATGGGTTCCTTCCAGGACTCACCTAAAAGGCACCCATCTGTGTGGGGATCGAGGTGACTTCAGGTGTGGCTCCTTGCCTCCTACCGCACATGCATAAATCTGGGAGTAATTCTATGAGGGCTTGTTAAATGCAAAGCAGTAGCAAATGGATGACAGGCACTTTTAACTGCAGCCTAAATGTAAATATAGACTCCAGCTTGGCCTAAAGTCACACCATTATAGCTGGGCAATCATCAGACCTGTTCAAAGGGACATTTGGAAGGATGCTATGCGGAGTCAGTCGTCTTTTAACACTGTAATGATGGGAGGGACCAGAATTTTCACAGCAGAGAGACCCACCTTGTAAGGACTGTTTGTTCAAGGTACAAACCAGAATCTATTTCTCTACACCTTTTATTATTTCAGATGTATACGGAGGGCTTACATCAAAACTATAGGCGACAATTAGTATAAATAACGCTTTAATCAATGGCAGCAAAACATTGGCAAAGTCTATAAAAAGCATCACACTTCAACAGAGATGAGAGTATTGCTGGACAATGCAACCGTTTAACAAAGGCTCCAACACACAACTTTTCACTCATAATAAACAAAAATAACCAGCTTCCCTTCCGATACGAAGTCACTCTGGAGGAGGGTTAAAAACCAATAAGAAGTAAACCTCAGGTTCGTTTTGCAGGGGAGATAATGACCAGTGGGTGCTCCTGGTCGTTATTACAGGCATTGCTGACCCTTCAGAGCATTGGCATCTGGAAACTATTTCTTTTGGTACTTTTTGCCTCCAGTTCACATATTCTTCAAGCTCACAGCGTAATTACAACTGTGTAAACTGACAGTGCCCCAGCCTCGCTCAAAGGGGGCTTGCAACAGGGGCTGTAAGAGCTGGGCTGAACCCAACACTCGTCCTGGTGATATTAACATTTCAAAAGACAATGAGACAAATTCTGCTCTCAGATACATCCCTGTTTGACTTCAGTAGGTGGGGGAAGGAAATCTGGAGCAGAATTTGGTCCTTTAACTTCAGGAGCCATCTCGGTTGGTAAGGAGCTCAAAATAAGGATTTGCTTACCCTAGGCCATTATTTTCCAGAACTGTACCACAGATGCCAAAGTTGGTGGCTCTCTCTCCAGCAACCCTTTTGCCCTGCTCCCAACCAACTTATCACAGACTTTGAGTTAACAGTGGGGGTCCAGGAGGGGGCATTTTCCAAGAACAGCCAGAGAGGGGCTCTCCCCAGCCCCCTTTTGGAGGGGGTTGGTTTTCCCTTTTCTTTTCCTTTTTTTTTTTTTTTTTTTGTCTTTCCCTGGATTTATCTGAAGAGCAAAGGAAGGGCTTTGGACAGCTCTGGAGACGAAAGGCCGCTACCACAGGATCCGGGTATAACAAAACTTGAAAACTTGTCTCAGGAATTCCCTCCTCAAGCGCTGCTGCTAGCTGCTCTCCATGCCAGAGAAAGGGAAGGGTAGTTTGGGTCCAAAAGGTTAAGGGTTTAGAGGTCACTCTTCCCGGCTGAAATACAACTAATCGAATAGAAAATTTGTCCTCTGGGTGAACCTGCTCCTGCAATTTAGCCGAACTTCAGTAAAATACCTTTTCAGCTTCTCAACGTGAAGGCGTCAGAAAAAAGACGTCTTTACTATGTATGAACTCGGTGCTTTTTGTCATAGAAACAATGATGCGAATAATGCGGGAATATCCATCTTTAATATCACGACGTGGAGATATTCAAGTATTGCCATGTGCAAGTCTGAGAACTAGGCTAACCCTAAGGAAGAACAAAGAGTTTTCTCCAGGCTCTAAAACAAAAGACCAAGTCTTAAAGACACTTTGAGGACTTCTAGGGATGAGAAAGGGGCAGAAATTAACCGCTGGCCACAGTTAATGCTGCCGAATACACTCCTGATGAAAAGCTCGCCTTTCATTTTCGAATGTATTCAAGCCCGTTTTAGCCACGTTTTCCCGAGCGAGCCCCAAAAGCAGAGGGTCTTGGGTGCGAAGCACCCAGCCTGGAGATGGGCGCATTAACTCACCCCCTGCTCCTTCCACCTCCCTTCCGCCTTTGCTCCGAGTTTCCTTCTTTGCCCCTTTTCTTTTAATAAAGGGATCACCTCGTTACAATTTCGCTGGTATGGTTCCTCTCCCAGGCTGCCCTCAGGGTGCAGGAGATAAGGGCTGAGCTTTCAAATCGCTTGAGAGGAGGTGTAAGTGGCTGAGGGAGCTGGTTTGGCTGGGTTTGGGGGTCACAGCGCGCTAAAACTTTTGGATGCAGCCAACAACCAGGGACAAATCGGTGGGTATTAGACCAGCTCTGCTCCCGTCCAAGCCTTTCCTCTTTCCCTGAAAGCGACTCGCTGAGAGATTTCCAACCATGGCAGCCATGTGGTTTGCTTAAAAACAATCACTGTTCTTACCAAAAAAAAAAAAAAAGGGGGGACCAAAATAACACCCAAACAAACCAAAGCACAGCCCACGTCGCCCGTCTCTCTCTCGGGAAGAAAAGATATTAAAAATCTGGTTGAAAGAACGCATTCAGCGTTGAGTGGCTCAGGTTATATCAGAAATCTCATACATTTGTCATTCTGGGAGTTTCTTTTTTTTTTTTTCTTTCTGTTTCTTTTTTTTTTTTTTTTTTTTTTTTTTTGGGAGGTGAGGGAGTTATTTTGTTGTGGTCTCTTTTTTTTTTTTTTTCTTGTTCCCACCACCCCACCCCCCTCCATTTTTAAATGAGGTATCGATGGCTTAAAGCACAACACTGAGCAGAGCAGACTTTGGAAACAGATTTCAAGCCTTCTGGCCCTGGATAGCACACAGTAAGGAGCAGGGATGCTTTTCCTATTCACAAAGAAGGAAACTAAAAAGAAACCCGGACAAGAAAGTTGCGTACGTTCAAGACAAGTAAACATTATACATGTGTTCATGAGACTGGGAGGGAGAAATGTTGTATTTCAGCTCCCCTTCCCTGTTTTTGGTTTGACTATTTTTCTTTTTATCTTCACTCTTCTACTTAACAAATAAATAAATACACTAACACTACCAGTACATAGAATAACCCGTTTCACTTAAGTCCTATGCACACCTTCTGAGACGTTATGGAAATGAGCAAGTATTTTCATTAACACCAAGAAAGGTAAAGCAGCACAAAAAGTTCACAATTAGTAGTCTTCATGTTCAAATAAAAGACTACGCTATAAATTTCCTGTCCTTAACTTGCCCAAATGCATCCTCCCGAAATTGCATGGGATAAAAAGACAATTAAAAGTAAAAACCCCAATATAAAGCATCAAACCTTCACTTTCGTATTCAAAACTGAAACACAGGACAGTTTCATTTTCCATGATTTATTACTTTTTATGGACAGAAGGTCTCGTTTAATATTTTCCTAATTCCCACTGCCTGCAGGATGTTTCTTTTTTTACTTTCTCTCCTTTTTTTTCCCTTCCCTTTCTCTCTTCCCCCCCCCCTTTTTTTTTTTTTTAAGGTTGTGCTAGCAGAGGCAAATAAAATAAAGTCCGAAGTAGCGTCATTTTGTCTCCTTTGTACAACAGTACCTTAAAGAAAGATGACAGTTTCTCGAGTCCTTAGCTGCTACATGCAGGTTCTGCTTGGGCAGTGTCAGTTATGTACAGTACTGGTCAGAAGCGAAGGATGAAATGGAAAATTTCACCTCTTCTACAAAGTTGTCAAGTCAGTTTGATGGTCCTTGGAACCAGTCTGTAAATGGGAGTTTGAACCCGAGGAAGAAGACCTGCCCTTCGTGTTGGGCAGTTTGTGATCTTTTTTCCACTTCATTCTTCTGTTCTGAAACCAGATCTTGATCTGGCGCTCAGAGAGACACAAAGTGTGGGCTATCTCGATACGGCGGCGCCTGGTCAGGTACCTGTTAAAATGAAATTCTTTTTCCAGTTCTAGGACTTGCTGTCTGGTGTAAGCTGTGCGGGAGCGTTTAGGTTCCCCTCCGTTGTAATTGGGATTCACTGGGAAAAAAATACGGAGAACTTTACAAAGCTAGTCTTGACTTGCCGGTTCGACCTTACAAAAGAAAAACCTTACGAGCTGCGAGCATGTGGCCGGGCTGGGCTCGTCCCGGTGCCTTACAATGGACGGGCTGCTCTCCCCCCACTAAGGCAGGCAGCTAGGTAGGCTTGGAGCCCCTACCAGGCTCCTGAAATGGAGTTTTCCCCTTGCACGGTAAAGCCCCGCATGGCCAACGGCCTATTTCCTCGGCAATAAAAATTTATGGCGAGTGTAATTGGCTACCTCGGCTTAAAAACCTCGCCCAGGAGCCTGGCAGGGACTCGAGCGAGCGCCGCTCAGGGCGGCCGGAGGCACGGTAGAAGAGCAAAGTAAGAAGAGGATCCTTACCCGAGTTAACATGGACTTTCTTCATCCAGGGGTAAACTACTGCTGGCTGCTTAAGTGCCGACCCGTGGGGGGGTTTGAGGGCCGGCTGCTGGCTGCAGGCTCGCGAGTTGGGCATTGGAGGCGGTGGACAATGCTCTGCTTGGCCGGGGAAGTGGCTCGCCGGGCCGGATTGCTCCTGTCCGTGACCCCGCGGCTGCACGGCAGAGCCTTGGGCATTGCTACAGCTAAAGGGCTGCTCGCTGTAGTTTGACCGTGGGTAGAGTCCCTGGTGCTGGAAATCAGAGCCCTGCGAGGCACTGTAGTACTCGGCCCCTTGCTCGCCTAGGTAGCTGTTCTGCAAATATTCCTCGCAAGGAGGAAATTTGGGATCCACATACTTGGAGTTCACCATGTACGAACTCATGGCCATTAATTTCTGAAGGTAGAAAATACTAATTTTTCTCGTGTTGTCTTTTTTCCCCCTGCCATAGAGCCCTCCTACTTGCTGTCAACTGAATAAAGTTAGGCGGGCATGTGACCGGCCCGGCCAATGGGGAGCCGAGAGCCCATCACCGGATTTCGCCGCAGCTCAGTGTTTCCACCGATTTCACCCCAGAATATCCCCGTAACCGAGTGACCCCCCTCCTCGGCGGGTCGCACCCCCCGAGCAGGTGCTGAGGGTGTCGGGGCACCCCTGGGGCAGCCGTGCTCCCCCTGGCCCGCAGGTAGGGCCAGCCTTTTGTCTGAGCTGGCGGCCCTCCGCCCCGGTTGACTGTGCCCTGACGTCTGATTTCCCATCTGCGACTGCCACCGGGGTTTGTTACCTCGCTTTAAGTAAAACACCGAAAGAAATATTCGGAGCGAGGAGCTGAAGTGGGGTTAAAAGGGAGGAAACCGATAAGGAGGCGAGTGAAAGCAAAGCCATCCAAGACGAGGATAATATGTTGTACAATAGATCTGTTCTGCCTTTGTCTAGCAGAGGTCATCCAAAAGTTACCCGAATTTAGTTCTGCTGAATAAAATTAGGCAATCAGTAACTTCTCATTCACTTTCAAGCCTCTATATATATCTCCGTGCATACGTACGCACGCACAGACGCCAACGCACTCCTATATATGTAAAGCTATACATGTATGCGTGTAAAACCATACAGATGGCAAGAAACCGTTCACTTTTAACCACCAAAGTTCAATCAATTGAACTAGAGACGGCGTTTAATTAGGTTAAAAATATCACGGCTTTAATGAGATAAATTCGGTCTTCATTCATCAATATCATTCCAGGAGCACAAGTAAATACATTCCAGTGAGGCGAGTGCTGTTCTTTTGCTGTTGTTGTAAATATTTGGATGCGATCTGAACCCTTGATGGGAAAATTTTGCTAACGTCTGGCATATCTGGCTAATTTACGAGTATCTTTTGAAAGATTCATTCACCACTTGGTAGATTTTTTTAAATGTTTCTAAATAAAATTAATAACTTCTGGTGAGATTGACTGTTTGGATTCACAGTCTGTCAGTGAAAGTTTCGACTGAACGACAGCTGAAATTTGAAGAGACGTCCTAAAACCTAGCAAATAGGAGAGAGGCAGAAAAACTTTAGCAATTTCTGGGTGTTCAGCATGGACATGCCTTTTGATTTCGCCAGTATTTAAACTTCTAACTATTTGCAGAACGGTGAAGTTTTTGCATCGACCATATATTCCCCTAGAATCGAATCTGTGACTATATGAATATCACACAAATTCGGTTCTACAGGGTATATATAGACAACGTAATAACATTCTGTTTTCATCTACAATATAGCAGGGCTTTGCAATTCTCTTAGTCCCTACTGTCTTCTGAGGAATGCAAACTACTCTGCTGGGTCTCAATTCTGAGATACGGATTTGCAGGAAGGTGGGATTTCAGAAAAGATTCACGCTTCTTATTATTGTTGCAACACAGCCATACGACTCTCCACTAATTTATAGCGACGAATTTCGCCTACCAAATTCTCAGAAAGACCTGCTGCTCACTTTAAATGCTCTGCTGTTTACGTCCTTTTTACGAAAACAGACGTTACCGGTCAAATCCCGCCACTTGGAATAATAATGGTTAAAATAATTTAGAAAGAGTCTTTATATATTCAGACTAACACGAATCTAAAGAGATTCTCCATGATCAGAATTTCCCCTCCCCCTGAAATATTAAATAATAATAATAGTAAAAAAAGAGATATCGAAACAGAAGAAAAAGAGCCGACAACAGAAACAGCAATTGGTGAAAAAGAGAAGAGTAAAGGCTGGAGTTAGTCGCTTTCGGGAAGAAGAAAGTTTCCAAATTTTCCAAATTTACCTTCATCCTATTATGCTGGTCTAGCTATTATCCCTGCGAGCTGCCTGCGAGCCGCAGCCTCGCACCCTCCCAGGTTCTCCCCGCCGTAGCGTTTATGGTGAAGGGCAGGGCGGGAGGTCATCCAAAATCATTTACAAACATATCACAAAGTTTCATTATTTTTACTTTGTCGACAGCGGCACACAGGAGTACAAAAGTTCATGAATTGTGTCTGACCCAGCTCCTCACTGCTGTCCTGCGGTCAACCTCTTCTCCTTCCACTATTTAAAACAGGCACCATAAGGACAAATAATGGTGCAGGGGTAATACATCCAACCACTGCGGAGGGCAGATTTGGGGGTGTTGCGTTTATCCGAGCGATGTGTACCGGTTTGTTTCCCTGGCTCCAATTCCCAGCTGCCTGATCTGGGGATGCTATTTTTAAACATCTGCTTTCTTACCACTGCCCTGGTGTCTTCTTCACAGCAAGTGCAACTCGAAACGACTTTGTGTCCCTAATCTCCTTCCCCCTCTCTGTCGCCGTTGTGCCCCCCTCTTCCCCCTCCCGGATTATTTTAATCTCCACCCAACTATTTTCAGCGTCTGTCTCCGCTTTCTCCTCCTTTCTCCGAGGGGAGTGGGGGATGCCTTCCCCCCGGGGGGTGTGTTAACCACCCAGTTGAACTGTCAGGGTGAAACACACACACTCCCAAAGCGAGGTGGGGTTTGGGGCAGCCCCCGGGAGCGGACGAGAGCGCAGAGGGCTTTCCAGGGAGAAGCAACGGGGCCGGGGAAACAGCAGCTCCCCGCTCTGCTTAATACTACACATTTTCATATTTGTTAGACGCCGTGACCTGCGTTTCACCTTATTGCACGACTTGCTCAGACAGGTCAAAGCCAAAGAGTTATTGATGAACAAAAGCGTTATATATTCACCTCCTGTTCAACTGCTCATACAAAATGCTTTTGATCTATCAGGCTTTTTGTATTCTGGTTCATAATCAGTATGCTAAATGTACTTGGACAGAAAACAAGTAATCCATACATTTAGGGCCGGCCCTGGAATAAAATGGCAAGGGCATCTGCATAACACAGGGCTGATCTACAGGAGGAGGAAAGTTACCTACGGAAGAAAATCAAAACTAAAACGCTGGAGGCGATCCTTTAATTCGTATTTAAAGAGCTCGAAACCCGGTATCACAACGTAAGGCAAAAAGAGAAGCAGCCTGGCACAAGCAGTGAATGATGTTATTTACCAGCAAGCAGGGAGAGGAAACAGAGAGAAATGCAAACAAACACAGCTCTGCTCCTCTACACGCTCCTCCTGGCCAGAACAGGGCTGGCAGAAGAGGGGAGGGCAATATGTACCTAACGCATCTCCAAATATCCATGGCTTTCTTTTCCTGTTTGAGAGACAAGCCACGCTCAGCCTGAAGCACCAGGACTAACACACTTAGCTCCTTCCTGCAGCCAGAGAGGTTCAACAGCGTTTTCTGCCACACGCGGACCTGCTGCCCTCCCCTCGGTTCCCCCAGCCAACTCCCGCGGGACCATCAGAGATGCGAAAACCCCTGCAATAAAAGGTCGTTCTCCTAAGCTCAGACACCCATTCCCTCCCATTGCTTTCCCAACATTTCAGTCCATGTTTTAGTCTCCCTTGCCTGGAGGAGACCTAGCAGCGGCGGATGGGAGCGACCCGGCTGCAGGGATGGCTGACCCGGGTGGCTCTGGCACTGGCAGCCTCCAGAGCCCGCCTCCTCTTTCGCCCGTTCACTAGGCTGTGCCAAGCGAGGTTAATATTAGATAGCAGGCGCTGCTGTGCTTTGAATCCCGTCTAGAGAGAAGAGTGGGAGTAGCCAAGGTTGTGAGGCGCTGGGACACAACGTGATCCATCCAGGCTCTGCGAGGGGAGGCGCTGTACAGACCAGCAGAGCCAAAATAGAATCGCTGCTAATTGTTCCAGAGCGTCTAAGAGCAGGAGTACACCTGTACAGACCATAATAATCCCACAGGAGGCTGCACGTCTGCTTTTAACTCTAGCCAGGATTACCACATGGTACCACAAACCGACACCACAAGAGCCTTCCCATGCTAACATAGCCTTTTGCCTCTTCTTTTTTTTTTTTTTTGGTGGTTAGCAATATTCATCAGGGATACATCATTCTTAATTCTTCCAATTTGAAGGGAAGAAACATGATTTTCAAGCAACACGAACTCTACAAGAAATAAAAGGTTACTCACCGTGGATGTTCTTCCACACTGGCGAACCTGTTGCAATAAAAACGTTTGTTACTGTTGTATTCCACATACGGGTGATATTTCTGGAGAGCAGCTACAGACCGCATTTGATAGATGAAGGCAGAGAGAAGCTGGTGGTAAATCCTGCGAGCAGCAGAGTGGTGGGGTGGAAGCCCCTTCCGAATGAGGACCACGTTCCATTCAGGCAGTTTTTTATGAACACACGCTTTGCCTGTGCCTGGGGTTTGACTTTTTCACTTTTGATATTCATAGTCTAGATTTTATACCAGTTAATTTCTAAAAGGATGGAAAATCAGACCTCCCTCTTTCACTGACGGAAAAAAGAATAACAAAGGCCTTTTTTTGTTCTGTGGCAATCCAGTCACGAATGAAATATTTCGATCGCCTCTGCTAAAACATCTCCCATGAAACACCACAATATGCTAAGCAACATCATAACCATGCTGAGCGCAGAAAGAGCTAGAATTTGATAAGAATAAAGCTCGGATTACTCTAAGATAGGTCCCCTTTAAGATGACCCAATTAACCTAACAGTAACCACGAGACATGCATCTTTGTTTGCCTTGTAGAAGGATAGATTTGACTTGAACTTTCCGTCAAATCTTCTTATAAATACATTCAAAGATCACAATAAGCAAAATAAAACCATGCGCCAAGCCTAACGCTCCTGAAACGCATCGTATGTTTAAAAGTAAATAATACTGGGGGGTTCTTTTCTCTGAGCGATTTTTCAACCTCCTCTATTGCCTTTCTACGATATCTTGGACAGTTATTGTGTTACACACAGAGCAATTACCCTGGTATCAGTAGTTCACTAGGTAGAGCTTCCCAAGACTGTTTTTTGTTCAAAAACTAAATAAATGCATATATATATTTACTTCTGCCCACTCTGGTTAGCATTAAGAGCTTGCGAGGACGGCGGAGTCATAAGCATTTCAGCACCAAACATTCCCTTACCCTTCCTTTCCCTTTTATCTTTTTTGGATAATAAATAAAGGTTAGCTCCGGATAAGATGTCCCTCTAAATTCCGAAACCTCCGTCGGGAACACCCCGCTCATCCCGGAGCTGCCCTAACCACCTGGGCTCTACCTGTCGGTTTTCCCTGCAAAGCCGTTCCGCGGGGCCGTGCGGAGAAGCGCCGGTGCCCTCTCCCGCGGCGCTGCTCTGGGCCCAGCGGCATCCCGAGCGCGGCGGCGGGGAGGCCGGTAGCAGACTTACTGTGCGCTTCCCCAGCGGCCGGGGGGACCCGGGAGCAGAGGTGCCTGCACGGCCGCATTCCCGCAGATGGTTCCCTGCTAACACTTTCCCGATTACTGCTTCCAGGAACGAAAGCATCTGCACTTGTGTGCTCTTAAACTAATTTATGGTGGGAATTATATTTTGGCTTGTCAACTCTCAAGCCATAAAACAAAGTTTATTGGAATCACGTGCTCCTAAATAGCCACTCAGGACCTATCTCTGCGGAACCATAAATAACCTTCGGCTTTAAACTTTTATTCGCTAAATAAAGGTTCCCTGAATCTGTCCTATAAAACGGGACTGGGTCAGAGTAGCGGGGATGGGCAGAAGGTCAGCTCCACGGCGTAATGCCGGCCTTTTTGAGCAGCGTGTTGTAGAGAAAGCTGCTAAGAGGGGAGTTACCGCTGCCAAATTGCTCTTGCGAAAGGAGCCGGGTGAATTTAGCTGTGGTTACCCATTCAAGCCTTTCTTTGCACCTCTTAGGAGACACGGAAGCCCACAGCCAGGAAGGCAAAAAAAAATAAGAGATATTCCTGAGAGAGAGGGTTCCCCCTCTCCCTTCCCTGGATGTTTCTGAGATTTTGGTCAGGCGCCCTGGAAAAAGGTTTATGACTTATTCATCTCCTGAGCTGTATCTCTGGAAAGCTGTGCCAGGGACTGCGGGCTCTCTGGGCACCAATGGACCCTTGTGAGAGACCAAACTGCTGGAAACAGCGAGGGCAACGGGCTTTGGAAAGGGAGAAAGTGTGAAGCCTGCCACAATGAGATCTTTGAGGACTGGAAGTTTGAGGACGGTTATAAAACAATAAAACAGCGCTGGTGTGAAGGGAGCAGGGTGTGAGTTAGCAAGTGAGAATTTCAAGGAGCCCGAGCACAGGAAGTCAAATGTCCCTGGCAGCCACATAGCATAAAAGAACCCGGGCATCAGCTCCTAATCTATCATGGCTAAGATGAGGCAGTCGGAGCTGCCAGCAGCTTCCAGCTCTTCCAAGGAGGGGTTTGTGTCTTCCCCAGAGGGCGGGGAGTAGCGTCAGCAGCGTCGAGGACCAGCCTCAGATCATGGGGATCGGCCTCTGCCCCGGCCCGCGGGCGCTGATACGGTTGCGCCGCTGCGCTGGGTCTCAGCTCTGAGAAGCGACACAGCTTCAGCTCCCTGTTGGTGCTGGCACCAGCTGCGTGGTGCCTAGTTAGGTCCCTCCTGGTCTACTCTGACTCGGCCATATCCCGCCCATCTGCCTGTTATACGCGTTCTAAGTTGCCCCAAAGGGGCAGCTCAGCTCTCGCTGTACTCTTTAGGTGGCTCAGATCACAGCTGATCAATTCGTTTTCCCCCCATAGCACGAGAGGCATCCTGAGCACCTTCCCTGCTCTCTCTTTTAAGACGCAGAGTAAATTCTGCAGTCCGCTGTTTCTCTTGCTGTGTCAATGCTTTAATCATTCGGCATCACCTGTGTGCTTTTATAATGGCCTAAGCCGGGGAATGACTTTTTTTCTGTGCCCTCCCCTGCCCAGAATAGCTGGCAGGGGCATTGTGCAAGGTGACCTTTCAGACGGAGTCTGAGAAGCTTTATAGCATGCTGCCGATTAAAGTTCGGGGGGCCTGGCCAGGCGCCCCCGGGTCAGGAGTGGATTGCCCTGTGTGGGATCAGGCTCTGTGGCAGCCTCTAAGCCCCCCCACGCTCCAAAATATGCCATTCTCTCTAGCAGATGGGGAACGGGCTTAGCAGCTGGCAGCTGAAAGATGCCAGGGTGCTGGTCCCCTGAGAAGGTGGGAGAAAAGGATACGGATTCGGATGTGAGGGGTAGGGATGCAATGGGGAAGTCCAACAAAATGTAGGGAAAAAAGGCTGGGACGACAAGAACCGCGAGGCAGAGGCATTTGCCTCAGGCCTGGCAGCTGGTGCTGGATAGTGGGGAGGTCCAGTCCGGGGCAGCAGGGGCCACGAGTGGGCTCCAGCCTCTGTGATCGGCTCCCCCCACCTTCCTTGGTATCTGTGACAGCTTCAGCTCTCTTGGCCTACCCCGTGGGCAAGAAAAGACCCTGGTTTTGAGGGGGTCGCATCCCACTCTTGGCCTACCCCGTGGGCAAGAAAAGACCCTGGTTTTGAGGGGGTCGCATCCCACGCGTGCGGGAGGAGAAGAGCCCTGGCAAGGCAGTCAGCGTGGCAGCACTGCTGGCTCCCGGTCGGAAAGTCAGCCCCTGCAAAGCCGGGCCGGCCATGTGCCTCGGGCAAATGTGGCCTTGAGGCTGGGGCTGGGAACGGTGAGGCTGTGGGGTAGTGAGGAGTTGATGAATGAGATACAGCTCCCTGTGATCGTGGGCAAGATGAAGATGAATGTTTCAGCAACTGAGTAATTCTAGCCCTGACATTTTGAAGAGGGAATTAGGAGGATTTTCACATTTCTTATTCTAAAATGCAGATGTGAAAGCTGACTTTGAAGCTCTGTCCAGTTCATTCTCTAGGTTTTTATGCAAGTTCTCATATTCAGGACGGATGATCCAGAGGTGGATAAGATATTGAATTAAGTTACCCACTAACAATTGGTTTCCCTCTGGTAACTGTTGCGATAAAAGGATTAGGAAAATTGAATCACATGTGTAAACCACTGCTGCTCCAGACGGCACTTGATAGACATGATTGCCAGCATCCTACCCTGAGGACCACATCACCAGAAAATGACAGGCTCCATCTCTGACTTTGAAGACCTACGAAGCGCCTTGATAGCGTCCGAAACATTAGCCCTCCTCGCTTTTCTCATAACCCTGACCTTTCAGCAGTCACCTCACCACCCATGCCCTTGCCGAGCAGGATGTGGGCATGCAAAGGCCTCTGCCCGCAGCTCCCCGCGCCCGCGGGCAGATCGGGCGGCAGCAGAGACCCGGGGCGGGCAGGGCGGTAGCGAGCCGCGCCCCGACATCAAACGGGGACAGCGGCTGTGGCACCCCAGATCCGCGGGGGAAGAGGGCGAGGAGCGTGGAGCAGGGAGGGGAGGCCCGGGGCTGTGGGAGCGTCGAGCTGGGGCTGGCACGGCCCCGGGGGCTGGGGATCACCAGGGTCATGTCCGGGCAAGGCTGGGTCAGACGAAACCTGAAGGCAGCAGGTGAGGCGGAGGCAGTGAAAGTTGCCGGGCTCCGCTCGCAGAGGATATGGGGGCTCTGCCCGGGGGAAGGGAGCCAGCAGGAGGAGGGTGAGGGCCGCCATGGTGCTCTGGCACCCACATCAAAGGGGCAGAGAAGGAAACAGTGGCTGCCCGACATCAAAGGGCGGGCCGGTGACCTGGAGGGCGGCGGGGCACCCGAGGTGAGCCCCGCCGGCACCGTGGGGAAAGGCAGGGAGTGCGGCGGGGCGTGCACGGGTGCGTGCAAGAGCCCGCGGACCCGGGGCTGAGGGAGGCCGCAGCGCTGGCAGCAGTGGGACAACTGGGCCACGGCTAGGAAGGGCTCCGCTTGTGGACCTCTCCCGTGGGCAGGCGGGACGCCGGGTCGGGGCCTGGGGCAGGCGGTGGGGGGCGGCAGGCCCCTCTCCGAGGCGGGGAGAGCGCCCAGGCTTGTCCTACAGCGCCTTCTCCTGGAAGTGGCCGTGGAAACAAAATGGCTGGTGGAGGCAGCCAGGGCCTACCGCGCCCCCGGCGGCCGCTCCGCGCCCTGGCCTGGCCTGGCCCCACCACCCGAGGGAGGGAGCCGCGGGCAGGTGACCCCGGCCCTGGCCGTCGGGGCGGCACTACCCGCTGGCAGAGGTGTCGGAGCCGGGCCTCGACGGCGGGGCCGGCGAGAAGCTGGGCTGAGCCCTCAGCCCTGGCACCTTGGAGGGGTCCAGTTCGGGTCGGCTCCAGCGTGAGGCGCTGGGTGGGCAATGCGGACTGCCCCCCCTTCTTCCTCCTCCCCCGCGGTGGTGTGAGGCGAGTACTGGGTTCGGACAGAGCCTGCCGCCGCTGAATGCACTTTTATTGCCTCTTTTTTCTGGCACGACCCTTCCTCCGAGCCCTGCTCGGCCCCTGCGACCTGCTGCAATGTTTATTGTGCCTCATCTTTTCCTTTCGTTTCCTGTTTTTTCCTCTCCCGCTTCAGCAGCATTGAGTGCCGCACTGCAGTAGAGCCGTAAATACCTTTAACAGCTGCCTGCCAACCGAGGGGTGAAATACTGTCTTTGTTCGGATTTTTTCTGCCCCAAGCGCTCATAAAACACCCCATGAGAATTATATTTGTTTGAAGAAAGAGAAACATTATTGGGAAATAAACGAATCGGCGCGATTTGCGGTTCTTAAGAAAGCAAACCCAACGTGTGTTTCTTTGCTCGGGTTTCCCGGGTCAGCGGTTCGCATCGTCTCCCTTACTTACCCCAAAAACCCTGTCAGGCTCGGGGAGCAGAGGCTGCTCTTCTCACCCAGGCAACTTGGAGCAGCTAAGCGGGAGCCCAGCCTGACTTCCCAAATGGCAGCTGGCGCCAGGGATACCTGGGCACTGCCGGGGAATGCAGCCTGCCCTGTCCTGAGGGTTATTTTGTACTGCTGTTCTTTCACTGGCCGTGCGTCAGTAAAATGTGGGCTAGGGCCCGGCTATTTCCTTTCAACAAAAAAATGAGATGACTCATAAATTCTGCCAAACACGTCGGAAAACGGAGCAGGTGTGAGAAATGTAAATGTGGATTCTGATTTCAAAAAATTACAGCACACCAACACATCTACATTCACACAGGCGCCCACGTTATATAGGTGTATAAATATATATAAAAATACAGTTCTTGTATGTGCCATAAATATAGATATACACATCAATACAGTGTTAATTATGAACACTCACAAACACATAGGTATGTTTAAGAGCATACACATACTTATTTATGCTTCAATGTTAATGAAAGAAATTAAAGAGAGAGCAAAAAAGAGAAAAACAAGAGCAAAAGCAAGCAAGGAAGGAAGCCGTTTAGAAAGGAAAAAAAGCCGAACTCCCACATAAACCAGTGGGACCATAAATGCATATGTGTATCCGCATGTGTCAGCATATGGACCCGCAGACGTACATGCGCATAAGGATTCTTTAGAACATCCTGCTTTTGTTTCCTTCTTTTCCCCCAGGCTACGAATAATTTCAGAGCAGCTCAAGGACGAGATTTTTCGAAGTTTCTGGAGAGATGTACAGCCAAGCAGCTACAATTACTGTGTCACCTAAGACGGATTCTGAGAGTGAAACCTAACGCAGTACCTACTTTCCAAGTTACTCTTAAAGACCGTTGCTATGTTGAAAACTACTCCCCCCAAATAATCCCAAAGTCCTTCAGCAGCGGAGGGCGGCCGGCTACTGCAGAGCCAAAGCGGGAGGGAAAAGCACCCTATCGCTTCCTGAGGTGGGCTCAGCAAGATGGGAAGGTGCTCAGGGATGGATTAAAGAATAATTTCTCCTGCAGCTTCAAAATATATACCTGGGGCACGACCCACCCCTTTCCATTCTCACTAGGGATGGTTTAATCAGGCGGTTTGCTTTACCGTTAAATAAGCGACTGCTTTTGAGGTAAATTGGCGATTCAGTAAATTCCTGCAGTGCAGTGGCATGGCGCATTTCCATCGCTGACCAACGATGTAAACACTAAATGCCAGGCAGTGGATTTTCTACTGCGCATTCACATCTTGAAAATGAAGAGGAAATGGGTAAAATACTTGTGCGTTCAAAATAATATGCTTCCAAAGGATCAATATTCTACAGAGAATATACATATGCAAGTATATAGGTAATGCAGATACGGGTATATACACATACATAGGTTTTGCAGATATAGTTATATGACTGTTCTATCTCCTCTACATATTTCAAAATAAAGCTGAGTTGGGGGAGGATTTTTTTTCCGGCAAACTCGTCCCCTCTTGAGCCCCCCACGATTTCCACGCAGGTCAGCAGCCGCGCCGCGAGGTGACCCCCGGCTATGGCTCCGCGCAGCTCTCTCTGCGCTATGCGGCTGTGGAGCCCGGCCCTTGTGCCTCCCCCACAGGGCCGATCGGAACCTCACCCCTGGCTCATGCACAATGAAGAGAGAAGGATATGCTAAACCGCTCCGGCGGGGCCCCGGGCACGACCACCGGCCCGACCGGCTCGGCGGGACCGCCCCGCGCCCTCCACCTCTGCGGGAGAGCTGACCCCGATTCTCCTGCGAAAACACCTGTTAAGCTTTAAAGTTACGCGGCCGCCCTTCCGCCATGAGGAAATCAAACCGCAGCATCACCACACCGCGCTTCAGACTGGAAGGGAAAAAAGTACCCAAAGAAAAAAAAGGTTTTTTACTGGAAGAAAACCCGCGCATGAGAAATGCTGCCTGCGAGCGCTACGCCCCAGCCTTCCGCCCCTCTGGGCGGAGGGGCTCGGATCGCTGCGCCATCGCGGCTCCCAACGCCTTTTCCGTTCCAGATAGCGCAACAGCCTCATGCACCCCGCGGGGTACCCACAACCGTTATTAATAACAATAACAATGCCAATAATTACAATAGCAATAACAGCAACAGTAATAGTAGCAATAATAATAGTAATAGCAATAATAGCAATGGTATTAGGGAAAATAAGGGACTGCGAGGGACAGGTGACCAGCGGGGCTGAAGGACAGGGCAGCCGGCGCCGTGCCGCTGCACGGGACGGTGCGCGGGTGCGGAGAACAAGCAGCAATCCCGAGGGGGGCCGAGTGCTTACCGGTTCGCGGAACTGCTCGCCGGCGGACGAGCCCGGAACGGTCGCTGTAATCCATTTTGCGCCCGCGTAGCAATCCGTTTGCCGGAGGATGTGTCGGCAACAAGCGGCGGGAGAGGAGCGAGGGGCTGGAGCCAGTGCGGCGGCGGGCGCGGAGCTCCGCACATTCCCCCGCTGTTGCGGGAGAGGAAGCGTCGCGGGGCCGGGGACGTGTCAGCACGACAACGGCGGGACCGGCAGCGGCTTTTAGGATGCAGGGCACAAACATGAGGGTGACTGCCATACACCTCAGCCTAGACAAAGGTTAGAAAAAGAGGGGCTGAGGCTCTCTGAAGGCAGAATGCAGGGGGAAATTCGCCAGGGAAATCAGGAAAAGGCCATGAAAGCGCTCGCTGCCTGCACATGACCAGCCGCAGCCAATGACGAGCCCAAATAGGTCATAAAAAGGTCTATTACCAAGTTGTAAATTTTCTTCAAACAAAAAGGAATTTACTGCAATTCCTTGCGGATTTTGCACATACTGCTTCCCAGCGCCATGTTTCTTTCGCCTGCGCGCTGCGCTTTTACTGAGTCCCCGGTCCCGCCTGCCCGCGGCCTGCGCGCCCTGGGAGCGGTTGCGGAGCCCCGCCGGCACGGCCATACGCGGAAGACCCGCGCAGGGAGAAGGGCGAGCTTCCTCGGAGCAGCACAAAGAGGGGGACTGCGCGGCGCCGGCGGCTCCATGTCGTTCCCCAACGAAAGGGGGCTTTACCCTCATCCCCCCACCCCACCCCCCTCCCTGCTCCGGCTTGCCCTAAAAGCATCCACACTTGCTTGAGCGCCCACTACTGAAGCCGAAGCCGTTGGTGACCTAAAAGTAGTAAGAGCCGCTTCCCCACCCGGCGTCCCCGTTGCCCACGGGTGGTGGCAGGCGGTTGCGGGTGCTGACATCGCGCCCAGGCTGCTCACGGCACCGCCAGTGGGGATGCCCCTGTCCCCAAGAAAACCTTACCGTGGCTACTAGGATCTGGGGCAAAATCTCATTTGCAGAAAGTACTAGAAAAAGCTAAAACCTGCCCCGTGTCCACAGGGAATGCTCTGCTCGGAGATGGAGTATTCTTGCTCAATTTTTATTCTATACAATAAACAGATCCTTCATCAGTGTCCTCCGCGTCGACTGTACCTGCCTCGAAAATAGACCTAACAAAAGTAAACACTTCCAGAGGTGGAGGATCCTTTTAGCACGTTAATTCGGGCAGTTGCACACCCGTGAGTATCACACGCGAGTGTCATGTCCCGAGGCACCGGCACCGTTCGCGGCGGCTTTGCGGCACCCACGCCAGCGCAGAGCTGTCCGGGGTGGGAGCGAAGAAATCCCGCGGAAACCAAAGGTGCGGGACGTGTGCACTGCGGCCGCCGCAGGCGGCCTCTTGCCTCCATTGCCTCCGCTACTCGCGCAGCTACGGCTTTTCTCTGCCAAAATACCACTGCCTGCTCCGGAGCTCGATGAGTCCGGTTAACCGGGGGCTTACTGACCACCCGGGACAATTTCTGGGTCAGTTTTCTTTTTGTTAGCAAGACTCCAAGTACGATGGAGGGGGAGATTCAGCTGCCAGGCTACAAGGGGGAGATACCTTAACAGCTACAGCGATTTTTATTGTTCTTCTTAATGAATAAGACAGGGACGAGCTCAGTTACCGCTAGGCCTTTGCAGACGATGTGCGCACAAGGAAGTCAGTTTTTGTCTACGTGGCTGCATTCCCAGTCGGCCCAGGGAGAGAGACGCTTAACGGAAACTTCCCCAGGAATATTTCAATTTTATTCGCTTTGTCTGGAAATTAAAAACAACCACAGCAACAGCTCTTTCCCGAACAAATATTAGTGCTCGCTCAGGTGTGCAGGTCTCCGATACACGCTTCCCGTGTTGCTGTCCCGGTCTGCGGCACTGATCTCTCTGCGGCAGCGCCTGCAGGGACCTGCTGCACCAGGGCTCGGCCACAACGGCAGCACAGGGAAGAGGCTTTTACCCTGACCTGAGACCCAACATGCCGGTACCAGTGGCAGCGGGTAGTATTTTGAAAACCAAGGGGGGGATTACGTGTCCGGCGACTGGGTTTCTTCAACCGCGCCGCCACCAGCCCTACATCCTTCCTGGACATTGGGGGTACCCGTGTATTTATGCAAATCCATGCAGCAAAATGTTTACTTCACCTTTTTGCTGCAGTTTCCCCTCCTTTACAACCTTTAACCAACTACGTGATTAAAATAAACCTAGAACAATAGCTCCGCTTGCTTGTGACTCCCTCTAGAGCTACTGTTTTACAGGAATGGAAACGTGCCTGGCTCAGTGGCGGGGAGGGGGTAAAGGGAAGGGAAACGAAATGAACCAAGCCCACCATACAATTCCCGACACTGGGCATCTGTTCCCCGGAGCGGAGCTGTGGGCGCGGGAGAAGGACCGCAGCAGTGGGCGCGGACGGCGGAGGCCGGCACCCCTCCAGGCTCCTCGATGCGTTTCCGAGTGGGGCCCCGGCTCGGCCCCCAATAGTTTCTCGGGCAGATAATGTAAATTTCTCGTGTTCGTGGTAGTGGCTGGAGTGTCCCTGCGGTCCCCCTCACGTAACTATCACTCACGGGGGCGTGAGGCCGTGGAGAAAAAATGACCCAAATATCTTGGTAGGGGTTTATACCTCATACACCAGTGCTCTGGCTACTGTTCCTAAAAACGATTGCTCTCGGCTGTCCTCTCAGATATCGCAGGCTGCGGGACCTCGCCGAGGAGCGGGAGAAAGGGGAGGGAGGGGAAAAGGGGAGATAAATTAAACCGTTTTACTGATCAGAGCGGGCTCCTCTCCCCTTGGTTGCGGGGAGTCTTGCGGGGAATCTGCTCCCGCCGGCTGTGGGAACGCACTCAAGCAGTGCCATAATATTTAGGGGGAAAAATGACCTTCTCTCCTTTTACGCGTGGTTTGGGAGCACTAACCATTACGGCTCCCGAGAAAATTCCGTGTAAGGCCACAAAAGCTTTTACTCTCTCCACTCGTCTGCCATCCGCAGGGTCTCTTAGGCCCGGTTGGGCTACGGATGGAAGCCCAGCACCGATCAGGAGCAACGCTCAGTTCGGCGGGGCAAAGGTCCCTGTCTGGCTGCAGCAGCCCCCCGGCCCCGCCGTCCCGCAGCTCGGGGAGCGGGGGAAAGGTGAAGGCAGGGCCCGGGCACACACCTCGAGGGGGCTCCCGGGGCAGGGCCGCAGGATGGGCTCAGCCCGAGGATGGACCAGTGGTCCCTGCTGTTCGCTGCTTCCACCACGATCCTGCAGAGCAGTGTCTGGCTGCTCTAGCGGGGTGTGAAGGCAGCAGGGCGAGAAACCCAGGGTTTGTATCCAGTGTGCCCTTCCCAGACCCCACAGAAACATCCAGCGCAGGCGGAAGTACTGAGAAAGGCGCAGGGGGAGTTAGTCCAGATGTGGAGGGGCACCGATATTTACTGGAGGGGTGGATTATGAAAAAAGATATGAAGATGCCGAAACATTTTATATTTGAATAAATTTGGTTTATTTTAATCAAATATCATATCAGAAGGTTAAATATACTTCTAAGATCTTTTCTTCAAATTTATTAAATTTATTTAATTTAGTCAACATAAGAACAAGAACTAAAATATTACAAGTGCACTTGTCTTGATTAATAAAGCATCGTTAAATGTCTTGCTTATTGGAATTCATTATTAGGAAGTTTATGTTGTTTCCTGCAATCACAGTCTTTAAAGATTAAAAAAAAAATCATTAGAAATGTATTGCTACAAACTCTGTATCAAATTTGCAAAAGAAGTAGATGAACTGTTAAATCGAGAGATTGTTCCGGATATGGTTGAAAACAAAACCATAAACAACTGAAGCGCCCGAAGCAGAGAAATGTCAAGCAGAGGTACACTGGGTCTCTCATCCCACGGCAGGACCTCGTACAGGGGGATACCGGCTGACATGTCAGGCTGTGGCTCTAGTTGTTTCCGATGGTCTTTCACAAAGTCTTTTAGGGCAAAATTTAATTCGTCTGGCCCTCAGCTCTGTCTTCTTCCAGATCATGTGCTTCCTTTTTGGCCTCCCCTTCCTTTCCCTCCTGCCTGGAAGCGGGGAATTTGTCCTTGTTGTTCTCTTTTTTCCATTTCATCCTTCTGTTCTGAAACCAGATCTTTACCTGCCTTTCGGTGAGTCCTAGTGCGTGGGACACTTCGATCCTCCTCTTCCTGGTCAGATAGGGGTTAAAGAGGAATTCCTTTTCCAGCTCTAGTGTCTGGAATCGACTGTATGTTTGTCTTCCTCTCCTCCTACCCGGCGCTGCTGTTTAAAACAAAAACACAAGGTTTTGGAAGTTGGTGTGGTCGTTCAAAACCAGGCGCAAGCAGGGAGCGAGGGCCTGGGCCCCTCTGGAATCCCTCGAGAGAAGCCCCACAGAAACGCAGGGAGAAAAAGCAGAGGGTTCGGCAGAGTCAAGAGCTATACACACGAGTGCGGGACAAACAGCAGTAGCAGATGCACGAAGTGCTTCGGCTCCCCACCCCTCCACCGGGGTTTGCGGGACCGAGTTTACGGGGTCATTTTATTATCTGCTGACCGGCCCCCCGGCCCTGCTCCCTCGCGTTCGGACGGCTGCGGCAGGAGCCGAGCGAGCGTGGCAGACACACCTCGGTGTCCAAATGCACTTTAAAGCTACTCTTTGGGTGACAGTCGCCTTCTGCTGAGCTTTCTGTTTGCTTACTGTACCGCTTTATTAGCGCAAGCCACCGCGGAGATAGGAATCGCAGGGAGAGAGGCAGGGAGCGAGGGCGGCAGAGGCAGGGAGAGAGATGCAGCAAGAAAGAAGCGGGAGGAGGAAAAGAAAGTTTCGAACTCAGACGTGAGATGGAAGCAAATTTTTGACTGCGTCCAACCTTGTGGTCTCATCCAGGGAAACATTTGAGCAGGAGACGAGCTCTGATTTAAGTGGTCTGGTTCCTCGCCAATATTAGCACTGGACGATTTACAGTCAGGATATTGTACCAGCTCGGCCTCTTGCTGTGTCGTAAAAATCTGCTGTCTCTGTAAGTTATCGTATCCGTAAAATTTAGCGGGCTCCCCGTGACAGGTAACCCCGCTGCAGGGGGCAGGAGGCGGAGGCGCAGCGGGGGGAGGAGGAGGCGGCTGGTAGGCGGCCGTGGGGCTCCCCCCGGCCGGGTGGTAAAAGTTCGCTGCCGCGCCGCCGCCCCCCGCCCCTCCGGGCGCGGGGTGCGGGAAGCCGGCGGCGGCCGCGCCGTTCCCGTAGAGCAGGGCGGCGGCAGCGGCGGCGGCAGCGTGGCGGCCGCTCACCTCGGACGCGAAGTGACAGTCGTAGTACGGGGGATTGATGTGGTCCCCCGCCGCCGCCGCAGCCGCCTTGTACTTGGAGTACAGCGGGTTGACAAAGTAGGAGCTCATCTGGGAGGGGGCAGCGGAGGGCGGGGGCGCGGGCGCGGGCACGGGGAGCTGCTCCCTCCGCCGCCGCCGCCGGTGCCTCTACGCCGCGCTCATGCTGTCGCCGTTAGCCCGTGCGCTCACCGCTCCTGCTCTCCGTGTATGTGGTGACCAGGACTGGATTATAATCGCTCCCAAAATGACCTGCCTCACTGCTTTTACTATTTCCTATTAGGCACACAGCAGCCCGCGCACACACACACACATACACACACACACGCTCATGAGCTCAGGGGGGACTTTTGGCTTCAGTTTACATGTGCCGCTCCTCAGGCAAGAAAAAAACCCGGCCCAGCCCTGCCCGGATCCACCCCAGCCACGGCGCCTCCGCTCCCCCCGCCGGTGCGCGCTCGCCAGGAGCCGACGAAACCCCCATCGCGCAGAGGCGAGGCAGCCGCGCAGATCCCGCGCGATAACTGCGGGCGCGCTGCCCGGGGCGAGGCTGCTAGGGGCCCAGGGCCGCGCCTGAGCACTGAGCCGCGGCCTTCACCGTCGTCCGGCTAGGGCAGAGACCAGCCGAGGTAGCCGGTGCCCGGCGCACGGGGACGGGGGTGCCGGCGAGGACAGCCGGGGAGACCCAGAGGGCGGCGGGGTGCTGCGGGCCCTCCAGTCATTCCCTTGCAGGCGATCAGAGCGCTGGCAAATGAGATGCACATTTACCCTTGAAGTCGTGCACGCATGGCTGAGGCTCCAGGTTAATTGATACTTAATGGAAATCATGCCTACGAATATACTTTCCATCATTTCACCCTTGGTGGACGTCATTACCGAGGCAGAGAGAGGGAGGGAAAAAATAATAATAAAAAGGAAAATATGTGGATGAGCGGTTAGCACTGCTTGGGGACGCGGTCCCAAATAAGCGAGCCCTGTTCTACGGGAGGAAGGAAGGAAGGCGCTGGCCGGCAGGCTCGGCGCTGCCCCTGCTCCTCGGGCCGGCAGCCATCGCGGGGCCCCGAGCCTCGAGAAGTCCTGTCTCCAGCTCTCTCTTCCCCTCTTCGTCCTGCGGTGGGAACCGGCTTTTTGGACAGACATCCCCAGGAGGTCGAGTCCTCCCTATTTTGAAGAGAAACGAAAAATTAAGGTGAAATATAATACGGGCCCCAATCTAGCCACGTGTGACCATCTGGTGTGAATTGACAAAAATTACTTGTGGTTACATAAAAGACATCGCAGGCTCCTTCCCCATCACACTCTACTCTCCCACCCCCCCCCCCCCCCGAGCTCCCCGCCTCCATCACAACTAACTTGCTCTGTCTAGGTGACCAGCCCCGCTGGCCCGCACATGAGTGCCCGAACGGGCGCTAGGCCAGCAGCGACACCCGCGCCCAAGCAGGGCCCCGGTGGCCTGGAACACACGCCCTTTGGAAGCCGGCAAAGGCTCAGGGACAGCTGGGGAACAGGAGGGTGGGGAGTGATGGAGCGAGGGCGGCCCGGAGAGAGCACAAGGATTTTTAATGCTACAGGGACAGATAGAAGCAAAGGCAAAACGCCGTAGCAAGAGAGCAGCAGGAAGGCAGGAGGGCAGGCCAGGCGGTGTGTTGACAGAATGGCGGCAGCAGGGAAACTGCCTCACTCCGCGGAGAGGCGCGGAGGGTCAGCGTGGATGCTTTCCGCATCCACTCCAGACCAACCCCCCTCCCCCCACGTGTCAGCACTGGCACTCGCATGGAGCTGCAACCCCAGCAGCGGCTCTCCGCGGCCGGGGGGCTCGCAGAGCAGTACGCGGGGCGCGGAGCGCGAGGAGAGGCGGCGGCGCTAAAGTGGAGCGCGGGCGCCCTCTGGCGGCGAGCGACGGCAGGCAGCGCCCTCCCGCCCAGCGCTGCCCTCAGCTCGCCGTCCTCTTCGCCGTCCCGTGGTTCCGCCAGAACCCCGAAGGGACGCTGCGGGACACTGGCCTGCTCTGCACTGCCCTGGCAGGGCCTCAGCGCTGAGCGGCCCTTCCTGTGGTCGTTGGTTTTGGGATGGGTTTCGTTCTTTTTCTTTTCCTTTTTTTTCTTTCCTTTTCCCTCTCCCATTTTTGTTTTTCTTTTTTTTTTTTTTTTTTTTGTCAGTCAGATTTCACAGTGCCATTTTCTTAGCACATTTCGGTGACCCTCTTTTATTTTTTTACCAGTGCTATAATTAACTACATACAAAGAATGCGCCTCGTTTACACATGGCAGCCAGGAAAGACGCCTGAGCTTTGAAGACCGCTGCTATCGCGTTTTCGATCGTGTTTCCCCACATACTACACCACGAATTCTCCATGTGTGGTGGTTTCAGAGTTATACGTTTTTGTCTTGAACATGTTATTTTGTTTGCCCATGCATTTCTGTATTTATGGATTGATTAATATAAACGAAAGTAAAGATGGATCTTTGTTCATCCTCCCCCCCCTTCACCACACATGCCTGTGAATTATTTGGTATGATGCATGTGCACGCGACTGTGCATCTGTACAAACATATATTAACACAACCAACGGGTAGCAATTAAATTATTGTTCAGTTTGGCACAAAAAGTAATTTCCATGGAAAAAATGCGTTTCGGCATTCGAGCCGTTTTGTTTTCTTTCTGCCATTTTGAAACAACGCACACCATATTAGAAATAGGTAAACAAAGGCGGGGGGGGGGGGGGGGAAAGACAAGGTAGAAGCTGTCAATCTTCCAGAAATAAAATATTTAAAAGAGATGGTGTGGACTTGACTACAATTTCTTACCAGAGCCTTTGCTGGAATCAACATAATAGAGTGCTGTGTGGCAAGAATATTGTTTACGTGTTGTTAGTTATAGATCATCCCCCTCCATAGTTATTTCCGCAAACACGGAGGCTAACGTCGCAATGGAAGATCCAATAAAATATATTTCAACAAATCAGTGGACTTTGTAAAATCTCTCAGTTCAGTGACCTTCGGGTCTTTTTTGAGTCTGTTGCCTTGGCCCAAAGCTGACATATTGAAATTTATAGTCCAAGATTTTAAGACCTAGTTTGTCTGGATTTTTGGCCTTTCCCCCCCCTTTAACAAACACAAACATCAAAATAAGGTGGTTTCAAAGAAAAGCGCCATAGCATATCGTAAACTCATTAGGTCCAGACGTCTAGCCATCTCAATGGTTTTATTATACCACGGTTCTTCCTGTTTTAAAAGAATTATAGGTGTCTTCTCGACAATGGATGGGAAGCAATGCAACACCTTTTC
Organism: Ara ararauna; assembly: GCA_028858755.1. NCBI lineage: Eukaryota > Metazoa > Chordata > Aves > Psittaciformes > Psittacidae > Ara > Ara ararauna. Next base: position 24,238,479 of record CM054381.1, read on the forward strand.
CTGGCACTGCAGGCTTTCGCCTTATTTTTTTTTTCACAGAGGTAAAAAACATTAAACACCAGGTCTCTCAGCTCTCCCCTTATTCTTGAATTAACCGAACTGCTCGTAAATATTTACGGGTCCTTCATTTTAATGGTTACTCTTTAAACAAAGCATTTTTTACAATGAACTTCATCTCAATTATCTTGATAAAGTCATGTGGGCTTATAAATGCAGAAGGCAGGAGACACGGTGCTAAATGAGCTCTCGCCAACAAAGCTGAACGTTTGGAAGGAGCCGGGTCCCCCCAGAGCCCTCCAACCACCAGATTAAAGAGCGTAGAGGTTGGAAGCAGCCCCCGACAATAAAATAAGTTTAAGCGAGTGGGCATCATTTTTCTCCATTGGTTCTGGAGGACCGGTGCGGGAATATTTCTTAAGTTGTCCTAAGAGGCGGCTGGTGTTTCAGAGGGCACTGGTAACTCAGGCCCTCGGGAGGGGTACGCGGCCCTTGCACCTATAAGGAGTGGCTGGAGCCGACCTCGCAGTCGCTGCCCTCCGAGAGCAAATGTCGATTAGGCGAGAGCGGGGGGGAAGTGATTTTCCTAAGGCCTTTGTGGCTGACAGAGGTGTTGCTGGCCCAGCAGCGCGGTCGGGCTTTCCCGCGGCCGCGGCCCGGCAGCGCTCGGCCCGCGGAGGCCCCGCGGAAGCTGCGCGGTAGGGTCGGAGGCACGGAGAGCATCGCGAGGGGTGCACAGATTTGTCCTCGCACCGCAGCGCTGTCGTTCTATCACGGCAGATTTTATTGTGTAATAACTGACAACAATTACAACAGGTCCGTAGTTCGAGACACGGGGCAGTTAATTAATACAACAGTCACCGGAGGCAGGGTCGCCAGCTAGCTGGGGGACCGGGAGGCGTTAGGCCTATTGCGAACGGCTTCTGGGATGAGACAACCAGTGCACTAAAGGTGTGGGGGGGATAGCTCGTGGCCTCTCTGTGGCATCTATTGCGAAGGAGCGAAATTCAGACCTAGAAAGCATAGGTTTTGGGAAAGGTTTCCTCTTAGTAAATCGTGGACAACACAGCACCCCCATTGATTTAAGCCACTGTAATTTAATATATATTTTATTACCGTAATTATAATTAATTTCCTTACCTTTATTTTGGCAAAGTAACTACCTAGACTACATCACTTTTAAGGAACATGTCAAACATTTAACATCAGATAGTGTTCCCAAAGCTAACGTGCACTCACAATATCAACCAAACGGTCTGGGAAGGAGGAAGGGGGGGATGAAGCGACTCTGCAAAACACGTTGGCGAGCAAGACAAAATTTCCCAAAATACCTGACATAGACCACGTTTCACTTCTAGCTAAGGGAAAAAAAAAAAAAAAAAAAAAAAGAACTAGATTGATTTAAAGTTCCTGGGGGAGATGGGGGGGAACCGGGAGGAGGAGGAGAAACGTATGTGGGGCTGAGAGTACAGGGGGAGAATGAATAAAACCAAACCAACAAAAAAAAAAAAAAAAAAACCAACAAAATAAAGAGAAAAAAAGAAAAAAAAAAAGGAAGATATAAAGAAAAAGACCCCTCCCCCCTAAAAAAAAAAAAAAAAAAAAAAAAGCAACTCGGCAACCAAAAATCCCTAATCCAAAATAAAATCCAAACTTCCCAAACTCAAAACTAAAACAGTATTCCCCAACTGCGTTTCTACCCCAGCGTTAGTCTCCTTTATTGCCTTTCTCCTTGTTCATCTTTTTCATTTTCATTCTTCTGTTCTGAAACCAGATTTTGACCTGTCTCTCTGTGAGATTTAAAATCCTAGCTACTTCGTAACGGCGGTCTCGGGTGAGGTACATGTTAAAGAGAAATTCTTTTTCCAGTTCCAGAGTTTGATACTTTGTGTAGGGACAACGCTTTTTCCTTGTTGAACGAGCGTGGATCCAGTTTGCTGCAGGATTATCTGGAAGAAGGGAGGTATATAGGGAACGGGGGCCGGGGGGGGGGGGGGAGAGAAAGGTCGTTAAATTAATTTAACGAAGGATGGACTGTTTTCACAACTTTGGAGGAATTATCATAAAAGCCTTAATGCCCCAGTCTGTTTACTGTACAAATGATGTCTTGATGGTAGGTGGTTATGTGGAGTCTTTTATGGGTGCTTGTTGCTGCTTGCGCTGGGGTAGGCGTCTAGACGTTTTTATAGGTTAGTAAAACTATCAGTTTTGCACATTCGAGCCTTACAGGTTTCGGCAATAAATCAAGGGGGCAATTTCTTTCTTTCTTTCCTTCTTTCTTTCTCTCCCTCTCTCTCTGCCCCTCTCTCCCTCTCTCTCCCCCCCTATTTTTTTTTTACTTACTTGGGTCAAGTTGCTGCTGTTTCTCCTCCTTCAGATCGCTGCTCGGGCTAGGGTTGTGGCTGCAAGCGGCGGGGTCCTTGGAGCTGCCGGCAGCCGCCTTCTCCCGGGGCTCCTGGAGGAAGGAGCTGCACGTGTACTCGGGCACACCGATCCCCTGGGACTCCCGGGACGAGGAGCACTCAGTCCTTTTGGAAGAGGAGGAGGAGGAGGAGGAAGACGAGGAGGCGGCTGCTCCCGTCTCCGGCTTTATCCCGTAGTGGCGCCCGTTGGAAGAGCCGGAGCTGGAAGCGGAGCCGCCGCCGCTGCCGCCTCCTCCGCCGCCGCCGCCCGGGAAGCCCGGGAAGGGCTCGATCCAAGAGCGCACGTAGCGGCCGGCGTCGGCTGCCCCTAAGTGGGGCTGGTGCATGTAGGGGTGGTAGATCCCGGTCATTGCCGCAGACGGCTGAGGGTGAACCGTGGACCAGGAGGTGGAGAACACGGTGGATTTTGGTGCAAAGCTACAGGAAGAAAAATCTGAATTCTCTGCAACACCTGATGGCCTGGAGGTCGCACTGTGACCTCCCTGGACGAATCTACTCCCGTAAACTTCTTCGCTTTCATGGCCTATGAGAGAATCGACATAATAGTTACTTATGGTGCCACTAGACGACATTTTAGGCTCCCCTCCTAGTCATATAAAAGGTTACACTGTTAACTGTATATGATACCCTCCCGGAGAACAATCGTAGTATTTTGCAGACTGCAACCCTCAACCATTGGTTGCGCAGCCCACGTGATCATATTTACCAATACTGCGAGTAAATCAATCCGCTAAACTGGGGCTGCTGTGATTAAAAAAAAAAATCATCAACAACAACAGCCCCGCACAGCGCTCCCGGACCTCGCAGGGGCCGCCCGCTCTGCCCGCCCGCCCTCCCTGCCTGCCCTGCCTTCCCTGCCCGCCCTGCCCTCTTTGCCCGTCCTCACTGCCCGCTTGCCCACCCGCCCTGCCTTCCCTGCCCTGACCATACTCACTGCCCGCCCTGCCTGCCCTGCCTGCCCGGGGCGCGGCTGGCGTGGCCGCTCTGGCAGCCCACGGCTGCGACGGGCGCGCACTATTTCTTCACCTCCTTTGAGTGATTTCTGCCATTCATTTCTTAATCAATGAGAGGCAGGGTGTTTAAATAAATCCAACAGCCTTGGCTTGCTAATCACACTCCAAGCTGCTGAGGAAACCCGCTGGGAAAGGGGGATTCTTGCCTGTAAAAACAAACCATCGCAAGCTGGGACTGTAACGACTTCTCATAAAACAGGAAAATGTTACAGTAAAAGCACATTGCGGTACTTCCATATTTCAGAGCGTGTGCGGGTATTATTATCCACTCCCCCCCCCCCCCCCTTGACAGAAAGTTTCCATGGAAAGGATACACTTCTAAAAAGAGATGCCCATTGTGTTGTTTTAAAACAGGTGGAAGACCTCTGTAATGATTTTATGCCTTTCAATAAAAATTTTATGAGGTGTATTTGATTATAGATTAATGTGTCCCTAATAAAACGGACTGATGGAAACAGCAAAGCCTGTGTCTCCGAGCACAACTGACATGTGGCTGAACACACTCTCCTGTATCTGCGAAACTTTGGGGCTACGCAGCCCCAACGCAGCCCCCCCGGCCATGCCCAGCGCGGCCCAGAGGAGGCCGCCGGGCCCGGCTGCAGGCAGCTCCTCGGCTGTGGGGTAGGGGCCGCGCAGGCAGAGCTGCCACTGCCCCCCCTCGCCGGCAGAGCTGACTCCTCCGCCCCTAGCTCGTGGGGGAGCTGGGCCGGGCCGCGCTGGCCACGTTCAATGCCTACGTGAGATTTTTGCCCGCTTTGCTTTCTTTTCCTTCCCTTCCCTTCCTTCCCTCCCCCCCCCCCCTCCCCCCCCCCCCGGTTACCCTTCCCCGAGCTACACGGTGCCCGGTTAGTACGGAAAACCAGATTACCCATGGTCTTCTGCCCACGCCTGCTCTGCCGAGCGAGGGACGGCGGCTGTGCCGGGATCTGGAGGAAAGCACACGGTTAGTGGGGAGCCCGCCGAGGGCACCAGCGACGGAGCGCTGCGAAAACACTTCCTACTCCCGGGCCGTTATGAGGAAGGGACTGAAATTCCTGTTTATTTAATGATTTATTACTCTCTGGGGTTGTTTTCTTCCTTTCTTCTTCTCTTTTTTACTTTTTTTTTAATCTTTTTTTTCCCTTGTTGTTTGTTTGTTTCTCTCATCACACTTTAGCATTTTCCTTTACGTTTCATACTTCTATATTTTTCTGTAGAAGCAGGGTTTCTGATATGGCAAAAAGTTGCCCCTCGCTTTGCACAGATATAAATTGATAAAAAGGGCAGACTAGAGCGAGCCTCCTTTTTTCTATGTACGTTTAACACTTGGTATGGAGCCAGCTAATTACTTCCCACTGTTGAAACTTCTTTGGTGATGTAACCAGTATCTTTAAAGGAAAATAAAAGACGGTTCAAATGTATGCGATATTTAAAGACTTTTTTTTTGGGGGGTGGGGGGTGGCGGCGGGGGTGTTGAGCACCAGTTTTGTTGTTTGTTTTCGAAAAGAGAGCAAGCACAAAATACCTACTGGCTTGCGGCTCCCACAGCATCAAAATTATGATGTTTTGGTTGAGGAAAATATACCTCTGCTCTACGAGTAAACGTGCATATGAGGAAGTATTGGCCCACATTTAAGTACTTAATTGATATAAATTTAAATCTCAGCAACAAAGGAGCAAAATGCAACACCACCAGCTGCAACATGAGCAGTACTAGTGCCACCAAGTCAGATAATGTTGGCACTATCTTGCTTTTAATTTCTTGATTTAGAAACTGCTTAGGGGAGGAATGGGCGCTGATGGTGAGTGAGCTGGTTTCCCAGCGCAAACAGTAGCCGCGCTATTTTTTCAGTACTGTTTGAAGGTGAAAGTATGCCCAAGTATTTGCACTTCAATTTGGAGTCATGTTCATTTGCAAGCCACTTGCAGTTCTGCTGAGTATTTCTGTTCACACAGGCACTAACCCGCTTCCTCTCACATACAGACCCTTCCCGAACAGAGCCCTGCGAATAACATTTTTCAGCTATGTACAGAAAGGGTTAAGAGCCGTGAACGTCATTATCTGGATGTGTTCTACTAAAATGGAATTGCGCGAAATAAAACGATCTCTGAGTAAACAGAAACGGTACAGGGTGACAAAAGCAGGTCTGAAGAGGCTGGTGTACTTTTGTAAGCACTCTTGGAGCGTTTCTGCTCAAAAAAGCCAACCTTGCCAGACGTTTGAGGGAACATTTTCCAATCCACCATCTTCCGAAAGCTCTTGAGCTGATCAAGAACAGAACTCCTTAACATTCAACTTATGCCCAGCTTTGCATTTGGTATGATGGGGTTCTTTTAAGAGAGTAAAGACACGAAATCAAAGTCTACACATTGTAAGCACGCGGTGACTGATATTTTTTTAAATCAACATGCGAACGTCAAATAAAATGACATACATATTGCTGACAGCTTGTAGTAGAAAGAATTTTTATCACTTACCATTTATGAGTTGATTGGATGAGGATGTCCAGTTGAGGTCATAATATTTTACTACGTTTTTATTTTTGTTTCCTTCCCCCCTCTCTCTTTCTCTTTTTTTCTTTTTTTTTTTTTTTTTTTTTTCCTTTTTTTTTTTTTTTTCGTTCAGTTTTTCAGACTGGGAACATCACACAACATTTTATCAATTAATCATTTGTTTACAGGCACAATTATAAATGAATCAGGTTTACATCATTTCCCGCTCCAGTCTCCACCCCAACCCTAAAAAAGGAAGAGGGGAGGAAAAAAAAGAAAGAAAAGAGGGAGAAAGAAAGAAAGAAAGCCAGGCAGATACACACAAAGACCAGAAAATGGCAAAGAAGGTACATCGGTCCAAAGAGCTGCTCATAGAGAAAGACCAGGAGACCAACCTGCACCTGTACCTTCAATATTTGTAGAAAACCAAAGGAACCGCAGTAGTTTACAGAGTTTATTGCATTATACATGCGAACAGAACATGCACAAGAAGGAGATATTGCTGCTGAACGACTACTATTCCACATATGCACCACAAGGAAATGTCTACAATGGAGAAGAAGGAAATATTCCATTTTACGAAGGACAATCTCGAAGTTCATTTGCGAGGATAGTTACATTATAATGTGCTTCTCTTTCCCCCTCCCCCAAAGTTTCCCTCCCCCCCTCTTTTTCTTAAAGTATTGAATGTACTCCAAACGTTATGGCCCGTGTAACAGCCCCACATAAATACCATTTTGTTAGTAAAAACATGAAAAAGTCACATTGTTTGGATGTTCGACAGTTCCAATAAGTTAAGACCAAATGATAATATTCAATAATAGTTACCCTGCATTACGATGAGAACAAAAATAAATTACACGTGCTAGGTTTTATATATACTCATCATAGTAATACATATTCACTTGCAGCTCTAAAAGAAGGACGAAAAGTCACATTCTATCAGAAACAAAACAAAACAAAACAAAACTGGGAAATGCCGGGTATTGCCACAGTCTCTCCTGCCTTTAACAAGTGGTGGTGTTGTGCCCACTCCTCACTGGTGCCCCCCCCGGGGTTAGGGTTTAAGAGAAGGTCAGATTAGCGGTCAGTTCCCGGATTCGGTTCTCCCTGCTCATCTTCTTGAGCTTCATTCTGCGGTTTTGAAACCAAATCTTGACCTGCCTGTCAGTGAGGTTTACGCTCTTACTGATCTCTAGACGGCGCTCTCGAGTGAGATACATATTGAATAAGAACTCTTTCTCTAATTCCAGTGTTTGGTGTTTAGTGTAAGGACACCTCTTCTTTCTGCCACTCTTTGCAGTTAGCCAATTGCTTGTTGGAGTATCAGACTTGATTTCCTCTATCAAAATCAAAGAAGGAGAAGAAGAAGAAAAAAAAAATCAAAAATACCTCAGGCTGTTAGATTGTACCCTTGGCCATGACCCCTCCTCTGCAGTGTCTGGCAGATATAGTGGATGCAGGCACTACACAGGGCTCGGGTGCGGGGTGGGCACCAGGAGGGGACCCGCTACCAGACCAGGCTTGCCCGGCCCCGCCACCCGGCCCCTACCTCCGACAGCCCTGCAATCCTCCTGCCCCGGCCCGCAAAGTGCTCTCCACTTCTCAGCTGGCGTTCAGCATTTCAACAATATTTAACCTGCCATCAGCCCCATGGCCGGATTTTAACGGGTCTATCCCCGCCATGGCGGCCTCGTGTTCCCACGACAGTTGCTAGGAAAATATCCCAATCACAAAATCCCCTCGCTCTGTATTTGGAAGCATCATCTCCCCAGCCATCAGCTGAATTACACAAGCACACCTAGGAACAGACATGGCCGTTTTGCCAGCCAAAAAGACATAAAGACATACAAGAAATTAACACCCTCAGCTCGGATTTTTTCTGTTTTTCCATTTTCTTTTTAGATTTTCTTCCCGCCAGAAAGAAATTTGCCCCATATCAACCTGGACCTGGAATGTTAAATATAATTCAGATAAAGAGAATCTCCATGCACACGTAGGGTAAAAATCGACCTAGAGGTTGCAAAGTACATTTTGATATTTAAAAAAAATCCCGGTTTGGGATTCTTCGAAACACGCCGTTCAAAAGGAAGGCTCTAGTGCACTTTTAAAAGCAAAATAAAATCAGATTACACCGCCTTTAGCTTTCAATCGCATTTCAAGAATACTGTAGCACTTTTGGAGACAAACCCAAGGTTATCTAAAGCACCACACTGAAATATTCCACCTTTGGACCTGGCAGATAGCGGGCTGCTGCTTTCATTGTGCGTTTATTTCCAACTTTACCCAGCCTGGTAGCACCTATTCCTCACTTATTTTAATAGGATCGTAATTAACTTTAAATGCAATCAAACCGCAGTAAGGCTCAGTGAAAAAAAAAATACAAATTAAACAAACAAAAGAAAAAAATCAGCGAAATCTTACGAGAGAAAACTTGAGCTGGTCGTATTTTACAACCTCCAGACCTGCTTTTTTTTAGAGGTATGGGGCTGCTTTTGGCTGCTGCAGCGCACTAAGGAGCAGACGGCTATATTCTCCGCATCACGGAGGCTGTCTGCAGGTCTGCATGCACGGAAGAGGCAGACCTCTACAGAAAATCCCTGGACCCTTTTGTGTGGCATTTTTTTTCCTGCCAAAATCTTCAGCGACACAGCACCTGCAGCCCGATACTTCTCAGCATTAAATGTGATGGCTGTGATGCTCGTTAGTATATTCGAGCCTGCTTTATGGTGCTGGCGTGTTGGAGTTACACCACGGCACGGGTTAAACTCGGTAATACAGACCTTTACTCTCCTTCTCCTGGGCTTCTGGGCTGGACACTGAGCCTTCGGGTAGGCAGCTCCGCTCGTCTTGCAACGTGGACTTAGGCTCGGGACTTTCCACTTGAGAGACTTTAGCGGTGCTGTCTTGGCTGTTCGGGTTTTCATTCATTTTCTTTTCCAGCTGAAGTTGAGCAGATATCTGCGGTTTGGAGCTGCCGCGAGGGTTTAACTGTAACATTACAGTTGAACTCGTTTCAGGGCTATTATTGTACTCTTGGGTTTTCCCAGTGGCGTAGGTCTGGCTCAGTCTAAAATATCCTGGGACGGGAACCTCGGGGTTCTCAATGGGGCATGATTCAGACACCAGCCTCTGGTAGGAAGGGACGTCTGCAGAAATGAGTTTGGATCTCTTATCGGAATACATGCAGCAATTGCTTTCTTCTTTAATATTTGTAGTGAAGGAACAAGTGGGGACCTGCTGTGTAACAGGTTGCTCTATTCGACAAGATCTGTTCGGATCTGTCCAAGTGTCTACTTGAGGTATATAAGGATGTACATTCATACCCATATTTTGGTGATTAACTTCTCTTTTAGCCAGAGACGGAAGGAGTCCACAGGTTTGCATCCCATACGTCCCAATGTCTGTGCTAGGTGGCATATACATGCTGGCGCTGTTGGAGTAGAAACTGTCACTCCTGCACGCACTGATGAGAGAATCTACTAAAAAAGTATTAGCGGCAGGAGAGCTGTTGGGAAAGGACATTTTGGGGCGGAATTTGAGGAAGAGAGATTGTGTCCTTTGTAGGCTGACATCTCTAGGAAAACATTCCCGTGTAATTGCGGATGCCTCCGCGCGACCACATGACAGCCGGGCCAATGGCAGCGCCCGCCGCCCCGCGCCCCGCCGCCCCGCCGCTGACGCGCCCCGCCGCGCCGCCCCGCCGCGCCCCGCCGCGGTCAACAGCGACCCCTAGGCCGCCGCTCCGGCACCGCACCGCCCCGCCGCGCCGCGCCCGCGCTGCGGCAGCCGGGCCGGGCCCCCCCCCCCCACCACCGCCGCGGAGCCTCCGCGGGTGCGGAGCACACACAGCCCCCCCCCCACCCCCAACGCCGCCTCCCCGGGTGGCACGGCGGGCTGGAAACCAAACCGCCGCTTGTCCGCCATGGCTCCTGTAAAAGCCCCGCGTCTGACAAGTGCGGGGACAAAAGGTTGCGGGATTTATTAATGCGTATTAAGGAGAATCAGGGGCGATCAATAAAACCCTCATCTACATTCTTGGGCTACTTGGTAATTTTCTTGCTTCTGAAGCTTTTTCCAGAGTTATACCCTCTGTTGCCGCGCACGGGAAGATATTTTATTAACAAATCAATCCAGATTTTGTAAAGGATAAGATTAATAGTTAAGATTTAGCATAATGGTGTTCGCGTTATGAATTATTGAAAATTATACTATTGATTTTTTTCCTCGCTGCTAACCGAGAAGGTCAATTTTTGTTTTAACACAAATCGTCAAATATTAAAAGCTGGACTTTTGTCATAACTCGAGTTTTATAGGGAAGCCACATTCCTAAAATTATTTTACTATGCCCTCGCCCGACCGCCTGGGAAAAGGGGAAAAAAAAAAAAAAAAGGAAAAAAAAAAAAGAAATTAAATAAATTAAAGATTAAAAAAAAAATAAAGCAGGTTTTTCACTTGCCCTGGAAACCGAAAGCATCATACAGATAATTTCTCCTTCTGTGGTGTTGCTCATTAAAAAACATACAAAAACTCATATCCTCACTGCAACTCTTCCAGTAACTTTTTCTTTCCTTGCCTTGTTTTCTTTTTGAAGAAGAATGACAAATGCGTCTGTATGATGAAAAAAAAGAAATACCGAAGGCAACAGCAACTGCTTACATGGCAAACCAGAGTTTTCCGCCCCAACATTTTAAACCTGTTTTACTGTTTCCCCCCACCCCCCCCACTTCCTACCCCTATCTACACCCGCATCTATTACAGTTTAAATAGTGACGGTGCAAACTGTTTATTACTCTTTCTCCTTTGCTTTTCTTTTTTTGATTCCCCCTCCCCTTGTTTTCTTGGTGGTGTTTCTTTTGGTGCTTTTGTTGTGTTCTTTTTGGTTTGGTTTCTCTGTGTGTGTGTGTTGTTTTGATTTGTAGGGGGGGTTATTTTCTTTTTTCTTTATTTCTTTTTTTTTTTCCCCTGTACTCAAAGCGGGGTGTTCCTTATCTGGGGCTGATGCTGTCAAGGACTCTTATCCAGACAAAGTGAACTTGTTGATAATTCTTGTTTCGGATTTCCCCGCCTGTTTATTTTGGGCCTTTCTACCATCAAAACGCCTTTTCAGGTCCCCCAAAGCAGGCAGCACGTGGAAGGATTTTAAAAAATTTAAACGCATCTTCCACGCGGCGGAAAATCCACCAGCGTGGGTTTGAATCTCCCCCCGTTTCTTGGCATTTGGATGCTTTGCACTTTTACCGTACACTTTGCACTGCTGAAAACAATAACCCTATTTAAAATTTCGCTGTGGCAATGAGACAGACCCTTTAAAACCTTATCGCAGCTGTTCAAATACAACATCATTGTCAGGTTAAGAGCCAGTGTCTTTTATAGCTGCAGTCTCCGGCTCCTGGCTAGCCTAAGAGTTTAAATATTACCTTCGGCATAGTCGCTGCTCTCAAGATCTTCCCGCAGCAGCATCCCCTGCGCCTGGCGCGGCCCCTCCGCGGGCGCGCTCCGCCGGCGCCGAGGATCGAGCTCCGCCGGGATGGCAAGTTAAGATCATTATCAGAGCCATGGCTAAGATTTCCCTGCGCTGGAGGAGGAGAAGAAGCTGCGGCGGAGCCCACGACGCTCCCTCCGAGCCCCGCATCCCCCCCTCTCTTTCCAGCAATTTCCTCTTCTGCAACAACAGCCCGGACAACCCACAGAGTTTAAAGAAACAAAATACTATTTTCCTTGACGCAGCTTAAGACTCGACTGTTAAATCTAATCAGGAATTTTATGCCCATCAAATGGCTCTTTCATAATCTTTATTTACACTTGCAGAAAAGGGGGTCCCAGAAATATCCCAGCTGAAGTGTGAGCCCTGAGCTCTGCAGCGGGTTTCGCCCGGCAGCAAAGTTAAAACAATAAGCAAAGGCTGCGCTTGCCTTCCACGCCAGCCCGGCCGGTGCTGGGGGAGCTGACTGCTCGGCTCCTGATTAGACATGAGGGCTCTTTGATTTTTTGAATTGGAAATATGCATTTCTCGCATGTCACTACACGGGAGCTCAGCTGATGTTTGCGATGATAATGACTTAAATATCGTATTCAGGACTGGTAAACGGCTCCGTAAGACCCTTCGCTCATGATAAATCATGAGGGGTTTTAAAAGCGGCAGCATTTTTTTATTATTGAAAATGAACAGTAGGAAAGTTTAAGTTTGATGTAAATAGAAATTGAATAAACATGCGAGAGCCACTGGGGAACTGGGGACTTAGGCTCTGGGCATTTAATG